>OU426980.1:109777865-110388624 GCA_911387785.2 Aelia acuminata
ACATTTTTTTATAAGTTCTCACAGAAGTGTTTTCATAAGATGATTTCCAATTTGATATTTTTTAAATTTTACTGATTAATATTAGTTAACTAAAATATGCACGCATATATTTCTATTCCGAAATAGGAAAAAAAATTTATTTTGTGTTTAACTTTCTTCTGGTACTCAACTTTTCCTATACTAATCTACCACCAAATCATACTCATAGCGTTTGTTTATCTTTGCTCTTTTTCTTTCACCTCTCCTTAAAAGGCTGTTAGGTATAGAGTAGGGTGCTTCTTGTTTCGCCATTCATCAGAGCTGCAATCTCTTCTGAGAATTTTGTAATTATGGGTGTCATGCCCTATCAAGAGGTTGCTTCTTATTGATCTTACGCCCATCAGCCATCAGGTATTTTGGTTATCTCGCATTTTACAAACTTGGCCAAACCAGTTTAGATGTTTTCTTGAGGGCCTTAGTAACTGAACTCTCTCCCTATGTAGCAAAAACTGGCGAGGATCGTGAATTTACCAATGAGTTCAAAATTAATGGTGAACAGAATGAGAGCAAAATAAAATTGAAAATGTAAAAAATTGCAGTGGGAAGATATTGCTTTAATTTTTATTAAAAATAATTTGCTTGTTAGGAAAATCTTTTTATTAACAGAAAATATGTTTGAACATCTTGTGTAAAGTAAGATCATAAGTCAGATATCAAGGATATTGACACTCTCAATGCGGATTTTCAGATGTGTTTGACCCCACTAACTTGAAAGCTCAATCTTTACTGAAGGAAAGAGCAACTGTCAAAGGATCCACAACGCGACACCTATGAACCACCTAAGTAAAATAAGGGAGCCCATTCCTAAGAGGTAAATTTATCTGTTCCGTTGCGATGTCTCCTTGGCTAAGGTAAATTTACCTCCTCTGCACAGAGAGTCTTGAGAAAGGGATTCGTGGGGCAGAACGTGGTACAGATCATCAGCTGCATTTTCTGTTGGAACTTCATAAACTGCCCTGGTTAAGTTTTACCCATTTGGATGATATATTCATGATTTCTTCATCAGTTGCAGATTGTTGTGGATGAATATAATGAAGAGAGGCATAAGAAGAGGGCTTTTTTCATCATTTTATCTATCAGTATGATCATACTAGTTGGTAGCAGCTAAAAGTATCTTAAAATTATTTTTAATGGCCAGGTGATAGATAGGAGCTGTAGATGGATTTCAATATTTAGATTCTATGATCACAAATGATAGGAGGAATAGCCAGAACTAACGAAGGAATGCCAATGGGGTATTCTAACAAATGCAGTTCGGAAGCTTATCTTTGATTCTTCAAATTCATTTTTCTTGATGTTATATTTAATAGATAGCTGGACTTTCTGGAATAAAGATATAAGAAAAATTAAAATTACTGGAGTGGTGACAAGGTTTCTTAGAAGGGCTGCTATCAAGACTTGGGATAGCCAGATTAGTAATGAAACCATTTTAGAGAAGTTAGGAATATGGCCTGGTCGAAATACTCTAAAAGAAAGATAGCTTATAGCTCAGTTTTTTGGGAACTTGTGCTCGATTGATGATGAAATGCAGATTTCTTGCCAATATGAACCACAATCAGTTGGTTGACCCACTGATAGAACAGATCTATGGAAATGTATGAATATGAGTAGAGGAAGATAGATAAAGAGAATGGTCAGGGACCTTAATAATAAAATAGATGGCCCTGGTTCCTCCACAACTAGTCACAGGATGGAAATAGAAAATATAAGGTGAAGAAAAAAATAAAGTGTATGCTAATTGCTGCAGATGTTCTGATTAAAAAAATATCTGCCTGTTTTTGCATTCCATGTTGCAATTGGAAAAAAAAAATTATTTGATTTCCTAAGCATGAATGTTATTTATTTGAAACTGCATGTGACACTGAAAATTTGTTCACAAACAATTCCTTTATTTAGCCCTATTCATGGTTAAACTGTGATCTCTTAGCTGTTTTTTATTGGTATATGTGATAAAAAGCATCAAATGATGTGATATTGCAGTTAGTTTTACTGAAGTAGACAGCTGATTCAGGATCACTTATGAATTCATGGAATCTTAAAAAAATTATTTCTTACCTAACAGAAGATTATTATTTATTAATATTTATAAAATGTTTTTAGCTCCAAAAATGAACTTACTTCACATAAAAAGTAAGTTCATTTTTATATATTTAGTTTAATGTTTTGAACTGGCCATCTTCGGGTTCCCAATCATATGTTGTCAGGGGCAACGCATATTTCCTAATGTGTTTACCCACTCTGCCATCCTGCTATCCCCCCCCCCTGACCTTGGAATTGTCATAAGATTCCTTTGAAGTAAAGGTTTATAACAAAATCAAAATCTAAATAGATTATTTCTATGAAATCAAATTTTTCTGTGTGCAAGTTTGTTCTAAAAATGTTCAATAATTTTTTTTATTCTAACTTAAAAACTTTATACTTGAATATGTACTAGTTAAACCCGACCATGCTTTCCTGTGGTTTGGTTCTAATATTAAATTTTAGGGAAGTAAATAAATGTGTTCTGGCGGACAGAATAAACTTTACCGAGAAAACATCAGTAAACGTAATAGCCTACTTTATATTGCTTTAGAATTGGGAAATACCATAAGATTTTCTCTGATTTTTTTAGAATTTTGTGTATAAAGATAGTTATATTATTCTACTAAATTGGAAGGTACTATAAAAAATTTAGGTCAATTCATCCACTACTTTTCAAGTTTTGAGGTAACAATCATATGGCCCTTGCATTTGTACAGGGGGTTAAGTATCAAAACTCTCCTACAGCCTATAACATTCCCGGGAAAATCCTGAAAACACACAAACATACATGGATGTTTTAATTAATAAACAAATCCATCATCCTCAATCCTTGGAATAAAATCCAAAATTGTACAGGTTTCTGAATTTAAAACTAGAATTTTAAGAAATGCATTATCAAAAAACTGATCCTACTTAAAGAGGGAGCCTGTTTCAAAGCTACTTTTATTTTGTGGTAAATAATCGACCTTCCTATATGGTACAGGAGGGGGATCATGAAATATGAATTAGAACATTTTAACTTACAGAATGCAAAACATAACTGTGGAAACTGGTAGGCTGAAAAATATAATAAAAGCATCAACAAGCAAACATTTGTCCCCAAATGATCAGTGATGCTTAGGAAATAGAAGCTTTTGAACATATCACTACTGAAATCACAAATACAATAGTTTAGGTAGAAACCACCAACATATTAATGAACTAATGGAATCTCACTCAAATAAAATCCTATTGAACTACAAGAGGTTAATGAAATAGAAAATGATTGGGAAGAGTATGATTACCAGCCCAATGGTAAAGCTTTGTCAATCAATAATATGAATGTGATCCCAAAGGGGAGCGTGTTAGCCCTTTACATGTTACAGGACTTTTTTACATTTTTTTTTTCAGTTTTTTAAATTCTTCTACCTTCCAATATTTCAGCTTTCGTATACAGTTTGTACATTTACATACAAAAATCGAGGACTTAATGTGTATATATTATTTACTTGTTCATTCTTGTATTAACTTTTTATATACTCTCTTATTGAACACACCTGCAAACCATTTTTTTTATTGTTGATGTTTCATACTCAATCCAAGAGATAGATAATTAGGGAATGAAGGATAAAAATGAGAAATTACAAAAGAAGCCTGCACAAATAAAAGAGGTTATACTGAGATAAGTTTAATTAATGAAGACCTAAGGTTGGTACTTTTATTCTAAGAATGGATGGGGAAAATCAGGATTAGATAAAAAATATAGCTGTTTTAGATCCTTTATGATTAGATAAAAAAAATTAAGTATTGCTACTATAAAGAATAATTTTTCCCTACTACTGTGTTAAATTAGTATATTGTAATGCAATATTAAAGTTTTTCAATTTATTATTCATTTTAATTGGTTGTTTTATTGGGTTTCTAGAGACTTCAGAACCCTCAGACAATCTGAGGCTAAATTGAAAGCTGACTATAGCAACCTATTTTCTCATTTCAAGGCATTAGAGCAGACAAACTCCAACCTCGTTGAAAAATGTTCCATTCAGGAACGTATTATAGAGTAAGTCATTATTAATTCATTATTTATATACATTATCATTTTTAATAATTTTCCCTCTCAGCCAGGACGATTGCTCATGTTTGTTTTTATATCCTCATATGAATCATTGCTACAATATAGCGTCATATATATGATCAAAATTCACACAGTTCTTTGTCCATCCTTTTATGTTCTCTAGTTTTGATAAATATGAAGAGTCCAGTGGGAAAAAGATAAGATTCCATATTATGTCTACATAGCTGTTTGTAAACAGGCAAACATCACTGGTAAAAAGAAAAACCCACTAGTTTGCTCTAAAAATCATCATCATCATATTCCTTAATCTTCGGTTACCGCTAAGCAGTGAGAGGATCCAATTTGTAGAGCCTGGACCAGGTGTCTCGTTCTTGAGCCAACTGCTTTCTTTTGAGCCAATCTATTCCTCTCTTCTGGTACGCCTCTTGGACACCATCCTCCCAGGAGATACGTGGTCTTCTTCTAGGTCTCCTTCCATCTACATGGGTCTCATAGGTTTTCTTTGCCGTCCTTTGCTCTTCCATCCTTAGAAGATGCCCGAACCACCTTAGCTTGTGTTCATCTATGATGGTTTCGGCTGCTTTAACTTTGAGGTTAGCCCGTATGGTGGAGTTCCTGATCTGGTCTCGTCCTACTTTTCCCTCCACCTTTCGAAGGTAGTGCATATCCATATATTGTATTTGGTTCTTGTGTTTTGTAGTTAGTGTCCATGATTCGGATGAGTACGACAAAACATCTTCATCCTTATAGCCACTCTCATTGAGATGAGCACCCAAATATTTAAATTTACCAACCTGTTCTAATCTCTCTCCTTTCGTCTCAGGATTCTCATTATTCTTCGGGGTTTCTTCCCAATCTGCATGCATTTAGTCTTCTCAGGATTAATTTTCATATTTACTGAGGCTATTTCTTCTGGCAGGACATCTATATTGAACTGGAGGTCCTGGTCATTTGCAGCTAGTAAGACCAGATCATCAGCATATGCAACACAGAAAATCTTGTAGGTTGTAGATTCCTATGTCCTAACTGGAACTGTCGCATTCTTAATTTTGCTGTTCTTTAGCCAGGTCTAAAACTAATATGAACAGTAATGGACTTTAACTACAACCTTGGCGAATACCTAATGTCGTCTCGAATCCTTTTGTGATGTTATTCCTGGTCCTTACCTCATTCTTCTTTTTATAGAGACTCATTATAGCCAAAGTCTTACCTCGGTCAATCCCTCTATCTGTCAGTGCCTGCTTATATCTTCCTTTCTTAGCCTATCGAAAGCCTTTTGGAGGTCCACAAAGCAAACAGAAAGCTCTCCTCCCTTTTCTATACTCTTCTTCATTATTTGTTGCATGGTGAAGATTAGGTCCTGCGCACTTCGCTCCTTTCTGAAGCCGTTCTGCTCTTCTCTAAGATGGGCATCGACTACTCACCTTATTCATGTTTCAAAAATCCTCGAATACACTTTGCGGGGTACACTGAGGAGAGATATTCCTCATGGTTGCCACACTCTCTGTTGTTTTCTTTCTTATAAATGTGAACAATTACAGCGACTTCCCAGTCCTTAGGGATTTTCTTTTGTCTCCAAATAACATTCAGGATGTGAAGGAAAGTAAATGGGTTGGCCCTTGCAACCCATGTACTTAATCATTTCAGGAGTTATTTTGTCGAGTCCTGCTGCCTTACAAACTTTCAGTTTGGCAATGGCTTCCTGACATTCTTCGTCTTCAATGTAGTCATCTTCATCCCAATTCAACAACTCCGTCTGGGTCTTGCATGACGTTCCTCCAGTAAATCTTTAAAATACTCCCTCCATCTGTTCAGGGTAAGTTGTTCACTCCAGATATTCTCCCCATTTCCATCCCTAATTCCTTTCTGAGACGACGGTCGATCTCTTCTCATTCCCTTAATGACATTATAAAAAACCTTCTGATTTTCCTTTACACTTTCTTCAAACTTATGACCAAAATCTTCCCAAGTACACGGTGGGCCAGACCCCCCTACCGTGCACCCCCCCCCACATCCCTATAAATTGCATATCGTTGTGTTCCTTGTGATAAAAGATTAAGAAAAAGCCAATGTTCCCAGAAAAAAAAGTGGCCGCACTAACCGAAAATGGCGTTCAAACATGGCGGAATGACGACTTTGATTTTAGTTAGTTTTTTTATTACTGACATTCACCATTATGCTTAATTTCGCCATAACTGGTATTTTATTAAAGCTAGATAGTTCTAGATTCAGAATAAATAAACAAACGTTCTAAAATAATTAGTCTTGACAACATAAAATACATTTAAAGTCAATTTTTTCAAGTCTCTCGCGTAAAAGTTAAAATTCCAAGTTAATTTGTGATTAAACGGCCATCGTTAACGAAAAACACCCTGAAATAATACATCTGGAGCAATTGTTCTTCTTTAAAAATCAGTGGTCAAATTTCAAAAAATATCAACTAGTTTCATAGAAAACGGACCTACAAGGCGAAAAGGCGCCGGTGACTCGGGCGCATCCTGTCCTCTGCCACATCGTTCAGTTCTCATACATCATATAATTACAGCGGGTTTACGATATTATTTTGAATGTATAATCAAGCCTATGTAACTGCAAGTTTTTAATTTACAGAAATAATTAATATAACCTTTATTTTTTTT
Organism: Aelia acuminata; assembly: GCA_911387785.2. Classification (NCBI taxonomy): domain Eukaryota; kingdom Metazoa; phylum Arthropoda; class Insecta; order Hemiptera; family Pentatomidae; genus Aelia; species Aelia acuminata. The sequence continues at coordinate 109,784,619 of OU426980.1, forward strand.
TTATTTTTTTTTTTATAAATCTGATAAATAAAGGATATATATCTGATCAATAATAATGAATTAGTCGCAGATTGCACATTATCTAAACCTCACTTATATTGACATAAACTGGTTATCTTGAAATTAAATAATAATGTTCTCATGGTAGTAGTTGGGTTACTGACACTGGCTTCTGATCATTCGTGAAATTTGAAATAAATGCATTTTTGCAAAGTATTGATTATTTACAGATTTAAAAACAACCCAAATAAAAAAGTTAAATAAAAAGTTCTGTTTGTTCGTTGATATGTAGAAATTATTCGTAATACAATTTAGGAAGTATATACATAACACAATTTAATAGCTCACAACAATTAATGAATTAATAGTTACACGATGTGTGTTTGTGTATATATATATATATATATATACATACATACATATTATGATTAATTTAAAATTAAACCACTACTGGAGAGGAAAACCAATTAAAACATGTAAGTATTCATGCATCTAATGATCTATAATCCACGAAGTTGTGGCCTTTTTCGGTTTCTGGCATATAACTACACATCAAAAAGTTTACTTTCTCTTTTTTTCTAAAAAAGGGTATACTAATACAAATAAAATGAAATATTTGGAGTGGTAATCGGATTAGTTATTTAACCAAATTCGAACATGAAAGATCGGTATTTTTTATCATTTTGATGAAAACTCATGTTCCAACGCCTATAACTCGACAATATGTACTCTAAACGAAAAATGTCCCAGATAAAAGTTTTAGGACATTAAATATAGCATAAAATAAGCCCATTTATTTTAAAATTAATTTATTCCTGCGTAGAGATACAAATGAAAAATTGAAAGTATTTGTAGCGCTTACTTCATACTTTTAACTACATCTTCATTCCTTCATACATCTACATGTCAAAAAGTGTACTTTCTCCTTTTTTCGAAAAAAGGGTATACTAATACAAATAAAATGAAATATTTGGAGTGGAAATCGGATTAGTTATTTAGCCAAATTTGAACTTGAAAGATCGGTAATTTTTACCATTTTGGTAGAAACTCATGTTCCAACGCCTACAACTTGACAATATGTACTCTAAATGAAAAATGTTACAGGTAAAAGTTTTAGAACATTAAATTTAGCATAAAATAAGCCCACCTAAATAGTTAGTTCTGTCAATATTATATCATATCCCCTTAGTTTTCACAAAAAGAAGGAATCAAGCGCTACGAATACTTTCACGTTTTCATTTGTATCTCTACTTAGTAATAAGTTAATTTAAAAATAAATGGGCATGTTTTATACTAAATTTAATGTTCTAAAACTTTTACCTGTAACATTTTTCATTTAGAGTACATATTGTCAAGTTGTAGGCGTTGGAACATGAGTTTCTACCAAAATGGTAAAAATTACCGATCTTTCAAGTTCAAATTTGGCTAAATAACTAATCCGATTTCCACTCCAAATATTTCATTTTATTTGTATTAGTATACCCTTTTTTCGAAAAAAGGAGAAAGTACACTTTTTGACATGTAGATGTATGAAGGAATGAAGATGTAGTTAAAAGTATGAAGTAAGCGCTACAAATACTTTCAATTTTTCATTTGTATCTCTACGCAGGAATAAATTAATTTTAAAATAAATGGGCTTATTTTATGCTATATTTAATGTCCTAAAACTTTTATCTGGGACATTTTTCGTTTAGAGTACATATTGTCGAGTTATAGGCGTTGGAACATGAGTTTTCATCAAAATGATAAAAAATACCGATCTTTCATGTTCGAATTTGGTTAAATAACTAATCCGATTACCACTCCAAATATTTCATTTTATTTGTATTAGTATACCCTTTTTTAGAAAAAAAGAGAAAGTAAACTTTTTGATGTGTAGTTATATGCCAGAAACCGAAAAAGGCCACAACTTCGTGGATTATAGATCATTAGATGCATGAATACTTACATGTTTTAATTGGTTTTCCTCTCCAGTAGTGGTTTAATTTTAAATTAATCATAATATGTATGTATGTATATATATATATATATATATATACACAAACACACATCGTGTAACTATTAATTCATTAATTGTTGTGAGCTATTAAATTGTGTTATGTATATACTTCCTAAATTGTATTACGAATAATTTCTACATATCAACGAACAAACAGAACTTTTTATTTAACTTTTTTATTTGGGTTGTTTTTAAATCTGTAAATAATCAATACTTTGCAAAAATGCATTTATTTCAAATTTCACGAATGATCAGAAGCCAGTGTCAGTAACCCAACTACTACCATGAGAACATTATTATTTAATTTCAAGATAACCAGTTTATGTCAATATAAGTGAGGTTTAGATAATGTGCAATCTGCGACTAATTCATTATTATTGATCAGATATATATCCTTTATTTATCAGATTTATAAAAAAAAAAATAAAAAAAAAATAAAGGTTATATTAATTATTTCTGTAAATTAAAAACTTGCAGTTACATAGGCTTGATTATACATTCAAAATAATATCGTAAACCCGCTGTAATTATATGATGTATGAGAACTGAACGATGTGGCAGAGGACAGGATGCGCCCGAGTCACCGGCGCCTTTTCGCCTTGTAGGTCCGTTTTCTATGAAACTAGTTGATATTTTTTGAAATTTGACCACTGATTTTTAAAGAAGAACAATTGCTCCAGATGTATTATTTCAGGGTGTTTTTCGTTAACGATGGCCGTTTAATCACAAATTAACTTGGAATTTTAACTTTTACGCGAGAGACTTGAAAAAATTGACTTTAAATGTATTTTATGTTGTCAAGACTAATTATTTTAGAACGTTTGTTTATTTATTCTGAATCTAGAACTATCTAGCTTTAATAAAATACCAGTTATGGCGAAATTAAGCATAATGGTGAATGTCAGTAATAAAAAAACTAACTAAAATCAAAGTCGTCATTCCGCCATGTTTGAACGCCATTTTCGGTTAGTGCGGCCACTTTTTTTTCTGGGAACATTGGCTTTTTCTTAATCTTTTATCACAAGGAACACAACGATATGCAATTTATAGGGATGTGGGGGGGGTGCACGGTAAGGGGGTCTGGCCCACGTACTAAAGACTTCCTTTTCGCTTCAAAAACTTTAAGCTTGGCATCCTTCCTTTGATGCTTGTACACCTGATAAGCGTCAGAGGTTTTCAGGCTCAGGTGGTTCTTCCAAGCATTTTTCTTTTCTTTGATAACTTTTTTTACCACATCAGTCCACCAAGCAGTTCTCCTGGGCTCATGTCTTATGACTTTTTCACCACAATCTAATCTTGAGGCATCGAGAAGGATTCCCTTAAAAGCAGTCCAACTTTTGTCAATGTCATCAGAATCCCATGGTCTATTATGGTCTGAAGCCATTCTTTCTATTTCCTCTTGAAAATATGTTTTATTTCTTCCTGTTTTAAGCGGTATGATTTGATGATCTTCTTCTCGGGGTTTTGGTTTCTTTTTCTTGGGGTAACATCATTCCACAATTTGTTCACGATCAGAAGATAGTGGTCGTTTCCTATCTCATACCCTCTTTTAACTCTGGCATCCTGCAGCTCTCGAACTTGTTCTCTTCTGGCCAAAACATAATCTATGATCGACCTTTCATTCCCTCCCAGCTTCTCTTCTTCTATATTATCTTGTGTATTTATGCCTTTTTTGGTATGGGAAGAGTGTATTCGATATAACAAGGTAATTTTCAACGCTGAAGTTGAGGATATGATTTCCATTACCATTGAGAACTACTAATGATTGTAATACTACTAAGCATTGTACTTAAAATCAATTTCGAAAATATTTGGAGCGGGAGAACCATAAAACTCCATTTTTCCCGAGGAAAAACATGTTCTTATCTATTATTGAAATATAATGGCTTGTAAGAACTAACATATTACCTAACCAATTAAGAAATATTCACAGATAGATATGCCTCTGAAAATTTCAATAATATATATTTTGATAACAAGGAAGCCAATGAGTCTCATGGGGAATTTCCACACCCTGTTTCAGTGTAAAATTATTGTTTTAAACTGTAATTTTAATGTACGAGTATTCATATTCATGAAGTTATATAGTTTACTATTATTCTGAATTGTTAGTCAGTAAACAGAATTTTCAAATTTCATTATAATTTTTGCATTCAGTGAAATCGTTTATAATGATATTGAAGGGACTGAAATATTTTTCATGTTAAATAATTTAACAAATAAAGTATTTATATAAGTATTTATTATTAATATTCAACAAAATTACTTATATTTTACATATTTACATTGCATACATTGTACTTACTTAGATTTGTATGTATGCATTTAACAAACATCAATAAAACAAGAATATTTTGGGAGGAGTGAGTGGGGGGAGGCAGATAAACAACATTGGCTCGTTTCACCGGCTATCCCAATGTTTTTGGTATTTCAAAGTCAAGTTAATTGGAATATTTACACCACCTCTTTTTCATTTCAAACCCTTCTTGATTCTCACTGGCAAGGCAGATGTTATCGAAATTTTTTAATTGTGAGAAGAAAATCTTTTCGTGTTGAGCGGGCTTCGTTTTGTGTTTTGTGTCAGGGGGTGTTCCGCGTCCGCTCCATTGGGGTTCCGGCGCTATCTAGCGCTGCACTGCTGCCCTCACACAGGTAGCATGCAACTAGACACACACGTCTAGCAGTCACCCGAGAGCCCGGACCTGGCGCTGTGTCTACTTGGGCCCACATCAATTTGTTTGTTTGATTTTGTCGTCCATTTCACCCAATAATGGAGTAGAAGCAAGAAGTTGCCCCACGGGGGTACCTGGGGCGGAGAATGAAGTAGCAAGTTGTCAGGCCTGACATTTAAAATAAAACTGTAAGTGATGCAAATTAAAATCTCAGTATGATCGCCCACCCCGAACTTAATCAGCATGCAGCCCCACGATCATCTTAGTCATCTATAAAATATTTATTCAAATTCCACTAAGACGAACTTGTTTGTATCAATATATGTAACGCTTCAAATTGTAACTTAAAATAATAGAGGTTTATTTTTTTTCTGTTAACTTTTCATTTAATTCATACAGTCCATTCAGTGTCATATTTAAAGGTTCAACCAGCCACAGATTTTGAGCCCTGACAGTCTGCTGGGGGCCAAAGTCAAACAGGGGGAGTCTCTATTTTTATGAAAGATTATATCCAAGAATCGAGGTATTAGTTTCAACGCTGGCTCTCTAATTTTTGATAAATTTTGCAGGTGACATAAAAAGTTACAAAAAAGACACAAAAAGTTGTTACACGCTCGAGCCGAACGGCGGCGGTTCGAATCCGCCCTGGGAGGGATAACTTTTATTTCGTGGAGGCCCCACGGAATAAATCTCAACCCTCCCACCTAGGTTAGAATAGGTTTGGTTACACCTGTAGAGTAACCCCCCGTATGCCACACATGGCCAGGTAGGGGTACCGAACAAAAAAAAAAAAAAAAAAAAAAAAGGTGACATAAAAAGAACAGGATATAAAACATTTATTGAACTGTTAAAAAAGTTGCACGAACTTTTTAAAGTTTTAATGTGTATGTTTTGTTAATATTAAAAACTTTCATATAAATTTTCTGATTAATTAAACTTCTTATAGAACATTTTAGATGGAAGTTTAAAATATTTGAACATGTTGAAACACATTTTTACTTTAACTTACCTATATATGACATATATAGTAAGGGGAATTATTGTGATCGTGAAATTTTTGACTAAGTTAGTAGGTTAGTGAAAGTTGAGTGTTGGATGCATCAAACCAAATTTTTTTAAATTTGTATTATTCTATACTGTCTTACTAATTAATACTTCATTTTATGAACGATTTCAGGACCTACAAAGCTGATCTACAATCTACATCACGTTCTGATTTGCCTTCAGAACATTCTGACTCAACCATGGATGTAGATCAGGTATTTTTATTTGCCACCATTTTTATTTTTATTGTATATTTAAGCTGTATTTTTATTATACATTTATATTTTATATTAAAGCTGTATTTTGATTAAAAATAAATAAATATTCTCATATAAAATGAAATATTCTAAGAATATATCTTATGTTAACACGTTCAGTGCGGCACGGGGTCAAATGAACCCGTGCATAACTATCTCCCAGTACGGGTGGGTTTTGAAGTAAACTGTCAAAAAAACGCTTTGACTGTTTTTGCTTTTAAATATAATTGATGAAAGTATGTTTATGCATTTCAAAGTCAATAAAAACGTCGTATATCATTGAAAATCCCGCTAGAGAGAGATATTTGGGCTGCAGTCTGGCATAAAGCTCAATATTATTCCCAGCAAAGTCTCCTTTTTCCTCATAGACAGTTCCTGATCGGCTCCTTCCTCTTCCAAACCCTAAGAGCAAAAAAACCCACATACATTCTTGACCTCCTCACCCCACGTTTGTCCATCCATCAGCTAAATACAAGATTCCATCCTACAGACTTGTATATCCCCACTCATAGAACCGCCAGTTTCGATAAATCCTTCGTTTTTCGTGCCACCCAGTTTTGGAACTCCTTACCCGGATCAGTTCGTCAAGCTTCCTCCTTAGCCTCATTCAAACACCTCTTGTTTCTCCATCTCCTGGAACATCAATCTTCCGTGCAGATGTAAAAATTATTATTTTCTTTGATATAGTCTTGAAGTTTTGTACAAATACTTCAGTCTTATTATTTTAATAATGACACTCTTCTTTTTGTTATTTCTATTTTTTTACAAAATACGTGAATACTGAAATTACGATTTGTTTTCATTTATTATTAAAGTGTATATTTTTAGCTTTTAATTTCAACAATTGGATATAGTACAGCCAGACAAATGCTGCCTGAACAAATTGTTAACAATGTTATTCTTAGGAGACTAAATGTCCCAGAATAAAGTAAATTTTTTCATTTCATTTCATTTATTATTCCCCGTGTTTAATCTGTGAATCACATATTCCCAACCTCTCTCAATAACAAAACACCTTTTCAGTTTACTTTTTGCTGTCTGTTCTAATTTGTTTTTCTCATTTTACTGTATAATAAACTTTGATTGTTATGTGTCGTAATTTAATGATAATTCATACTCACCCATCTTTATTTATACTTAAAAAATTTCAAATCCTTCGCTGACCATCAAAATTATAGCAGAAAGCAGAAAAAATTCCTAATAAGGTAACAAATGTAAGTTAAATATTCAATTCTACGTCATGTATTAAAATATGGATGAAACACGTGTTTGGTTAGATATGAAAGAAAGAATATTATTTCAATGGGAATTCAGGTATGCCTATCCATGTATAAAAACTTTGTTATTAAAAAGCTATGTTTTTCTGCTGTTCAAAACCTATAAAATACAGAGTTATTTTGTTTACATGGACGAATTTGCCTCTGATTTTTATTCTTATGAATTAAGCATTGTGCTAGCAAAGTTTCAGGTTGAAAATAATTCAAAACACTAAATTAAATAATAAATAAGTCAGGAAAATTTAAATATTTCATTTCAATTATAAATATACAAATTATTTATTTTCATCTATTCCTCCAGGTTTCAGATGGCCACCTGCCACATATACTCCAGCACTTATTCCTATCGCACCCTTAATCACCATTTTTTTCTTGGGCCTAAGGTACTCCCTAGGTAATTATTTTTCATCTGCCTGTCCTCACTGATCCAGTTATCATGCCCTTACCATCTCATCCTTTTTTACTACGCCACGCAAAGGCACATCCTTAAATAAACTCCCTATTTTGCCGTCTCCTTTCTTCAAATGTATCAAGTCTTTCAGCTGCCAATTTATTTAGAATCCAGGTTTTGCTTCCAGGGGTCACTATTGGTCTAATGAGGGTTCAATACATACATGTGGTCCTTACACCCTTTAATGACACTCACATGCACATACGTACCTAGTAAGGACAAACTAACAATATGTATATATATATATATATATATATATATTTATTTATTTTTTAATATATACTTATATTTATTTATTATTATATGTATGGCTGTTTTTTGTTTGTATTAGGCTAATATCGAGCCAATCCATACTAAGAAGGTCATGCCCAGAAGATCTCCAAGGAATATCAACAAAAGATCTAGTTTTAAAATTGATAACCTAGCAGTACCCCGTCAGCTGTCTTATGATGGCTTAGGGGGTCATTCTGCAGAGGACAAATTTCCATCTGCAAAACTTAAACCTTGCCGCATTGTATCGAACAGACGTAAATAATTTGTATTATATTTTTATATGTTTGCTTATAAATGCATTTTTAATGTTTAAAATTTAAATAGCTATGGACATATATATTGTATATTGATGTGAGTGAGAAATTGTAAATTTGAATTTGTATAAATTGTTTATTTTTTAAAAGAAAATTTTGGTTATTTAATCTTTTATGATTTGGACCCTTCTGTTAATTGTTAAAGGTCCACTTAGTATTTACTGCTGTAAGATATGAACTGTTTTTAGAAATAATTGTGTTCATTTATACGTGTAGATTATATTAGAGCAATGATTGTCATTGTGGCAAATAATAAATGAGAAGAAAAAAGAATTGTTATTGATATTCTCAAACCAATGTTATGTATTGACTTTTAATAGTCATAAAAAAGACTGAACTTGTATTGGAAGTACCTTTATGATAATAAATAATATAAAAATGGTTCAAATTGTATGTATCTATTAGTACTAAGATTTTATACTCCATTTTTGGTAGGATAAAAAGATAAAGTATACAGAGAGATTTTCTAGCTCTTAAGGAAAAGAATGATATCAAGGAAGCTTTAGTTTCATAAAGTTAAAAAAAATGAATATAGATCATGTACATTATTTTACTGAAATATTCATTAATCAATACATTTTCATTTAGTTTTGATATTTTTAAAAATTCATTAATTTTTTTTCTGGTTCACAGCAATCATCATATTGCTGAAAATTGGACGGATCAGATCTGTTTATAGCTGATTGAAAAGCTAAAATCAGCGATTCAAGTATAGCATGTAAGCTCGTTGTTATAAATAATGATACACCCATCTTGACCATCACTTTATTCATTTTTTTTTTCTTTAGAAAATACATCTATTCATTGTTATAAAAATTATATGTGATGGAAATGGTTGGGGATGCGGTCAAATAAAACTACACTATATGTGTTACATAACATATATTGTGCCGTTTTGACCTGAGATTCAGGTCTTCATCAGGGCTGTCGAGTCCACTGGTATAGAACGACTATGGCAATTGTTATAAAAATTATAGGAATATAATATTCCTACACAATATTCTTAGTTGATTTTAGACTAATTCATCTGGTTGTGGTGACATAATTTGGTTAATATTAAATATTTATTTCTTGCATGTAACAAAGTTTAACTGTCAAGAAAATTATGAGGCAGGTAAGGGCATGGGCAAGAAGCGCTTCTTATATGCTTATTTGCTGTTACCGAAAGACATACTTTTCAATCAATGTTCCAATGGTCCATTCTATTTATGAAGAAAATTCTAAATACTTGATTATTGAAGTCGCTGCTAGAGTCAACGAATGCATCCTGCATGCAACCCCCCCCCCTGGTGTGTGAGGCCCATTACGCTACTGAAGGCGACTCACACTGACCGAGTGTAGGAGTGATAAATCTTCCCAGTGTAGCTTATCGAGAATCGCAGTATGGTTTTCCAGGATATCAGTACCTGCCCAAAGGTTTGGTACAAGGACGGTATGCTTCAGAGAAAGAAATATAGGTCCTCGGGGCTTGCAGCTTCTTCAATAAAAAAGACAAAAATAGGAGAAGAGGCAGAAAAATCAGGTAAGAAAAATCCTTGACTAGCATGGTAACAGCCTAAATTTCATATAAAGTAATCAAGCTGGTTCTACAATCTATTGGCTCATGTCACAGACTGAAACGAGTGATATCTCTCTCAGCATTGGCCCCAACTTATGTTGGTTTTTCATGGTTCAATATTTTGAATAAAATGAAATGAATGAATAAAAAAGTAATATTTTGTTACTTCCAGAAATTATTTTTGAGGAAATTATTGTTATTCCAAAAGTAACAATTTCTAGATTATTTAATAATACTATGTAAGCAAAAAAATAAAATAAAATAAGATATTTCATTATAGACATAATAATTAATGTGCAATAATAGGATAACCTGTGCCATCAATGATTTTGAGAGTGATAAATTTTATCATCATCAAGAATCATGGAGTTTTGTGGGAGGTACATTTTTAAGGGATTAAGTATTTGTTTAAAAAATTGTTACTTTCAAAGGCCAAAAAGGGTAAATAAATAAAACATACTACAGATAACGCACCAATGATATATAAACTAAACTTTTAAACATTCTAGTTTCAGTTGTACCTCATTTTAGAGCTGTACAGAAACCTATTTTATCTCTGCTATTCTATTGAGGACGTTAAAACTGAAAATAGTTTTACTCTTTACCTCCTTCGGATAATGATTTAAGTTGGATCTCTCTTGAAAAAATTGTGATAGCCAAGTTCAGGACCAAGATAAGATTGTTGGTGAGAGTGGGAAATAGATGCTTTATGTGCCCTAGCGGAGGACATCAACAGAATAGAAAAAATAGTTCGTCATACAAATGGAAAGATTTATTCACAAATTCTTACCAGATGTTCAAATGAGACACAAGATCTTCTGGTTCCAGACAGATTTCTGTTCTGTACAGTTCTTCAGGGGTGAAGACCCCATTAACTCCAGGTTAAACTGCTTTCAACAGAAGTGATACTTCGGTTGTGGCCAAGGAATATTCATTGCTAGAGAGGCCAACTCCAGCTTGGAATAGCTGCTAGCGATTCCTGAGATATTAAGCACTTTTAGAATATAGACGAAGATCTTTCAGGTTAACAAAAAAAAAAAAAAAAAAAAAAAAAAAAAAAAAAAAAAAAAAAAAAAAAAAAAAAAAAAAAAAAAAAAAAAATGCAAGGGAATAAAAAATGAAAGGAGAAGAATTTGTGGAAAGTTCATCTCAGTCAAGAAATACTTCAAAACTTAAAAAATATGGGGTTAAACTGAAAATTGCATTCTAATGACAATGGTACAAACATAAGAGGAATACAGCTATCTGGAATACTTGAGAAGAATAATCCGGCCTATTTTTTACTTTTTATGTTTTGTAAGAGCACATGTTGTTGACCCATCTTTCTGCCCATTTTGAATTTTGGAAGAATCCATTGTTTTAATATATTTTATAAGAATGTGTACCAATAGTATTAAAATGCCGAATCAAAATTATATGGTCTACAAGAGTTTAGTCGGTTAAAAGAGTTTTTTGGTTAAAGTTTAAAATTCAAACTTGCCAAGGTACTTATCAGTTATGGGCAGGCCATATCCTTCTAACGTTTAAAAGTGATAACAGTGATTAAAAGTGAAATAACATAATGTTCTATTTTATTTTTAATTTGATATAATTCTAAATTCTTTAATATATAAAATTGAATTAAAATGATCACCCGGCTTTTCTAACCATGTCCCGGTTTGAATTCCAATCGTTACCCGACACTCCCCCTTATGACATCTCAAGGCAAATTTTGGCAACAGAGATAATCTCATGCAATGTCCTTTGGCACAAAATTTCTGCAAGGGAATAATATCCTTTGACTGTAGGAACTGAAGAGCACTTTCTTCATCTACAATAGTCCGAAAAATACTTTTCAAAGTAAACATCATTTCAATAATAAACAAAATTCAATTGAATAAATCATTAATGAATAAAAATCATATGACATTAATCATTAATTAATGTCATATGATTTTTATAACCTGTTAAAAGTAACTGTTATCACTTTCAAACGTTAGAAGTAAATGTTACCCATAACGATAAGAACCCTTGCCAACATTATGATCTAAGACAGGTAAGATCTATTTTAAAGAATTTGAGAAAACTCAAATTAAATGCCTTAATTTAGTTGATTTTGGACTGATCCACCTAGTCAAAGTGACATTTGTTATATATTTCTCGTATGAACATCTGTGTATATATAAAATCTAATTTAAACCATTCGAGAAAACTCAAATTAAATGCCACAACATGTTTCTAGTGTTCAATGTTGGCAAAGGTCGATCGTGCGAATCAATTTTTGAAGACCTTTCTATTGATGTCCGGGTCTTTTAAAGCTTCCACAGACTTCTCTACCATCAAATGAAAATATTTTTCTGAGGCTCAAATTTGATTAATTTTGAAACTGTTTTGAATTTATAGGCTGTAAGGGTTATTCTGAAACTATGAGCAATCTCTGTCCCCGACAAGAAACATAGTGGAAATTGTGATTCCCTAACACTATCATGGGAATACTGTATTTTATTTTTTGGCTTTAAGATTCTATCAAAATCCTATTCAGAACACTATATTTTATTATGATGGTAAGTGGTTTCATAGCAAAGGGAATATGATAGGAAAGAGTAAAGAATTTTGTGTAACCTTCTTATTGATAAAAGTAAGCTTGATCTCAGCCCATGGGCATCAGCATAGCAGTTGCTCCCCCCCCCCCTTGAAATTATGAGACACAAAAGCTACAAATTAAATAAATTTGTATTCGTTAAGTAATATATAAAAACATATTTTAATTTTCAAATACCAATAAGTTTTATAAAGTTGCCCCCAGGCGAAAATTTTACCTACCTGCACCTCCTAGACAAATCCTGCGGACGCCCATACTCATTTAAATGGTAGTTTTTCTTAAGGCAAGCTGATCAGAGGTTCTTTTTTTTTTTTTTTTCAGATTTTATGGTATTCTAAAAAACGTTGGTAACATATGCACGTTATAAAAATGAAGTAAAATAAGAATTATGAAAGTATTAGCTCAAAGAACACGAGCTTGATGTGTTTCAAAAAATTTAAAGCTGTATTGTTTAGAGCGTTGAAAATCATCATTCCCATTAAATCCAATAGCTAATTGATATTAAAAACTGTTAGCAGAACTGTCTTTGATGCTTTTGCATAATTATTTCAACCCATATATAGTATATTTAATATATTGTTATCATCTTTATAAAGCAGACTGTTCGTTTGTACCTGAATATTTGAAAGGGGGGCAACTTCCTCATTCAGCCTTGGCTCATCCAGTTCACGCAAAGGTACAACTATAAACTATCTCCATCATGGCCTTAAGAATGTGACAAAATATTTGTTATATCCAGTAACGGATCCAGAAATTTTCTGTGGGGAGCACACTTTTTTTTTTTAACATTTCATGAGTAATGATGGATCTAATTTATAATATGTATTTGTACATAGTGACGTAGTAAATTACTATTTACTAATTTTTATTTTTATTTTTATTTTAATTAAAATAATTTTCAATTTGAAGACTTAAAAAAATGACTAAATCGAGCGTATTTTAAAGAGAAATAGTCAGTTTGTTGTGTCCTCACCTCTCAGGGATCCGCTACTGGTTGTATCTGTGCATTTGTCGTAAGTTCAATTTATATAGTATTCTTTGAGAATCCTTTATTTATATTCATTATAAACGACAATAGTTTTTAAATATTAATATTGAAATTAGGAACAAATACGTTTTACATGGCATGGTCGCGCTGCTATCTGTATCTATATGCTATGCTGTTGGATAACCTTGTTTTCTAACCAGTCAACACACTCGTTCTCAAAATTCAGTACACGCCAGTCACACCTCCCTTAAAAGGTAATATTATATACTTACATCAGACGATTTGCTGCTACCACCATCCTATTTATTCCATATAGACTAAAATTGAATCAGTAACATTACAAGTAACTATATACATAGTTCAACTTGTAAAATGCCTATTCTTTTAATAAAAAGTTTAATGTAGATTTTCTTGTTAAATGATATTTATCGGAAGCTCATAAATTAGTTGAACTATTTGTTTGTTTTTAAACATATAATGACATACATGTATGTATCACTGTTAAACATTTTATTGTTTGTTTGTTTTACGTCACTTTATGCCACTAAGGCTAATCGGGCGATGCTACAGTGGGAGTCCTAAATTTTGCCTATCCAGGTATAATTAGGATAGGGATCTTTAACGAGTACTTGACATCGTACAAGCTCGGGACCTCCATTTTACGTCCTATCCGAGGGATGGCATAGCCAAGGATTTTTTAATCCCATTAAAAAATTCTAGGGCCACCGCGGGACGCCATGCTAACCACTATACCACAGGTAACCCCTGTTATACATTTGTATACAGCAATTTTCGGTATGGGCATCAAAACTTTGGGTTCACTGAGTCTGTTTTCGTCAACCTTAATATTCGTTTGCGTTAAGTGATTAAGTGACTGGAATATAAGTGAATTCCCATCGTGTCCATTTCAGTTTAAAAGAACCTTGATCAGCTTTATTATATTCAATGTTTTAACTCCCGCTTGCTCTTCAGATACAACAAACCCCCTAATGGGTCCTTTTCAATTGAGATCAGGGTCATACTAAACGTGCCATATTGGATGCCCAGAAGCAACATAGGGAACTTGTCCCTTTTTTTGCTTTAGACACCTGTTAATGAATGATAACAATCAGCCCTAGTTTACTTTTGAATTCCTGTTGTTTATTATAATCTGTTTTATTTATTACAGATATAATTGAGTTCATCAGTGAAGGGTATTAAAATGGCTTTGAGATGGGGAATATTCAGTACAGGCAAAGTATGTAGTGACTTTGCTAATGTATTAAATTATTTACCTGATGAGGAACACAAAATACTGGGGGTTGCCGCTAGGAAAAAGGAAAAAGCGGAGGAATTTGCTCGCAAGCATAACATACCTCATGCTTTTAACTCCTATGAAGATCTGGCCAAAAATGCATCAATTGGTACTTATTTATTTACACTTCTTAGTCAGATGTATTAAGAATAGCAAAGCATTTCAAATAAGAAAAAGATTCGAAGAAGTATACATTCTCACTATTTTATGAATATTTAATATAAGTTTTAAAAATTTAAAATAACATAGCACAAGGTTACTTTGCCCTTATTGGGTAAGTTTGCTCCAGAATTTAAACAAAAATATCTTACTGATATTTTGTCAGTGACATTTTGACAGGAGAATAAACATTTTAAATGTAAAACTGTAACTTTAAATACTTTAGAGATTAGTTCTTCAGTATTTTCAATAATTTCAATAGTGCATTAATAACTTTATAATGATTCTTTTATATTCCTGATCAATGGTATTATCTAAACATTTATATTATACTTATGCATGATGATCTTTAAGCATTTATCTGTAAGCTTTATTAAAAATTATGTTTGTGAGATTCCAAAAAGTAGAGCAAGTTTGTAGCTCTAATGTCTACAGGAATCTTATTTTTATTTATATTATACATTTTTATTTATATCGATTATAATAACAATCAAAACAAAATGTGTTTAGAACTTTGTGCAAAATAACTCCGTTCTTTGGTATTATAAATATTTTAAGTGTGAGGGCAGAATATGAAATTCTATTACAAACTATGCTTTTATTTTAGTTAAATAACTTTATTGATTTTAAAATCTAATATTATATCCTTATGATTTTTTTATAGAGGTAAGCTTAATTTAAAATCACTTTTTTGAGATTAAAAAAAGTAGGGCAGGTCTTTGGCTCTAATAGATAAGTGAGGTTATTAATTTTTATACTGGAATCTTATATTAATTTTAATTATTTATAATATATATTTTTATTTCATCTCAATTATATTAAAAATCAATATTATTTTATTTTACAGATGTTGTTTATGTAGGTTCTAATAATAATGCAGCACATTATGCTCTGTGTAAACTGATACTGTCAAACAAAAAAAATTTACTATGCGAAAAACCTCTTGCCTTAAAGTACAAGGATACTGAAGAATTGATTAAAGTAAGGTTTATGAATTATTGAATTGTTTTGCATAGCATTATCATTCTGGCAGCTTACCCAGAAATATTACTTTAACAACTGTTAATTAATATCTTTTTGATGTGGTGATTTTTCGTAGGTAGCAGAGTATAGCAATTGCATATTTTATTTATATTTTTTTTCAGTACATATATTCCTTATTTTAATTTTTTTTTTTTTTTCTGCGGGATTAAGCACCGACCACCAAGGGTCTATTGTGTGCCTATTTTTTGTGCAAGTCCTATATTGTTACTATTAGAGCATCAGTAAATTTGAGCAGACTTGTTGGATTGACTAGTACATTTGAGCCTGGGTTACCTGGCCAACGATTCTAAATCTTAGTCGTGCACACTAACATAGATGTGTTAGGCTGTTTTGTTCTCATTGCCACAGAATCTACAGGTGGGTGACTCTGCAAGCTTGAGTTTGTGCATATGTTTGTTGAGTTTACAGTGTTCCGTGTAGATCCCTGTAATTTTTGTGAGTATTAAATTTAAAGTGTTACTTCTTTTAACAGAGTAGCCTTTTAGGAAGAATTTAGAGTGACATTGTGATTTGTCATTCCAATATTGTTTTTTTGTTGCTCCATAAATTTCCTCGATCCTTTTTTTAGCATAGCTTATGCTTATTCCAATTACTGGTTCTGGGGTTATGGGTTTTTTGGCTGAGCCTTTTCTTACTAGGTCATTTATTTATTTATTTACATATAAAATAAATATGTAAGTAAATTTATTTATTTACATATAAAATTCCACCAACAGACCAATTGTCCAATTACAGGTGGTAAAGAATATTAAATCGTAATGAAAATTTCCTTAGAACTAAAATAATAATAAAAAAAATAATAATAAATAATATAAAATAAAATTAAACAAAAAATAAAATGTCATTAGGTCTGATATTTTCTAGATGAACATAATTTTTTGTGTTTCAACAAAAACAATTTACTTATGATGTGTCTCCTTCATCACAGATTATAATATTAATCATATATAATTGATTTCTCATTATATATTAAATAATGCTTATACAAATTAATAATAGTACTTATTTACATCAGTCAATTAACTATGCATGTAACCTCTCTAATAAATAAATAAAAAAAAAAAATATTAAAATTAATAAATTATAATATTAAACATCTCCTTCATAGATAATAATACATATATTGAATGCATTTTTTTATTTACTAAAAATAAGACTGAAGTTATTATTTGTTCAAGATTGAAAAATGTTTTTAAACCTTAACTTGTTTTTAATCATACTTAAGTTATAAGAAAAATCAAGGTCTAAATCTTTGTTTAAAGTGTCCCATATCTTTGTGAGCCGTGTAATTGGACTCAGGTCTGCTTGCGACTCTTTTTACTCTAAAATGAAGAGATCCTAATGTCCATATATCATCTATGTCACCTTTTACAAGCTTACACAAATGTAATAATTCAAGTATTGAACATCTATCCTTAAGCTTATGAGGTATATTAAATATTTTCATTAAATTTTCATATTTAGTTCTCCTATTTGGATATACTTTAAAAAATTTATTGTACATAAACTTTAAAAATATTTTCTGAACTCTTTCTAACTTTTAAACCAAGATTTAAAGGTCCCAAGAAGGTAATTGGGATACCAAATAAGACATCCATACTCAATGTGTGGTCTTACTATAGCATTAATCAGCAAAACAAGAGTTGCGGGGTCAGAAAAATCTCCACAATTCCTTTTTAAAAATCCTCTCCAATGAAGAGCATTTAAAATATACCTGTGACAAATGACTGGAGAATGTTAAGCCTTGATCGAATAATACTCCTAAATCATGTGTTTCAGTCACTCTATTCAATGCAACACTGTTAATTTTATATTCATTTAGCAATATTACCTTTTTTCGAGAATATGTCATAACTCAACACTTATTTACATTTAAATGTAGAGCATTGTTGTTGCACCATTTTACCAAATTCATTAAATCAAATTCAATATCATTCATATCACCAACTTCATTAATGCATCTGAACAACTTGAGATCATCAGCAAGTAGAAGTAGAGTAGAAACTTACACCTCTCAAATACCTCATTTACATCATTGATGAAAATTAAGAATAAAAGCGGTCCAAGATTACTAACCTGTGGAACACCTGAAGGAACCACATATTTTTGTGATATAAATCCATTTAACCTTACATACTGCGTTCTACCTTTTAAATATGAAGCAAGTAATGTATCACATTCTATTGAAAGACCCAAGTTATACAACTTTATAAGTAAGATGTCATGATCAACTTTATTGAAAGCTTTCTCAAAATCAATGTAAATAATATCTACCTGACTACCACTACCAAGATGATGTGATAAATAGTCCACAAAAGAAACTAAATTAGTTATGGTTGATCTTTTCGGGAGAAATCCATGCTGTTCAGTTATAATATATTTCCTAATATATACCATAACTCTATTAAATAAAATCTTTTCAATTTTTTTTGAAAATGATGACAAAATTGAAATAGGTCTGTAATTAACAAAATCTGATGCATCGCCTGTCGTAAAGATAGGAGTAACGCTTGCACTTTTCCAAAATGTGGGAAAGTGATTGTTCTAACTGACAAATTAATTAGATATGTAATAGGGATAACAAGCAAATCCCGGTTTTCTTTTATTAATGATACTGGAATTCCATCTGGCCTTTCTGATTTAGAATTATTTAAACTTTCATTTATTTCTTCTAGAGAAACTGGGGTTAGTGCTAAAAAATCATTAAATTCATTCCCATTTTTCAAAACTTTTTTGATAATGTATCCTGATTTGTTTGGAGAATAAACCGATTTAAAATGTTTTGCAAATCCTGAAACTATCTCATTTCCTCCAATCAATTCCTTACCTTTATACTTCATTACAGATAAATTTTTCAACCTTTTTTTTTAGCAGACAAAAAATTCCAAAATGGTTTAGGATCAGTTTTTATAGAGTTTTGACATTTATTAATATAATCATTCTATTTCTTCTTAATTAATTTATTAACTTCATTTCTAAAGTATCGATACTGATTCTCATGCCAACTACTATTAGATCTGCGCAATCTGTGAAACTCCTTAATTTTTTGGTGAGCGAGCCATCCGTGTAGCAGATGATTCCTTTATATTGTTTGTGTGGTTTCAACTTAGTGATTACGGTTTGAACATTGATGTCCAGAAATTCACAAACATGTAAGTTAGAATGCTTGGATAGCACTTGATCTTTTTCGATTTTCCCGAATATGTCCCAGTGTCCTTCCACAGTGTTTATTTTGGGGAAGTTGTTTTGCTTCTCAATCCTATAAGAGGTTTTCATAGCTCGGGCCTCCACTTCTATCTGCAGTGGTGATAGGTTTAGCATCACTTCCATAGTAGCTGGAGTGTTTTTCATGACTCCTGTTATCATGCTAGCTTCTTTAGTTTACTTAACAGTTTTATTCTTTCCAACTCCTGCTTTGTGCCACCAAAGTAGGGCTGAGTATAAAATCATTGGTCTTATTGCTGTTATATACACCCAATAGACCATTTTTTGTTTTAGTCCCCATTTTCTACCTATGGCTCTTTTGCGGGCCCATAGGCATTTTAGGGCTCTGTTGGTCATAATTTCTACGTGTTTGGACCAATTTAGATTATGGTCCAGTATGACACCCAAATGCTTGACCCCTTTAGCGGGTGTCAGCTGGTTACCATTTATTTTTTGGTAGTTTGATGTCAATTCTTTTCTTCAATTGAGAAGAGACAATTTTGGTTGCATTCAAGAGTAAGTCAGATAATACACTTTGATGTTTACCTCCAATTAGGATTGCTATGTTATCTGCGTACTCCTGTGAATAGAAGCATGCGTTGTTTAGTTTCACTAGCAGAGAATCCGCTACCTTAAACCAAAAAGAAATAACATTTGGCACCTTTGACAAAAGGAGACAAATCTCCTCCACATGGATAGAAAGGATGCTGGAGGAAAGAATTTTAGAATCAGAATTGGGACACACCGCCCTGCGGGCATCCTCCTTTTGGTTTTATCCACATTTTGGTGTGTGTGGAGGAGTTTTGTCTATATTTCTATTCCTTATAGCATCCTTAATGATGTTAAATGGTGTTTTATCAAAGGCCCCTTCAATATCAACAAAGGTGCCAATTGTTATTTCTTTTTGGTTTAAGGATTTTTCAATACTTGAAACCAGATTGTGCAGTGTTACTTCGGAGGATTTTCCTGCTTGGTATGCAAATTGCCTGTTATGTATCGGGTCTGCTTCCTATATCTGTTTCCTCACATGCCTGTTGACTATCTTTTCCAATATCTTCATTAGGAACGATGACAGGCATGTGGGTCTAAAGGCTTTTGGATCATCATATGATCCTTTTCCTGGTTTTGGTATGTACCGAATTTCGGATACTCACCATTCAGTTGGGATGTATCCTTGTGCAAGGCTGCCTCTTAGGAGTTTCAAGTGGTGAGATCTTATGGTATTCAGCCCTTTTTGAATTAGTGCTGGAAATAGCCATCTGCACCAGCAGATTTGAACGGCTTCATAGTGTTGACAGCCCATTCCAGAGTACTGCTGGTGACTATGTGCTTTGCATTTCTCCATATAATTTCATCAATGGTTGATGTGGAATAGTTAACGATAGCATTACTTCATAAACAGTTAGGAAACTGAGTCCTTGCCATGGCTTCAAGGGTTTCCAATTCGTTAGTCGTGAATACCCCTTCCACCTTTAGTGTGCCAAATGTTTCTTGTTCTGTTTTATTTAGTATTTTTTTGACTTGACTTACTTCTGGAATGGCACTTGATCCTAAGCAGAAATTCCTCCAAGCTTCTCTTTTAGCTCTTCTGACAGATTTGTGATATTTAGTAAAGGCTTCTTTGTAAATGTCTCATCTGCCAGGATTCTTTACAGCATTGAACAGCTTTCTCTTTTCTGTTCTTTGCTTTTTTAATTCATTGTTCCACTATGGAACTTTCCTATTTGTTTTTTTTTTGTTTTTAGGTTGTTGCTATGATGTTATGATTCCATCATTGCATTTGTGATATGTTGAGACAGTCCAGTTGCCATTTATTATATGCCTCAATTGGACAGTCTCATCATTTCTGTAAGTTTAATGGAGTACATTTCCCAGTTTGCGTTCCTAGGATTTCTGTACTCTACGTTATAATTTTGTCTGTCCAGTAGGTCAAATCTTATATATTTATGGTCTTAGCATTTTTCATCGTTGATGACGTGCCAGTTTGTGATTCGCCTACTGAGTACTTGTGAAGCTAGTGTTATGTCTATTACTTCTGATCTTTGTTTTTTGTAAAATGAGGGTTTGTTGCCATTATTCAATATTTCAAGATAGTATTTTATAATAAATTCAAGTATTTGCTCACCACTTTGATTTATATTGCTGCTTCCCCAGATTTCATGGTGAGAGTTGCTATCCAGGACAGCAATTATATTCTTTTCATTAGTTTTTCCCATCATAATTTCCAGTGGATGTGAGATCTTTTTCCTCAAATGGAAGTTATCCTGCAAGCATAATAATAGAGTTGCCCCCTTTCTGGGTATATTTCACTGCTGCTAAGTCTCTGGAACAAAGTTGCCAAAGAGGCAGCAGTTTTAATTTTTTTTTATTTAAGATACTGTATCCAGGTAGTTTCAGTCCTTTAAGCTCGCCTCTACTAAAAGGTAAACTTCTTACCTATTAAGTTAAGGTTCTTGTATAAAAATAATATCTATGCTTTTACCTGTAACATACTGATGCCGGACACCAATTGCTGCTATGCAATGTGGGTTTTGCTCCTCCTCCTGTCGCCTCCCTAGAGGTAGCACCCGTGTTCTTCGTTTCCATAGCCGGTGTTGTTGGTGGCTGTGTTTTTCCTTCAGATTCCGCTTTGGCCACCTCTTCAGGTCCACCCTCTCAGTCATCACTGAGCATGTCTCAGAGGGGCCTTCCATAGTTTCATTCAGATGTCTCCATCATTTTTCCCTCTAGTATATTTGATGGGGGTTGCTCTCCTCCAATACTTTTTATGTGTCTGAAGGAGATGATCTTTATCCCAGCCAACCTTCATGCCTCTGGCCTTGGCGAAGAAGGCCTTCTACATCTCCTTCAAGTAGTGCAGCCTAGAAGTTTTTACATCGGAGACTTCTTTATTTTGAACTCTTAGTCTCTTTAGGAGCAATTCGTCAGATGGAGCTTTTCCTGGGAAGAAAGCTCCAATCATGACTATTTTCATTAGCTCTCTTGTATCACAGACTCGAAGGAACAGGTCCTCTTTCATCTTGATGCTCGGGATGATTTTACTAAGCCACTGTCTAGTGTGTTCATCTAGGCAGGAAATGATATAGCCTCTACTGTTGAGACTAGCTCCATTAAAGAGTGGCTGATCATCACTCTTCTCGTCTATTTCATCTACCTTGTTAGTTATAATTTCCTGTAACTCCTCACAATGCTCCCGGGTCAGTTGTGTGTGTGGATAGTCAACAGGGACCACCACAACAAACTGCCCTCTTGCAGTAGTAGGTAAGTAGTTTCTTTTTTGAGCTGATGTTTCTCTGGGTTTCTTAGCAGCTGGTGCTGAGGTTCCCCAAGAAGATCTAGCCCTTTTGATAGTTATTTGGGCTGTAGAGGCCTCACAGTGTTGGTTGCTGGTCTGGTTGGTTGCCCTCCTGCACCCTCTCTCTTCTTATGATAGTATCGTGGGGATCCCCCTTAGGCGCCTTGGCTTCGTTTGCCGGGCCCTATTGGGCGCTTGCATCCTTGGCCTGACACTTTAGGGGAGGTTCCCTCTTTTCAGTATATTGGCCCAGCTTTGGAGCATCTCCCTTGGTCAGGACTGTTTTGTCTGCCGGGCCTGGTTGGGCCATTGCATCCTCAGCAGCCCCTCCTTAGGATGGCTCCGTAGCAGCACCTCAGTGCTGTTAAGGCTGAGAGTCCTGGAGTTCCGTTCAGGAGCCGGAATATATGCTTCCTTCACGGGGAAATTTTCAACCAGCTTTCCAGCATTCCAGGGTCCTACTACTCTCGCCTCGGACCTCCTATGATCCGACACTTAGGCACCAATACATGTGCTTGCCAGGTAGGGTGCTCCACGTCACATGTAGGATGGAATCCACAGCCTTACCATCCCCATCCACGCAGCTTCACAGGCTCGTTTTTTCATGTTTATTTTTTCTGTGTATTTGCTGTGGTACACAGTGCCTTAGAGGTCCAGACATGCCAGGTTGTTGTGTGAAGCAGATTACGCTATATAATTATATTTTAAAATTATTTTTTAATTTTTGTAGATAAAAGAATTTAAAAAAACATGAGTAGGCTATAAAAATATGTATCAATATTACGAGAGTATATTGGAACACCGGGGAAAAAATGGTTTAAATATAATAATTATTTACTACATTTAAATATGTTATTCTTCTAAATATTTGACATTTAGTTTAGCTCATGATTTATTTCTGCAATACTAATTAGATTTCTATTTTTGTTTAAGTTAGCGAAAAAGAAGAAAGTATTTTTAATGGAAGCAGTTTGGTCCCGCTGTTTTCCAGCGTATGGCAGATTAAGGAATGTGCTAGCCTCCAATGCCATAGGGAATGTTATTTATCTAACAGCTGATTTTGGAGTGCCTTTTAATGCTGATGATCGAATAAAGTATGTAATCTAGTATATTGGTTATAATTTAAAGTATCTGATTCTTATATATAATTATAACTGTTTTAGGAGTAAAGAATCAGGTGGAGGAACAATTTTTGATTTGGGAGGTTATGTGCTCCAACTTGCAGTTCTTGTTTTCGGGCATGATCCCATCTCAGTCTCTGCTGTTGGTCATCTTAATGAACATGGTGTAGATGAAAGTATCAATTATATTCTAAAATATGATGGTGGGAAGACAGCAAGTTTTTGTACTCATAGTAAACTAAAACTGGATAATACAGCTGTAATATACGGATCAGAAGGATCTATAGAGGTATTGTATTAAAAAATGGCACTAAAAATTTTGATTAAAGGTGTCATGTTTATATCAGAATGATTTATTCTTTAATATGAAGTAGGTTTTATCATCATTTAAACAATCTTGAGCTTAAATGGCAAAGGAAAAAATCTTCCTATAAAGTACCTTTAATTTTTTTTTTTTTTTATTTGGAGTAAATAACAGTACTTTATTATCTCTAGTAAAAAGAAATGGATAAATATAAAATATGAAAGGGCTTCATAATCTTTTATTTAATTATAAAATCCTTTCATATTTGTTTAAAAAAATATGATGTTTTCCCAAAATGAAAATTCAAATTTCCTGTAATAAGAGTAGTAATACATATATTTTATATATATTGTTGGAAAGCTTAGAATCTATAAAGTGGTGGAAGGTAAGGTAACTATGGAAGACAAAATAATGATTTATATTCTTATATTATTAATAGGAAACTATTCGTTTCCATGTCTATTAATAGCAATTGTCTTAAAACTAAATGAAAACATATAGAATTAAAAACCATAGAACAACTTTTTTTTTTTACAATGAGAAACAAATTATACTGTTTAGGGAGAATACGACCGAATTGTGAGAGAAGGGGGAAGTGAGTGTTGCCCAAAATGTTTTAGAAAAACATGTGCCCATGGCAATTTGTAAACTTTAATGAATGCAATTTATTTAAAATGAGTATCAGGGCAACCATTAAGAAAGAAGAGTGTTACATTAATAACTTATCAGAATGCAATTTACTTTAATCATTATTTTCTTAACTTTGATTTAAATTAAAAAATGTTAACAGTTCCTACCTGAGAAGTATACAATATTGTTGCTGTTTCATTAAAAACAATTTATTGTGTGAGAAAGCAAAGAACATGCTATTCAAAATTACCTAAAAAAAAAAACATTTTAGAAATAAATAAAAATATAACAGAGTAGAGGAGTATACAAAAAAACTCATAAATACGTAACACTTCTTTTCCATTGGAAATTGGACCGTGGAAATGTCAAGACTTGACTGCACCCTCCAACCATTTCAACTTCTCTCTGTAGATTTTTCTGAATCCTCAGAATCCTGAAACTTATTGGTATTAAGTTTTTATTTCTTTGGCCCTTTTTACTTTCACTTACCTATATATGAAATATATAGTAAGTGGAAGTATTGCGATCGTGAAAATTTTCGACTTCCGGTTTTCAACGGAAATACACGTTTTGGGACCCCCTGAGTCGAAATAACCAAGTCCCGCGAAATGGTCTGTGTGTGTGTCTGTGTGTGTGTGTGTGTGTGTGTGTGTGTGTGTGTATGTGAACAGACTAGCTCAAAAACTATAAACCGTGGGAACCTGAAATTGGGTATTTAGTGTAGGTATATGCCTGCGATGTGACAGCAAAAATTTCATCAAAATTGCTCAAAGGGAGGGGGTACTTTATTTAATAACTTTTTACGTTTTTTTCGATTTTCTCAATAACAGCTCTAACGATTTTGATCAAACTGAGTATTTGATCGATTTATATGCCCGAAATATGACTGTAAAAATTTCATCAAAATTGATCTACGGGAGGGGGGACTTTACTTAATAAATTTTGTACCATTTTCACATGTTTTTTTTATTTACTCAAAAACGGTTTTAACGATTTTGATCTAACTTGGTATTTGATGTATTTATATGCCCGAGATATGACTGTAAAAATTTCATCAAAATTGATCTACGGGAGGGGGGACTTTACTTAATAAATTTTGTATCATTTTCACGGGGTTTTTTATTTACTCAAAAACGGCTTTAACGATTAACAAAAATAAGATATGAATGTAGAAAAATGTGTGACTTTGGGAAATGATAATTAGCAAAACACGTCAATTTCTAATCTAAGTAAGTTGGTAAGTGAAAGTTGTGTGTTGCGCGCACGCACCAGATTTTTTCTTTATGTTAGAACAAATAAAAATGTGTTTAGAAGAAAATTAGACTTATGATTTAGCGACATATATGTTTAAAAAAATGAGAGACCATATAAAATTTTGATATCTTGTGAATTAAAGTAATGATATTGACAAGAAAACAAAATCTGAGTCTTCGTACTGAACCACTGCTATTGTGGGTTGTGGCGTGAACATATAGGCATTCTTGTGTCGAGAAAAAATTAGCTTTAGGTCTACAAAATACTTATTAAAACTATAACTATGCTTTTATATGACTCAAAAATATTGAGGAAGAAGGGTGAGTGAAATTATTTATTAATATTCTAGAAATTTTGATTGAAGGAGAAGGAGCCAGAAAATCTATGGTTTATACTAGTATTATATAATATTGTAAGTTTTATGTGAAAGGTGGCTCTTAGGATAGACTAAATAAATAGGAATAGAAAGGATAGACTAAAACCAGACCTAAGACGATAGCTACAATAGGCAGATGAGTGGCCCATGATGACCAGGCAATCATTGTTGTTTTTTATGCCATGATTAAAGCTCGGATTTTGTGCAATAGTATATTTTTATTGGTAATTCAGGAAAATGATAAATCAAGTATCTTATACAAATGTTTTAGTGGTTTTACACTATACGAAATCATACGATTTGGGGTTGCGTGCACGAAATTGTTGTAATATGAGGTTGCATTATTTGTCACTTTGAATTTTTTTATTTTTTTTTTATTTTAAACTTTAATTTTCTTAAACATCACAAAAATTTTCAGAAAAGAAATGTTAATTGATCGTTGGTAAAAATTAAGGTAACTTATGTGATGTAAACAAATACTCACTTATAATTTCCATAATCCAACTTAAGTTTTTATTGCATTTTAGTAAGTGTTTAATGTTTTATGTGTCAAATGTTTACTGCAGGGAATTCTAACCTTGAAGTTTTATTGGCTTGAACAAAG
Organism: Aelia acuminata; assembly: GCA_911387785.2. NCBI lineage: Eukaryota > Metazoa > Arthropoda > Insecta > Hemiptera > Pentatomidae > Aelia > Aelia acuminata. Next base: position 109,811,318 of record OU426980.1, read on the forward strand.
AAGTAAATTCAGATTTTAGTCTAGACTTCTTAGTGAAGTTAATATAAATATGACCACCTTGTAAATTTTTTATTTTTTTATTTGTGAAGTCGCCTCTACCCCAAATGGTCTTTAGCGTCCAATGGTAGTTTATATCACATTGTAGTATTCCATGTATTTAAGGAATAGAGTAGTGACTCACTCTCCCACTTTCTTTAATAATTTCCTTTAATAAATCAGAAAGACCAACTTTTGTCCTATATTTCTTGAATTCCTAGCACCCTAGCAGCACGTATTGGCGTGGGACATTATCACATATTTCACTGGTTGTGACTTCTAGCCCTCTAATTAGGTAGCTATGTATGAACTGACAATGTTCAATCCTTAGTCGGCTCAGTGTGACTTCCTCTCTCCTTGATATTATAAAGCATGTTCCATTTCCTTCAGTCAGTTTTACCTTTAGTTGGCGATTTTGTCTTGCCCAACTCTTCTCTCATTCTGATAATTACATTCTCTTTGTATGGAGTACCAATCTTCATGTCTTGCTAAATGGGCTCAGCTCTTTCGTTGCCTGTAATGCATGGGCAGGAACCCAAAATAATACAATGATTCTACCTTTTATTTCCCACCATTTGTTTAGAATTTCTATAATTAATGAATTCCGCGGGTACGGACAATTTATGGCAGCTAACACACTTCATGAATCTGATACAACAGCCCAGCTGTTTGTGGATTCCGCTATCAAGTAGAGAGCATTTAAGATGGCTGTTGCTTCCCCAGAAAATATTGTGCTCTCCACTGGTAGGTTAAACAGGACAGGAGCTGACTGTGTTGACTAATCAGCGAAGCCAACACTATCCCCCTCATTGAATGCATTGGTATAAACTATCTTGAAATTGTTATATATTTCCATTCATTTTAGAAAAGATGTTAGAACTTCTATCGGGTATGTTTTGGAAACTTTTTTTTTTTTTTTTTTTGTTGCTATATGCACCACGACCACCATTTTTCGCCTATGTTTATGCCTGATTCTTAAATTATTATTTTTAGAGCATCAGTAAATTTTAATTGGCTTGTTGAATTGAATAGATCATTTGAACCTGGATCAGTTATATTCTCCTGGCCAAAGATTCTAAATCTTAGTCATGCAAGTCGATCACACCAACAGATAATGTGATAAGCTGTTTCACTCTCTTTGCCACAGAATCTATAGATGGGTGACTCTGCTGGCTTGAGTTTATTCATGTGTTTATTGAGTTTACAGTGTCCCGTATAGATTGGTTTAGTAGCTTATTGCTTCTTTTGACTGAAAAGCCCTTTAGAAAGAATTTGGAGTGGTTTTTAATTGCTCCATAAATTTTCCCGATCCTTCTTTTGGCATAGCTAATGGTTATTCCAATTATTGGTTCTTTGATTATGGGTGTTTGTTGGCTGAACCTTTCCTTGTAAGGTCATAAGCTTTTTCATATCTTTGGATTCCAGAATGTCCTGGTACCCATTCCACTCTAACATCATTATCCGCTAATATGCTGAGTGTGGTATTGCAGGTTTTAACGACCTTCGATTTGTTTATATGATCTGTTTTTGCTCCAATAGCTGCTTGGCTGTCAATGAAGATGGTTATCCCTTTATTGGTTGTCCTTTCAGTCAGCAGCTCTGAATGAAGGGCACATGCAAATAGCGAGTACTTCTGATTGAAAGACAGTGGCATATTTTCCCCATGAAATTTAAATACCAACTTTGGGTTTATCATTTCTTAAGATTCTCGCACCAAACCCTGATTTGATGAGGGAGCCATCCATGTAGCAGTTAAGTCCTTTGTAAGGTTCCATTTTATTAATTATAGTTGTTATTTAATGCCTAGAAATTCACAAACTTGTAAGTCAGAGTGTATGGAGAGCACCCGATATTTTTCAATTTTCCTGAATATATCATGTGTCCTCCTACAATATTTATTCTGGAAGAGTTGTTTTGCTTTACAATCCTGTAAGAGGATTTAATAGCTTGGGCCTCCACCTTTATCCTGCAGTGGTGCTAGATTTAGCATCACTTCCATTGCACTTGCTGTTGGATTGGTTCTCATTTCAAGTTTGGAATCCTTAACCGTTGATCTATTGATTTTCGGTCATACTCCATTCTATCTAGGTATTTTTTGATTAGCTGAGGGTCTAATATAACTCCAATTAATGTTAACATTGGCTAATGCTTTTTAAATTTCCTTTTGAAAGATGTTTTTCTCAATTTCTTGAAGTCCACGGTTTCCCGATCTTTCGTAAAACAATAGTTCGGTTAGAGGATGTTGTTGAGAAGCTTTCAATTTAGCAATATATTTAAATTATAAGAAATCTCTTCTGTTGTATTATAAGGATGGTCGCACAAATTCTGCATATATGCATTCGACTGGAGAAGTTCTAAAATCATCAGTGCAAATTCTAAGAGCCGAATTATGGATAGAATCTAAACTCCTCAGTAAGATTTTGTTGGCGGTTCTGTAAATCTGAGCTCCTTAGTCGATTTTACTTCTTACTATTGCCTGATATATAGTTATTAAGGTCTTTCTGTCTGCACCCAAGCTAGAATCAGAAACACACTTAAGAATCCCAAGCCTTTCCGTGCATTCATCTCTCAATTCCCTAAAATGGTAAACTTAGCTATGTTTTCTATCAAGTACCATTCCCAGGTACCTATGGTTTTCAACATAATTAGTTTGAGACCCATCTACTTCGATTCTGGGATTGTGTTAATGGCTTTTGCGTCATCTACAAATGCGCAGACGTTTCGATTTTGAAATGGATAACTTAAATCCTGATCTCTTTGATCAACTCTCTATATTTTTTGTTGCTTTGTGCAACTTCCATTGAATATAGGAAATCAACTTGCTTTGAGCTGTTACTATATAGTCAGCAAATAGAAGGCACTTGACGGAAGCCCATACAGTGGATATTATTCCATTTAATAGCTAAAAGAAAAAGTGTCACACTTAAAGGTGAACCCTGTGGAGTGCCATTTTGGAATAAGTCTATCTATCTAAACTGGTACTACAACTTGTTGCCGAGTATTGACCTCCTGTAACAACCTCCTCCAATTGTCACGATCTTGCGCAGCCACCATCTAATTATTTACACCTAAAACACTCCGGGCATCAGCAGCGACTCCATCCACCCATCTTGATCTCGGTCTTCCTCTCCGTCTTTTACCATAAATTGGCTCTTTCAGTGTCTTCTTGGGGATTTCACTATCCTCCATTCTGGCCAGATGGCCCGCCCATCTTAGATGATTCAATTTATAAAACAGAACGATGTCAGGTTCATTGAATAAGCTATATAGCTCCTTATTTGTATGTCTTTGCCACTGACTTCCAACCTGCCCTCCTCCCAATATCCGATGCAAGACTTTCCTTTCGAAGAGACTAAGTTCCTGCTCCATCGATTTTGTGCTTGCCCAGGATTCCGATGCGTATAACAAAACTGGCCTGATCTATGTCTTGTAGAGACTCATTTTGGTTTCTCTGGAAAGAACTCTACTCCTGTAGTGACGCAGTAATCCAAAATATGCACAATTAGCTGCCTGGATTCTTTTCTTCACCTCCAGTTGATTCTCATTATTGTGTGAGACCAGTGATCCCAGGTAGACAAATTCAGACACCTTCTCAAACTTGTACTCTCCGAAGGTAACCATTTCACCTGGATTTGGGGCTTCCTCTGCTACCATGTATTTAGTTTTCAAGGCATTGATCTCAAGTCCAAGTTTCCTGGCAGGGCCAGTCAGGGCTTGAAAAGCTTCTAGTACTGCATTGTGGGAGCGACCAACTATATCGAGGTCATCAGTGTATGCGAGGATCATAGCAGTTCGGTTGAATACTGTTCCTCCAATCTGGATCCCAGCCTCTCTTACAGCCTTCTCAAGCTCGAGGTTAAATAGAAGGAACGCCAGTGCATCTCCTTGTCTTAAGCCCTTATTTGAAGTGAATTCCTGTGATACTTCATTTCTTATTTTTACTGCATATCGCATATTTTTCATTTTCATCTCCACCAGTCTCACCAATTTTTCAGGGATTTTTAATTCATAAAGAACCTTATAGAGTTCCTCTCTGTTAACATTATCATAAGCTGCCCTGAAGTCTATAAATAAGTGGTGCGTTTTAATGTTATATTCTCATCCTCTCTCCAGGATTGTCCTCAAACTAAAGATTTGATCAAGTGTTGATTTGCCTTTTCTGAATCCACATTGATAGACACCAAGTTGGCTCTCTGCAAGTGGTAACAGTCGTGCAAATAAAATATTTGAGAATATTTTGTAAGCGGATGGGAGCAAGGAGATACCTCTATAGTTGGAGCATTTTAATTTATCTCCTTTTTTATTTATAGGGCAGATATGAGAGAAGTTCCACGTTGTTGGTATTACTTCTTCGGTCCAAATAGTGATTATTAGGTTCTGCAGTGTCTTAAAAAGTTCGTTCCCACCACTTTTTATCAGCTCGGCTGGGATACCATCGGGGCCTGCGGCCTTATTGTTTTTCAATTTATTTATGGCATCCATCAGTTCATAATCATCTGGTGGTTCTAGGTCAGCTGTGTGGGCTTCGCTTGATCTGTTGCCAACACTTGATATACTACATTCCTCGGGAGAACTGTGGGTAGTATCTTCGTTAAGGAGACGCGAGAAATGGTTCTTCGATTGCTCCAGAACTTCCACCTTGTTACAGAGGAGAACATTGGCATCATTCAGGCAGCAAAAGTTCTGTGGTGAGAATGGTTTCCTGCTTCTATTGAACTTCCAGTAAAAGTCCCGGCTTCTTTTATCACCTCTTAGTGCCTCCATCTCCTCAAAGTCTTTCCGTTCGTATTGCCTCTTCTTATTCTGGTGCAAATGTTTCTCTTCTCTTCTCCTTTGTCGATAGGCCTCTACCGTTAGCCTTGTGCTTCTTTGTGTCATGGCCCTATATGCTTCATTCTTAGTATTGGTTGCTTTGCGGCATTCATCATCAAACCATGGAGATCTTTCTTCTCTGCCATCCTTACCAAGAATAAGATCAGCTGCCTTCAATATTTCCTTTGAGCAACCATTCCAAATAGATTCCACGCAATCCTCAGATACATTATTGCATAAATTGCTACTGATAGTCTCTAAGTAACTGTTTTGCACGTCAGGAGACTTCAGCTTCCTTAAATTGTACCTTTGGGTTGTTTTTTGCGATGAGGTATTCCTCTTGGAGCTTATTCGCGCGTATATAGTGGCCATTGAGAGAAAATGGTCCGAGTCAACATTTGTTGATGTTCGAACGTTTTCTAAACTCAATTTGTGTCTCCTCCCAATTAGGATGTGATCTATTTGTTCACCGTAGTCCTATCAGGGGAGTTCCAAGTTCCTTTGTGGATGTCTTTATATGGGAAGAAGGTGCCTCCAATAATGAGATTTCTAGATGCTGCAAAGTTAATGAGCCTCTGTCCATTAGCATTAGTTATTTCGTGAAGGCTGTGTTTTCCAATTGTTGGCCGGTAAATTTCTTCTTTTCCAACCTTCGCGTTAAGATCTCCGGCAATTATCTTCATGTCATACCTGGGACATGAGTCAATGGTTCTTTCTAAGAGCTCATAGAAAGCACCTTTCTCATCATCATCTGCGGCTTCTATCGGGACATGCACGCTAAGTATGCTAAAATTGTAGAACTCTCCGAGTAACCGTATTACGCATATCCGTGGGCTTACAGCATTGAAGCCTATGACTAGGTTTCGAAGCTTACATCTAACAATGAATCCTGAGCCGAACAGATGTTCTCTGTTATCACAGCTATAGAAGACCTTACAATGTTTCTTCTCGAGTATGCCTTGCCCTGTCCACCGTATTTCCTGTATGGCGGCTATGTCAACTTTGTAGTGGTCTAGTTGCTCTAGTAGCACTTGCAGTGCTCCAGGTCTGTGCAGGGATAAAACATTCCAAAATCCGATGTTAAATTTCCTTTTGGAGTTGCCGGGTCGTTTCCGTTGATGACTTTTACAATCCGAGGCTTTGATGTTAGGTTTCATGATATTTATGCTTCGGGTAGTGGGGCTATCAACCCTCTCTACGTACCCTAAGTCCAGTGGGGGGGCTGCCTTCTCTGAGCCTCTGGACTTGCTCCTCCATCCGGGGCGGCTACCTAGGGGAGGAGATCCTAGGTTGTGTACTTTTGATGTCCTTTGTCTGTTGTGTGGTGGTGAATGTAGTGTGCTGTATGAGTGTACTGTGTGAGTGTCAGTGTACTGTTCCCCCAACCTGGAGGGCCAGTGGCTATCTGCAGTACAAAGACCGGGCGATGGGGCCGCCACCTCCCTACGCCTATTAGAATAAGTAGTTAGAAGAAAAGGTATTGCCTACCCGTACACTTATTTCTCTGCTGTTAAAAAAAAAATTTAATGTATGGTACTCATACCTCCAACTAAATGATGAGGCACAAGACCCTTTTTGAAAAATTTAGTGGATTGTATTGGATGGGTAAAACAGAAGATGTTAAAAAATACAATTAACTGGTTACATGAAGATTTATGGATTTATTGAAAATAACAAAATATAATGTGTTAGTAGGTTGGACTATATCGTTTTACTACTAGCAATTTCATTTGTATGGACATGCTGACTCACTGCTCATGTGGGTTGGTAAATAAGATGGTGAATATAATCTTCTGCCTTCTTCTCTAATCTCCAGCTGGGGAAACCGCCCCTAGATTTACTCCCTCATGGCTTAGGGGCAATATCATGATGAAAAAAAATGCAAAAAGAACGGTCTCTTGCTGGAATATCTCGCACTAAAAAATTATTATTTCATCAAAACGTATAAAAGAAAACCAATTTAGAGAAAATAATTTGTAAAAATAAAAGTTTTTTAGTATAGACTCCCTTAGTTTACTTAATATAAATATGAACATCTGGTAAATTTATAGTGCTTTAAATTTATTTGATTCTTACATGTATATTCTGGATATTTAGATCAAAGATCCATTCTGGGCTCCTACAGTGATTTCCATAAATGATGAAGAGGAAACATATTCTCTTCCTGATATCCAAGAAGAAATGTCTTTTATCTACAGCAGAGGTTTAATGTTTGAAGCAATAGAAGTTCGAAATTGCATTATGAAAGGTTGAATTAATATACTGTTGTTACTATATTGTCGTTGCATTATAGTAATGTGTGTTTTCTTCTTTTAGGCTTGCTGGAGTCACCTAAAATGATGCATGATGATACTCTGACCATTGCAAAATGGCAAAAAGACGTATGCCAATTAATTCAAGCGCAAGCAAAAGATTAGCATTAATATTTTTGTATATAATAAAGATGTCTATGTTTCATGTTTTACATTGATTTATTTATATTTCCATTAAAGCAGTATTTTACATTTTCTTTTTGTATTCGTCTTTAAGGAATTTCATTTTTTCACTTATATAGCATTCTATTTGAACCTTTTAAAAGTCAACTGTAACCTTTTCCAATTCAACTATAAACCTTTTCAAGTCACAAGAAACCCTTTCCAATTCAAACGTAACCCTTTAAAATGATTTTAAATTTAACCTACTGTGGAACAGCTCAAGTTGAGGTCTCAGAACTCACCGGTATAAATAATTATTTTTATATATTTTTTTCAAAATTATATATTGGCAATAGCAGTAAACTAATGTAGCTAATAAACAAATCCCAAAGCAATGATTTTCGTTATTGAACCTGATTAATCATTCCTTGTTGAAATAAACCATTTAAAAAAAAGAAAGTATTTTGAAAGTAGAAAGTAAAAAATGTAATTTTTTATTTATATTTAACAACTTTCCTAGCCGTTCGGCAGCATTAGGTTATAACACCGGGTATGTGTAAAAATGAAAACTAAAGTTATCAAAAGTATCTTACTTAAAATATATGAAAACCCATAGCAAAATTGACACATCATACCAAATCCTTTGACCTTAGAAGAAATTAGAGAAATTCTATTGGTTTACTTTCCTGCTCAGGCTGTTAGATTTGTAAACAAATATGTTATTTAAATAAACAAAACAGTTGTCCTTTGGCACTTCTATCATGGCTCCAGTATATTAGGCATCCTTTAATGGCCCTGATTTCAACCATTCCACAGAACCTTAAATTTTATATATTTTTTTCAAGGGTGACAATTGAAATAGAAATTGTTACAATTGAAATAGAAAGGGTGACGATTGAAATAGAAATTGTTACAATTGAAATAGAAAGGGTGACGATTGAGTAGTATGTGGTTACATTTGCTTTGGAAAGGGTTTCTTGTGACTTGGAAAGGGTTACAGTTGAATTTGAAAAAGTTACAGTTGACTTGGAAAAGGTTCAAATAGACTTGGAAATATATATAGTGATCAGTGTCAATCCATAACACTTCCTCAAACTGATTTAGGCATATCTAAAATAGACAATAATTAAATTTTATCATCTAAAATAGACCTTAATCCAATTTTATCATGTTCTGAAACCAAATTTGCTTTTTCATTTACCATTTTTTACAATATTTTGCTATTGAATATCAATTTTATAATATATTTAATTATATTAATTAATTTTTGTTTAAAAATGTATGATGATATTCTACGTTGCTTTACTGATAATGGGCACAGTCATGCTCTGTTTCCCCTAATGAGTAAGATTTACCATGTTGGTTTTTGGAGATATTGAAAATCTTCTGTAATCTCATCTATAATTAACAAATTAGTTATTTCTATGAAGTCCATATTTTTTTTTTTTTTTTTTTTTTTTATTTAAAAGAAAGTTAGAATCTCTGAAAATGTTTTTATTTTGGATAGACAGATTCTTCTGTCCGTTTATTTAATTTAATTATCTTTGAGTGAATGAAAACTCTTTAAGAGGATATTAGATCCTTTCTTCTTTGATTTCTTTATTAAGACCGATTTCCTTATCAGGAGGTTTATCCCCAACCTTATTATATTGTTTGATTATTAATAAATAAAATCTCTGGTTATATTACAGAAATATGACTGCTTATGTCCTCCTGTATGATTATAAAATGATATATTATCATATGACTATATGATTATACGACTATAATATAAATCCTTCAACAAGAAATGATCTATAACTTCATAAACAATTTGTTCAAAGAAAATCAGTAACATAAGCTTTCCTTATGTCATCCCGCATGATGGCCAAATGGGCTTTAATTAGATTCTATTCAGTTTAAATAAAATAAATCACAAGGGAAGCCATTAATCATTGTAGTTGGTTGGTTGTCAACATTGAAGACCACGAATTCTGCATGTTGTTTGTATTTATTCAAGTACAAAAAACATGCAGAACATACAATTTAAAATACAAAAAGTAGAACATTTTAAATTACATTCAAGGATTTGACTGTCTCTTTTTGCAAAGATATGCCTTTATAATAGAAAACAAAAATAGGAAAAGAGGCACAGATAAGAAAAATCCTTGACCAGCATGATAAGAGCCTGAATTTCTTTTAAAATAATCATGCTGGTTTTAAAATCTACTGGCTCATGTCACAGAGTGGAAAGAGGGATAGTTCTCTTAACATTGGTCTTTTACTTACACAACAAATCCAGTGGACTGCCAAAATCAGGTGCATGGTAAGAAAGGGGGCCCCGAATTTCCTGGTTCAAATTAAAGTTAAAATTTTCTTCATTTCCTAGAAATATTTTCAAAGTATCACAGAAAAAAATTAAGAGATATGTGCAAGAATGGAGTTGCATGTGTAACATGTGCCATCAATTATTTTGAGGGAGATAAATTATAATGGGATCATGGAGTTTAGAGGGAGGCACATTTTTATGGTGTTTAGTATTTATTAAAAAAAAGGGAAACCACAGCTTCGGTGCCATATAAGAAGTAAAGCACTAGATGATATGAATATCAAATCTAGGGGGATGTAAATCGCCCGAGTGGCCCTCTCCAGTTTGGATAAGCTAGTAGCCTCTTGAGATAGACGAAGAAGATATAGGCATAAACCAAATGAAAATCAGTCATAACAATTTTTTTTTTTATTGCACTCCTTTAATATAGTTGTATGTTGTTGTTTGTGGTTAGTTCTTTCTTTGCTTACTTATTTTAAAATTTATTTTTTCTTATTCATAGTCGTCTGCAAGGGATGGCAGCTGCTCCCCCCTAGAAAATAGGAGAACTTAAAGCTTTGAATTAAATAAACTCTTATTCATTTATTATATTGTCACATGGACAACTACAGCTGAAAAGCTAAGCAGGTCATTGACCCTGTGAGAGGCTGGCCTAGGCGAGTAGAGGGGTGGTCTGAGTCGGGCACAGACAGGGATTCGAGACGGAGCCGTGGGAACAGGCTGTCTGAGGGAAGAGAATCCGTTAGATGTATTCTGATATATGAGTATTTCCAAGTAGTTATGTATTTATGAGACCCCCTTTGGTAGTTGGGATCTGTCGGGTTGTTTATTGTACACAATAAACGATGTAAATAGTGTTTAGTTTAACACGTTCACGCCGGCGCGTACCACTGGGGGCCCGCACTTGACTGCCTCATCGGGCGGCGTATACCACCGGTGGCCCGCACCAGAATGACTCCTCGGCCAAATATTTTGATCTTTAATTCTGACTACCCCAATATAGCATTTCCAAGTCTATTTGAACCTTTTCCAAGTCAAGTGTAATCTTTTCCATTCAACTGTAACCCTTTCCAAGTCACAAGAAACCCTTTCCCATTCAAATCTAACCCATTCCAAATCAAATGGAACCCCTTCCAACTCAATCGTCACCCTTTTTATTTAACCCTTGGGAGGTCGCAATATAAAAGTAACAGTGGGGCGCGCGTGGCCTGTGAGGCCCAACTATTTTATTTCACTATTTACACATCTAATCACACTAAAAATGAAGTTTCTATATTATATTGCTTTTAAAAATAAAGTGAATGAAACTTAAAAAAATATATATTTAACTGTATAATAGTTAATATCGATTTACCAAGAGTTGTAAACCAAAGCCTGAAACTCACTAATTGTACCAAAATATCTTCAATTTTGCAGATCTAATCAAGTACTTTAAAAATAAGAATACTTTATTAGTCATAATTTAAAATAAAGTAACTAAATACTTGAAATAAGTAGGAACAGCCAAACTGCTTTGCTGTGGTTTTTGAATCTGTAGGAGTCCGTCATTATACCCCTATATTGAATAAAACTTTTTTTTTCAATAGGTCAAAAATAATTGTTATTTTTTAAAAATTCACTTTACTTATTTTATGAACATACAAAAATTACAAAGTTACGAATTTGCATAAGAAAATATAACAATCTCAATTACTGTATAGGAACTGTGCAATATTGCTATAAACGAGATCTAATAATAGTAACATATATATTTTAAAAAAAAAATAATAAAAATATATATTTTTAAAACTGACTAATTGCTTAATTGTATTTTAAGAGTAAATAATATTACATTATTTAAAAATAGCAAAAATAATAAAATGATAATTATAAAATCATGCACTAATAAAATATAAAATATCACTGCACTTATTGCATGAGATATTGTTAAACTTTTGAAGGCGAGGTAAATTGCTCGTTCTTTCAATTTCTTTACGTACTAGCTTACAATATTACAACTTAAAGTATAATTAAATAATTCGTAATTATTGTCAAATGATTGAACTTGAACATTAAATTATCATAGTAAAGGAACTCAATGGATACACACAGCCCTAAATTAATTCATAAAGGAACATCAAAACACCAAAAACATAAAATATCAATAATTACATAAAATATCACAATGAATTACATTAAATTGAGTTGAACACAAAAGTATTTTTTTTTACTAATATAATACAACAAGAACAATGAAAAAAAAAATAGATCACATGAGTAAACGAGTATATCACTTGACGTATTCTTTGAAGCATTCATCACAGATAATTTTGCAGTGGTCCTCTAAACACAAAAACTTCTTGCAATGGAGACATGAATATTTTGTATTCCTGTTCCTTTTATGTTTTTTTTGGCAGGGGAAGCACTTTTTTCGTTTCTTGCCAACGGAAAACTGAACATCCTCCATGTTCTGAGATGTAGGGCGCTGTCTTACCTCAATTCTTGAAGAAGTGGTAACAGAAGTAGTTTCTGGGCCTAAGGCTGTAGTATCACCATTTCCGGTGTATTCAATATCAATTGAATGTTGTATTTGTCGGCTAGAATTCTCCTCATGGGCATTTTCATTTGAATTACATATTTTCCCCCAAACACTATTCATGGTGTCCTGTAGTCCGTAATGTATCCCTCTCAGATTTGTCTTTCTTCGCAAAAGTTCTTCCTTTACGAGCTCCTCACCGAGCCTCTTGAGGAAATTTCTTCTTCTTCCCACATTTATTTTATTTTTCCCAATATTACCTGGGAGTTTATTCCAGCCATGTTCAACATCGAGTAAAATAGGACCATCGGCCATCTTCTTGTGTTACGAGAAACACTGAAGGTTTCACACAGCTCGTCATTAGTGTCCACCCCTACTTTATGTTTATTGTAATACGTAATAATTTCCGGTTTAGCTTTAGATCCAGATTCGGGATCAATTGCCGGATCATTGTGCATTTTGGAAATAAGAATGACGTTTTTGTCCGATTTTGGCATGTATGATACAATAGTTGATTTTTTACGGAAGACAAAAATAGAGGAATATTTTTCGCGTGCGCGTAAAATTTATAATTCATTGGGGATTTGTACTTTATTTTTCTTTAGTGTTCCCACGTAACTTAATTTCTTCTCGCACAACTCTTCTGCAAGAACTATATCAGAGAACCAGTTGTCTCCTGTCACATTACGTCCTGAGCCGTATAACGGGGCACAGAGCCTTCTAACCACATCACATGGTTTGTTACTGACTGCATACGGCGAATTGTCTGGTTGTTTGCCAGTATATACTTCTAAATTATAAGCATAGAAATTTTCACTGTCCACTAAAGCATAAATTTTTATCCCATACTTCCGAGGTTTTGAAGGTATGTACTGTATAAAACGGCATCTCCCTCTAAAGCCTTCCAGTTTCTCGTCGATCGTAACGTCTGGTCCTGGGGAGTAATTTTTCTTACAGTTACTGACGAAAGATTCAAATAGTTCCCTAATCAGTGCAAGGCGGTCATACTCATTATTAGATCCTCGAGTTGTACGGTCATCAAATCTGAGGCACTTCAGCAGAAACAGAAATCTTTTTCTGCTCATTATGGCAGGGAATATCTCCACTCCGTGGCCATCAGAGCCCCATAAATCCAGGGTATTCAATCTATGAGCTCGCAAACGCCCTGCTAAGTATAATAAACCTATTAGAGCCCTAATTTCAATAACGTCTGTTACACGAGCGTCCCTTGCGCGTTGAAATTTTTTTACTTGAATCAATTTTATATACTTGTTTGTGTAATTGACAATTGATTGAAGCATTTGATCATCAAAAAAACAGCTCCATGCTTCATAGGGCGTTTTAGTATCTTGGGCCTCTCCCATTACCTTCCCTACATTTTTGTCTAATAAGTTTTGAGACCTTCGTCTTGATCGGAAAGGAGTAGTCCTCCACCTCCAAAAATTTATTAGCCTATTTTTCTTCGTTTGCCGGGCAATAAAATACTCTTCTTCCTCTTCTTCTTCAGCCACAATATGGCCGTGACTATCTTCTTCTCCATTGAAATCGCTCTGCTCGGATTCGGAATCGCCCTCACGCTCATCCAACTCTTCATTACCCGACTCATCAACTTCACTCTCGCTTTCTTCTTCATTTTCTTTACCATCATTACCTTGATCAAGAATCAATTTTCTCAACTCTTCTACTTCAAGAGGATTTTCAAGATCAATGATTATTTTCTCAGACGCTATCTGAAACAAAGTGGATATAAAATCTGATGGTCAAACAGAACAAATGCATCAAAACGCGCAATGGCCTCCCAGGCCTATTACGACTTTTTCCAATAAAGAAAATATTTCAAAACAAAATAATGAACACAATTAGTAGAACAACATATATACAAGTTACTTTGAGTATTAGATAACAAAAATAAAATAAACTATCATACTTACATCGGAACGCGCAATGTCCTATTAGGCCCAAAATGGCCGTAGGGGATGAATGCTCACACACCGCTGACCTATGTGAAACTGAAATGGTTTAGGGGGATGAGCAACTAAGGTAGGGGGAGCCTCCCCGTCCACTCAAGCCCCCACTACTTACTACTTCACATCAAAATCTGAATTGGGGCCTAATAGGACCGCGCGTTCTCGTTTCCATTTCCGTTTTTCCATTTCAATTGTCACCCTCGAAAAAATCTCTTGAAGATACATTTTCGGATTTCTTTCGCACGTGGGTCCAATTTTATGTTATCGGGGACGATATTTTTGATAAAAAATTTCAATTTGCAGTTTAGTGGCGGGGGGGGGGGGGGGCGCTCTATGAAAAAATCAAATATTCGTCTTATTATTCCAATACAATGTCAATAATCAGCAGATTCGTGACTTTAAAATAGTAACTCATATGGTAGAAATTGTTTAATCTAAGCCTTTCCGTATTTATTCAATAGCAATTTTCATTTTTATTACTTTTCGGATTTCTATATATGAGTTACTATTTTAAAGTCACGAATCTGCAGATTATTAACATTATATTGGTTACGAATGGGACGAATATTTAACTTTTTCATTGTGCCCCCCCTCCCGCCACTAAACTGCAAATTGATTTTTTTTTTCAAAAATATCGTCCCCAATAACATAAAATTGGATCCCCTTGTGAAAGAAATCCGAAATTCTAACTATTTTCTAGTGTGAACCCCCCCCCCCCCCCGCCATTAAATACAATATTCATATATTTTTTAAAAACACCATCTCCGATAACATAATATAAGCCCCCCTTGTGAAAGAAATCCGAAATTCTGAATATTTTCTAGTGTGACCCCCCCCCCCCCCGCCCCAAATATACAAAATGAATATTTTTTTCAAAAATATCGTCCCCGATAACATAAAATTGGACCCCAGTGTGAAAGGAGTCCGAAATTCAAACTTTTTCTAGTGCACCGCACCCACCACTAAATATTGTACAATATGAATATTTTTTTCAAAAACACTGTCTCCGATAACATGAAATTGGACCCCGTGTGAAAGAAATCCGGAATCCTAACTATTTTCTAGTGCGTCCCCCTCCCCTCTAAAATACAAAATGAATATTTGTTTCAAATATATCGTCCCCGATAAAATAAAATTGGACCCCCGTGCGAAAGAAATCCGGAAAGGTTACCATCTTTAATAGAGTTTTCGAGGGTGAAAATTTAATAGAAATAGAAACGGTTACAATAAGAATAAAAAGGGTAACGATTGAGTTGGAAGAGTTCCATTTGATTTGGAATGGGTTACGTTTGAATTGGAAAGGGTTTCTTGTGACTTGGAAAGGGTTACAGTTTTTTTTTTTTTTTTTTTTTTTTTTTTTTTTTTTTTTTTTTTTTTTTTTTTTTTTTTTTTTTTTTTTTTTTTTTTTTTTTTTTTTTTTTTTTTTTTGGGACTTCAAGGCTTCCATTGAAGCCCTATATTGCCCATACTAACACCCATGGCACAGGGTGATACTTCTCCTACGAAAGAAAAGCATCACCCTGGGCGGGACTCGAACCCGCAGCTCCGGCATGGGAGTACGGCGCTTTACCGCACAGCCACACCGGGCCCCAAGGGTTACAGTTGACTTGAAAAAGGTTATACATGACTTGGAAAAGGTTCAAATTGACTTGGAAATGCTGTAGAATACCTGAGTGACTCTCTATTTTCTAGTGTGCCCCCCACCCCGCCATTAAATACAAAATGAATATTTTTTTTCTAAAATATCGTCCCTGATAACATAAAATTGGACCCCAGTGTGAAAGGAATCCGAAATTCTAACTATTTTCTAGTGTGCCCCCCTCCACCGCCTCTAAAATACAAAATGAATATTTTTTTCCAAAATATCGTCCCCGATAACATAAAATTGGACCCCAGTGTGAAAGGAATCCGAAATTCTAACTGTTTTCTAGTGCCCTAAAAATAAAAAAGTGCGCCCCCCCCCCCTCAGAAACGTTCTGGATCCGCTACTGCCCCCCACCCCGCCATTAATTACAATATTAATATATTTTTCAAAAACACCGTCTCCGATAACATAATATAAGCCCCCCTTGTGAAAGAAATCCGAAATTCTAACTATTTTCTAGTGTGCCCCCCTCCACCGCCTCTAAAATACAAAATGAATATTTTTTTCCAATATATCGTTCCCGATAACATAAAATTGGGCCCCAGTGTGAAAGGAATCCGAAATTCTAACTATTTTCTAGTGCCCTAAAAATGAAAAAGTGCGCCCCCCCCTCAGAAACTTTCTGGATCCGCTACTGCCCCCCACCCCGCCATTAATTACAATATAATAGTAAAAAATAAAAAAAGAGGTTATTCTTTGTCCAAACCGTTAGTGTTATTTTAGAAAATGTAGACTTAAATTTTGAAAGTACGCAATGCTGATGAAATACTAATTACCCCTATAAAAATAGAATTAATAATTAATGGGAGCTTTTCGGAATGAAAGACTACAGATTTTTAAATTTATTTGCATAGATCGATTTTATAAGTAAATATTATCATAGTCAAGGATTAGATCACAGTAATTGTTTATTAGCTAATCCTTATGATAAAAAAGGATTGAATCTAGATTTTTTAAAAATTTACTTGCGAATTGAAGATAAGCTTAAAAAATTTACTCCGACCACACATCAATTATCACATCGTAGCCTGCAAAATTTGGATACTTTGTCCTGTAGAACTACTGCTTTTATTTTTTAATATATAGTTACAAAACTCAACTGCCCCCCACCCCGCCATTAATTACAATATTAATATATTTTTCAAAAACACCGTCTCCGATAACATAATATAAGCCCCCCCTTGTGTAAGAAATCCGAAATTCTAACTATTTTCTAGTGTGCCCCCCCCCCCCACCGCCTCTAAAATACAAAATGAATATTTTTTCAAAAATATCGTCCCCGATAACATAAAATTGGACCCCAGTGTGAAAGGAATCCGAAATTATAACTATTTTCAAGAGCGATTTAAGACCTTTGAACACACTGAACAAAACGATTTTACTGATCAAATTCATGGTGAAAGAGAGGGTATTAGATAAGGTTTGTTTTGGTATAATAATGATCAATGTTAGGATTTGCTTTGTTTACACAATTGGAATTAAGATATCGCAATAGAGGAAACCTGCATTAATTTTGCATCAACCCAATACAATATGAATATTTTTTTCAAAAACACCGTCTCCGATAACATGAAATTGGACCCCGTGTGAAAGAAATCCGGAATCCTAACTATTTTCTAGTGCGTCCCCCTCCCCTCTAAAATACAAAATGAATATTTGTTTCAAATATATCGTCCCCGATAAAATAAAATTGGACCCCCATGCGAAAGAAATCCGGAAATGTTACCATCTTTAATAGATTTTTCGAGGGTGACAATTTAATGGTAATAGAAACGGTTACAATTTAAATAAAAAGGGTAACGATTGAGTTGGAAGGGGTTCCATTTGATTTGGAATGGGTTACGTTTGAATTGGAATGGGTTTCTTAAGACTTGGAAAGGGTTACAGTTGACTTGAAAAAGGTTACACTTGACTTGGAAAAGGTTCAAATAGACTTGGAAATGCTATAGAATACCTGAGTGACTCTCTATTTTCTAGTGTGCCCCCCACCAGTGGCGGATCCAGGGGAGGGGCGCGGGGGGCGCGCGCCCCTCCCGGAGAGGTGAGCGCCCCAGTTAACTATTACCGTTTCTGGATAAAGAGGGCTATCTTTAATTATTTTTTTTTCTCCCTAAGTGAAAAATGGATTGTATTTAAATTTTAATAGAAATTTGCAACGCAACTATGCACTAATATTTTAAATTAGAACCTTCATGACATACAAAAATTTAAAAAGAAAAAAGTGCGCCCCCCCCCCTCAGAAACTTTCTGGATCCGCTACTCCCCCCCACCCCGCCATCAAATACAATATTCATATATTTTTTAAAAACACCGTCTCCGATAACATAATATAAGCCCCCCTTGTGAAAGAAATCCGAAATTCTGAATATTTTCTATTGTGACCCCCCCCCCCCGCCCCAAATATACAAAATGAATATTTTTTTCAAAAACACTGTCTCCGATAACATGAAATTGGACCCCGTGTGAAAGAAATCCGGAATCCTAACTATTTTCTAGCGCGTCCCCCTCCCCTATAAAATACAAAATGAATATTTGTTTCAAATATATCGTCCCCGATAAAATAAAATTGGACCCCCGTGCGAAAGAAATCCGGAAATGTTACCATCTTTAATAGATTTTTCGAGGGTGACAATTTAATAGAAATAGAAACGGTTACAATAAGAATAAAAAGGGTAACGATTGAGTTGGAAGAGTTCCATTTGATTTGGAATGGGTTACGTTTGAATTGGAAAGGGTTTCTTGTGACTTGGAAAGGGTTACAGTTGACTTGAAAAAGGTTATACATGACTTGGAAAAGGTTCAAATTGACTTGGAAATGCTATAGAATACCTGAGTGACTCTCTATTTTCTAGTGTGCCCCCCACCCCGCCATTAAATACAAAATGAATATTTTTTTTCTAAAATATCGTCCCTGATAACATAAAATTGGACCCCAGTGTGAAAGGAATCCTTGGAAATGCTATAGAATACCTTAGAGTCACGCTCTCGTTTCGATACAACTTTAATATTTTATTCTCTCACACGAGCACCGTTACTCGATTTCAGGTGACATGGCAGCCAAAGGTTTAAGTAAGTAGAAATAATTTCCATATTGCTGAAAATTAAAATAATCAAAATTTAACGTAAATTCGTTTATTTTTATATTTTTATTTATATTCATATATTTATATAACGTATAAACGTTTTTTTTTAATAACAATTATAATTAATATCGTATTATAAACGTAACTAGTTGGATAGTATTATTTTATTATTGTTGGATTGTCAATACTGTATAATGCCCTGAAATAGTTCTCATCGGACAAAGCGAAAAGCATAAAGCTCAGCCGCCAATCGGCGAGGAGCGTGAAGTACAGTCTTAGCGTGAACGTGTTAATCGATTACCACCCAACTTTTGTCTAAAGATCCGTGTGTCACAATGGACTAGTAGATTTAATATTATATTATATTATATAAAAACATTTTAATGTTCAAGTATCAATAAGTTTTATTTGAACCATTTATTGAGCCTTATATAGTCAGAATACATCGATCCCCCCACCCCGTCACAAGAATTTTACCAGCCTGCCCACCCCTTTACGGGCCACCCCTCGTCACGAAATCCTGCAGACGCTCTTGGTCTTATAACTAAAAATGTTACTAGAACATTGTTTTGTGGGAACAGCATTCAGTTCGCACGCTGCCCATCATATATATTACATTTAGTAAAATTATATGTGATTTACCATGGTTATTTTGGTTTAGTTAGTGTCCAAATATATACATATGTACATTAAAAAATGGTTCAATAATGAATAAAAAAAGTTTGTGTTTATTTTGCGACAGTAGTTCTCTAAGAATAACAAGTAAACATTTGGAACAGCATATGTCAATAAAATACAATAGAAGAATATATAATTATTAAAACTGAGGATATATATATATATATATATATACTTATAAGCTCCATCAACAAGGCACTTATTTATTACGCTGTTCAAAAAGTAAATTAACCCTCTGTTATTCATAAAACTTTTAAAACGACGTAAAATATTGAATCGTACATTTCTTAATACTCTTTTCTGTAACTCAGTTAGGAGTTAATAAAAACAAAAATTGGTCTAAACTTCTAAAATCCTTTAATCCCATCGCTGTGGAAACACCAAAATGTTTGCCAAATATAAGAATTAAATCAATATCTTTCATAAAAATATTTGTGTCGTATACGAGCGACATAACATAAGATTCAAAAATAAAAAAATCCATATTAGCTCATTACATTACGAGTGTTCAAAACAAACCCAAAATATCATTTAGGTAAGCAAAATTACTATAGCTATTGGCATATATACTCCAATTTTCCAGTTGATTACTTTAAAAAATAATTCTCGTTAGATGCCTAGACGGAAGCTTTTACGCATCCTTGCTTAGCCCATAATTAAGATTTCCTCAAGCAATGGTCCATATTTAACAACCATGGGCGCGCCCCCCCCCCCTGAGAGGTGAGGACACTCATTAAGTATTACTATTTCTATATAAAATGAGCTATATTTAGTCATTTTTTAAGTCCACTAATTGAAAATTAACTGTATTTAAACATTTACATTAATTTACAACGTCATTATTTACTAATATGTATTTTAAATTAGGGCCTTCATTACTCATGAAATTTAAAAAAAAAAGTGCGCCCCCCCCCTCAGGACATTTCTGGATCCGCCACTGGGTGGAGGGCTATAGGGCTAAAGTCCCCCCTTTTTGGTCATTTTTTATAATTAACTCTCTGTTTATAGAAAGACGGAATTCGACTTTACTAAAAGTAAGGAAGTGGAGTAAAGAACAAATAATATGCAGAGAAAAAAGGATATAAGTTCTGGGAAAGGAGCATTAAGGTAAAAGAACTTGTCAGATCGCCCCCAGCCCTTCTCCGTATTGCATACAGCCTTTACAACCGGCTGGATATGCCTATGTTTCAAATAACAGAGCTACGTCCATAAATTATAACACAATTAAAGATTTTGTGAAAAAAAACTTTCAAAATAAAACTTTACTTTTTAATATATTGATGAACATCATAAAAATACAATTTGTCACGATTTCACGCAAAGCTACAACAACTGTTCAGAAGGCTAAACGCCACAGCATTATAATCATGGTTCTACAAACCTTTACTGAATTGATGCCCTTAACAAATTTACAAAAACATATGTTATATCTATGTATTTTTTGTTAGTTCAATTTATACATCTTTGAGAAGTTGTATAAATCGTTGTATAATAATGTTAGGTTTTTCTTTATAATAAACGAAAATTGTTTTTAATTATTTAATTTATTAATGAATGAATTAATTATTCAATTAAAATAATGAAATTATAGACTTATAATTATAGAATAATGAAATACTTTTTACATGGTATGGCCTCTCTGCTATGAGTATCTATATGTTTTGTTGTTGGATAACCTTGTTGTCAAACCAGACAACACACCCATTTTCAAACTTCAGGACAGCAAGTTATACCTGGCACCAAAAGGTGATATTGCATGATTGCTTTGAGGATTTTCTGCTTCCACAATTTTAGAGCCTAAAATTTTATTAGTACCTTTACAAGTAACTATATATAGTTCAATTTGTGAAATGCCTATTCTTTTAGTAAAAAGCTTAATGTAGATTTTCGAGGTAAAAGATATTTAATGGAAGCTGATAAAAAAGTTGAATTATTTGTTTATTTAAAAAAATGTATATATATATATATATATATATATATATATATTTATACATACATCACTGTTATAAACTTTTATACTGCAATTTTGGTTATCCACATCAAACCTTTGGATTCACTAAGTATTATATAATTTTAAGTATTATAAATTTATATGAATTTATAAATCTTTATATTTTTTGCTTTAAACTCACTTGTTAATAAATTATCACAATTAGTACAAGTATATCTACTAATTTATGTTAAGTTTATTATATAATTTGTTTCATTTATTACAGATATAATTTAGTTCAGCATTGAAGGGAAAATAAAATGGCTTTGAGATGGGGAATATTTAGTACAGGAAAAATATGTAATGACTTTGTTAATGTATTAAATTATTTACCAGATGATGAACACAAAATATTGGGAGTTGCCGCTAGTAAAAAGGAAAAAGCGGACGAGTTTGCTCGCAAGCATAATATTCCTCATGCTTTCAACTCCTATGAAGATCTAGCTAAAGATATATCAATTGGTACTTGTTTATAACACTTCTTAAACAGAAAAAGTATATTCATTATAATAGCAAATCATTTCAAATAAGAGAAAGATTCAAAGAAATATATATTCTTACGAACTATTTTTTGAAAAAAATTAAGAATACCATAGCACAGGGTCACTTTGACCTTATGGGTTTGCACCAGAAATGTTAAAAAAAACTATCTCTTACTGTTTACATTTTAAATGTAAAGCTGTAATCATTATATATTTTAGAATTAGAGATTAAAACCACAACACAATGGAATTGTTAATTCCTTCCTAAGTCTTAGTTTCAGTTAAAATTCACAGTTCAGCGGTATTATTTGTGTAATAAATCTATAAAGTTTCTACTCCAAAACAACACTAATTATTCAATTGATTAAATCATAATTTCTATACCTTATAATTTTTGTTTTTCAATAAATCTGCATTATTATTTATTTGAAGAGGAAATGGTTGGCACTAATATGTAATGTTAATTTTATTTTATATATTGATTTTTTTTTAATGTTTCACATACAATCCATATTTCTTTATATAATTTCTCTTATTGGTTGTTGTCTGGTTTTTTTTTCTGTGAAGGACCTGAAATTCGGGTCAAAACGTTTAAAATAAAAAATAAAATCATGGTCTTACTTCAATAACTATAATCTTACATATTTTAAATTGTATATATTTTTTTTTGTTATTTTTATTTAATATATTGAATTTTGTTTAATGTTACACATGCAATTAATATTTCTTTATATAATTTATCTTATTGGTTTTTGTCTAGTTTTTTCTCATTTAGCCCTGATGTGGACCTGAAATTCGGGTCGAAACGTTGGCAAAAATAAAATATGTGATTCTTACATATTTGTGCTATTTATTTTGACCTCACCCTCAACCATTTCCTCTTCATTATATCTATGGATAACTTTCTTCCACCATCATTATTTATTTGTTTAGTTTAAACGCAATAAAAACTCTTTGATCATCAACACCTAAAAATGGTTCAGATTCTTCTTCAACTATCTGCATCATTTCTTGGATCAAGAATCATGGGCTGGAGGTCACCTAAGCGGCCATATGTGCCACCCATGATTATATAACAAAGACAAAATTAGTAACATTAATCCGCTTTCATTAACAAAGAGGTATCTGCTGTATCGTGAAATGATAAATTTTTAGTTTTAATTTAATATTTTTGTTGATTTTCTTTTTGTGTTCCTAGATTTTTACTAATTTAAATTATTTTTATTTTTCGTACTAAAACAAAATGTGTATTGAACTTTGTGCAAAGTAACCCCATTTGGTATTATAAATATTTTCAATAAAGAGAGCACTACTTACTTTAATTTTCCAGGATATAACATTATAATACTCTGCCAAGAGTATCAAATGCTATTACATACCAGTGGCGGATCCAGGGGGGTGGCGAGGGGGGCGCGCACCCCCCCCTGGGAGGTGAGGACACCAATCAATTATTACTATTTCTGTATTAAAAGGGCTATCTTTAATCATTTTTTAAGCTCCTTAAGTGAAATAAATTGTATTTAAACATTTAATAGAAATTTAATACTTAAATGTGCACTAATATTTTAAATTGGGTCCTTTATGACGCAAAAATATAAAAAATAAAAAAGTGCGCCCCCCCTCAGAAAATTTCTGGATCCACTACTGTTACATACCATGCTTTTATGCTACTAAAATAACTTTATTCATTTTAAAATCTTATATTTTATTCTTATGATTTTTTTATATATGGAAGCTTTACTAAAAATTTGGGATTCAAAAAAGGTAGAGCAGGTTTATATCTCTAATGGATAAAGTGAGGTTAAGGATTTTGATACAGGAATCTTATTTTGATTCTAATTACTTATATTTATTTTTCATCTCAATTATAATAAGAATCAGTATTATTTTATTTTACAGATATTGTTTATGTTGGTTCTATTAATACAGCACATTATGCTCTGTGTAAACTAGTGTTGTCAAACAAAAAACATTTGCTTTGTGAAAAACCACTTTGTTTAAAGTACAAAGATACGGAAGAATTGATAGAAGTAAGTTTTTACAGTTATTCAACCTTCCTACTTAAAAGTATCAGTGTGGTAGCTAACCCAGGAATATACTAACTGGTCTATAAATGTCTTATTTTACTTTTTCTTTGATGTGGTGATTGTTTGTAGCTAGCAGAGTATAGCAATAGCATGATATTTGTATATGAACACGTATATTCCTTATTCCACCAATAGAGCTGATATACTTCATTGCTTTCACACTGCTCAAACTATCGTCATCTCCAGGGTCAAATACATTTTTTCAAAATTCCAATCTTCTAGATATGATTTTTTAACTCTTATCCTCCAATAACTTCTACCTAAATAATGCTCATCTCTTACTTAATTGTTCCTTAAATGAAATCATCTGCCCATGACCAGATTCACACCACACCATTAAAGCCTTTTCAGTTAATAATCCCTTACTCAGCCGCATTTATATCGAAATAAAATTTTAACTAGTAAAATGGATATTGTGGAATTCCATGTTGAGCTGTTTTACCATTGATATCTTTGAGGATCAGAATATCAGAAGCCCAAGGCTAAATTATCCCACATATATTATTTCACAAAGCCTAAAAATCGGTTTTTCATGAATTATAAGGTCCTGTCGTGCTCAAATGCCATGAATGTGGTATCGTTGGATTCAGAATTTCATGGAGCTTTTGCCAATCGCATTCTCATTGTTCATTTTTCGGTCTAAAATAAAATATCGACCTAAATGTAGTGATTCAACGGATCGAAACGGATCAAATTGGGTTTTATAAATTGCGGTACGAAAATTAAGAACCAGTTTAGTTCTTATAGAACTAAACTGGGGTTTGTGTTTTGAAGCCCTAAAACCTACCAGTTTTGAGATAACGCCTGGGTTAGGCCCCTCCGCAGCATGTGGTCTACTACTTACTGTGTTACGTTACAGCAAATGTAAGTCCTGTCGTGCTTAGGTTCTATAAATGTGGTTTTGTCTGATTTAGAATTAATTGTAACGTTAGAAAATAGCACTCTCACATTTAGCAGCTACAGTATACTCCCGCTTAACCGGCTCCCGTTTAACCGACTCTCCGGATAAACAGAAGGACGCTGTGAAAGATAAAATATTATTTTTAAGATCCTTTAAAGCATTTATAGCTTTGTCATATTATCAATCGCTGGTCAAAAATTTTGTTAAAATTTGTATTATGTTGCGGTTTGATAGATCTTAATTAAATTGAAATGTATACAAAAAGTCTTTTGTTTTTTATTTGTTGACCGAACTCCAGTAAAACAAGTCTCTTCGAAGTAAAATTGATCTTGAAACAAAATCCTTATCCTCCACCAATTTCATAAAAAAATTAAAAAAAGAAATTAAGAAGAAATAACTTCGTATATTTAGACAATACCGCATAAATTTAGACATTAAGGTGCGCATAAACGAAAAAAAAAAAAAAACATTTTGTGAAAACTGAATAGATTGATTGTGTAAATTTTCATAAATCGTTAAATTAAATTAGCCAAAAAAAGTTTTCTTTAATTAATATTTATATAACCTTTGTAAATTAGGCTGTTTTTTTGTTTTTGGGTTTTATCGCAATATAGAAGTTATAATAATATATTTTTTTAGCTTTTTTATACACTTTTCCGGATTGACCGGCTCTCTCGCTTAAACGGCAATGAATCGGTTCCGACGAGGACGGATAAGCTGGAGTTTAATGTAGTCAGAAATGTGTATGAAATAAATAAAATCTATTTATAGTGATTCATAGTGGCATAGTGATGCGTGGATAGGTGGATTAGGTGGATTTTATCAATTATGATCAGCACATTAAGGACTATTTAAGTACATTCTTATATATCTGTACATATATTATATATTAATCTAATCTTAATCTGAGGGTGACTACCTTTTTAAATTATTTAAAAATAATTTAAAAAGGTAGTTACCCTCAGATTAAGATTAGATTAATATAAAATAATTTAAAATTGACGTACGTCAATAAATACCATAAATTGGACAAACTTTGTCCACCTCCCATTACTCGCAAAATTTGCGTGATCGGGTAGTAGGTATCAGTGAAGAGGAAGGATTGGCTCTACTTGGAGCCGAGCTCTGTGGTGTAGTGGTTAGAATCCGCGCATGTCACGCGGGAGACCCGGGTTCGACTCCCGGCGGAGCCAAATCTTTTCTCTTCAAAAAATAAATTATGTACCTATATTATTTCACAAAAATAAAAATCAAAGAGAAAAAAAAGTGTTCTCTTAAATGTAAGCTTCGGTTATGCTTAAATGTGGTGTAATTTAATTAAATAGGTGTGGTGTAGTTGGATTCAGACTTCAAATAGCGTAGGTAGAAAAATTGGGTTATAAGTATTACCACAATCATTCTTTTTATTTTG
This sequence comes from Aelia acuminata, assembly GCA_911387785.2. Classification (NCBI taxonomy): domain Eukaryota; kingdom Metazoa; phylum Arthropoda; class Insecta; order Hemiptera; family Pentatomidae; genus Aelia; species Aelia acuminata. The sequence continues at coordinate 109,837,647 of OU426980.1, forward strand.
TCAAATATTATGAAAATCGATGTCTAGGCAGGAAAAAATGGATTTTGCTAATTAAGACCCACTCAAAAGATATTTTAAAAGAACAGGTCAGTGATTTCATTCAAACATGAATGATTATCATTCCAATAAATGTTTATTTAAATAGATGTACTACAATTTGAAGTAAATTATATTTTATTACATTAAAAAGTCTCTTTGGAAATAAAAAAATTAATTTAAAGCAAATGGTTTGATAATAGTTATACCTTGATCTAATTGTAACAAAGGTATGTAACGTCAGCGTAAAAATATTATTTCTGTTTCTATTAAATTATTAAATTAAATAAAAATTCAATTTTAATATTTGGAAAAGATTAATCCAAAAGATATTTTAAGCAAACAATATGTGATTTTATAGATTAATGTTTTCCTATAATTTTGATATTTATGGCTTAAATATTATATTAACTATTGTTTTTACAAAGTTAAAATTAACTCCTTTAAAGAACATAACATGTTTATAAAACATTAAAGTTAACAATGTTTACAAAAGAATATTTTCATGCCAATAATTTTATATTTATAGATGTTATATTATTTAAAGTATATTGAAAAAATACTATATTCATATTTACGCTTAGTACAGTACCTTCACTGCCAGCAAAGCTGCTTTTTTTTTTTTTAATTATATGAAATCTGAATTGCAACACTAGAAAGTATCTGTGACAAAAAAAAAAAAAAAAAAAAAAAAATCTTACGTATACTATTCCAAATAGCTAAAAAAAATATAGTTTTCGCCAAATGCACTGTCCTATCGTGCTCAAATGCCATAAATTTAGTATTGTCTGATTCAGACTTTTACGGAGTGTATGCGAATTGCAGGCTCATTTTTTTTCTTCTTATCAAAGCTAATAAAATCGTTTTTATAGCAGGAATTTTAGTAAATTAAAGGATCAAAATGAGAAAAATGCATTTCAATGGTTTCTTTGCGGGCTTTATGCATACATGCCCATACACGTTCCACATATACGTGCCAGACGTTTTAATTCTCTGAAACTTATGGTTTTTAAGAAAAGCCATGGATTGCGCCCCTCAGCTTTACGAGGCTTCTTATTGTTTTGTTGCCTTTCCATGGATAGAAAATTATTTCATGTCGTTGTTGCCACTTTAAAAAATACCTCCCCCTTCATTGTCAGAAAGATAACCGTGAAAAACACCTGATGAACTGGTTTTGAAAAAAAACTTAATAAGGTTAATAAATTGGGCACTTTAATGGCATAGATGCTATGATTTTTATTTATGACTGATTAGGTTTTATATTTTTCCACTAATAAGAGAGAGTGTGTGCAAGAATGCACAGACTGCACCTTCTTGCACACGAAGAAACTAATTTATTTGCTTTATTGAAATTTAACTTTTTTCGTTAATACTTCAATTATTTAAATAATTTGAGCCATGGGGAAGGATAGGTAAATTCAGAATGTAGAAAGATTAATTTTTAGGAACTATGCAATATTCATAGTGATTTCATATTTACCAGGAAGATTACAGGGAATAGTTTTGAAGAGAAGAAGGTCAGAAAATGGAGTCCTTCCTTAACTATTAAACGCTGCTGTAGAAAAATAATTTCTCCTTAAGGCCTGGGTGGTTGGGGGGGGGGGGGTTGGATGGTGAAGAGGCAACAAAAAAAGTTATTATGCTTATCGTTCTGTTAAACCTGAAAGTAAAATCTGATACAAATGTAAGTGCGAAATGCTTCGCGCGGGTCCAGCTAGTTAGCATTAGTTCATAATAAGCTAATGTTGATATCTTCTGGGAAAAACTAACCCTGATTTTGTGGAATTAATACTATTATTCATTTTTTATGCATAACAAGTTTGGATATAACATAAATATCTACATAATGATAAGCATAGTTAAAATAATGTAGTATTTCAGGATAATTTGGATAATTACTTATGTTTATTTTTCATCTCAATTATAATAAGAATCAATATTATTTTATTTTACAGATATTGTTTATGTTGTTTAGTTCAAAAGTGTACTATAGATCTGAAACTTGAGTGGTAGTGGTTTCATTTTAGGGTGAACATATGTTTAAGTTTGCTTCCATTATTCTCTCTGGAGCATTTTCGCCTATCTTAGCTGGACAGTCTTTACATGTTTGATGGTTAATACAGGAGTGCCAATCTCTTTCAAAGACGATGGCACTAACCCTCCCTCCACACCCGAGAATTTTCATTGATTTTTTCTTTTTAAAAGTTGTGCTATTGAAAGAATGTTGAATGAAATTTCAGTTTAGATAAGATTCAGCTGCGGTATGTTACAGATTCCATGATTCGAAAATAATGTCAAAAAATATTCTTTTCCCTGAAATAAAGAAAAAAAGTGTGCTCCCCCTCATAAATTTTAGTGGTGCAAGTTGGGCCATGCACCCCCCCCCCTTCTTGGCACCATTTGGTAACAATGCTTAAGTGCAACTATAGCATTTCCAAGTCTATTTGAACTTTTTCCAAGTCAACTGTACCCCTTTCAAAGTCACATGAAACCCTTTCCATTTCAAACGTAACCCTTCCCAAAGCATAGTAACCACTTGCAACTCAATTGTCACCTTTTCTATTTCAATTGTAACTATTTTCATTTCATTCACCCTTGAAAAAAATATATAAAATTTAAGGTTCTGTGTAATGGTTGAAATTAGGGCTATTAAAGTATGCCTAATATACTGAAGCTTGTGATATGGTTTCTGCTCTCCCAAACTTCAGTTTATCATAGGCTTCAAACTTTTCCCTCAATGCTGCTGATTCCCTTTTATTACGAACAATTGACTGGTGTCTGGAGACCCTTCTATGGTGTAATCAATACCAGCCTCTATGAAATGAATACCTGAATGTTCAGTGGGTTTTAGGAAAGAAACATTATGGTTGGGAGTAGTCACGAGATAGATTGAGAGCCACCAACATTTTCATATAACCGGAAGATGTCATGAATCCCTTAGATTGAAAATAAATAAGGTCTTAAACCATGCCATGAAATGGCCATGAGTTATTCCATACCCAGGGATTTCGAGTTGAAAATTTGAATTTAACTAGAAGTAGCTTTGACTTTTGTTGCTCTTTCCTTGCTGAAAATCAGTATTTGGCTTAATTCCACCATGATTGGCTTTTTATTAAAGCTGGATAATCAGAATTTATATAAAATTTTATAAAAATAATTGGCCTAATGAACAATAAATACCTTTAAATTCAATTTTTGCAAGCCACTTTCATAAAAGTTAAATGTCCAAGTGAATTTATAATTAAATGACCATATCGAAAAACTCCCCGAGGTACAAAATCTGGAGCCAATCATTAGTTTTGAAAATATTTTGGGTTCTTAAAAAATGCTCCTGATCAGCATTTAAGCAGTTGAGACTTGAATGCCTTCAGTCCTCAGCCAATCATTGCGTACTCATATATTGTGATTTTTAATTGTATGAATTTTTATTGTAATGAATTTTTATTGTAATTACTTGGCTAAAGTAGTATGAAAATTTAATTTTCACAAAGTATCATTGTAAAATAATGTACTCGTACATGCACCCAAATATAAGAATTTAATAGGTTTTTCTTTTATTTTTAAGTATATATATATATATATATATATATATATATATATATATATATATATATATATATATATATATATATATTATTATTATTATTATATTTAATTTTTACAAATAAAGATAAAATTGATATTTCTAACTTTTTAAAATAAATAATTGTAATAATAATAATAATAATAATAATTTCTGTATTTGTTTTTGGGGTATTCCCTGTACAAATAGAGTTAGCCCTTCAATAGAGTTAGCATATCAAACAAAATATTTTAATACTTAAATTCTAATCTAATAACAAATTAAAGTCAACTCATTTATTCAAAACAATTAAAGTTCCTTGTTTATATTAAGAATGTAAATTATGTGTCCCCTTTGGCTAAATAATTAAAAAAAAATAATAATAATAAAAAATAAATAAATAAAATAATTTTTTCAAGTGTATATGTAATGATATATTATTATTAAGGGTTGGCACATTAATGTATTTTCTGAAAAGAAAACATATTAACATCTGTTTTAGAAACTGAAAGACATCCTCCACCTGAATTAAATGCAATTAACAATTACCTTAGGAATTATTTGATATTTATAATAAAATAAAATTACTTTATCTATTATTCTATAAACTAAATATTTTTTTCACTTTATTCAATAAACTGAGGACAGGAACAGCTAAACAAATTTATAATTATAATAATAATGCTTTCCTTCTCTCATTCAACCTCTGGATGGCTACATTTACCCATATGAGGAACACAAGGATGAATAGATAGATATGATTTTATTAGTGTAGAAGAGTAGCATAAATTAAATAACTCCCGGAATGATGCCATACATGGAAAGCTATTGTTATCACATCTTTTCCATCTTCTGAGCCTGATCTGTCATATAGAACAGATATGTGTATGCTAAAGTATACTGAAACCTGTTTCATGTCATAAGTTTGTTCATTCTCTCATTCTCCTTATGACATTGTTTCTTAATTCGAAAACACAGAAATCAGGTCTGCTGAATGGAGATAAAATACCTATGAAAGTCAAGGAAATCAACATAGGCAGGGAAATTGTACTCTTTATCTACCCTTTATCTTTTCATTACAGCCCCTGTACTTTTCATACATAATAATATTTTTTTAGGAGATATACTTCTATGTAAAGTAATTTTTACCTGAAAGTGAAGATTAGTCTGCTCATCTACATGATATGCAGGTACAAGAGATGGAAAAATGTTTGATTATTATTACAAATTGATTGAGTTATTTTATTTCTGCTGTTCTTCTTCACTAATACAATAGTATTCATCAGAATCATCTCAACAAAAAGTTAGGATATTTCATACATAAATTTTTGAAGCTCCAGCATGAAGAAGTGCTTGAACCATTTTGAAAATGATTATCATTTTGGATTTAATCATGACTTTTTTCCAAATTATTAATTTGTTTGTTGTAATTAGAGGACAGAAAAATAACACTGTTTTTTCATGCCCAGTGTTCCAATATTGGTACAATTAAGTTTATTACAGTATAGCTATGTAAATATAGTTATATTTTAAAATTATTTTTGAATGTTTGTAAAGAAAAGAATTCAAAACAGAAATGAGTAGGCTTTAAAAATATATATCAATATTACGAGTGTATGGAACTATTTTTTCCACAAAATGTTAGCTGTTCCAATATTGGAACACTAGGAAAAAATGGTTTAAATATAATAATTATTTAATACATTTAAATATGTTATTCTTCTAAGTATATGACATTTAGTTTAGCTGATGATTTATTTCTGAGTAACTAATGAGACTTCTATTTTTGTTTCCTTTTAAGTTAGCCAAAGAGAAAAAATTATTTTTAATGGAAGCTGTTTGGTCCCGTTGTTTTCCAGTATATGATAGATTAAGGAAGCTGCTAGCCTCTAATGCCATAGGGAATGTTATTTATCTAAAAGCTGATTTCGGAGTGCCTATTAGTACTGTTGATAGAATAAAGTATGTTCTTTGTTATATTGGCTCTAATTCAAAGTATCTGATGTATATATATATATATATATATATATATATATATATATATATATATATATATGCATGTGTGTGTGTTTGTGTTGGTGTGTGTAACATAATTTGTTTTAGGAGTAAAGAATTAGGTGGAGGAACCATTTTTGATTTGGGAGTTTATGTGCTCCAGCTGGCTATTCTTGTTTTTGGACGAAATCCCATCTCAATCTCTGCTGTCGGTCATCTGAATGAAAATGGTGTAGATCAAAGTATTAATTATGTTTTAAAATATGATAGTGGGAAGACGGCAAGTTTTTGTACTCATAGCAAAATAAAAATGCACAATACAGCTGTAATTTATGGATCAGAAGGATGTATAGAGGTATTGTATTCAAATACTTGTTCTTAACTTTATTTTATTCAGAAAATAATTGAGCCATAATCCTTTAGTTCTAATCCTTTGGTACCAAAGTTTTTACTTTGACTTAACTATATATGAAATATATCGTAAGGGAAAGTATAAGGATTGTGAAAAATTTTGACTTCCAGTTTTCAACGGAAATACATGTTTTAGTGTCCTTTGAATCCAAATAGGGTATATGACCAGTTTTAACGCTTCCAGTTTTCCAGCATGCTTTCTTCCTGCCGTATATGTTCTATGTGTCTGTGTATCTGTCTTAGCATAATATGGCCCTGACATTGAAAGAATTTGGAGTTTATATTGTCGATCCCTGACACTTTACATATTTTCAGTCTCCATATAACTTTTTCAAGTTCCTCTAATGTCAGGGGGATTGCTTCTTCACATCCTTGCTCTGTCCTCACAGTTTCACTGTGTGGATTTATACCCAATTCATTTCGATGTCGCCTGCGTTGCCAGACAATAATTCTTGGAAGTGTTTCACCCCTCTTTGAAGAACCCCATTATTTGAAGTCAGCAGTTCACCTTCCTTGTTTTTCACACAATTATTCATATGTGAATATCCTTTATTGATGGCCTCTATTTTCCTGTAAAATTTTCTGCTTTCATTCCTATTAGACATTTCTTCAATGTTCCTCAACTGCTCCTCCAGTGCCTGTTTTTCTTCTTCTTTGCCTGTTACCTTGCTTCACGATATTCCATTTCCTGTTTTCTTATTATCCGCTGCAGGAACTTATGTTGGATGGGGTTCCTCTTTTTAATTGCTTCTTTACATTCATTATCGAACCATCCATTTCTTCTTCGAGATTCTATACTTCCAATAGTTTTTGCAACTACAGTTGAGATTATCCACTCCAACTTGTTTCACTCTTCGTCAATAGTTGAACCTTCATCCACATCCAAGGGATACTCAAGTATTTTCCTGTCTATATTTTCCTTAAACAGAAATGCTGTTTCTTCAGTTTTTAGTTTTTCTGTTTTCTCTGGATGTATATTAAGATAACAAACAGTCCTTGTTCTTTGTTTGAATTTCATTAAAATTCGATAATGATCTGAGTCAATACGCGGTCCCTTTCTTCTAACATCCATTATACAACTGTGATGCATATTATTAGTGCATATGTGATCTAAACTGCTCAAAAATGAATAGGGATATTTGTAATTTATTCTTTATTTGTTAATATTTATTAAATTAGCCAATATATTTAGTATTAGTTGGCTAAAACAAAATAGGTAATACATACCAAAACCAAAACAATTTTTAATCCTTATGTTTATAACGAATTTACTTAAGAAAAGTAAACATGTACATTACTCATTTTGTAAACAAACAATTTTTATCATCTTTTCTCCATTTCAATTTAGTTATATTGTCATTAACCATGGAAAGACATCATCTCGAACAGAAAGTTCGCGATATTATTGTGGGAATGAGCAACCAAGGTTACCGGCAAGTTGATATCGCAGAGGCAGTTGGCGTTTCTCAGAGCGTCATCTCCTGGGCTTTAGCTCGATTCCGAGAGACCGGGAGTGCCAATAGGAGGCCAGGTTGTGGATCGCAGCGCGTTACAACGCAGAGGGAAGACAGAAATATTGTCATCTCTGCCAGACGAAACCATTTCCACAGTGCCCGCCAAATTCTCAATGAAGTACAAGATGTTTTGGCTAGGCCTTTATCCACACAAACGAATCGTAATCGTTTGTGGGAAGTTGGCCTTACATCTTATGCCCCTTTGAGACGCCCTGCAGCAACGACCCGCCACCCGCAGCTCAGAAGAATGTGGTGCAGGGAGCGCCTAGAAGAGGGTACCAACTGGAATGCTGTCATGTTTAGTGATGAGTCGCATTTCTGTCTGTATAGTGATAGCAGACGCCGGAGAGTCTACAGAGAACAAGGGATGCGAACAATGTCCATGATGTCCCAGTTCATGCTTCCTTCAGTGCAGTTTGGAGGAGGTGGTGTAATGGTATGGGCTGGCATTTACATGGGAGGACGAACCACACTCCATATTGTTGAAGGTAACCTCACCGCAGTTCGTTATGCACAAAAAATTATTGAGGAATAAGTCACTCAAATCAGGGATCTCATTGGCAGGGATTTTAGATTTCTGGATGACAATGCCTGACCTCATAGAGGAAGAGTTGTTAATCGAACTTTAGAAAACCTAGGAATTTCCTATCTGCCCCTTCCACCATTGTCTCCAGACCTCAATCCCATTGAGCACATGTGGGATGCGTTGCAGAGAAGGCTCTTTAATCACCATCCGCAGCCAGTTGACCTCCAACAACTGAGTACAGCATTGCAACATCTATGGTATGAAATTCCACAGGAAATTGGTGACAACGTTATAAACAGTATGCCTAATAGGTGAACATAGGTTCTGGCTAACAGAGGTCATTATACAAGGTATTAATTATTTTAGAAACCATTGTATTGAATAAAAAGAAATTATAGAAGTGAAACCTTTTATTTTGTTATTTTTCAAAATCCCTAAAACTAAATTTTCCTGCAGTAAAAACATAAAAATTTCTAATAACCAACAATGCAGTTTATAATAAAAATTATATAAAAATGCTAGACAAAGTAAATATCTCAAATTTGGCAATATCCCTATTCATTTTTGAGCAGTTTATTTAATTTGCACTCCTCCCATCAGGGATGTACCATGTCTGTTTATGGATATTGTTGTGAGGAAACATTGTGCTCATTACTGTAGACATTTTGGAGGTTGCAAACTTGATCCACTGTCATTAGTGGAACTATGTAAGCTGTGCATTCCTATTGTTGGCCTGTAGACTCCTTCTTTCCCTATTTTGGATGATATGATCTTCATGTCGCATTGCGGACATGAGTCGTTTACCCCAATAGAATTCTTCCTTAGCACTGTCATCTTTATCCTCTGAGGGAGCATGTACATTACTGATGCTTTTATTAAGTAAGCTCCAACAGAGCCTTATTTTGCAGATACAATTGTCTACTGTCTGGAAGTTCATTATTGCCTTATGGTATTTTGTTCTGGGTAGGAAATCGCATCCGATTCAAACTCATGCCAGTCTTTACTACCGCTATAGTAGAGCGTATAGTCCTTCTTCAATATCATGCCTACTCCTAACTATCATACTTCCTGCAGAGCAACTAAGTCAAACTGATGTTTAGTAAACTCAGGTCTCAGTTCATCAAAGGCTCCAAGTCTAAAGAGTGTCCTCAAAGACTACATAACTATTTGTATATTGTATATGTGTCCATATGAGGTATGACTGTCATACGTTGGAGGCTGTTTTGACGTACTTTCATAACAATCTCTGTTTTGCATAGATGGGATTGTTTGTTCCCCACAAACATCACTATACTGAGCTGTATAAGGTAAATTAAAAGGGGGACAAGAGTAGTGGTATAGGCAACAATGGAAATCAACAATAAAACCATCCATCAAACAGAGACAAAATACCAAACTATTGCTTTAAGCATTACCAGTATCTTATTGTTGCAAAAATTAATTAAGGGTGTCCATTACCAGAGTTGAGCATATTTGTATTTATTGTACGAACAAGAATTTATCTCTTAATTTGTGTGTGAATATGAATACAAATTTATTCATACCACAATATTTGTAAATTTGAATACTAATAAATTTGTATTTAAAAGTGATTTTGAGTACCGTGATTTTGTACTAATATATTTGTATTCATATGTGTGGATATAAATACAATCACAGACACACATTTATGGTAAATAAAAATATATTCACTGGAAAAATTGTTAATATTCACAATGAAATATGTGAAAATGAATATATTGGCAAATAAAATAGTAAATACAGAGAAATTCACAAAATAAGTTATGAATTTTTAAAAAATTAATTATTTCAGGATAAATTTATATTTCTTTTCTGGTTTCTTCATATTGTTATTCATTATTAGGTTAAAATTTTTAATGGAAATCATATCGGAGAAAAAAGAATTACCTGATATCGATATTATTATAAAAGTAATATCGATTTTAAGGTTACTCACTCATGTTATCTATTTATTGTAACTTATCCGATATAAATAATACATATGGGTTGGCTATTAGGTTATTTGAAGTGCTGATTATGGAAATAATTTCAATTTTAAGATTATTCTCTTAGGTATTTATTATATTTAGCTTATAATATATAAACGCTATTGTGGTTGGCTATTAGGTTATTGATGGCACTGATTATGAAAATTATATTGGTTTAAATATTACACACTGATGTATCAATTTATTACAACTTATACCATATAAGCAATATTGGGGTTGGCTATTAGGTTTCTGAAGGGGTTAATGATGAAAATGATATTGATTTTTAAATTATGCATACAGATATCAATATATTACAACATACAAACAATATTTTGGTTGGCTTTTAGGCTATTGGGGATGCTGATGATGAAAATAATATTAATTTTGAGATTACATGCTCATATATTGCTTTATTATAAGTTATCCGATATAAATGATATTCATCAGGTTGGCCATTAGGTTACCGAAGGCACTGATTGAGAAAAAGATACTGATTTTAAGTTTTCTTCATAAGGTACACATTTCTTATAGTTAATTTATAAAATAATATATCTTATAAAATGATATATCGATATTATTTTCATAATCAGCATCCCAAATAACCTATGAATCGACTTAAATATCGATATGAGGTAATTTATTATTTACCAATAGGATATCCATAAAACCGGTTTACCCAATAATGTATACCATTATGGAGAAATTAAAAAAAAAAACTTATAAATTTATCCTGAAATAATTAATTTTTAAAAATTCATAATTCATTTTTCTGGATTTACAATTATTATATTTAATAGTGAATATTCACATTTTTTGTGAATATTTACCAATGTATTTTTATTTATAGGAAATTTTTTTAATACGATTGTATTTATATACACAAATGTAAATATGAATGTATTCTTAATCACACTTGTCAAAACTTATTTATTTGTATTCGTGTTTACACATATTGTGGTATGAATAAATTTACATTCACATTCACATAAAAATTAAGGAATAAATAAATTCATATTCGGATTTATAAATACAAATACGGCTGCCAGTCCCCATTAGCGGAGGACGGTATATCTCACAACAGGTTTCCTACTTATTTATCGCCCCCAGCTTCATATGGGATAACTTTTCGTGACTGAGGCACATCCTAGTGTATCCTTCTTCTTCTTTTTCTTTCTCTTCCTTACGGCTGCCAGTCCCCATTAGCGGAGGACGGTATATCTCACAACAGGTTTCCTACTTATTTATCGCCCCCAGCTTCATATGGGATAACTTTTCGTGACTGAGGCACATCCTACCGTATCCTTCTTCTTCTTTTTCTTTCTCTTCCTCCTTGTGCCTTTCAGCGTGGAGGTGCCTCTGTCCATGTAAACCAAGCCTCCCGGTCCCGAGCCAGCGCCCTCATGGCATTCCAGTTTTTACTTCTTTTCTCTCCCACACTGGGAGATGTAGTCTGTCCATTGAGTTCTGGGTCTCCCTCTGAGGCATTTTCCTGTTGGTCTGGCCTCGAAGTATTTTCTTGCATCCCGGTCCTCATTCATCCGACAGAGATGTCCGAACCATCTAAGTTGCCTCTTTTCAAGAATATCCTTTAGAGAAGTAATCCCTAGGTCCTCTCTAGTACTATCGTATACGATCACTTCTGGTTCGGCCCGCTACTTTTCGAAGGTACCTCATTTCCAATGCAGTAACTCTGCTTAGGTGCTTATCTAATGGTACCCAGCTTTCACTTCCATATAGAAGGGTAGGTAGGTAAACAACTTTGAAGATATGCAGCTTAACATTTTTCTCCACCTCCCTTTTCCCTATAAGTGTGTTGCAGAGATGGTAGTAGATTGCGTTTGCCTTTTTTATCCTACTGGATATCTCCTGGTCTATCTTTCCATTTCTGCTGATCACTGTTCCGAGGTAAGTGTACTCATCCACCATTTCCATTATTTCACCTTTGCAAAGTATTTCGACGTGTTCTTGTTCCCGGCCAATGTGCATCACTGTACTTTTCCTGACATTAATTGTCATTCCTTTTCTTTCTAGCTCGGCTTCCCATTCGATTACAGCTTGCTGCAGGCTCTCTTTAGAATCCGCGATGAGGACAATGTCATCCGCGAATACCATTACTTGGGCGAGGATTGTCCTCATATTCCAGTTTCCAATAGTAGTGCAGGCTGTCCTACGTTTGCATATTTTCAGGATTTCATCCATGTATGCAATGAATTGGAGGGGGCTCAAACTATCTCCTTGTTTTACACCCTTCTTAATAGCAAACACATCGGACTCTCTTCCATTAATCCTTACTATTCCTTTGGAATCGTGATATGTTGATTTAATAGCTTCTATCAATCCTTGGGGGATGTTTTTTCGTGAGAGAGCATTCCACAGTTCTTTTCTAGGGACCGAATCAAATGCAGCTTTCAGGTCTATAAATGCTAAGAAGATACTCTTACCCCGTTCTCATGACTTATCTATTATTGTTCTGAGGGAGAAGATATGGTCCTGAGTCTGGCGTTGAGGCCTGAAAGCAGCCTGCTCCTCTTCCAAGTCGTCCTCCACTAGCTCTCACAGCTTCGTTTCCAATATTAAGGTGTAGAGCTTGTACGCAACCTGGGATAGAAAGATAGGTCTATAGCTATCGCATTCGCTAGCATTGCCCTTTTTGTGAATCGGGACAATTAAGGTGTATTTCCATTCCGTAGGGATCGTTTTTTCAGTGAATATCTTCTGAAAAAGACTCTGCAATGCTTTCATTAGTTCTGCCCCACCAAATTTGATGAATTCAGGGGTGATGCCGTCTCTTCCTGGAGCTTTTCCGAGTCTTAATCTCTTCACCGCTGCTTCCACCTCCTCCTCCCATATCACCTCATCATATTCTCTTTGTATATCCTCTCTAGGCATACTCTCCTCAGCATCTCCAGAAAACACTTCCTTGTAGTGGCGTCTCCATCCTTCCAAAATACCTTGGTATCCGGTAATCAATCTGCCTCCCTCATCTTATATATTTCATAATGGTTTGCTCATCTTTCCTTTCATTGCCTTGATCTTTTTCCAGAAAACCTTGACGTTTTCCTGGTAATGACTCTGTAAATTTTGGCCAAATTCCTCCCAGCTCTTTCTTTTTGCCATCCTCACTACAAGTTTGGATTCATTCCTTCTTTGAACATACAGTTCCCAATTGGCTGTGGTCTTGTGCCTAACGTACTCCTTCCATGCTGCCTTCTTTCTCGCTATTGATGCCTTCACCCTATCATTCCACCACTTGGATCTTTTGCGTGTAGGTGAAACATTAGCAATCCCGCAAGTAGAAGTAGCAGCCTCCAATATGGCTTTCTTTATTCCTGTCCATATTTTATCAACATTTCCATCCATATTGGTGTCCTGCAGTTTAGAGTCCAATAGGTTTGAATATTCCACTCTTTTCTCAGGTTCCTGGAGCTTGACAACGTCAATTTTCTGGTAACTTCTTGGGTGTTCATTTCTGGGAGGAAGAATTTGAGTATCTCCGACTAACAGAAGGTGGTCTGAGCCAATCTCTGCACCTTTTATTACTTTAACATCAGTAAACAGTCTTCTAATCCGTTGACTGTATATGTAGTAGTCGATTATACTATTTACATTCCTTTCTTCAGCGGAAAAAGTTATTTTATGGATCTTTTTGTGTGGAAAGAATGAGTTTCCAATGAGCAGATCGTAGTCAACAATAAGTCAATCAGTCTTTGACCATTAGCATTCTTAGTACGCTCACCTCCATGCCTTCCCATTACTCCGTGTGCTCTGGCGTAGTCATTCCCAGTCCTAGCGTTGAAGTCACCCATGATAATTACATCTCTGTTCTTGTCCTGGCTTTTAATGACTTCCCTTTCTAGCTCGGAATAAAACTGTTCTTTATCCAATAAAATAGCATCTTTGGTGGAGGCATATACTTGGATAATGGTCACTTTTCTTATAGATAATTCCAAGTTTACCGTAATTATTCTGGGAGATACTGGATCCCTGTTTTCCACTTTTGCAAAGAGACTGTCCCTCATATTCATTCCAACACCTTCCTTTGCCCTCATTCCTGCAGGAACTCCAGGATAGATGAGGACATGTTTATCTAAGCAGACTTCTCCGTGGCTCTTCTTCTTCACTTCTCTGATACCCAGCAGATCTATCCTGTAAGACTTCATCTCCTCCACCAATTCCACCTCCTTTCCAGTGAGTGTTTTAATATTCCATATTCCAAATCGCATGTCCTTTCGAGCGCCGCGTCGTAACCGTTGAGTCTGTCCAAGTCCGAGGCAAGTTGAGTTGCTTTGAATCATTTGTTCTCACTACGGGTGATTAGCCTAGTAGAAGAGGCCCCGTATCCTTGGGACAACTGGCCTCCTGAATATTTATGTCCCCTCAGGAAGAATGGTGGCCAGGCTATACCCCCCAGCACTGGGTACCTGTTGGTCCACGGGTCTTTATTCCGTATATTCAGACCACCCCTCCTAAGAGGGATGGTTAGGGATGGTGGCCAGGCTATACCCCCCAGCACTGGGTACCTGTTGGTCCACGGGTCTTTATTCCGTATATTCAGACCACCCCTCCTAAGAGGGATCCCCCATCCACCACCGGCGCTCCCTAGCGGACAGGCTCCGCCTAGAGCCTAGCGTATCCTCGAAGACTTAATTAATACATCTAGTGGCCGCTAGGCTGCAGGGGTGTCTCTATTGGGTGAATATTTGTTCCGGCCCGGCCCGTAGCTGTGGAATACCTGGTTGACTCCGATGAGGGTAGTCTATCCCACCCCTTTCCATCTAAACATTGGTAAATTATTAAAATATTAGGGGAGAGCGGGGTAGGTTGGCAACAGTTTTTTACTTTTGTGATTATTGAGTCGTTCCTGTTAATATAATCCTAACAGGGCTGATACCACTGTAAACTCCAAGTATTAGAGTACTTCAACACCTAATATTTAACACTATGATCATAGAAAATTAAAGAATTCGTCAAGCCAGAGTATGCCAATTAACCCCCTTTGTGGGGCAGTTTGGCCTAGAAGGTGGAGTTGTTTAGCCATCTCATTCAAGTACTGCCTGACACCTATTATTGTTATTAAAAGCTGCACTATAATGGTATAATAATTTTGAATCAGTTTTTAACAACTATTAAGGGAAAATAGAATGACAAATGGCTGCATTTTACCATATTTATTTCCATTAAACAAAATTATATAACATTTCAAACAGCAGAAATTAGAAAAATGTAATGTCTTAGAAGCATCATTGGGTTAGAACTATGTAAAAAAATTTTTGATAAAACAAAACGAATTCAACACATCTTCAAAAACATTAGGTATGAAAAATATTCTCTTCAAATGTGAAAGTGTCTGCGGTGCACTAGTTTCATTTTCATGGTAGCCAGGTGTAGCTAGTTCATCAATAAGCTTCGATTGCGGCTGAAGGTGATCTTTAGTGTCGTTATCTACTTCGTTGTTCCTAAAGATTCCACTTAACTTTAGACTGTCATCACTTTCTGCATAGGAAAAATTGCTCTCATCCTTCTCGCTGGAACTAAAGACTTTATACGGTTAGTTATTATTATATTATATTATTATTATTATTGTTATTATCATATTATAATTATACGGTAGTTTATGTTTTTCTCCTTTGTTTATGTTTACCTTGCTTTTGTGACTTGCTACTGCGCCAACAAACCCCAGTTGAAGATAGCCAACTAACCCCACAGGAGAGATAATATGAAAGATGGCTGCCAGGACAGGGGAGAACAACCAAACAAGAACTGGATAGTTGGAAGGTTAAGTTTTTCAAAGGACTTTGAGGCTATGTGAACAGAATCGGATTCACCTGTTTTGCCATGCCTTAAAACCAAATTTACTTACATATTGTAAAATCAATCAATGAAGCACACTCTTCCCTATACTGCTAGAATCAGACTGAACCCTGAGGACAAGACTCCCGAGTTCGAGCGGGTCACATGGTACGATGGTGGTACCTTTACAACAGTTGTGACTGAAATTATAAGTCAAAGGCCAACCTACCCACTATGCTAACCATCCCTGCTCTCCCCTACTTCAAATAAAAAATATTGCTTCAAATAAAAAAAATGTATATAAAGTAATATAATTATTATAATCTTGTTCATTATTACCTTCATAAATCATGTAATCTTTCATTATAATCGATAATCTAGCATTTTAATTTATTGAAATAATTATAAAGGTAATACAGAATCATAAAAAGTAAATAAAAGATTAAGAAATAGTCAGAAAAGGTAATGAGGAGTAGCAGAAAGAAATTGAGGCAGTCATTGGTGGAGAGTGGCCTACACACCTTAGCTTGGGGAGGGTAAAGGCCGGCCAGCCCTCTTAGCTACTAAAGTGTAAAAAAAAAAAAAAAATGGAAGTGTATGTGCGTGCGTGTGTGTGTTTGAACAGACTTGCTCAGAAATGATAAATCATATGAAACTGAAATTATGTATTTGTGATAAGTTATCGATTATACTTTATTCCAAAGACTTGTCTCCTCTTTAAGATTTCTCAAAAACGGCTTTAACCATTTTGATTGAACTAGTCATGGTTAATCAGCATGAGGTATTCTTTAATATGAGGTGGGTTTTATCATCATAGAAATGATCTAGAAAAAGTACTTAAAAAAGTAAAACTAACTCTAACTCATGGGAAGTTCGGCATCCATTACTTTGGATGCAGGCTCTAGCGCGCTTCCTCATTGCCACAGCAGTGACATTCTCTAGCGTGTTTTTCTTTTGCAATTGTATCATGGGTTACACCACTAAAAAGATGACTAAATTCCGCAGTTTTTAGGAAATTTGACAGCTTCTAGGGTGCTCCAGTGGGGAGAGAGGAATTTTCAAAAACTATTAAAAATTCAAGTTTTAATAAATGTTTTGTGTTTAGCGCGTTAAAAGTTTTTTAAGGCTAGAAAGAACAATGTATGAATTCTAAATAATATAAAAAGGGTAATAATAATCTAAAATTAAAAAAAAACTCCTTAGTTTAAATTTAAAAATACTTTTTTTAAAGTAAATTAAACTTTTTTCATCTCTTCTATTAAAATTTGAAAAATCCTACCTAAAAAATGTTGAAGATAAAAAATAATACATAATAAAGTTTTAATAAATGTTTTGTGTTTAGCGCGTTAAAAGTCCCACTGAAAGTGGATTTAAGATAACCAGACCCATCTCATCGTTTAGAAAATTTATTGCTGATTAAGAAAATATCATCGTTTTTGTTTCTTAGCTAAACCAAAGTAGAGAAAACTGTAATTTTTCTGAAAAAAGTAAGATTTTAAAAAATAAAAACAAAAAAAAATTCTATCTCCTCAACAGATTGAGATAGGAAACTCGTTTCTGCGCCATTCTACCCCGTTTAATATGGAGTATTACCCAATTTTTTTTTTTACACTAGGTCTGGGACACCCAGTATATATATATATATATATATATATATATATATATATATATATATATATAAAGTTAGAGTAAGAGGCAATACTGTAGCTAACTTAATCCTAATCCTAAGATGTAAACAGACTCAGAATGTATATATAGAGGATTAACAGGCACTATAAACTCTTGTTCAACATCTCAGTGAGTTCGTTTGTTCCCTATTTTTCCTCGTTTTATCTAAGTTAGTCCACGCTCACCTAAGTTTATGTATATTATATTGGTATATTGTGGAAAGCTTAGAATTGAAGGAAGAAAATATTTAGTCTTTAGTAAATGAAGTGGTAGAAAGTAAGGTAACTGATGTTGATGACGAATAATAATTTATATTCTCATATTATTAATAGGAAACTATTGGTTTCCAGGGCGATTAATAGCAACTGTCTTAAAACTAAAACAAAGCTTAAGGAATTAGAAACGATGTAACAATATTTTTTATTTAGTTTTACAATGGGAAACAATGATACTTTTTATTTCTATAATCCCCATTAAAAAAAAATAAAAAATCAAACTTCATTCTTGTTACACCATTTTGTGAATTACTGACGGCACTTACATACTTTCGAAAATAATAAACAGTTCCCTGTTTCCAGGGCAATTATTAGCAACTGTCTTGAAACTAAAACAAAGCTTAAGGAATTAGAAACGATGTAACAATATTTTTTATTTAGTTTTACAATGGGAAACAATACTTTTTATTTCTATAATCCCCATTAAAAAAAAAAAAAATCAAACTTCATTCTTGTTACACCATTTTGTGAAGTACTGACGGCACTTACATACTTTCGAAAATAATAAACAAAAATAATTGTTATCGTGGAAACAAGTTTGTTTTTCTTTCCAATGGCACTTACACTATTTAAAAGAATGCCTATTTTTAGTCAAAGAAAAAAAGGGTGGTAAGTGAAAGTTGTTTTTTATGATGCAGGCACTATCACAGATTTCTTTAAAGTCTGATTCAATCAAGTTGATTTTCGTTATCATTTTTTGTTCAATTTTGTATTGGGAAGGGTTTAATGAGTACATGAATTGGTAGTCATTCACACTTGAAAAAATTATATCTAATTAATTGAAATTATATCTAAACTGTGCTAAAATGGAAACGGGCTATTTGTAATTTATTCTTTACCTGTTAAAATTTTAATTAATTTAGCCGATATATATTTAGTGTTTTATTGCAAACTTCAGTATCTTATACGAATCCAGCCTAATGGAGTGTTTTTGTGAAGTTTTATTCTGAATGAAATTGCACATTTTGGGTTTAGTGCATGAAATGGCACGTATTATTATCATGAAAAAATATTTTTTAAAATTTTAATTTTCATTTGAAAAATTGGTGAAAAGAAAATATGAATTGATCATTGGAAAAATTAAAGGGAACTTGGTTGATGTAAAAATAAACACACTTCTAATTTCCAAAATCCCAACTTGTGGTTCAGTTGTACCTGGATGTTAACATTTTGTTTCTCAAATTTTTGAAAAATGCCTGACGCGAAAGAGGCAGAATCTTCTCTGCTAAATTGCTATAATAATTCCCTTCTGATGAATAAAGAAGTAGAAAGATCAGTACTGTTCTGAAATACTGGTGCCACGACTGATAATGGAAATTCTACAGCATGAGCGTATGCAGGGGAGGGAAGCTGCCCCCATAGAAATTTGTATTCATTTACTATATTTTTTAAGCATTATATAATATGAATATTTTAAAATTTAAATGTCAATAAGTTTTATTTTAAAAATTAATAACCCCTTAAAAGGTCAAAGTACCTCGAACCCTTCCCCCAGGCATAACAATTTGACGTAAATTTTACCTTCCTGCCCCCCTAGACGAAATCCTGCGGACGACCTTGGTCTACAGCACTGCTTGTAACCTATTTCCATTTGTTTATTATTTAAGGCTTTTGCTTATGGTTATTGTCTAATTATCATTCCTGTTTATTTATATTTCTTACTATTTATAGTATATAGTATGTAGTATTTATAGTTATATTATCTTATTTTTCGAAATATTTTATTATTCCAATCATAAAAGATGATGGAACCTAGCAGGAACTTCCCAAAACAGAGATTGAAGCTGTGTCATCCTTACAAGAAAATGTGACACTACCTTGGCAGAAGTATTGTAAAGAAAGCCAAAAAATGAAGTTATGTTATAAAAAAATGTCTTGGAGGTGTAATTTGAGAATGTGTTAAGTAATGTAAGTTGAGAATGTGTGTAAGTGTTTATATATCAGGTCATCCCATAAGTAATGTCGGTTTTTAATGGCGTGCTATAAGGTGTAGGATAAATGTATTTACCATCTTGTTGCATAACAGTTTGCCATCTTGAAACCAAATTGTGAATGCCTGTTCTGAAAAATCCTTCGGTTTTGAATTAAAGAAAGCTAACACCTCGTTTTTCACCTCATCGACTGAATTCATGTTCTTGCCGCTTAATGAGTTTTGGAGACTGCGAAAAAGGTGATAATCCGAAGGCGCCAAGTCTGGGGAATACGGTGGGTGAGGAATAATTTCCCATACAAAGTCCTTTAATTTTTGCAATGCTTGTTTTGCAACATGGGGCTTTGCATTGTCATGATGAAATAAAATTCCGTGTCTATTGATAAGTGATGGACGTTTCTCCTCAATTGCTCGCTTCAATTGGTTCAGCTAATCACAGTACAGATCTTTAGTGATAGTTTGATTAAGATTGAGGAATTCATGATGAAGGACTCCTTCCATATCCCACTTTTTTCGGATGAAGTCTTTCTCTCGCTTCTGTCCTAGGTGTTTCTCCAGGTCCTAACCACTGCCACGACCATCTAACACTCCGATAGAAAACCCACTTTTCATCTCCAGTTACTATCCTGTTCAGAAAAGGTTCTTGATTTAAACAGGAGAGGAGAGAAAAGCAAGTGTTTACCTGCTGTTACAAATTACCGGTGCTTAATTTGTGAGGGACCCACTTTCAAAGTTGGCTTCAAGATGGCAACAAGATGGTAAATACATTGATTGAACGTGTTTCATTGATTTTATCCTATACTTTATAGCGCGCTATTAAAAACCGACATTACTCATGGGATGACCTGATATGTGGAACGAGATTCACTCCACACTACTAAGACCTGGCTTGGTAGCCAAGACACAAAAACCATGAGGACTATTCCCAGGAAGTCTGCGGGAGGCAAAAAGACCTAATGAAAGCTGGGTCAGCAGGGAACTTTGCCACTGCTGCCACCTGGGTAACCACCTGGTGGCAACCAATGCTTAGATGACTACTCAAACAAAAGAAAGAAACAAGTCACTAAAACTTGACCGGAATACACTTTAAAAACAAGAAAAGTGACAGTAATCTACGGGTAAATAATATATAAATACACTATATTCTATAAAACATGTTGTTTTATTTTCTTATATCTAAACAGAGGCATTAGCGTCGAAAGGTAAGATTAAGTAATGCTATCTTTGGCTCCAGTATTTCAGAACCGTTCCGAAAGAACCATTTTCTAAATTGATTCATATTTCAAGGGACAGTGTATACTTGTAAATGTATACTGTAGTGTTTCACCAAAATAATGTAGGAATTTACTTAAACATAAACTGAAATTCAAATGATCAAGACTTATTTTACTTGTCTTATTTGCCCAATTAATTTTTTTAATACTAAAAAATTATTATTTCATCAAAAAGTATAAAAAAAAACCAATTTAGAGAAAATAATTTGTAAAAATAAAGTTTTTTAGTATAGACTCCCTTAGTTTACTTAATATAAATATGAACATCTGGTAAATTTATAGTGCTTTAAATTTATTTGATTCTTACTTGTATATTCTGGATATTTAGATCAAAGATCCATTTTGGGCCCCCACAGTGATTTCCATCAATAATGAAGAGGAATCTTATTCCCTTCCTGACATGCAAGAAGAAATGTTTTATATCAATAGCGGAGGTCTAATATACGAAGCAACTGAAGTTCGAAATTGCATTAAAAAAGGTTGAATTAATATATTGTTGTTACTATATTGTCTTTGCATTATAATTATGTGTGTTTTCTTCCTTTAGGCTTGCTGGAGTCACCTAAAATGATGCATGATGATACTCTGACCATTGCAAGATGGCAAAAAGAGGTATGCGAATTAATTGAAGCACAAGTACAGGATTAGCATTAACCTTTAAGTATTTTTTTTAATATAATATAGATATCTTTATTCCATAAATTTTATATAGAGTTCCATTGAACCAGTTTTTTACATTTTCTGTTTGTATTTTTCTTTAATGAATTTCATTCCTTCACTTTAAATTTAGTTATCAGCATGAATCCATAACTCTTCCTCAAACTGATTTATATATATCTAAAATAGACTTAAATCCAATTGTATCATCTAAAAAAGACCTTAATCCAATAGTATCATGTTCTGGAACCAAATTTGTTTTTTCATTTACCATTTGTTTCCATCATTTCCCAGTGAATATCAATTTTATAATATATTTTTAATTTTGGGGTGTGTAATGGTCAACTGTTTTTCTTTACAATAGGATGATTAAAAGCCAGGATTTTCAGTCAAAGATTTTTTATTTTGAAAAGCAAACGTTTCGATCCCTACATGTGGATCTTCATCAGGGCTAAAAAGAAGACAAATATATGAGTATCTATGCTAGAAGATTACAATTAAATGTTTATCAGGTACTTATTAATTATAGATAGTAACAATAAGGATTAACAAAATAATGGAAAACAAATCCAACGGATGGTATGTTTGCATGACATGGATACTTGACAAATCTGATAATTATATAAAAGATAGTAAAATTATATAAGAAAATTTGAATTAGTAGCGAGTTAGCATGATAAATTATAACCCCCCCTTATTAGCTATTGTATCTAACCATGATAAACAACTCCCTCAGGATACCTATGAAATCAAAACTAGGATTTGAGGATGCAGAAGATATTAAAGTAAGTAGATGAAATTATCTCTTTATCCACTTAATAGTTTACAGGATTATTTTTTTCCAGATGGATGAATATGGATTCTCAATATAATAATCCTATTTTTAAATTATAATAATTTTTCGTTTTTCGAAATGTATGATTTCCTACATTGCTATTCTGATAATGGGCACATTCATGCTCTGTTTCCTCTAATTAGTAAGATTTTCCTTGTTGTTTTTATATATATATATATAAAAACTTCAACAGCTGATCTCTCATCTCTAGGTCCGTACTGATCGAAAGTGTACAGACATTTGTCAGTAGATAAATCCCAATAGTATATAAATATCCCATTATCAGTAGATAAATAAGGAACCCAATTTAATTACTGAAATAATCTAGATATAGAGCAGTGCATGCCCTCTGTGAACTGTCTTCAAAAGCACTTAAGGAGCAGCGTATTGTCCTAAGCTTCTAAAATTATAACTACAAGAAGCTTATTAGACCTTTACATATGTATTGTTCAGAATGCTGGACGATGATGAAAGCCCAAGAAGAAGCCATTCGTCTTGGGAAAGTTCACTATAGAATATATGAAGGTGTGTGTGAGCAGGGCTCCTAGAGAAAACCAATAAAAGTAGAACCAAGCAAGATGTATAAAGACATCAATGTCATCTTTGTCAAATTCACTTGGGCTGGTCATGTTATGAGAATGAACCAGGGTGAGCTACTGTTAAAAATTTTGTCTGAGTAAGTATATGATTGATTTTTCATCATAATCAATCAAAAATCAATGAAAAATTCATTAGGTTTAAAATAATATAGGATATAACTTTCACTTACCTATATATACTGCTTTTATATTTATATGAAATACATAGTAATGAAATTCATGATCCTCAACAATTTAGAATTTGGGTTTTCAGCAGGAATACATGTTTTGAGGTCCCCTGAGTTTAAATAACAAAGTTTCACAATATGGTGTATGTTTGTGCACGCACATGCGTGCACATTCATGTGTGGGTGAGTGTGTTTGAAGGGACTTTATCGTTAAATTTATCTTTTACTTTATCGATAAATTGGGTTACCGGAAGTTGCACTTTATTCCATCGATTTTTGACATTCGTACAATTTTATCCATAACTGCTTTACCAATTTTAAATAGTTTGAGAGAAGATGAAAAGTATGTGCTGCACAAAATGTTAAAAGATTGTAAAACATATGACAATCTGTAACCATTAGAATAGAAGTCACAATTGTAATTAATTCCCCCCTCTCTTAGTTGGTGTCTGATAAGAGAAACTGGAGCGCTGTCTGTATTAGACTTTACTTGTTGGACTAAATTCACATTATCCTCGTTTTTTTTTGTATAGTTTAAATAAATTTTAATTCAAGCAGTTGTTTTTTATTTAAATTAAATTAAAAGATATATCATTATTGAGTGCTTTAGTTGTTAAAAATGGTGTTTGTATACAAAATCAATGCATCCTTCAGGTACAGTATATATTTAGGTCAATTTTTTTTTTCGATTTGGTCTCCTTTCCATCTTATCTTTTAAAAGCTGGTAATGGGATTCATTTATTTTTTCATTATAGTAAGAACTAACATGTTACACAGTTCTGGCCATGTATTCTGGTTGAGCTTTTGTTTCTTACTGGATATTGGACAAATGAGCCAATAGCAGTTCCAAAGGTTAATTGAAGGTATACTTGATGATGGTTTGGTTTAAGGGAAAGGTTGCATTAGACCACTGTCCCTTACTAAGACATGTGAGCTAAGCAGGACATAATATTGTTCATAATACGAATAAAGAGACTTTTTGAATAATATTTACGCAGGATCAAAAAATCTGTGAAAAAAAAAAACTGACTGGATTTTATTATTATTATTATTATTATTTTTTACTTGATCAGACAAGAAGATTCCTTATTTATTGATATTTTTTAGAGAAAACTAAAACTAATTAAGCTTAAGCCTCAAATGGTCTTTATATGCCACTTAATACTGCCAGTCACCTAAGAATTACCCTTAAATGCTATCAGTAAAAAATAATTAAAGGAAAAATGAAAATAAATAATTGATAAAATTTAATATATTTTTAGAAAATATAATGTGTCACTTAAACACTACTCATTGGTAACTTCAGTATAATTTAATAGAGTAAACACTTTTTTTTTAATATAATAAAGGAGGTGACTAGATATCTGTAGACAATACTATTTATAAATAAAATATTTAATGTAACCTATGTAGTTTTCTTAAAAAAATGTTTTAATTTATTAAGAAAAGGAATCAAAAGATTCCTTCTTAATTTTTTTAAAGTAATCATTTATTTACAAATCATCTTAAAAAAAATAAAAAACATAAATGGTTGTGTTAATTATATAAATCTACTTATTTTGTATATATTTTTGTTTTAATATTATAATTACAACACAAGAATATAAATTTTAAATATTTAAGAATTTTGAAGATTTTTGTATGATGTATGATGGTAATTGTTTTTTACATTTTTATATAGCACAAACACTATGAATGCCATTACTATGGGCATTATTGCAAAAACTAATATTACAACAATAATCAATATAACATCATCCTTGTCTGGTTGATTACCATACAAATCCAAACATCTCATACGTGAACCTCTTTCACTAAGTTGATAAAATGATTTGCCTTCCATCTCATTTGGTTTATTACATCTGGAATGTAAAAAAGTAATAATTCAATAAATAAATAAAATAATTAGAACCATAAGTATTTATTTTTATATTATTGAAAGGAAAACATCATGAAGAGTTAATATACTATTAAAATCTGTCTGGCTCTGGCCCTTTAACAGTGCACACCGTTGTTAATAGCTGCTCCTACAATTACGCTCTCCACTTTTTCTTTTATCATAAAATAGTGAGTAACATTATTAATTACAATATTTTAAACAATAGTGCTTCGTTTAATTATTTAAACAAAGAATTATTTATTAGTTATATAATAAAGTGTTTCTGGGAATAATAAAGATAGGTAGGCATTAAGCCCATTGACGATAATACACTGAACTGTTATCGGCCCCCACTACAACCGGCGCTCCCCACCACTGCCCGTCATATCAGTCTAGCTCGTCATCTACATATGTCGACATGGCACCGTGCACGTATTGCAAGCAGGCTGTCAACAGAGACGAAAAAAGTTCGATAGCGTGCTCACAATGTAAAAACATATACCACAATAAATGTTGTGGCATAAACGATTCTGAGGCTGCTCAGATTAAAAATAGATGGCAATGGTCTAATTGCCAACTTAATAAAGCAGTCCACCTCTATGCCGGCGTGCCCAGTGGGAGCATGCAGGAAAACATCTCTGCTATCCTTGCTCACCTGGGTAAGATGAATGATGAGCTAAAAGAAATAAAAAGCACTATCGACTAGCAGGCGGACTTATCCTTCGAAAACGCCGAGAGATTGAAATCGATGGAGGAACGGGCGATGGGGCAGCAGGAAATTGTTGAAAAACTAATTGCTGAAAATAACTCCCTTAAGAAAAATATTACAAATTTAGAGGTCAGATTGAATCAGTCGGAACAAGCCCTAAGGCATTAGAGATTAGAGGGATCCCCATGAAGACCGGGGAAACCCCTGAAGGCATTGTTTTGTCTTTAGGGATAGCCCTGGGCATCAAATTGAAGGAGGAGGACCTGGACTATGTGGAGAGAAGGAGACCCAAGGGAGAGGACACCCGTCCCCCGCCGATTTTGGTTCGCTTCACCCGCCAGATTGTTCGGGACGAAGTAATCAGGCTTCGTAAAATCAAAAAGGATTTTTCAACCCGTCTTCTGGGGTGGGATTCGGACGAGAAGATATACGTAGGTGAGGAGATGACTCTGGGAAACAGACATCTTTACTGGCTTGCTAGGCAGAAGAGGGCTGCAGGAAAGGTGAAGTATGTCTGGTTTGCCAGAGGAAGAGTGCGCTGCCGGCGAGACGATGGTCAACCTGTGGTTATTGTCAACAAAGCAGAGGACTTAGAGGCCTTTCAATGATATATTTTTCATTGTTGCCTCCTTAATGTATTTTTCTTTTTTTCTTTTATATTTTTATTTATTTTCTTTATACTTTTATTTGTTTTCTTTAAATTTTTATTTATTTCCTTTATATTTTTATTTATTTCTTTTCTATTTATTTCTTACACATGTTTTTTTGCTTATTCTATATCTCTGTTTACTCATTTGATATTTGTATGTATCTATTTCTCATATTCACTTTTAGATTCATTTAAATATTTATTGGTACTAGTTAGTTTTATCACAATATTCATGGTGCCTTTAGATATCGATATTTCACCAAAAAATTTGATATGTTTACACCAAAAAGATTTAATCAACAGTATCAGAACTCGAGGTATAATCTGGTATAATTTAGTAGTCATTGTAATAACCATTGTATCGTTTCACTTAACCCATTTCCTTATACTGAATCACTGTTCCTACCCAAATATGCATTTCACTTTTTCAACGTATGAATAATATCCTCCTCACATGTCACGTTAACTCCCAATCCCTTCCAGCTCATATAGACGAATTCACAGACTATTTTCTACAGAACTTTTACCACATCATAGCAGTTTCTGAGACTTGGCTTAAACCGAGTATATCCTCATCCTTTGTAGCAGTTCCTCATTATACCTTCATCCGTCACGACCGAATCGATAGAAATGGAGGGGGTGTTGGTCTCTTCGTGCATGAGACCTTGAACGTTAAAATCCTCACTAAATCTAATTCCGAAGATACACCTCACATTGAATTTCTGTTCACAGAAATATCCTCTGCCACCTTTTCCCTTCTTTACATCGTTGTCTACCGACCTCCTCAAGCTAAATTCGATTCAACCTTTGAAATATCTCTACTCCATTATGTACCTCTGTATCACAATATAATCATAGCTGGCGATTTAACGTGAATTTCCTTTCCTATTCCCCAGAAAAAGTATATCTCATAGACCTGGTAAGCTCCCTTGACCTATTCATTGTACCTTTTGAGCCAACCCATCATACGCAGTTTTCACATACGCAAATCGACTTTATTTTCGTAGACTCCCGACGAAATTTACTATCATTCTCACAAAGCCCCATACCTTTTTTGTCAGGCCACGATTTAATCCGAATCTCCTATGATGTTCCCACCCCTACTTCCGTTCCTAAACAGGTATCCTGGAGGAATATGGATTCTCTCACATCAGAAAAATCAATCCTTATTTAGAACAACTATCCCAATCTATTCTTCACATTCTATTGACGAGATGGTTGATTGTCTTTCATCCAACCTCCTAACTTTCCTAAACCAACTTGCACCTCTAAAAACTGGCTCCTTTAGACGCACCCCGGCTCCTTGGATTAATCTAGAAATTAGGGAACTTATGAAGAAAAGAGATGCTGCTAGAAGGCGCTTTAGGCGCACCCGAATTCCGGACGATTATTCGAAATTTAAAATTATCCGCAACCTCACGCAATCTACGTTACGCCGAGCCAAGGCGCAGTATTTCCATAACGTCCTTTCCCAATCACCGGATCCTAAGTCTAAGTGGAAAATTCTTAGAAAATTCGCAATTGCCAGCTCCACACCCATCACGCATTATCCTATATCTCCCAACGATTTAAACGCTTATTTTGTCGAACCCCTCCCGAACCTCTTTCAGTCCAACTACCAACCTCCAGAAACTCCTTTTAATGATGAAAACTTTTACTTTCAGCACATCACTCCTGATGATTTAATTGCTTCCATAATGAAATCTCGAACCAATGACTACGGTCATGATCAAATTCCAGTGAAAATGATAAAACTCTGTCTCCCAGCCATACTCCCAGCACTCCTACATATTTACAACTTTTCTCTGCAGAACTCCATTTTTCCCTTTGCCTGGAAAAAGATTCTAGTACGCCCACTTAACAAGGTCTCACATCCCTCAACAGCTGCTGATTTCAGACCGATTGCAATCCTATTAAACCTATCAAAACCTTTAGAAAGACTGGTTCATTCTCAACTCACCACCTTCCTTGATCAAAAAAGCTTACTTAATCCTCTCCAATCTGGTTTCCGCTCTGGGTATTCTACTCAATCGGCCCTAATAAAAATAAGTCAAGATATCTACTCCTCAATGGATCAACAGAAATTAACTATCCTTGTTCTTTTTGATTTTTCAAAAGCGTTTGATTCTGTTGATCACACAGTTCTCCTCTCTAAATTACATAAATTAAATATATCCAATAGTTCTTTGGCCTGGTTTCAGTCTTTTCTCTCCTTCCGATCTCAATCAGTTATTATCCCTAACAAACCGATCATCCCTGTTTCTCTCCAGAGGTGTACCTCAGGGTTCATCCCTCTCACCTACCCTATTCTCCATCTACATAAATGACCTCACAAATGTTATCCATTACTCCCAATATCACCTATATGCAGACGATCTACAAATCTATATATCTTTCCATCCTTCCGACCTACTAGAGGCGTCACATAAACTTCAGGAGGATATTGCTAGAATTAACCACTGGGCAATAGAAAACCAACTATCCCTGAACCCAGTGAAAACCAAGGCAATGCTCATAGGTTCAAAAGCTTTCCTCAATTCCCTTCCTTATTATCCATTACTGTATATCAATAACACTCCAATCCAGTTTAAAGACTCCATAAAGAACCTTGGTATAACCTTCGATCAACACCTCACCTGGAATGATCACATTTCCCAAATCACCCGAAAATCCATCTCAGTCCTCAAGCAGTTACTAAAATTCAGAGACTCATTTCCTCAAAATACCCGTCGTCTTTTAGTATCCTCCCTTATCCTTCCACACTTCGATTACGGATGCCTGGTGTACGGTGGTCTGTCTGGTGAGCTCGAGATAAGGCTTAAAAGATTGATGAATCGTTTCATGAGATTTATCCTTGGTCTCCCAAGACACTCTCACATCTCCGAATATTATTCCCAGCAAAGTTTCCTATTTTCGAAGACAGTACCTGCTCGGCTCCTTCCTCTTCCAAACCCTAAGAGCAAAAAAACCCACATACATTCTTGACCTCCTTACCCCACGTTCGTCCATCCATCAGCTAAATACAAGATCCCAACCTACAGACTTGTATATCCCCACTCATAGAACCGCCTGTTTCGATAAATCCTTCGTTGTTCGTGCCACCCAGTTTTGGAATTCCTTACCCGGATCCGTTCGTCAAGCTTCCTCCCTAGCCTCGTTCAAACACCTCTTATTTCTCCATCTCCTGGAACATCAATCTTCCCTGCAGATGTAAAAATTATTATTTTCTTTGATGTAGTCTTGAAGGTTTGTACAAATACTTTAGTTTTATTATTTATTTATTTGAATAATGGCACTCTTCTTTTTGTTATTTATATTTTTTACAAAGCACGTGAATACTGAAGTTACGATTTATTTTCATTTATTATTAAAGTGTATATTTTTAGTTTTTAATTTTAACAATTGTATATAGTACAGCCAGATAAAAATGCTGCCTGAACAAATTGTTAACAATGTTATTCTTAGGGGACTAAATGTCCCAGAATAAAGTAAAAATTTTTCATTTCATTTCATTTCAAAATCTAAATTCTTTCCGAAAAAGTCACACCTCATTATTTTGGTATATTAAAATATTAAATCACCTGTTACTTATTTGTCAGATTAGGCCTTGCCCATCTCTGGTAAGCACCACTGGATTCATTAAATGATAACCTATCCAAAGGTGTGTAAATAAGATGGTTAATGATCCAGTTCTGAATACACTGCTGCTATATGATTTTAATAATGTTTTTGAACACAACATCGATTGAAACTGAACCAGGTTTATTTATTTATAAATAGTCAAACTTATTTAAATGGCCTTATTAATTAGCTGAAAGTAAAACTTACTCAACTCCAAAGAGAAGTGAGGAATTAGTTGCATTTATTCTTGGAATCAAGGTTGTCAGCATCCATTGATTATTGCAGTCACAAATCCAAGGGTTCATTTGAATATCAATATATTCCAGTTTATTCCATCTGCTTTGTAATAGATTAACATCTAAGTATGACAAATCGTTGTGGTGTAGTAAGAGCTAAAAAAAAAGATTTATTTTTTTCAAATTTTTGAAATACCTAATAATTTTTAGGTTTATAGTTTTATCAGTCAATATTAAATCAAATGGGTGAATTAAACACATCTGAACTGACAGTTAATTATGTATCTAATAAAAAAAAAATATGATTCAGAAGTATCTGTAGTAATAAATGAGAAATGTTGGAACAACGTAGCGGCTGAAATGGAGGAACCTTGTAATTAAGGTGTTAATTGAAAAAGTTATAGCAATTGATATTAACCATTAGCTTCCAATGATTTTTTTTTTTTGTAGAATATTTTAGAAAACATGCAAATATGCATATCAAAAACAGACTTGAAAAATTAAAAAAAAACTTTAACGCATTAAGTTTATTTTAACAGTCACAACATTATTTTCTTTATATTACATTGAAGAAGCTTTTGGTGCGAAGCACCATATTTATTTTGTTATTCCATCCATTTATTTATGTAGGCCACCAATTATTAATGGACACTCTCTAATTACAAAAAAAGAAAATGAAGTATTTATTCATTTATGTTAATTTTCAACAGCATTAATTCTTTACTAAAAATTAAAGAAGACATTCTACCTACTATAGTATAAATATATGATATATATGTAGTGGTTATTGTTTGTCATAGTAATCTGAATAATGGTTATTATCAAATTATCTGACTTCATTTAAGCATTAATATTTATTTTTATGTTACCTTTCTGAGTGGTGGCCAAGTTGGAGTTTCTTCGTTTCCTACAGGTTTGTGCATTAAAGCATTTTCTGATATACTGTTCAACAGCCTGTTATGGGAACAATGTAGTTCTTCTAGGTTTATCAGACCACTTAGAGAATTATTTGCAATTTTGCGAAGTGCGAGCATCCAATTAATTTTTAATATTTTCAGTGTAGGAATTTCAGGAAAATAACTAAAACAAGTTCGAAGAAATTTTTTATTGAACTGTCATTTTGTACCTTTTAGACAACTATAAATATTTTAGTAGCATGGAAGAATGTTTTTGATTTTAGTTATGTTGTGATCAAGGTCCTGCCACGCAGAACACGATTATCAAAGCAGGTAAGTACTTACACAAAAAATAACTAAGGGGGTAATAATCAATGTTAAAATTCGTGGCTATTCCAAACCTTTGCAGTACCAGCGTTATTTTTATGAAAAAACATTTTTTTAGTGGGCAAATCCTTTACAAATTGCTGCCAGTTGCCTTGGCGTATCTTCATTTATTCCTTCTATTTATCAGGCTAGGCTTTGGTTCGATATCCTTGTTTCTTGCCATCGCATCCTGTCTACCTTCGATTTTAAGTGTCGGTTGAGAGAAACTGAACTTTTACGTTTTATTTTTTAAAAATCGTTTATACACACATATACATTTATGTGTTTATATATATATTTACAGTTATCATAATTGAGCTACATACTCATCAACAAAAATAAAATTAAATCCATAGAAAGACACCGACAACTACCCCCTTGAAAGTACTTTGAATTGTTAGATTTTAATTTTAATACGCATTCCAAATAAACTTTCTTTATTTAAGGTGGCAGCACTGATTATTTTCTATTAGTTTAGCATGATGAACTAGGAAAATCTCAGAGAGGAGCTCGAAACTCAATGTGCCTAAGGACTTCTTACTGCGTGGTTTGATCCAGTCCTATTTATATAAAGAAATAATATTTTTATACATAGGATAACAATTACTCACTTAATCTCAGCAATGGGATTATCATCCATAACCAGCTCTTCTAGAGAATGAACTTCACCTAGTGTCATTGGAACATCAGTGAACAAATTATTTGACAAATTAAGCACTTTAAGGTACATGGGACCGTGAAGTAACGTTGGTGGAAGACTTTTTAACTGGGCGTTGGACATATCAAGTACCTGTAAGAATAAGCGTGTAAATTATTCATAAAACATTCATTAAGGATCAAAAATATTAAATATTAGAGACTATTATATATACATATATATATATATATATATATATATATATATATATATATATACTTTTTAACTGGGCGCTGGACATATCAAGTACCTGTAAGAATAAGCGTGTAAATTATTCATAAAACATTCATTAAGGATCAAAAATATTAAATATTAGAGACTATTATATATACATATATATATATATATATATATATATATATATATATATATGTATATATAAATATATATATATATATATATATATATATATATATATATATACATATATTTTATCAAGTAATTTAATATTAATCAATACACCATCAACAATGACTACTTTTGAGGGAGCAAGAGGGAAAAGCAATATAGACCTAACGGTATGCTCACACCATGCACAAAGATTTATGCGAAATTGGAAAATCCTGGACGACTGCAACTTTTCAGATCACAATACTATTTACTTCGAAATAGCTATAACCGCGAAATACAATAAAACGAAGCACAAATACAATAAAAGTTACTACATTACCAAATCAGGCAACTGGACTAAATTCGAAGACAATCTAAATACTCAATTTAAAAAGCATTTTGAAATTAACGAAACATACACAACCGCTCAGATTGAAAACAAAATCATGGAAACTTTTGAAAAACACAATATTAACACGACTACTGACCGTTTAAACAAAGCAGTAATCAAGACATGCAATTTAACATTTAAAATGACAAAGACGAACGTTAACAGAGGTAAACAGCACCGGACCGTACCTTGGTGGAACCATGAATTAACTCACTTGAGGAAAACAACTAACAAACTTAGAAAGTTATACCAAAAGACTAAAACAGACTCCCTGTTAAGAGAACAACGAAAACAAGATTACTTGACCAGCCGACACAAATACCAAGCCCTCATAAAGAAATCAAAGACTACATCTTGGGAAAAATTCTGTACAGAAGAAACAAATCCATGGAGTTGGTCATACAAACATGCATCAAATACCATCAAAAACCAAGATGTCCTAAGAACCATACAGACGGGAGAAAACAATCACACACCCGATTTCAAGCAAACTTTAGAACACGTGCTAAACACCTTAGTCAAACAGGACGATCCCTCAAATGAAACAGTAGAGCAAACATACTTGAGAACAAGATGCATAACCCCACCTAATACGGACAATGACAGACCTCTGGAAAAAACAGAAATTATGTATATAATCAACACTTTGAATAAAAATAAAACACCAGGACACGACAAAATCAATACCGACATTTTGCAACACATGGCAGAGATCTATCCTAATTTAATTACATTCATGTATCAACTAATATGGCAGCAAACAACTATACCGAAATCATGGAAAAAAGGATTACTACACTTAATACCAAAACGTGACTCTAACAAACTGCGACCAATTACAATCCTACCGATAATGAGTAAGGTTATCGACAAGTTGATCAACAACAGACTAACACACTACCTAACAACTAAACAAATATTACACCCGAATCAGTTCGGGTTCAGACCACAAAAAAGTACAACAGAAGCACTATACCACGCAAAAATGTTTATTCAAAATGCACTGGAAACAAAGAAAAATTGTATTATGGTTAAATTAGATATTATTGGAGCCTTTGACAACGCCTGGAAGCCAATTATTCTTGACAATTTGAAAAAATATAACTGCCCAAAAAATATATACTTATTAGTCTCCAACTTCCTCCAAGAAAGAACGGTAGAAATCAGAACCAACCACCATACATTACAGAAAGCCCAAACAACCGGACTACCACAAGGCTCATGCCTCTCTCCTACATTATGGAATATACTACTGAACACTATATTCGACTTAAACTTACCAAACGGAGCACAAATCATTGCATACGCCGATGACATTCTCTTGTTAGTCTCAGACAAACTTCTACCAAAATTACAACTTTTGACTAATCAATCTCTTATTGAATTGGAAAAATGGGCTAGAACAAACAAATTAGAATTCAATGCTGACAAAACAAAATACATGATATTTACTAGAAAGCAGAGAATGCCGAACTTGAATATCCGACTATACTCCAAAACGCTAGAACATACCGAAACAATGCATTACCTAGGACTGATATTCGACAAGAGACTGAATTGGAAAAAACATACAGACATGACTGTGAATAGATGCCTTAAGATAATAAATGGTCTCTCAATCGCGGCTAAACTCACTTGGGGACTAGGGACCAAGGTAATGAAAGTAATATACGAAGGTGCGATAGTACCAAAGTTACTATACGCCATACCTGTGTGGGAATCAGGCGCAAAGAAAAAAGAAAACCTCGCCAAACTGCAAAGAGTACAGAGACTAATGGCAATCAGAATTAGTAAAGCTTATCGCACCCTATCTTACGACGCTTCTTGTGTCATAGCAGGGATAGTACCAATACACTACAAAATTACAGAACTGACCGAGATATACAGAATTAAAAAACACACAGCTGGATACAAAGACATAGAATATGACAGAATCGAACAAGAACAACCCATAGAACAATGGCTACACCCTTCATCACAAGCCACACTAACAGAGTACATTGGAAGTGTAGAAAATAACAATTTCCTCACAACTAATATTTATACAGACGGAAGCAAAAACGAAGAAAATACTGGATGCGCATTCACCTGCAAGCATAACCACACCTACTATGAGGAGCAATTCAGACTAGGGCCACTGTGCTCCAATAATCAGGCAGAAAAATTAGCTGTGATCAAGGCTACAGACTGGATACTAAGACAAATAGACCACTCCGACATGACGTTTAACTTATACACAGACAGTAAAATATTACTCGACTCCTTGAAAAACCCAAAAATCCACGATGTACTGACCGAACGAATTAGACAAAACCTCATCAAAATTAACGAAAGAGACATTAAAATAACATTGCAATGGGTGAAAGGTCACAGCGGGGTCAGCGGCAACGAGAGAGCAGACTCCTTGGCAAAGACTGCTTCGAATGACCAGGACTTACCAATCGACTACAACCTAGTGCCTTTCACTTTTGTAAAGAAAAGGATCAAATCAGACTTAATTTCAGACTGGGACAGACACTGGCAACACTCGACAAAAGGGCGACCCCTACACAAATTTGTTCCCCAAATCACGCTTCAAAATTACAACAAAACAAAAAGCCTTCACTACAAACTCACGCAATTTATTACTGAACACGGACCATCTAAACACTACTTTAAAAGATTCCACCTGACAAACTCAGACTCATGCAACTGCGACGGACAAACCCCACAAACATTTAATCATATACTCTACGACTGCACTATATACGAACAAGCAAGACATCAGTTGATCAAAAGCTGCCTGCTAAAAGAACAGACGTGGCCTGTGCCAGAGGACAAAATACTCAAAAAATACAAAAAGGAACTAATGACCCTCATATTCAGAACCGACTTACAAACGAACCACGTACAATATAACCCAAACCAATAAAACCGAATAGTGGATTAACACCCATAATGTCCAACTTTTACTCATTGCATCTTGCTTGTAAATATAATTTATTATTGTAATTATAACTTTCACTGTAAATATTACACACTTTAATTAACTATATTTTATTATTATATATTAATTAATAAACTAAATATCTATAAATTACTTTATTTTATGTTTTTATATATTATTTACACTTTTAATTTTACAATATAATTTTATTTATTTCTATGTATTCCACTTTAAGAATTTATTTATTTATTTATTTATTATTGCCTCTACCCAGTAGGGTCATTGGCAAACTTTAAGAATTATTTAGGATATATTTGTATTAGGATATGTTAATTATTATTAATTTATTAAGCTGTTATTATTTAGTTAGGTAATTTTGTTCTTCTTTTTGTACTTTATTTTGTTCCTATTTTTTATTTTTATTTATGTATCTTTTCATGGTAAACATTTAATTTACTGCTATTAAATTTTACATTGTTCAGAGAAAATTTGAACTGTACATTGTATGCGTATAATATGTAGTTTTACATGGAGTACGCACAATTATTCAATAAACTCCTCTTGCATAGGGCGTACTATGCAAGAGAAAAAAAAAAAAAAAAAAAAAAAAAATATATATATATATATATATATATATATATATATTTATATATACATATATATATATATATATATATATATATATATATATATATATACATATATATATATATATATATATATATATATATAGAGAGAGAGAGAGAGAGAGAGAGAGAGAGAGAGAGAGAGAGAGAGAGAGTAAGTGCAGAAGCCTCCCACTCCTGCTATTCTCCAGCATCATTTTTCAATGAGGGCTAGGATAGGAATTATCTCATTGTTATTTTTTTGTTAATACTATTTCGTCTATACAGGATTTCGTCTGGTGGGGGGCGTCAGGCTGGTAAAATTTTCGTCTAGGGGGCAGGCAGATAAAATTCTTATGCGTGGGGAAAGGGTTCGAGGTATTTTGACCTTTTAAGGCTTTATTGATTTTTAAAATAAAACTCATTGACATTTGGTTGGCGGAATGGCCAAGTGGCGGAGTGCGCAAACGCGTTAGAAAATACGCGTTGCCCATGGCAACATATGATTGGGAACCGGAAGATAGCAAGTTCAAAAACCCGGAGCCAGGGGACATTTAATAATACTCGGTAAAGGTCCTGAAGAGCGACTGATGGGCGTGGCCTGTTTTGAGAGGTTATGTGACCGTGATGTGATCGTACTCCCATCGCCTTTTTTTCAGTTAAAAAGTGCCTTGATTGACTTTAATAGATTCTAGTTATCGACTCCCGCTCGCTGCGCTCGCTCATCAGAGATAAATAAACCCTCAAAAGGGTCCTTTTCAGTTGAGATCGGGCCTAACTTTGAAGGGCACCTTAGTGAACGGCGCATAAGCCGCACTTCAGTACTTGTACCAGTAAATGAATAAGAATTTATTTAATTTGTTGTTTTTGGTTCTCGAAATTTCTGGATCCCCCCCCCTGCGGACGCTTATGGTAAGAAAGACTGGAAACCATTTATAAGTGTTATTTAGATTCATGGGCAGATCCAGACCGTTCTATAGGGCGGGCTGCAACCCCACAGCCTTCCCCTGGATCAGCTTTTTTACCTTTATGTTCTTTACCTACAACTAAAATTCTACTTGTTCTGCATATTACTTGTTCTTGACCTCACCTCCTTAGTTTTCGTAAAGTTACATTTTATTTTTTTAATGACAAAAAAAATTCCAAAGGAAGGGGGAGGGGCCACAGTCCTCCCGCTGGATCCACCAATGTTTAGATTGTATTTAACTTACTATATGACTTCAGATAAAACAATCTAATAATTGTAGTCTTTTTTTTCCTTTTTTTTAACCTATTTCTGTATTTTTAACATTTAATCTATCAATACTTATACAGAGGTAAAGGTAAAACACTTACTTCTAAATGGTAAATTGAAGAAATAGCAATGGCCGTTGACGTATCAATGGTTTTAAGGGGATTGGAATCAATACATAAAACCCTGAGATTAGGCAAATGCTCGAATACATCGTTTCTTAGCGAGTGAATCATGTTGCCGCTTAAACGAAGAATAGTTATATTCAATGGTTGATAGAATTGTGGCGAATAATTCCCCTGAAACATCAAAGTTTATTAAACTTAATACAGAAAATGATATCAATGCATTTTAATGTTTTATTAACTTTTGTTAGTTAATTAAAAGTTAGAAAATGGTAGACTTTTTTTTTTAAGATCTGGAATGATTAATGATCTCTGGGCGTTACAAATGTTTGATTCGAAACGTAGGCACTAATAATAAAGAAACAGTTTGTGACTGGAATTCTTGATTGTTAATCATCCATAACTTTTATTAAATTTAAGAAAATATACAATCAGATTTATTATAAATTCACTGAAATACAGTAATATCGGTACATTATAAAAATTTACCTTAAATATATGTGGAGATAAAGCAGCTGAAGTCAGCTGATTGTAACTCAAGTCGAGTTCCGTCAAATTGGTAACAAACCGGAAGGCAGCATCATCAATTTTCGTTATGAAGTTGTGCCTGATTGACATTTTTGTTGCGCCAATAAGCGGAAAAGGTTTCAAATGAAAGATCTTATTAAAGTCAAAAACGATGGAATCAACTTGAATTATTCCTGACCAAGAGCTGTCATTAAAATGATTTTCTAAGCCTTGTTTTGAACAATCCACTATGCCACCTTTGCAATTGCAAAAAGAGCATATCTCGGCTGACGCCGGAACGCAGTAAAGGAATGCGGTCACACTCAGCCACAGGATCAGTGACATTTTAGCTAAAACAATTTTTTTAGATTAATTAATAAATTTATTAGTAATAAATGATTTCAATTGATATTAATACTGATTCAGATTAGTGTATTTATATGTAATTTGTAATTTTTTAAATGTTATGTTAATTAGCGTTTCGAAGAGGTATTTTTAAAACAACTTATTCATTTTTCAAAGCGGTAATTAAAAGTTTTATTTACAAATAAAAGGAAAATGATCGAACTCCCAATGCGCCTTTTGAAATAAAAAGGGTCTTGATTAGCTTTATTGAATCCTAGATTTCAACTTCCGCTCGCTACGCTCTTTAGATAGATCTCTTCAGAGATCAATTAAACCCCTAAAGGTCCATTTTCTTTGGAAATAGTACCTTACTGAAAGGCCGACTGAACTTCTTCTTCCATTAATTAGATTAATAACTAATAATAACAAAAAAAATATCATAATTTCCTTTTCTTTCACGAATTTTTTCCTTTACTATTTCATCTTTTTTCGTCATTTTTTACAATAGTCCAGATTCTTTTTTTTGGATTTTTAATATAATTTTGTTATGCACCGTATTATGTTCTGCCTCGATCAATGCAATGGTAATAACCTGAGTTTAATTATTTACTCTTTTTACCATGTTACTGGGTTTAATTATTCTTAACTCTGTTATTCGAAAGAGTAAGATCGAGGGCGCAAACAAGTTCTGTATATACTATTGTTGTTTTTGTATTGTTTTCATCTTTCTAACGCTCGCAAGAAAAAAAAAAAAAAAAAAAATAAACAAGAAGAGAGTTGTGAATAAGTATTAAAATAAACTATTCCAATATATATTTATATAAATATATATATATATATATATATATATATATATATATATATATATATATATATATATATATGCACCTCTCTTCAGAATAAAAAAAAAAAATAATTCCTACATACCCAATATTTCTCACTATTGGTGTGCGTCTAATTTATTATAATATATTTATGCTGATGGCTGTAACCCGCAAACATTAATAATTCAAACACTGGGAGTTTTAATAAAGAATAAGAATATTGCATTTTAATTGTGATCTTTGGGGAAAGTTGGAGAATAAATTCAATTTAATGAAAAGTCAAGAACATGTGAGCTAATTATTTAAACAATGTTGAAAATTTTTCTATATATAGCGGTAATTAAAAGTTTTATTTACAAATAAAAGGAAAATGATCGAACTCCCAATGCGCCTTTTGAAATAAAAAGGGTCTTGATTAGCTTTATTGAATCCTAGATTTCAACTTCCGCTCGCTACGCTCTTTAGATAGATCTCTTCAGAGATCAATTAAACCCCTAAAGGTCCATTTTCTTTGGAAATAGTACCTTACTGAAAGGCCGACTGAACTTCTTCTTCCATTAATTAGATTAATAACTAATAATAACAAAAAAAATATCATAATTTCCTTTTCTTTCACGAATTTTTTCCTTTACTATTTCATCTTTTTTCGTCATTTTTTACAATAGTCCAGATTCTTTTTTTTGGATTTTTAATATAATTTTGTTATGCACCGTATTATGTTCTGCCTCGATCAATGCAATGGTAATAACCTGAGTTTAATTATTTACTCTTTTTACCATGTTACTGGGTTTAATTATTCTTAACTCTGTTATTCGAAAGAGTAAGATCGAGGGCGCAAACAAGTTCTGTATATACTATTGTTGTTTTTGTATTGTTTTCATCTTTCTAACGCTCGCAAGAAAAAAAAAAAAAATAAAAATAAACAAGAAGAGAGTTGTGAATAAGTATTAAAATAAACTATTCCAATATATATTTATATAAATATATATATATATATATATATATATATATATGCACCTCTCTTCAGAATAAAAAAAAAAAATAATTCCTACATACCCAATATTTCTCACTATTGGTGTGCGTCTAATTTATTATAATATATTTATGCTGATGGCTGTAACCCGCAAACATTAATAATTCAAACACTGGGAGTTTTAATAAAGAATAAGAATATTGCATTTTAATTGTGATCTTTGGGGAAAGTTGGAGAATAAATTCAATTTAATGAAAAGTCAAGAACCTGTGAGCTAATTATTTAAACAATGTTGAAAATTTTTCTATATATAGAAAGTTTCATAAATATATGTACAGTTACTTAAATGAGTAGCATTAAGTTTCTGGCTACCCTAAACCGAAATCACTCAATATTCAAAGTTTTTTATCTCCTTCAAAAATTGGTGAATATAAAAAATTCTAAAGTCGTTTTTAAGTACGAACCAATACCTTCAAGTCCAACATGTTGGAAAAAAACATTTATTTTGGGGGGTCATGACGCCTGTGACCCCCCTGGATCCGCCCCTGCTTTTACCCGACATTTAGCAAGGTAAAACTGAAAGTTTACGTTGTATAATATGTTAATCTCGCTAATGCCATAAAGTAACACAATTCTATCCATACTAATCTATCATTTTTTTTTTTTTTTTACTATATCAAATCAGGTTTCAATTCAATAAGTAAAAAGTTAAGTAAACGTACTGTAAAAGTCTTACGTGAAGATCTTGATTGCTTAGAACAGCTACTGAATAACTTTATATATATATATTTTATTTTTTTATAATTTTCAATCAGAATCTTAACATTATTGAGGTTAAGCTTAGAACCATTGTAAAAAAATCAGATTAAATTATAATTTCGTTATAACAGAAATGAAAAATATGTTGTTCAGTACTTACTTTAGAGAAAACCTTATTTCACAAGAGTTCAACAAAAACTAAAGGTAATTAATTACCTTCATGAATACAAACAATACCGAAGTGATATAATATTGGAAAATCGCTATTTCGAAATGTGAATAATACTGATAAAACAAAAGGTGTGTCCGTCAGAATATCGAGATTATCTGCTATCTCATGTACTTAAAGTAAATAAAAGATAAAGAAGTTACTCATTCTACTTCCACTGAATTAATGATAAGCTGATCAAAAATAAAAAGAAAGTCAACTAAAATATACTGAAAAATTCATTTTTATACGCTAATTTAAAATTATTTTACATTAAATGTAAAAAATAAAAAATTAATTGTTTTTCTATTTGGTTAAATAATGACCTTTTTTTTTTTTTTTTTTTATCTTTTAAACGGTGTGAAAATTGTTCTGTTAACAACTCTGCGTTATTTTAACCCCCCCCCCCCCCCATGGAAAGAAAAAATTGTTGAGATTCTTTGTCTGTTCTTATCCGGAACACCCTGTATAATGAATAATGCAAAACATTATAGATAACTATATCCCTCCATAATTTGATTTATAAAATCTCAGAAGTGTATGTTTTACAATATTTTTGTGTTTATTATTATACAAAATATTTTTTATATTTAACATTATATAATTATTTTATATTTAAACTTATACAAAGTATTTCTGTATTTATTAAGAATTATATAAAACCTTAGTAATTCATAAATCAGTGGTATAATGCCTTACACAGATTAGAAACATAAAAAGAAAAAAAAATCTTAAAATTATGCAGATGAAAAATTCTAAATTTTCCAGATAATACCACAATATTAAAAAATTACTGAGGCAGGGGCGATCCCAGTATCTTTGTATCTAAATTTAACAAAGTTCGAATATTTTATAAAGAAATAAGTGTACTGTTTTACGCTTGATGTATGTTTTTTTATTTTATTTATTTTTTCTACCGACCAATATC
The DNA here is from genome assembly GCA_911387785.2 of Aelia acuminata. Classification (NCBI taxonomy): domain Eukaryota; kingdom Metazoa; phylum Arthropoda; class Insecta; order Hemiptera; family Pentatomidae; genus Aelia; species Aelia acuminata. The sequence continues at coordinate 109,880,082 of OU426980.1, forward strand.
TCCCGCCCCCTCCCCCCGAAAAAACTATCTTTTTTCTTTCGCCGCTGTTGTACCGAGCACTTTCAGAAGTCTTCCTTTTGACTGAAAAAAGGATAATTTAATTCCGGCCTAGGCAACACATTATGCATGTTAGATGTTAGGAACATGTTGGACATTTTTTTTTTAAGTAGAGTATTTACATTTTTTACCCAGAAAATGGCCTATATACGAATTCTCAGTACCTACTTATGTAAATTCATAACAACATTAGTTACACAACATAACATTAGTTATTCATAACAACAATAACTCATCAGGATGTGATTCTGACTGAATGTTACCACAACCGTGAAAGATTGTCACTATCGTCGGTGATGGGGAGTCCGCGCAAGGCGTTATCTAGTCGCAAAAATTTAACCTACCCTGGGCCCGAGTGGTCTGCCACTATGCCATGTCGGGTGTAGGATAAACTATCAAATTTGAAAAAATGCGGTTTGGAGATATTTGGCACAAAGGTTGCAATTTATGTGTTTTCACACAATTTTCACACATCAGATTTTCATGATTTAATATTTATTCCTTCCTAGTTAACTTCAAAATAAAAAATAAAAAATTACGAATACGAATACAATTTTTATAATTGCTTTCTTTGTAATATTCCAGGCGATTCATAAACCTGGCATTATTACGAGTAATACCAATGGATTTATCACCAGAAAATAATGTCTAAAAATTTCAGTGGCAGGCGCCAAATTAAAATAAAATTATAAAACTTTTTGGCGCTCCTGAAAAATTGAGTTTTCGTAGATTCCTCAGTTTATCATGAACCCGACGATATATTAATATAACCAGGGGCTGTCCCTGGTTGAGGACGGATGTTCGGGTGGTCTCAAGGGCGGATCCAGGGGGTAACATGGGTCATGATCCCCCCAAATATTTTGGCTTTTCAATTTTTTGTATTTTTAAGCGAATGATGCAATTAGGTAGTTACTATGCTTTAAACATAACACTTTAGATTGTTTAGATCGCAGTCCTTCTTAATGAAAGATAATAATCTCATTTAAAAACCGCGTTGTCAGCAACGTGATTATGAGACAGGGGGTTCATGACCTCCCCTCCCCCCAAATTTCGTGTTGAATCCGGCCCTGGGAGGTCTTCCCCTCCTAAATTATGCCAAAATATGATTATTGGTATAAATTAATGCATCTAATTTTCTACTATAAGATTATTTATGTGAATTAACTCAATAAAGTTCCAATTATTTTTGTAAATAAATAAGTGTGCTGTTCTTACGCTTAATATATTTTTTCTTTCTTTTTTTGCTGACCGATTCCTCCGAAAAAAAATTCTGGTACCACCGCTGAAGAAACCACAAGGACAAGACTTGGGTGGACTGATGGAGTGGAAGAAGATATCCATAAGTATATGCCCCAGGTCGATCCTCAGCCGAAGCTACAGAATAAATAATCTGCTACAGCCAAACTTTTTTACATCCGTCGAAATTCAGGGAAGATTAATGATATTGTCCACCTAGGACCCGGGATTCATATATTTTCGAGGCCCTTCAACATCGCAACGTGGGGCTCCCTCAACAAGATTAAAGACACCTGGAAGAGAAAAGCCCCCTTATCACAGTAATAACAGAAAGAGATAGTAAAATTTCCTGATCTGGGGCTCCCTGAGAGTGTACCGCCTCTTGGGCCCCCTCCTGGTTACGCGACCGAATGTTTGTATGGAAAAAAATGTCTGTAATCAACAACAAACAAAACAATAATACTTTTAAAATTTGTATGGTTTTTTTTTTGTTTTTGTTTATCTGATGTTTTGATTAATCATTTATAAAGTAGTTTATGCTCAACAACTTAATTGTCTTTATACAATAGGTAAAAGTACGTTACCTGATTAAAACCTTGAAATTACCTTCCATGTAACAGTCTCGGTGATTTCTGTCAACAGTCAATACTTTCTTTCACCCTTGTTGAATATTGGATGTTATTTCGTTCATTTTGTTATTATTTTTTTTTTAGTTAGTGATGAGTTGTGATATATGTAAGCTGTAATATTGGATTTCGTTCTATTAATTCTAGGAACTACTGTTTTAAAGGCAATAAGATATGAATCCCTGTACTCAGCCAGAAGTTCCATTTGATGATGGGGATCACAGGTGGATGAGTCAAGTAATTATTCAGATTTATATTTTTCTTACTACTATAGCCTGAGATTTTTAAAATGATTCTTTAATTTTGTAATTTTCTTTTCTGCATATTTTCCTACTTGCTTATGTTATCTTATTTGAATTTAGATTATGAAACTTCTTAAAAATGGCACATTATATGAATTTTCATCCAAAATTTTAAGAATGAAATCGGATGTTATGTTCACTTTTTAGCATGGAATAGTTGTTTTACTCTAAATACTAAGTGTTCATTGGTTTATAAAGAACATACTTAAAATTTAGTTTTTTAAATTATCTTTGTATTGTATAGTTAAATTAATCATTTAGCAGTATCTCACTTAAGAATGTTTAAAAAATTAGTTTTAGCTGTTTCGAATTCAACCAAGACATAAATTTAAAACACTTTTCATTTGCATCACACATTTTAACACTTTTGGGGTACTTTAAACTGAAATTCCGAAGGGATGGTTTATGTCCACATAGTGCTGCCCATTTTACTGAACCACTATGGAAGTGCAAGTTTGAATTATTGGATCATCCTCCTTATAGTGCTGGTCCTGCGCCTTCTGCCTATCCCTTGATTTACCTTGGACGAAGAATTGAAGGAAAAGATATATGTCTTGTTTCTCTGCCAAAATTCGTTGGTGATCATGTTAAAAAATGATGTTAATTAAGTTGGAGATGCAAATGCTCACCATTACCAGTGGGGTTGTAGTTTTTGTGATAAAATAGGAAATGAATTAATATCTGCCATTGAAAATACAAATCTAATATTGTTGAACGATGGGTCCGCCACATACGTAAATAACAGAAGTCAAAACAATAATATTGCACTAGATATCACTCTCTGCTCACCCAATTTAGTAAATAATATAGAATGGAAAGTCCATAACGATCCTTTAAGCTCTAATCATTTACCCATAATAATGGAGATCCACGATAATCATTTCAATGATAGCGAATTTAGTAAATCTACCAGAAAGTGGCAAATAAAGAATGCGAATTGGGACCATTACGTCGCAATTATCTCAGAAAACACCCATTTGTTATCCAAAACCCTAAGTATGATCAACTCATTGAATTTTTGAATAATTCGAGTTCACACACAATACCCAAGTATAAACAAAGATATAGGAAAAAATTAGTAGAGGTTGGTGGGATAAAGATTGTAATATTTTGCTGCTAAACAGGAAAAATGCCTATAAGGAATATAAAAATGCACCAAGCTCTATAAACTTATTATACAAAAAAGCGGATGCGGAATTTAAAAGACTCACGAGGGATAAAAAAAACAGTCTTGGCGTAAGTTCTGTGCAAGTATCAATAAAGTCACACCGATAAAAGATATCTGGCACAAACTAGCTTTACTTAATAATCGTAAAATTAGTAATCGTTTACCTGTAACAAACGACGAATGGTGTGAAGAATTTATGGACACATTGGCCCCTCCTTTATTAATTTTTAAAATTAAAATAACTGTTGATAATTGCGAAGAGTTTTCGGAAAACAACTTTCAACTGATGAAAGACTTTACATTGCAAGAACTCATAAATTCTTTAAAAAATTACCCAAATACAGCTCCGGGATTAGACAATATTCATAATATAATGTTGTATAAACTTCCTAAACAAATTAAATTATTCCTATTGAAAATTCTAAATGAGGTTTGGCAATTAAAGAAAATACCTAACTCATGGAAGGAGTTCTGTGTGTTACCAATATTGAAACCGGAAAAGGACCCTTTTAATGCTTCCTCGTACAGACCGATCTCCTTAAGCTCCTGTGTGCTAAAAACATTTGAAAGGATGATTAAATATCGTATGGAGTGGTGGTTAGAATCCCAAAGTAAACTACCAAGTTACCAGTTCGGTTTTCGTAAGGGTGAATCAACAATAGATTGCCTTCTCGAATTAAATACAGACATACATACAGCTTTCACGTCAGGACAAAAAACAGTTGCTCTATTTTTGGATATTACTAAGGCATACGACACAGTTCCGCTAAACATACTCGAAAATAAAATGAAAGATATGGGATTCCCTAATAAATTTGTAGAAATTATCATCTGTTTGTAGATAGAAAATTATCACTAAACATTTCAAATACAATAGTTACGAGTAGATTGACTCAGATAGGTTTACCGCAAGGAGGTATTCTGAGTAGTTTACTATTTGCAATCTTCACGACCGATTTAAGAAAGTATATACCGCAAAAAGTTTCAATCTTACAATTGCCGATGATATATGTATATATACTTCTCATAGAGATATTAATAAATGTTTAGAGTTACTGGATGGGACCGAAAGGGAATTAAGAAAATGGGAATTAAATACCGGAATGTCTATTTCATCTTCGAAATCAGTTATATGCCCCTTCAGTAGAGAACGAACATTTCCGCTCAATGAACATGTTCAATTAGCAGGGATTTCCTTCCCTACAGTTCATACCGTGAGATTTCTAGGTTTATACTTTAACCGTAACCTAAATTGGAAACAACACATTCAAGAAATCACTAATCGCTCCGAAAAAAAATTAAGTATCCTAAAAATGATTAGTTATAACAGTAAATGGGGAGCGGATCCGAGCATTTCTTTATTATTTTATAGAAGTTCAATAAGAGCGATATTTGACTACGGGGCCGCAATATATGGCGAAGCACCCATTACCCATTTGCGGAAGTTAGACGTAATACATAATAGGAGGATAAGAATATGTTTAGGTGCTCTAAATTCTACTCCTATAGATGCGTTATTAAATGAAGCCAATGAAATACCATTAAAGATCAGGAGACAATTATTAACAGACAGAATCCTTTTTAAAACCTATTATAACAATCAAAAATGCTTCAATAAAATAGTAAATCTAAATACCCTCATATTAAGTAGGTCATACTGGCAGAAAAAGAAATATACTCCCTTAATTTATAATAGTTTTTTAAAATATCATCTAACAGTACGAGATGTATATACAACGGAAAGACTCCAAATACAATATGAAATGCTATTACAAAAATTTAATATACATTTAGAAATTAAAGAAAATGCATTGCCCCCATTCATTAGTAGCCACTAATGCAATAGCCTCGATCGTCGAAAAATGGCCTCATCATGTCCGTATATATACAGATGGCTCAAAGATCAACAATAGAGCAGGATGTGCAATACATGTACCTAAATGCAATCATTCCACTCAATATAAATTACCTAACGGATGTTCATCATATAATGCAGAATTACATGCCATATTAGAAGCAATCAAATATATTAACCAATCCGTAGATACTAATTTCATTGTTTTAACAGATTGTAAAAGCGCATTTCTATCATTAAATAATATCATAAATAAGAATATTAGCAATATTCAAATGGAGATATTAATAAACCGTCAAATTGCAATGAAGGATGATAAGAGTATAATTTTTAAATGGATTAAGGCCCACGCAGGTATCCCAGATAACGAAAAAGTAGACAAAATGGCTAAGCTAGCCATTACGAATGGCCAACCAATAGACACTAAAATACACTACGCGGATTATTGCAAAATGATTAAACTAGATGTAATTGAAAATTGGCAAAAACAATATCTAGAAAATCCCGCTGGACAATTTTATATAAAAATATTTCCCCAAATCTTTCGTAAATCCTGGTTCTCACAAACAAACATCCGAAAAGACATCATAAAAACATACATTAGACTCAGAACAAACCATGGAATTTGGAATAATTATTTACACAAAATAGGTTTATCAGATAATAATCATTGCGAGAAATGTGGTGACAACGAGACTCTTGAACATATTATAATGGTATGCCCACGGTATTCAAAACAAAGAGAAATATTGTTCAAAGAGTTAGGTATGAAAGATAATATAACCTACGATAGCTTATTAAAGTTTACTGAACATAGTAAAATACTTTCCATTCATATTTATTTAAAATCCATAAATAAACACGTAGTTAATCTGAGTAGAATAACAGATAAGATCTCAATACAGGATAATAGAATTATAGCACCAAATAGATAAATAGAATTTATTGTAAAACAAAATATTAAAGGACGTATACAATTAAAATAATTATTTTCATATAATATAATACACAAATAAGCAAAACCTGACTGTATGGATAAAACCAATGCCATCCACATCAGGAAAAAAAAAAAATACATTTAAACCCAAATTATCAATGTTCCTGTGGTAATGCTTCAAGTTCACTCTTTGAATTAAATATCCTAACCAAACTTCCTTCTCTAATTGAGTGCTTATTTGCATTGTAACCAATAACAACCCTGTTTCTTTTTGATGTATTAAAATCAAGTATGTATTTTTTTTTCTTCAAAATAAATTATTGTACACCTTTTTATTATTAAACTTAATAATATTTCTTATAGATCTTACCTGTCTTACCTTAATATTTCTTATAAATCTTACCTCTCCATAGACTTCTCACGTAATGCCTGTTTTTATATTCATGAATAATTATTCATTGGAGATGGTTGTTCAGTTTTTCTCGATGGATTGAAATGCCTTTCTGTATTTTACTCCGAAGTAAAAGTTGTAAGATTCATTCATTCTAAAATGTTTTTCATATTAAATTTATGTTGGTTCTAATGAGTATTTTCATGTTGGATTGGTTACTGTTTAATATTCATTTATTCATTTATAGCATTTATGTCACATTGCTCAAACTAAAGAAAGAGAGCCAGATGTCCTCTTCATTGGTGACTCATTGATACATCATCTGCAGTACCGTTCTGTTTGGACTGAACTCTATGAACCCCTGCACTGTTTAAATTTTGGTATATCTGGTGATAAAATACAAAATGTTTTATGGAGGATTCTTAATGGAGAACTCAACAACATTAATCCAAAGGTAAAGAGAGAGTTTTATTTTAGAACTAATTATCTAATTAATTTGGATTTAGGCTCATGAAATATCTTAGTGGATTGAATTATAATATCTATTACATTATCCAATTGTAAAAGAACGAGATATATGCAATAGCTGCTTGATTTTTTTCATTATTATTATTATTTTTTATTTATTTATATTATTTTTTTGCTGCCATATTTTAGCTACTGATGTTTTAATGATCTTGAGTTATAATTATAGAATTTAATAGTTTTCTTTTAAGATTCAAATGTTCTGCTATGGTGCGAATAAAATGTAGTATTTGCCGCTTAATCCGTTGCAATCGGGCCAGGATAAAATTCAACTGATTAAACAAAAAATGAGAAATCAGGGGTAAATTTTTAAATGAACATTTTCTTATTTTTTCAAACATATTTAATTTGTCATAAGTAGATATCGGACTGAATACAAAGATGATATATATTTATACTGTTGATGCAGCATTTTTTTTTTTTTCTTTTGGCATTTTTGGTAATTTATCATACTGAGCTAAACGAACTTTTTTCCGCGTTACCGACCTATCCTGTCTTTTATGGCAGGACACAATAAAAAATATTTACTTTCCCGAACTAACTGATATAAGTTAAAACTTACCATTTTTCAGGATTAATTAGAGATAAGCTGAATTTTCGCCAGTTGTTAGTGCTTACTAAAAGCAGTATTTTGTCATAAGTCCCCACCCCTTCCATTTGTGCTAACTTGGGGACCCCCCCCCCCCTTGAACATTCATTTTGAGACCATTTTGGTTATTGCTCATAACTCAACTATTTTTCATTCGACAGTGATATATCTTGTATTATTTTATTCCTCTTTATCTATTCTTTGAAAGACTATATAATGTTTTTGCGTGAAATTAGTACTTGTATTTATTGTACTATTCGCTAAAATATGCTAAATTTTTGAGTTAAAATTTATATTGGAATTATTTTTTAGGTAACAGATCTTCCATTTCAAATAATACCCATAAATAGTTCGTATAAAATTTGTAGCACATGTCTTGCTGTTTTGATATATGTAACTAAAATTATATTTTGGAGGCGGGGAAGCCTGAAAGGCGGAGCAGAATAAGCGCGCATCCAGCACTTGCTATGATGCATAGTTGGTATAAGCAGCCTCATTCGCTGTTTCTTTATTATTTCTTCAGGCAAAAATTTTTTTGTGAGTATTGCCTTTAGAAAATGTTTGTAGTTTTTTCACCGTTTTGACCAAGAAGAAGCAAAACCTATTCTCAATATTTTTAAGGTAAATTGAATTACCTACAATATTAGACCAAAACTAACTGAGAGGACTAAATAGTTCCTGAGATACAGATTTTCAAAGTTGGGCCAATTTTCCAAGCTTAAATTTTTTATCCTTATTTTCATGACTAATCATATACAATTGTCTTTGTATCATCTATAACATGTCTGATGTGTGTCAGTGAAGTAAACATTTATCCAATTTAATATTTAGGAGGGGAGTGGAAAAGGAGGGGGAAGGTTTCATTGGGGAGGTCACCAAGGGAGGGAAGGGGGAGGAGGAGGTGAGTATAAAACTATGACCATCTTAAAAAATGTTGAATATCATAAATTGTTGCGTCAAATGAGTTTCATAAAATTGGAATCGTTTAAGTCGTTTCACTATAACTTCTTCTTCTTCCTCTAACTCCTTTGTGCCGTCAAGCGTGGAGTTGCAGTTCCAGTCCATCTAGTCCACTGGTCTCTGTCCCTAGCTAGTCTTCGCATCTCCGGTATGGTGCTTCCTCTTGCAGTCCCCAGTTTGTATGTGCTCCTGGGTCTGCCACGAGGTTGTCCTCCTTCCGGCCTGGCTTCCAAGTACCACCTGGCCTTTCTGGTGTCGTCCATTCTGCATACATGACCATACCACTTTAGTTGCCTCTCTTCCATGGTTTCCTGCACAGCTCGTACTCCCAACTCTTCTTGAATTCTTTCATTTCTGATGCAGTCTCTTTTGGTCTTTCCCGCTATTCTTCGGAGGAATCTCATCTCAGCGGATGTTATCCTGCTTATGTGCTTTTCCAGGATTGTCCAGCTTTCAGATCCTTACATGAGCACTGGAAGGAACACCGATTTAAATATCCTCAATTTGGCTTCTCTATTTACTTCCCGCTTGCCTATGATGGTTTTAGATATTTGGTAATATAGTCCATTGGCCTTCATCACATGGTTTAGTACCTCCTGGTCTATTTTACCATCTTTACTAATAGTGGTCCCGAGGTAATTGTAAGTATTCGCCAGTTCTAGAGGTTCGCCGTTACATAGAATCCTTATATCCTCATTTTCTCTTCCAACACACATGATTTTGCTCTTAGCTGGGTTTATCTGTAACCCTTTCAGCTTTAATTCTTCATTCCATTCCTCTATAGATGACTGGAGAGCATGCTGCTAGTCAGCTATCAGCACTACATCATCTGCGTAAATCATGGCCTGAGCTAGTACTGGGGTTAGATTCCAGTATCCCACGACTGCTCTCGGTGTTCTTCTTTTGCACACCTATTTCGTCCATGAGTAGGATGAAAAGCAGAAGGCTAAGACTATCTCCCTGCTTTACTCCTTTATAAAATGGAAAGGGTGTGAAATTTGCCCATTAAGTCTTACTATCCCCTTTGGATCTTGGTATGCGGATTTGTTGCGCTCACGAGGTTTGCTGGTACTTTTCTTCTAATTAGTGCATCCCAAATCTCCTGCCTTGGTACTGAGTCAAATGCTGCTCTCAAGTCAAGAAATCCCAGGTAGACTGCCTTTCTGCGATTCCATGCTTTTTCGATGATCATCCTCAGGGAGAAGATATGGTCCTGGGTCTGTCTTCCCGGTCTAAAAGCTGCTTGCTCCTCTTCAATATCCTGCTCTACTATAGCCCGCAGTCGTTGCTCTAAAATCCTTGTGTATAACTTGTACACGACCGATGAGAGGCATATTGGTCTATAGTTTCCACATTCACTTTGACTGCCTTTCTTGTGTATGGGGATTATGATGTTGTTTTCCCATTCTCGAGGCAGCATCTTGAGATCCCAGATCTTTTGGAAGAGCATTTGCTGGCATTTAATCATTTCATGCCCACCATATCTAATGTATTCCGGAGCTATGTTGTCGGGTCCTGTTGTCCTGGAGCCTTTCCCAACTGGATTCTTTCGACCGCCAATACCACTTCATCCTCTCCGATTGCATCATCCATGTCTTCAGGATAGGCCTCAACTGCTCTTCCTCTCCTTCTGCAACCCCTGTGGTTATATTGTCGACGTTCTTCCATGTTAAATTTTTCTTGCAAGAACTTCCTCCATACCTCCAGGACTTCCTTTTTTTCGGTCACTAACTTTCCATTCGCGTCTTTTATGTTCCTGACTGGCTTTGCTCTTTTACCTTTTAACGCTTTAGCAATATGCCAGAACTTCTTTTCATTTTTCTCTATAGTTTCTTTCCAGCTCTTGACCGAACTCTTCCCAGGTCTTTGTCTTAGCCGCTCTGACCACTCCTTTAGCTTCATTTCTTCTCATAACATACTCATCCCAGTGAATAGGCAGTTTGGTTCTACTGTATGTCTTCCAGGCCAACTTCTTCAGCTTTACAACTCTTTTGACCTCATCATTCCACCATTTTGTTTTCTTAGTAGAGGGCCTTATTTTCTGAGTACCACATACTTCGTTAGCAGTTTTGAGTATGCAGTTCTTAATTTCACTCCAAAGGGGATCTAGCTCTCTATCGCCATTTACATCTTGGAGGCGACTTTCAAGCAATGACCGATACTCTTCTTGTTTGTTTTCCCTTTTCAGCTTGCTAACATCAATCCTATTGTATGATTTGCTGAATTTCCTTCTAGGCTTGATGATTTTCGTATCGGCAATTAGTAACTTATGGTCTGTGCTTAGTTCTGCCCCTCTTATAACTTTGATATCTCTGAAGAACCTTCTGAGGTCCCGATCGATTATAAAATAGTCGATGACACTCTGCCTTATTCCTTGCCTTCCTGCACTCTCAAATGTGGTCTTGTGTACCATTTTTTGCTTGAACCAGGAGTTGCCTATGAGCATATTATTTTCTATACAGAATTCTATGAGTCTCAGTCCGTTACTGTTTTGCACACTTTCTCCTCCCCAGGGGCCCATTACTCCATGCGCATTGTCTCTTTCATTTCCAGTTCTTGCGTTGAGGTCTCCGCAGATCATTACCATTCTGCCTCTGTTTCTTGCACAATCTACTGTTCTTTGTAGATCTTCATAGAACTGTGTCTTGTCAAAGACTGCCGCATCCTCAACTGGGGCGTATACCTGTATAGCAGTAACTTTACCGACTGATAACTCCATATCAACTTCAATAATCCTTGATGAAATTGGTTGCCAAAACTCCATTCTCCTGTAAAGGTCGTCACCCATAACAAAAGCGACCCCTTCCTTTGCTCTATCCTTCTCATTTACCCCAGAGTACAATATATTATATCCATCGGGTAATGGATATAATCCGATCAATGGATATAATCGGATTGGTGTCCGAATCCGAGGGTGCATGAGTTCCTTTGAATCGTCTATACTCCATACGGGTGATTGGCCCAGTAAATGGAGGCCCCTTGCCCAGGGACAACGGGTTTCTGGCTTGTATAAGGATCCGATTCCCCTAGATAGGTTGTCTTCACTACGGCTGAGGAGTCCCATCTACCCCTCGCAGTTCACCAGCCTTTCTGCTGGACTCCAGCTCAGCCTGGTGATGTCTAGTCATGGACCCAACCAACTCCTACCGTCTACGGCTCCATGCCAGTACTGGTGCTACTGCTGCCTCACACCAGGGATGTTTATCGACCTCCCAGTCTAGATCCGCCGTGTTCCGTTGAAAGCTGGGCCACCTCGAGCAGGGTGCGGTTCCTTACCGCGCACGGACGGTCTTGGGTTTATAGCTTCCTTAAGACCTCCCCATTATGGTTCATAAGTCTCTCAGCTACTCCCCTGGTGCCGAAGAAGGACCAATCAACAGGTCAACCCTGTGGAAGGTGCTACCTCCCTCAGCCCCTTGGCCCCCGGTTCGCTATAACAATTACCGAAATTCGGAAATTTTTACCTTTTCAACATTACTCGCATGCTCCAACACCTGCAACTCGAAGAGGGATACTCCAAATGAAAAATGTTCCATATAAAGGTTGTTAAACATTAAATTATATGTAACAAGAGCCCATACTTTTAAAAGTAGCTTATTTCTGTGTAGAGAAACTAATTAAAATATGTAAGTAAAGTATTTGCTGGGCATAGTGGCAAAAATTCGCAATATTTTTGGAGCGTTCTTGCAAAATACGGATCACAGTGTATTATAATTTACTTACCATAAAAGAGGATACTATTAAAAATAAATTGATATATTTGAAATTATATTATATTATATAGTGGTTTAGTCAAAATCGAACATCAAAGATTGGTAATTTTTACTATTTTCGTGGTAACTCTTTGCTCATTTTTCAGTTTTTTTGCATATATATAGAAAACAATTCACGACGAATAAAATTTTATTGCTTTCGAAATAATGGAACATAAAAGTTTCACATCAAATGAGTTACTTTGAATAAAAATTAGTTTAGGTGTTTCGCCGGAACCAAATTCCAAAATTCGGAATTTTTTTACCTTTTTAGAGAAAAATTAATTTGGTTCATGTTCCAACGGTTACAACTCAATAACGGATTCACCAGATGAAAAATGCTCCATTCAATAGTTGTAAATATATAAAATCTGTGTTAAACGAGATCATAATTTTAATTGTAACTTACTCCTGAATGGAGAAAATAATTAAAATATGTGTTGCTGATATGATTTTTTATGAAATACAATGAATTACAAGAAGATATGTTAAGAAATTATATATAAATGCTTATCTAAGTGTATGCCACTAAGTGTTCAACTGGTTCTGTAAGTTACCTTCTCCTCTCCAAAATGTTAAATTAGATATATGTTTACCTCACTGTCAGTGAGGTTAACATATGTATAAACATATAACAACCTGCCTTAGTCAGGTTTTGAGGATAAAAAGACATTGCATTGAATATCATGAAACATGAAAATAAGCATAAAAATTTTAAGTTTGGAAAATTGGCCCAACTTAAAAAATCTGTTTCTCTGGAACTATTTAGTCTACTCTGCTAGTGTGGGCTTATATTGCAGGTAATTCAATCTAGCTTAAAAATATTGAGAATAGGTTTTGCTTCTTCCTGGTCAATAAGGGGAAAAACTGAAAAAAGTACAAAAATTTTGCAGTTTTTTGGGAAATTCAAAAGTGATCGAGGGACCTGCCAAGGTCAGAAACTTGGCTTTTTTATCTAAGTCACATCCCATACTACCACCACTTGATGCAACTTACACCTCCTTCATGACATAGTTACTGGACTAACAAAAATGTTTTAAAAAAGGTAAATTTTTATTAAAAAAAATATTAAATGAAAACATTTTTTTCCCCTTAAATTAATTGAAATATTTTATTTTATTTTTTACACTGCACATACCTTTCTAAATCATTTTTTCCTAAAGGATACAATACTAAAAAAAAATTTTTGCCTGAAGAAATAATAAAGAAACAGCGAATGAGGCTGCTTATACCAACTATGCATCATAGCAAGTGCTGGATGCGCGCTTACTCAGCTCCTCCTGTCAGGCTTCCCTGCCTCCAAAATATAATTTTAGTTACGTATTTTAAAGCAGCAAGACATGTGCTACAAATTTTATTCGAACTATTTATGGGTATTATTTGAAGGGGTCGGGGCAAAATAGTGCCAAGCAACAATTTTAACAAAAATAAACTATAGCTGCAGTCTGCTGTAAATTACTTAGGACTATATGTCTATGATTGAAATGCCACCTAAACATGACTATAGAGGCTCTATATAGTCATGTTTAGGTGGTATTTCCATCATAGACAAATAGTCCTACGTAATATGCAGCAGAGTGCAGCTACAGTTTATTTTTGTTAAAGCTGTTGCTTGGCACTATTTTGCCCCGACCCCTTCATTTGAAATGAAAGATCTGTTACCTAAGAACCAATTCCAATGTAAATTTTAATTTGAAAATTTAGCATATTTTAGCAAATAATAGGTAAAATATTAATTTCACGCAAAATCATCATATAACGTCTTTCGAAGAATAGATAAAGAGGAATAAAATGATACTAGATGTATCAATGTCGAATGAAAAATAGCTGAGTTATGAGCAATAACCTGAAGGGTCTCGAAATGAATATTCAAGGGGTGGTGTCCCCAAGTTAGTGCAAATGGGAGGGGCGGGGACTTTTGACAAAATACTGCAAACAAATGAAAAACTTTTCTCTAGTTACTCTGGACACAAAACATTCATTTCCCCCCTGGGCTATACTGCGGGAATTATATCGGAATTTTTTAAGCCAGAACTGCTATACACACTGAATCGATGAAATGAATTAATATGATGAAACTCAGTTTATAAAAAAATGAATGTGAGTTTATTAATGGAAATGTTGGATTGCCAAAGTTTGCAAATAAAATTAGACCTTTAGTAAAGTTTGAATTGAATATTGCGAATTACTGATGACAATGTTGAGGTGTTCAGTAAAAAAAGTAAAAAAGGCTGTAGGATATGGATAATGAAATTTAGATTTTTCACATGATTATTGATTTCATGGTGATTTACTAGCCAAATTGCTCCTCTTACCTCTGCTTGTTCAACTGTTTCTACTTACTCATGATGTGAGCATGAAATAAAAAAAATTAACAGAAATAAAAAATGTGTTCCAGCAGTATGCTCTGCATGTCGATCTCTGATGTTTCTGTCTCCTTTTTGAACTTTTTAGCCCAAACCTGGGGCACTCCAAGTTGTGCAAGGAGAATTCTGGGTGTTTAGCTAAGATGGGTTTAAAAGTGTTTAGTTTTATTTGATTAAACTTGAACAGCGTGCATATCAGCCTTCATCATTGTCCAGACTTCAGACCCATAAGTAATAGCAGGTTACTTATATTCATTAAGCAGGTTAATTTTCTCTGTAGTTTTATTTATTTAACCTTTAGATATACTATTTACTTTTTCTTTTTGTGGTCCGTAGGTCCTTGTTGGTCCGCTGTAAAATGATGTATTTTTTTTATTTCATAAAAATAAAACTTAAACCAATAGGAAAACACCCGTGTACTGCCTTCAGAATATAATTCAGTGATGAATAATGACCTTGCTAGACTCTCCTGTCGGGTATAAAAAAGTTTCCCGAAACCTTCTCCAAAGGTTTTTATTTAGACAAATCATGTTCTTGGTCGTTAAACTATTTGGTATCAAGTATCCCAGTTACGACTGACTCTGGACGGTTGGTCGTCGAGCTCAATGCAGATGGAGATGTGGTCCTCTCGCGCGGCAGAGCGGGCATGTTTCATCTTCTGCCACTTTAGATGTAATGAACACCTAAGTAGATGAAAGCCTACATAAATCATAATTAACAAACCAATTTATTTTTCCGGAAAAAATAAGAAACAATTTATTGCTATTTCAAAACAACAATAAAATTTTTCAGATTTTATTTTTATTTTTTTAATTTTCAATTTCACACTACGACTTTTAATTATTATATTTATTTATTTCAGGTTGTTGTACTACTTGTGGGAACAAATAATATTCATAATACTCCAGAAGAAATATGTGATGGAATACTTTGTATTGTAAGTGCGATTCGAGAAAAACTTCCTACCTCTTATATTGTTGTAATTGTAAGTTACAATCAAGGTAATTTTAAATTTATAGATTGCTTTTGTTATGTTTGTTTTAAATTGATTGTGCACTTTCAAATAAATAAATTTTAATGCCCCTGAAATGCTCTTTAATGAATGCTTTTCACTAATTTTAGAAGAAACAAAATTCTCTCCTTTTCTAAATATAGGGTTTTAACTGAAATGGCTGCAAAAGTGTTCATGCACCAGCACTCTGATCCAAGATTGCTCTGGTTATTGTGCAGAGACGTTTCTCCCAAATTTTTCCTCACTATTTTCTAAGATGCTGACTAGTGTCCATGGCTTTGCAGTAAACAAAACTGGCTTTATCATAGTTTCGTACACACTTAATTTGAGATTTTTATAAGAGTTTAGAAAGCTGTGGTTGCTTGCTGTATGCATTGTACTTGCTATATGCTTGTCTAAATGCTTCTCTTATATTTATAAATTACAAACTTAAAATCAGAGTTCAACTGTGAATAAGTAAACTGTTTCTAACTCAATCTATTTATAGAATTTTCATCTCAGATTGGGGCTGATTAAAAAACTGGTTTTCGTTCTATTAACAATGGAAGCCTTGCAAAAAGGGTTTGCTTTTTATCAAAAAGCATTAAAATGATTAGCTATTTAATGCCACTGCTCAGAAATTTGTTGTTTCTGGAATGTCATATAGAACTGTTTAATATTAAGTTAATTATTAATAATTAATATTAGGAGTACTTCCCAAAAGTGCCATCTTGAACCAGGAAATCTGTGTCAAGGGACATATTATCCATAGGATCAATATTTTCTCTATCAGACTAAGCAAATTAAGTAAAGCAATCTGTTCTGTCACAATCGTATTTTGCTGTAATGGGTTTGTAATCAATACAATTTTTTTACTATCTATCGGGTGCAATGGTATAGCTGTAAGTTATTTACAGCCTTTGTCAGTTATATTTATGATGTTTTTCATTTTAGTGTTCTGTTTATTAATTTTTACATCCATTACAACGCTTAATAACTGTATTTAACCCCTTTAACCGGGCGGGACGTATAAATGCGTCCTTGAAATATATGTTGTACCCTGGAACTGGTAGGACTTATATTTTCGTACAACAGAGGTATTAGTCATAGATACATTTATCTACGTGAATATATATATATATATATATATATATATATATATATATGTAAATAATAATAAAAATAACAAATATTTCAGGACGCATATATATGTCCCTCCCGGTTAAAGAGTTAACATAGAGAGATTTCCCAATTAGTGAAGGAAATTTTAGTATTTCAAAATTTTATAAAGTAACAAAAGTAAAGCAAGTTTTCAAATGCAGAGTCATGAGAATGTTTGTACATATGATGGTAGCAAATTACTCTGCAAATGTTTCTTCTTAATGAATCAAGAATTAAATAAGAAGTATACTGCTTCAAGATAGATAAACCTGATATTGATAAAAAGAAGTGAACTAAAGAAAAGCATCTCTTATGAATAATAAACTTTCTTATTTTATTACAATGTTTTTTTAATCATGTCACATAGTATCAAACAAGGAACATTTCCGAGCAAATGGATGGAGGGCCATATTACGCCTATTTACAAAAAAGGGAATAAAAAGGTATGTTCGAATTACAGAGGGATCACAGTAACTAGTTGCTTGGGCAGGCTGTGTGGAAGAATATTAAATAAGCGGATTCTGGGAGAGTGTAATAATATAATATCAGAAGAACAGGCCGGATTTAGAAGAGGTAGGTCTTCTATAGATCATATATTTACCCTCACTCAGCTTATAGAAAAGCTTAAAGCTCATAACAAGGAGAAAAACTTAATTTTCACTGATCTAAAAGCACATGATAGGGTCCCTCTCAGTAAACTATGGAGTGCTTTGGAAATTACAGGAGTAAGCCACTACATCATCCCATTCCAACTCCTCGCTGAATGTTGGGGAATGGGAATTGGCCCCAACTGACAGCTTTAAATATTTAGGCAGGTGGGCTTCAAAAGATAGCAGCACCAAAAAAGACATTAGCAAAAAAGTAATAAAAGGAAGAAAGATTATGACATTAAATTATATTCTTTGGAGCAAAAACGTTAATCTCCAAACAAAAAAGAGAATCTTCCATTCATTTGTTGAGAGTTCAGTGCTGTATGCCTCGGAAACCTGGACTATCTCAACCGACTCAGCAAGAAAACTTCTATCCATGGAAATGGATTTTTGGAGGCTTAGCTGCAGAATATCCAGTTTGCAGCACATCACAAATAACTTCATTAGGGAAAAAGTTAAAGAACCCCTCAACATACTACACTCTACCGTGACAAAAAAACTGAGCTGGTTTGGCCACGTCATGAGAATGGCAGATGACCGCTGGCTCAAAAGGATGCTGAAGAAGGAAGAGAGGTCAGCCGTAGAAGAGGTGGATAGAAGGGATAGACTATTTGAAACTCTTAAAAACTATTTGATCTATAATATTTACATCAATTATTTGAGTAAAACATTTAATTTCTGAAAAAGCATGTTTTGCATCCCCCTAAGGGCCAAGAAATGTTTTAAAAATATTTTTCGACTTTTTCTGGAATTAGGTTTTGAAAAATCTTTCGCTGACCACATTGTTTCACTGTCCTTTCCAAAAACGAATTCCCTATCATCATCATCCGACTCATATTCATCATCCGGACCACCTTCTTGTTCTGAGTCACTGTCATGCTCTTGGTCAGAATAATTTATGGCTTCACCTTCCCCATCGGAAAAATCTGACTCCTATTCCAAGAAGATCCCTTCTTCCTCCATATCATACAACTCTCTTAAAATCCTTGGAATGTTTTCATATTTTATAATATTGTCCCTTAAAGAGAATAAGTATCAGATATTTAACATAAACCAAAAAAAAAAAAAAAATCCAAAAATAAAATAATAAAAGAACTTTATAACTAATGTGTCCGGGCCCGTGGTTGCTTTTGGACACCAGCCGTGGTTTTCAATGATAAACACGCAATAACTGGTCACTTGTCACTCGAACAAAAGCCAATGTGAGACTTATTTGGGAGGAGGAGTCGAGGGAAAGGTACTCAGGGCGGGAAGGGGTAATTCAAATTGCTACCTGCACGATTTACCTTTAATGAGAATTGGTGTCCAAAGTCAATCAGCGCGCCCGGTTTAGGGTTAAATATAAAAATCCGGTGCGATGCGCGCAACACACAACTTTCACTTACCAACTTACTTAGATTAGAAATTGACGTGTTTTGTTAATTTCAATTTCTCGAAGTCACACACTTTTCCAAATTCATTTCTTATTTTTGTTTTTATTTGCTCTCTAAAGTACACTAATTTTTTTTATTATTAAATAAAAGTTTTTACTTGCGATAAATCGGCAAAGCAAGCATAATAATCTGAGTCGTCTGATTTTATAATTCTCTGTGCAGTTGTTGAAAACTTAATTTAGTTACCATGAAACAAATAATTTCTATTAAATGAACAGAACGTCTTTAATTATAAACAATGGTCTGTCATTAAAGGCTTACTCCGTAATCGTGGGCTCAACGTGTTTGATCAACATCGTTAAAGCCGTTTTTGATTAAATAAAAAAAAAAACTAGTGATAGTGAGAAAACATTTTTTAAGTAAAGTGTCCCCACCATTCGACCAATTTTGATGAAATTACGGCTGTCGCATCGCGGGAGTATACATACATCAAATACCCAGTTTGATCAAAATTGTTAAAGCAGTTTTTGAGTAAATACAAAAAACACGTGAAAACGGGACATTCATTAAGTAAAGTGTCCCCACCAATTGATCAATTTTGATGAAATTTTGACTGTCACATCGCGGGCATATATATACACCAAATACCGAATTCAATCAAAATCGTTGGAGCCGTTTTTGAGAAAATCGAGAAAAACGTAAAAATTAGACAAAATTCTTTAAATAAAGTACCCCCTCCGTTTGTCCAATTTTGATGAAATTTTTGCTGTCACATTGGGGGCATATCCATATACTAAATATCCAATTTCAGTTCTGTAGGGCTTATAGTTTTTGAGCTAGTCTGTTCACACACACACACAGACCATTTCGGGGGACTTATTTACACTCAAGGGACCCCAAAACGTGTATTTCATATATAGGTAAGTGAAAGTAAAAAGGAAGAGTTTACAATAATTTTATTTTAATGTTAAATTGTGTGTGTGTGTGTGTGTGTGTGCGTGCGTGCGTGCGTGCGTGCGTGCGTGCGTGCGTGCGTGCGTGCGTGCGTGCGTGCGTGTGTGTGTGTGTGTGTGTGTGTGTGTGAACAGACTAGCTCGAAAACTATAAGCAGTGCAAACCTGAAATTGGGTATTTAGTGTATGTATATGCCCGCGATGTGACAGCAAAAATTTCATCATAATTGCTCAAAAACATACACACAAATCACTGAATCATACACCACCTCAAAGTCCACAAAAAGAATCCACATAGGGTGGCCGAATTCATACATTTTTTCTCAACTTTCACTTACCTATATATGAAATATATAGTAAGAGAAAGTATTGCGATCTTGAAAAATTTCGACTTCCGGTTTTCAACGGAAATACACGTTTTGGGGTCCCCTGAGTCCAAATAACCAAATCCCGCGAAATGGTCTGTGTTTGTGTGTGTATGTGAACAGACTAGCTCAAAAACCATAAACCGTGCAAACCTGAAATTGGGTATTTAGTGTATGTATATGCCCGCGATGTGACAGCAAAAATTTCATCAAAATTGGTCAAAGGGAGGGGGTACTTTATTTAATAACTTTTTAAGTTTTTTTCGATTTTCTCAAAAACGGCTCTGACGATTTTGATTAAACTGAGTATTTGATCTATTTATATGCCCGAAATATGACTGTGAAAATTTCATCAAAATTGATCAACCGGAGGGGGGACTTTACTTAATAAATTGTGTATCATTTTCACGTGTTTTTTTTTTATTTACTCAAAAACGATTTTGACGATTTTGATCAAACTGGGAATTTGGTGTATGTATATGCCAAAGATGTGATAGCCAACATTTCATCAAAATTGATCAACTGGAGGGGGCACTTAATTTCATAACTTTTTTTCCAATTTTTCGATTATCTCAAAAACGACCTCAACGATTTTCATGATATTTGTCATGTTTAATGAAAATTAGGTGTTATTTAATATCAGGTGAGCGTTTTCATTTTTAAAATGTTCTGAGGGGATTATAGAGCAAATGAAAACAAAAATAAGAAATAAATGTGGAAAAATGTGTAACTTTGAGAAGTTGCATTAACAAAACGCATTAATTTCTTATCTAAGTAAGTTGGTAAATGAAAGTTGTGTGTTGTGCGCACGCACCAGATTTTTTTAAATATTCAAATTGATTATTATTATTGTTTTCTTGTTTTATCTGTTGAAAAATCATAATAATACAACATTTATAAATAATTTTAAATTATTCATACGCCTATACTTAATTTTAAGTAAATAAAAGTAATGGTGTCCAAAGTCAACCACGCACCCGGTAGTGTAAAAACATTTGGAGCGCCTGGTCTAGGGTTAAGTTCGGATTTTTCAGTTTTTAATCAGTGTGTGCAAATTTTCTTTAATTACTTGAAACGTCTTTTCCATTAACACTCTTTTATTTCTCTTAGATCTTTGTTTGTTTGTTTGACACGTACACGCCAGCGTGTACCACCAGTGGCTCAGACTAAAATGCCTCCTAGGCCAAATAATTAGATATTTTACACTTCGACTGCCGAAAAAGAATACATGAGAGTCATGCTCTCGTTTCGACACAATTTTAATATTTAATTCTCTGACAAGAGAACAGTTACTCAATTTCAGGTGACGTGACAGCCAAAGCGTTAAGAAAGTAGAAATAATTTCTATATAGCTGAAAATTAAAATAATGGAAATTTAACGGAAATTCATTGATTTTTATATTTATATTCATATACTTATAAACATTTATTTTTTAATAGCAATTATAATTAATATCATATTATAAACATAACTAGTAGGATTGTATTTTTTATTGTTTATTTTATTATTGTTAGATTGCCAACACTGCATATTGCCCTGGAATAACTCCCATCTGATAGAGCGAAAAGCATTCAACTCAGCCACCAAAGGGCGGGGAGCGTGAATTACAGTCCCGGCGTCAACGTGTTAATGTCACTTTATGCCACTAATGCTAATCGGATATTAGATCTTTTATTGCTAATATATGTTATAATGTTTCAGTTATTCATTGTATAATTATCAATTTTCTTCATTTCAGGAACTTTTGCCTCGAGGAAGGAACCCGAACCCGATTAGGGATCACTGTAATAAAGTAAACCAGATTCTTAGGACAAAAATATCTAATTTGTCAAAAGTTGAAACAGTATCAGCAAGTAAGGGGCTTGTTCAAACAGATGGTACCATCTCACATCATGATATGCCAGACTTCTTGCACTTATCTGATGCTGGATATCGTAAAGCTTTTGAATCTGTTTATGAACTTTTAAATCAACTTCTGTTTGAAAATGAAAAAGAACAGGATCTAACTCCATCGGAATAAAGCTTATTGTTTCAGCATATTACATGAAATATGTAATTTAAACTGTAACCGACATTGGTAAGATTGTGTGTTAGCAAATTTCATATTTTAATTGTAAGTAATTTACTCCATATATTAAATACAAGTATCTAGTTTGACAAGAAAATTCTGAAAATATTGTTGATGCTTAGAGAGACAAATTCAAAATAAAAAAACAAAAAAATATTGAATTTTTTCGGAAAATGTTTTGTTAAGAATAACTTTTCCATATCATACAAAGTTACTGAGTTAAATCTATTTTTGAACATTTTATTTCATTTCTTTTTTTTTACTTTAAACCAAGCATGTGATGAAGAAGCTATAATTTAAAAATATTTCACTTCTCTCATTTCAAAAGTCTCATCTTTCTGATTTGAAAAGGTCGAAATATGTATAGAGAAAGTTTTAACTGAAACTGAAACACCTTGTTTCATCTTTAACCAAATTTCTTAACTGAAATATTTTAAACACATGTTGAAGGGTCTGGTGTTCTACTGAGTTTTTGTTAGGAGCAACTGCTGTATAGCGTTTAAACACAAATAAAAGAATAGAAGTTTTTAGTCTAAAAAATATTTAAATATAGAAAATTGACTATATTTTATTACACTAACTATAATATTGTAATTAACAAGAGGTCGCTGACATGAATGGTGAGGAAATAAATTTATATTTTACTTAAATTAAATAAATGATCAACATTAGAAGACAGGTTTTAAGGTAATTCCTCATAACATAAATCTATAAATGAACCTATTTTTATGATGGAAAAAATCATATACCTGTTGATTTTGATGAAAAAAAAAAAACTTAT
The DNA here is from genome assembly GCA_911387785.2 of Aelia acuminata. Taxonomy (NCBI): domain Eukaryota; kingdom Metazoa; phylum Arthropoda; class Insecta; order Hemiptera; family Pentatomidae; genus Aelia; species Aelia acuminata. Next base: position 109,903,189 of record OU426980.1, read on the forward strand.
GTTAATTCTTACTAATCTGAATATCTATGTTTTAAAGAGGAAACATTTTCACTTAACATGGCGGACTACTGGTTGATTACAGCCTGATTCCTGAGTGATGAGGTTGCCACTTCCTTGTGCCATAAAGTCATGTTTGTCAATCATGTCACTATGGCCTGAACCATCAAGTGGTCCAATAGTTCATTTGAGGGTACTAGTTCTGAACAGTGGCTCCTGCGCCGTTCACTAAGACGCCCTTCAAAGTAAGGCCCGATCTCCACTGCTTGTAGTGGACCCTTTTGGGGATGTATTTATCTCTGAAGAGCGAGCAGGAGTTGAAAGCTGGAATCTATTAAAACTAATCAAGGGCCCTTTTTAAAAAAAAATGCGATGGGAGTTCAATAAATCAGTCACATACATAACCTCTCAAAACAGGCCACGCCCAGGAGCTTCTCTTCAGAAATAGTACCCATTTGAGCTTCCATACTGTGTCCATAATCCAAAATCTAATTCAAGTGAAACTGCAGGGTACTGTTATAAATATGTGTAATTTAGAGGTGAAGAATAGTAGACTGTTTTCTATAAGATTCTCAGGAATTATTGAGAGTCAGGAATTTCAGTCACAAAACATATTCTTTATTTAAATAGCTTAAAATTTCGACCCAAATATGTGGTTCGAAACTTAGGCTATTAATAAAGAATATGTTTTGTGACTGAAATTCCCGACTTTTAATCATCCCTGAGATTTTAAGTTTTATATTATATAAAAATGTAAAGTGATGCTATCCTTGTATTAGTCTGGGAGCTGAGGGCCAAAAAGGTGCCTGATTTGAAGAAAATTTTTGATCATATAGGCTGAAAGTACTCATTTCATAGAAAACAAATGTGAACGTCTGCCACCTCAGATCGGTTGCCATCAAATTTTATAGGCGAACAAAATCGACATTTTCGAACTTTTTTCAATTTTTCGCTAATAACTCGGAAACGATTTATCGCAGAAGAAATAGTGTTCTTTCTAAAATAAAAGAGCATTAAATTTCGCGTCGACTAAAGTCCTCACAGTTCAAATCGGGTAAGTTTTTTCGCCAAAGCCGATTGTCAATTTACCACTTTAGCGGAAAAATTAATTACGCTCATGTTCCAAAGCCTACAATTTAAAGAGGGTTACTCCATAAAAAAAAATGTTACCTATAATAGTTATAGAATTTAGATTTCTGTGTAAAACGATCTCATTTATCTTAAAATTAGCCCACTCCTGTGGAGACAAAGTAATTAAAACGTTAACGTATTTAGCGCCTTGTGGTCTAAAGTCCGTGAATTTTTTGGGATTTTTTTTTAGTTTCTCACATATAATTTGGCAACTGCAGATCACAACGTATTGCTTATTCTTAATATAAGAGGCTAAATTATTGCAAATAGGATGATATATCTGGAGTTTAAATCGGTTCAGTGGTTCAGCCGGTTTCGGTACATAAAAAAGCTGTAATTTTTACGATTTTGGTGAAAACTGTGTTCCAACGCCTCTAACTCAAAAACGACTAGTTTAAATGAAAAATGTTATAGATAAAAGTTGCTGAGCATCAAACTTAGCATGAAACAAGCTCCATACACACAACTTTAGCTAAACCCTGTGTGGAAATAGAAATGAAAACGTGAAATTATTCGCAGTGGTTATTTCCTAAGACTAATTTTGTGTGTAAGGAGCTTATTTATGCTAAATTTGATGCTCAGTAACTTTTATCTAAAACATTTTTCCTGTAAACTAGGTGTTTTTGAGTTAGAGGCGTTGGAACACAGTTTTCACCAAAATCGTAAAAATTACAGATTTTTGATGTACCGAAACCGGCTGAACCACTGAACCGATTTAAACTCCAGATATATCATTCTATTTGCAATAGTTAAGCATCTTATAATAAGAAGAAAGTAATACTTTGTGATCTGTATTTGCCGAATTATATGCGAGAGACTGAAAAAAAATCCCAAAAAAATTCACGGACTTTAGACCACAAGGCGCTAAATACGTTCACGTTTTAATTACTTTGTCTCCACAGGAGTGGGCTAATTTTAAGATAAATGAGATCGTTTTACACAGAATTCGATATTCTTCAAATATTATATGTAACATTTTTCATTTGGAGTACCCTTCTTTAAATTGCAGGTTTTGGAACATGAGCGTAATTAATTTTTCCGCTAAAGTGGTAAATTGACAATCGGCTTTGGCGATAAGACTTACCCGATTTGAACTGTGAGGACCTCAGTCGACACGAAATTTAATGCTCTTTTATTTTAGAAAGAACACTATTTCTTCTGCGATAAATCGTTTCCGAGTTATTAGCGAAAAATTGAAAAAAGTTCGAAAATGTCGATTTTGTTCGCCTATAAAATTTGATGGCAACCGATCTGAGGTGGCAGACGTTCACATTTGTTGTCTATGAAATGAGTACTTTCAGCATATATGATCAAAAATTTTCTTCAAATCAGGCACCTTTTTGGCCCTCAGCTCCCAGACTATATTGAGAGTTTTAAACTTAATTTATGTTTTTCTTATCCCTCTGTTTAGTGATTATTAGTTTCCTCCCTGTTTTTTTTTTCATTTAATTTTTTTTTCTTTCAGTTTAACGCACAGAACTTGAATATCATATTTTGTTGAGAGAAGATTTTTAAAGTTTTTTTTTAATGAATCAAATTTAGTTTTTTACTACATTAAAAGTTCATAGGTAAGTTAATTGATCCAATTGTTTACTATTTCTGAAGATGGAAATAATTTTTTTTTTCAACTTGTAACTTAATGTTTCCTATTTATTTAGCAATGTCCATTTTTCTGCATTAAATATATTTTTCAGATTGATTTATGAATATTTTTTAAGATTTGATATGTATTAAAAGTTTGTTAGATAATTAAAAAAAAATTGATTTTTTAGAAATGGCATATATATGCTCAAAACAAGTTGGTACAGTATATGCTTTATTCTAGTGCTAAGCTTTATATGCTACTACAGTTTTCGTAATATCTGTGATAATTGATAATTATAAAATATTGATGTATTTTAATATGAATATCACACACAAAAAAAAAGCTCACAGGCAAATATGATAATGTGTGCTATGTGAAAGTGTGAATGTTTTTATCATATGTATTGTTTATTTTTATTTATATATATTTTTTTTACAGTTCTGTATTGCTCAATATTACATCTGAAAAAAATAAATAGAAATGGTTTGTGTGTTTTTACATGTATATGTATATAACTAATTATGGAGTGTATACATGTGTGTTTATATGTATTCATTATATATTTTATATATATGTATATATATATATATATATATATATATATATATATATATATGTAGTTTAATGAAACCAGATTCCAAAGATTAATTATGTTATTATTAATTTTAGGTTATTTAATTGTTTGTTCCTTGTTAGAGTAGTTTTTTTTTTTTTTTTTTTTTTTTTTTTTTCACTCACTTTATTATTTATTTAAAACTTATAGTAGGTATATAAGTCCTTGTATTTCTTTTATTTTTCGGAATTATTTCCCCCTTTGTTTGCTGATGTTAATGAAGTCCTTATTCTGTATTCTGTATGAATTATTGAGTTACTACTCTTTCAAAAGAGCCTTCTAAAATATGTTTAATTTAATGCTTAGCTATTGCCTAGTTATTGATTAATAATTTTTCCTTTAGAAACTTAAATGATTATGTATGTGTATATGTATATGTATATGTATGTATGTATATATATATATATATATATATATATATATGAAAATTTGAAATTGAAAATTTTTATTTCTTTTTTTTTTTTTTTTTATTAATAAATTACACTGAAACAGGAATTGTTTTATTTTCTAATTTAGGGAATATTTTAAACTATGATAATTACAATAAACTATTATTTTAAAAGTATACAATGAAATCTTATACCTGTGATACATTTAATAGTAGCCAGGCATCATATTTATGTGCAATAAAAAAAAGTTGTATTTAATATTCGATTTTTTTTTTTAAATCAAAATTTGTTCACAATATTTAACATTTTTATGTACAGAGAAGAAACTTTTGTTTATTCTGAATATCTTTTAACTCTGAATGATGAAATCAACTATATTTTTCTATATAAGGACTATTTTCTCATTAACCCTTTATCTGCGCGAGGTGATATGAGATCGGGGGTAGGTGGCCCCAACCTGTCTCAAGGTTACTACCCACTAGTGCGCGGAATTTTCAACACCCCCTGACACTCGCGCTATTATTTCTCTAGCTGTTCATTTAGGTTCCTATTTGTTTTAATGATAAAAATTACTTGTTAATCTCCAGTTATTATATTATTATGATATTAGTTTAGCCTGTTTTTAATCAAATATGAATTTAATTATGAAATAACAAATTTTTCCCACAAAAGGTATTATTTGTTTGTTTCTATGTTTTTTGATCCGTTTCTATCACCTTTTTTGATCCGGAATTTTGGACCGGCCAAACCAGAATGTATATTGGCAGGCCTAGTCTCCGGTCTATTTTTGAAGGCTCGTGCTATCAAGCGTTAAAAGCTGGAAAGCACAACTTATGAGTCAGAAATTATTTCTGATGTCTCACACGATCTAGCGATCAGCGCTAGACTTTCAACTTCGAGTAACATCCACTAGATCATCACTCTCGATCCAGTATACTGGTATTGCGCAGTTATACGATAAAACAGCGATGTCAGTATACTGGCATAGCGCGCTCAGGGCACGGCTGGCCTGTGCCAGTATACTGGCACAGCGCACTCGGGGCACAGCCGGCCTCTGCCAGTATACTGGCATTGTGCAGCCAAAGGGTTAATACCATTGTGACTCACAAGTACCTTTACTAAAAATAACACTTCACTGTCAAATCATATTTACTATAATCAACCTTTACATTTACAACAATCCCTTTGAATCAACCTCTTTATTCTTCAAACAGATGGTACCATCTCACATCATGATATGCCAGACTTATATACTATGCCAGACTAATAAATTGATCTTTTTTTTTTTTTTATAAATATTGATGTTTTACAAGTAAAGTTAATTTAAAAAAATAAGTAAATAAACAAATATAATTTCATAAAACCAAACCTGTGAATGTTGAAGTTTAGGTTTGCAATGTGTGTTATATTTCTGTTTAAAATAACTTATACTTAATTTTATTTTAAAGAAAAAAATTATAGAAAAAGATCTGATTAAATTCATTATTTAGTTGTTAATTGTGATCTTTGCTTGTAAAGATTTAGGGAATTTTAAACTGCTGTATTTAATATGCTAACTAAATCTTATCTGAAGATTTAGTTTTGAGGCTTTATCTGTATAAACTGTACTTCAAACTGACCTCTTTAGAGTTCTATACATCAGAATTTCAGTCAATCTAAATCTAATGTCAAATACCAGTTTCATTAAAATATTGCGACACTACCACTTTCTTTTTTGTCAAATATGAGGTCCCTCCCAGCTTATCAGACAATATGAGAATTTTAAAATTCAAATTCTAATTTGTAAGCCCTTTAACACTTAAGCAGCATGGTTTGAATTAATGGAATTTATTTTAAAATTTTTAGTTCCCACCCTTAACTCTTCTACTTAGCATTCACAGGTGATATGAAATTTGTATTGCCATATTAAATTCACCATTGTGAAATTTGAGGACCTGATTTAAAAATCTTTAAAATGAAAAAAACAGAAAAAAACAAGGGATTAACCGATCTGCATAATAATTCAAATTATTTAAATTATCTGCATAATAATTCAAATTATTATATATCATTGTTTGACCAACTAATTCTTTTTTTTTTCAACTTATTTCTCTATTATGTTTAATACTATACTAGGCCTCATTAATTTTTAATAGGCCTGTTCATCTTGAGATGATCATTTTCGATTAGTTACTTATTCTTTGGTTGAAAATTGAAATTTTTAAATTAAAGAATGTAAATAGCTGTGTCCCAATTAAGTACATGATTATATGTTAATATTTAAATATCTATGGTTATATATGAGCGTGTGTTTTGATAGATGAATAATTTCTTTGTAATGTAGAATTTGATAAATGTAAAGTTTTCTGCATGCACACTTTTCCTGTTGGTGCTTATGCATCAATTATAAAAAAATTTAAGTATTATTAGATATATTATAGTTGTGATTTATTTACCATTTGATGCTCTGTTATTATTCTCACTTCTCCTTGTAAGATAGATTTATCATTTACCTCTAGCCAGCTAGTTAACTACTTCAGAATACTTATGAATTAAATATTTTCTTTGATGTTATTTTTGATTTATTCTTTAGTCTTAAACTATACCACCTTTAATTTCATAATTGAGCTTTTGTATCTACTTTTTTCTACTAAAATGTTTATATTATTTCAATCATTTAAAAGCATTTTGTTTATGTAATGAATATCAGTTAAAATATAATAATGCTCTCTAACCACTAAAATATTATGAAACACTTCAACCAACATTTTATTTGTCTTTTGTTTCAGGTGATTAACATCCAATTATATTTCTATTATAATATTTTTATTATCTTATGTGTGACATTTCTAAATTGAACATTGTATAAAATGTTCAATTTAGAAATTTTAGGTGCTTGATGATGAACAAAGGGTCCGAAACGTCACACATAAGATAATAAAAATAAAATAGAAATTTAGTTGGATGTTAATCACCTGAAACAAAGAATATCAAGAATCAGCCACAGAAAAATACTTCAACCATATTTATTTGATAAGAAATGCTACACTAGCATATTATGTTGTATTTAAGCATTTGTACCTAAACTATGTAAGTGCTGATGTGTGTATATATACACAGATCATTTCATATTTCATCCTTTCTTTCTTTTATTTATTTTTTTAAATTGAATTATCTTGAGTATTATTTATAACAAATGAAATTATTTTTCATAATGAAGTCCACTCAGTAACTTCTTCCAATTTCTTTTCCAGTGGGCTTAACTCTGATTTTTTTAAAACTTTTTCTACTATATATAAACATTGCAGTTATGAGGATATATGCCTTGTCAATACATATGAATAGAAAAATCACCTTGCATAACTGTTACAAATTAAATTTTTTGTGACTATCTTATATAAAAAATGTCTTGAGTTGAGTGCACTGGAAGAGGTTAAAAAATTCTTAAGAAATGAAAGGGGGAGGGTTGAGCAGGGATTATGAAATAATATGTATTTTCATATATAATAGAATGAAAAATCCAAGTTGCTGTTTTGAAGAAAAATTGATTTAGCCTTGTTTTATAACTATGTGAAAATATTTTGTTGATTTGTTTTTTGTATTTGGCCCATGATGTAATTATAAATCATTTCATTTTGTAAGCTTATTAAATAAAACATTTTCTATCCAATCTAATTAATTTATTTAATAATAGAATTAATTCCATCTAATTTATTTTCATTTAAGTAAATGGTTAAATAAAAATGTAACCTTTATTAAATGAATTAAGCCACCTTAGTTGGTTGGACATGTGTTCAAAATGCCAGATCAGGTCCCATAAAAGATATATTATGCCTGATTCATGCTTGGAATTAGAAAGGCATTGCAGGTCAGGAATGCCTATGGTCAAAGTTGTTACAGGCCTTAGAATTATGTTAGAGAAGAAGGAACACCAAAGAACTGCTGACGAAAACTGGTGTCCTATCAGACTCAGTCCATACATGACAACCAATCCCTTACTCAATGGTAAAGGACCTCATGGTGGGACAAAAGGAAGATTGAAGTTAAGTAAGTGCAGCAGTGAAGTCCATTTTTAAAAAGTTTTGATTTAAGTATAAACAGAACTTATTAAATTAGACAATAATTAGAAAATAAAGCATGACAGCTGAAGAACTACTGCATGCTGGGTTGAGATGAGCTCCATATTTATAGGCTGAATTGAGGGTGGGGATGAAAAGCTCCATTTTCTATGAATTCCTTTTTCTAACTTGGACAGGAAGCCGGTATAAGCCTTCGAAGACCGGCAGGTTCAAACTGATGATCTATAAATTTCAATGCCGACCCATATGTATATCCCTTCCATAATTCTGTTGTGATATCTCACCGACTTAATGTTGATCAGGGTGACATTATAGAGAAGGCTTTCTGAACTCAACCTGCATGCTTAGATCCCCACTTCTTGTCCTCTATTTAGCACAACACACCGAGAAGCTATGATCATAGCTCAAAGATGCTATGAGTTCCAAAACAGCGGTAAGATTCCAAAAGAGGGTCGGCGATCGTTTGAGGTGGTATAAGTTTGGAGGCATGTACAGACCTTCGATTGTTCCGATGCAAGCATAAGTCACCAACATCCCTAGGATATGGTGCCTGTTGGTTTGTTTTTCTGCCCCCTATCCTTTTATTGTAGTATGATTATGTGCCGGATTACCTAGACAAGTTTGGTGTCGGCACCTTGGAATGGTCAACTCATAGCCAGGACCAAATACTACCAACCATCTTTTGGACGCTCATCCGTCGATAATAAAAACCGCCTTTTGACTTCAAAGAGTCAGGTGGAGCCTTAGTAAATAATGGGGCCAGATTCCATAAGGAGAGGTGACTGCACATATTCCTAGTTTAGCTAAAAGATCACAGGCCATTATTAAGTAATGGGAGGCAAGACTAGACACTAGATAATCTGATTCCACTATTTTAAAAAAATAGTGGCGTTTAAAAGATTTTTCATTTGCTTATTTTCATTATAATTTTTTGAAAACGCTTTTTGTTGTTTTTCACCTTTATTTGTGGTTTCTTACTTACAATTTATGTAAAAAAAATGATTTTTTTTGCTATTAGAAAACAAAATAACGACTATATTTTGGCTGAGCCAGTTGCTATGAGCTGCACTCTGCATACACTATGATCAGACATAACTTTAACTGTGAAATTAATTCCAAAAAATACTAAATCGCTCAAAAAAGTTCAAATTATTCTAAATTAAAAATAAATCACTGATAAAAAAAAAAATCACTTTGCTGAAAAATTACGAAATAAAATTTAAAAAAAAATATATTTCTTCATCTCCCAGGCAAATAGACACATAGTTTAGATTATAGAGAATATATAGACTCAGGGTGTATAGAAGAAACACCGGAAGACAGTTTGTAGGACGAAGCTGTAGTAAGAGTCCTAAATTTTGCCTATTCAGGAATGATCAGGATATGGATTTTTAAAGAGTACCGACATGGCTTAGGCTTGGGAGCGACGTAGTATTGACATAACAGTCAAATTAATTGTAACAAAAATTGCATAATTAATAAGGTGTCCCCGCCATTAGAGAATCAGTGATGAGAAAGCAGAGAAACAAACAGGATTTAGCTCTGAGCTTCCTCTGATGGGGCTTGAACCTGTATTTGATTTCATAACGAAACGTCAGCAAAAAGAGAACCTGTTTATTTGTTATAAATAAGATCATACAAGGCTAAGTTAAGTCCTGGCAGTTGATATCTCTTTACTTCTAAAAACGAGAAGCTGCTAGCACCGAATATTACTTAGATCAGAACTTCTAATTATTGAAGTTCTTTCGAGCCACTACATTTTTAAAATTTCTAAAGAAATGCGGAGTAGTTGGTGATGAAACCGGTCATTAACTAAGACAAGCACTGATGACAAACCAACATTAGATAGTAGAGTAACAAAGGTTAACTTCTATTAGGTACAGTCTTCTACCATTTGATAGAATCCTGAAACACAAGTCTTCTCAAATGATCGGTCTTACTTTTTTAATTTCATGAAGAATATGAAAAGTTGTAGCAAAAAATAGGCTTTGTTTGGTGTTTTTAAGTTTGGGAAAACGGATCATCGCCTTAATTAATAGTCTTACTGGTCCCTTCTCCGAGATAATCGGGCCAAATAAGCTCTCGAAATGTTGCAATTCTGGAAATCAAGAAGTCAAAACCAATGTTCACCGTTCATAATCCTGTTCCAGACGAAAAGGCTGAGTTCCTGCACAATTTTTAAACTTTTGCAGCTTAAGTTTTATTTATTAACACTATAGATACCTACATCATCAATTTATTAAACTTTTTTACTATTCAAAATTCTTTCCACTTTCATGTTTGATGGGTTTTAAAATGACTTTGATGTTATATTCTGAATAACGAAATATTGAAATCCGTTTATTTTATAACTGATTAAATATTATTAATGGTGAGAATGAGAAAACTATATTCATTCACTAATAATTATTATTACCTATATTATAATAATTGAGACGTAGGGCAGTGTCAACCTACCGCCCAAACGTTAGGTTAAGCAGCCACTATTCTTCCAGTTTGGGGGAACACTTACACTAACATACACAACAGACTAGACACAGCCACACTACACTCTCCCACACAGCAGAAAATGACACTTAGAGTATACACCCTAGAACCATCTCCCCCAGGTAGCCGCGGTGGGATAGGGGAGCATGTCAGGATGCTCCAAGGAGGCAGCCCCTCCATCTGATTCGGAGGGTGGTGGGCTAATTATCTGTTTCTCTTAAAACACAACAATCACGAAACCGTAACTAAAAGATGAAGCCGGTCAGTCACAAAAGAACCGACATAATGACCCACGATTAGCCTTTTGTAACATTTAATCTCAACTCGGAGCACTTAGAGCACTCCTTAAGTAATACAAGTTTAAAATATAATTTGCAGCAATTCAGTAAATCCGCTGATTAGGTAAAGGCACACTCGAAAAGAAATTTGCCATGATACCCTTTTGCCAAATCACAAGAAACCCTTTCCAAGTCAAGTGTAACCTTATCCAAGACAACTGTAACCCTTTCCAAGTCAAAAGAAACCCTTTCCAATTCAAATGTAACCCTTTCCAAATCAAATGCAACCCCTTCCAACTGACTCGTCACCCAATCTATTTCAATTGTAACCGTTTCTATTTCAATTGTCACCCTTGAAAAAATATATTGAAGATGGTAACATTTTCGGATTTCTTTCGCATGGTGGTCCAATTTTATGTTATCGCGCACAGTATTTTTGAAAAAAAGTATTCATTTTGCATTTATTGGCGGGGGGGGGGGCGCACTCGAAAATAGTTTGAATTTCGGATTTCTTTCACAAGGGGGTCAAATTTTATGTTATCGGGGACGGTGTTTTTGAAAAAAATATTCATTTTGCATTTATTGGCGGGGGGGGGGGGGCGGGTAGGTGCGCACTCGAAAATAGTTTGAATTATGGATTTCTTTCACACGGGGGTCCAAATTTATGTTATCAGGGACAGTGTTTTTGAAAAGATATTCATTTTTATAGCATTTCCAAGTCTATTTGAACCTTTTCCAAGTCAACTGTAACCCTTTCGAAGTCACAAGAAACCCGTTCCAAGTCACAAGATACCCTTTCCAATTCAAACGTAACCCTTTACAAATCAAATGAAACCCCTTCCAACTCAATCGTCACCCTATCTATTTCAATTGTAACCGTTTCCAGTTCAATTGTCACCCTTATAAAAATCTATTGAAAATGGTAACATTTTCGGATTTCTTTCGCACGGGAGTCCATTTTTATGTTATCGGGGACGATATTATTAAAAAAAATATTTATTTTGCATTTATTGGCGGGGGGGGGGGGGCGGGTAGGTGCGCACTCGAAAATAGTTTGAATTATGGATTTCTTTCACACGGGGGTCCAAATTTATGTTATCAGGGACAGTGTTTTTGAAAAGATATTCATTTTTATAGCATTTCCAAGTCTATTTGAACCTTTTCCAAGTCAACTGTAACCCTTTCGAAGTCACAAGAAACCCGTTCCAAGTCACAAGATACCCTTTCCAATTCAAACGTAACCCTTTACAAATCAAATGAAACCCCTTCCAACTCAATCGTCACCCTATCTATTTCAATTGTAACCGTTTCCAGTTCAATTGTCACCCTTATAAAAATCTATTGAAAATGGTAACATTTTCGGATTTCTTTCGCACGGGAGTCCATTTTTATGTTATCGGGGACGATATTATTAAAAAAAATATTTATTTTGCATTTATTGGCGGGGGGGGGGGGCGGGTAGGTGCGCACTCGAAAATAGTTTGAATTATGGATTTCTTTCACACGGGGGTCCAAATTTATGTTATCAGGGACAGTGTTTTTGAAAAGATATTCATTTTTATAGCATTTCCAAGTCTATTTGAACCTTTTCCAAGTCAACTGTAACCCTTTCGAAGTCACAAGAAACCCGTTCCAAGTCACAAGATACCCTTTCCAATTCAAACGTAACCCTTTACAAATCAAATGAAACCCCTTCCAACTCAATCGTCACCCTATCTATTTCAATTGTAACCGTTTCCAGTTCAATTGTCACCCTTATAAAAATCTATTGAAAATGGTAACATTTTCGGATTTCTTTCGCACGGGAGTCCATTTTTATGTTATCGGGGACGATATTATTAAAAAAAATATTTATTTCAAGATAACGACAGCGCGGAAAGTTCAAGAATAGTTCCTCTACAATGCTCCACAGCATCTTAAAACACCTCCCCACTCTCCTAATCTTAATCCAATACAACATCTGCAGGATCAACTAGGCCGTCAGAAAGTAAAAATTAAAATAAAGAACAAAGACCACTTAAAAAGAGTACTAAAGAAATTGTGGGGTAAAATTACTCCAGAAACTACAAAAAACTAATTCACACTATGCCAAATAGAATATGAGAAGTGAAAAGAAATAAGGTAGGAACGACCACCTATTAAAGTTGATTTGGCATCAATAATTAAGCTTCAAGTTGAAGAAAAATGATTTGTGCAGGGACTTTTGGCGCATTAATATTCTGACATTTTATGTAATTTTCCTCATAGATTATAAGTTATATAAATGTTATTAAATTTGATTATTGTTAATTAAAATAGATTAAATTATGTAAAAAATGTGTGAGTTTCATTGCCAATATCTGGCTCATAACCCATCTTTAGGTAAAATAATAAAAAAGCTGGAGGGTGTGCAGAGACTTTTTTTTAGTAAGTGTAGGTACTAAGGAGAATCTTCGGAGCAGTAAAAGAGGGAGAAGTCTAGAGGAAGAGATATAATTTCAAACATGACGATGTAGTGCGGGTCATAAAAGTAGGACGACTTCGTTAGGCTGGTCATGTAGCTCGGATGGTTGACACTGAAATCCCTAGAAAAATATTGGCAGAGGAGCTGCAAAGAACAAGGGGAGTGCTGCACACCCGAAACAGGATTTCTGCCGCACAAGACTGGAGCGGAGGCTGCTCCAGGAGACCCAGAGTCGTTAGCGGATCGTTGAGGTAATTATTGTGTTATATTATAATAATTAACGTTCAATATAATCGTCAGTTTTTTTTTATGAATAAATGTTCATTATACATACATTGCTAAATTTTTAAATAATGTTTCATAAATAAAATATTTGAAAACTAACAAAGAAACCTCGTTCAACGTTCAATCATGAACGAACCCAATAACAAAATGTAAACAATAAGGTTTGGCACATCGTGGAAGGTTCCACTGTTGTTAAATTCTTTAAGTCATGAATTCAAATTGGTTTTCGTCGTTGTATCATTAATTAATATTAATAATTAATTTTCACTCATTAGCTTAATAATTTAGAATGGTCGTTCAAAATATTAATGATTATCCTAAAAGTTCAACACAAGAACAAATATTGTATGAAATTCTGGTCCATAAAGATTGGAAACTTGACCCAGAACAATGGGTATGTTTTACTCTTTTTATAATAAAAATCCCTCTCTCCCCTCTTTGTAATTTTGTTTCATATCATGAACAAGCATTGTATTTTTTAAACTCATAGATCAAATGGTTCCACTGATTGTATTAAATTTTTGTAAATGCATTATGTCAAAGCAATATTTGTTTTAATTTTGCTCCCTTCTCTGCTGAAATTTCCTCTATATTTCTATATTTATTTGTCAAACTGATTCAGTTGAATGTGGTAATAACGGCCATAGTATCCAAAATTGTTCTCAAATGATCAAGTTATTTTCCTATTCTTTAAACATAATTGGCTAAATTGTTCTTTTAATAGAGAATAGTTTTTGCCCTCTAATTCCTGGTCATTGAAAACTTCAGTGATCTCAACTGGCTCTTTCTCTCTATTAATTCTGCAATCTGATATTCTGTCTAGTACTATTACATGGTCCCTTTTCTAATTGCTCCTGAGTGGTATAATGTTCTTATAATCACTTTATTTTAAACCGTGTTATCAACCACCTTCTGGACATTTTTCCTTCCCATTGATGATTATCCTCTTCTGATTACTTTACTACCCACAGAGTTCAGTCTTGGCCTGCTCCGAAAGTGACTGCCAGTTTTTCTTTATCGAAACTTCCGACTATTTTGTTGTGCTATTAAGCTATGTCATTGTAATTTTTAATTGTTTTTATTTTTCTCCTGTTTTTTCTAAGTTAAGATCAGAGAGAGATCAGAGATTTTGTATTCTGGCTTTAAAAGGATTCACAGAATATCTCTTAACCCATAACTGCCCGAATTTTTTTTTTCTTCAAAATTTGCATAAGCATCACTTTTATTTTTTTTTAATCGATAAAAATAAGTGAAAGTAAAAAAAAAATTGTTTTGTCACTGCTTATAGCCCTAGGCCCTGTTGGAATATGGCAACGCTAGGCAGTGGTGACATCTTAAGGGTCTTGAAAAGGAAATAAATTAACCATGCAAAAATATTTTATTTTAAAAGTTAAAAATACATAAATAATAAAATGAAAACTTACAAAATAATTGTTTTAATTTTATTTTCAAATTAGTTGAATTTCATAAACTAATACATGCTATTCTAACATTCATACCGTATGATACGGAATAAAACAGTCAATGCAGAGACATTCCCAGCACATCTTCTTTTCTTGTTCCCCTCAATATTCTGTACATGGTGTTCGATGTGATCGAACCTCACATCTTCAGTGATCTTCTTGGTCTTGGGGCGGCAAGCTCCTTTGAGGGTTTCTCCATACTTTAGTAAATATGTTAAAACTATGGACCTCCGGAATTCCAATTGCAGTTTTTTCTTATTGTTCCTTTGGCTCCATAATTATTTTTTCGAAAATATTTTAAAATTTCAAAGCTCGAAAATAGGTTGTCAAAGTAGAACCTAGAAGGCAATTTTGGTAAATAGTTTACCATGTTGAGGATGGGAGCTGCAGCTTTGCCAACAGCACATTCATATTTACTAGCTGTGGTATTTTTTCCTTGGTAAATTTGGAACTTGGGAATGGGTAACTCCTTTGCTTCACCATCTGAATATAAAATTTCTGCACAAGCTTCTAGTTGATTTCGGCACAGGTTATCAGGAGTGCCACCGTCATCCTCTTCTCTTCAGTCTTCATCAGTGAGAATATTAGGGTCGGGGGGTTTGATGAATACACTGTCCACTTCATGTCCTTGAGGCCCAAAGAGGATATCCAGTGCCTCGGAAACGCTGAATCGTTGCTCCAACGCTGTTTCAAATTCACTTGAAAAAAAATAATAAATAAGACACCATTACAGCCTAGTGTAGCCATATGGCAACTTAACGTTTTCACATAGTCTTATACAAGAATTTTTTTTTTTTATTAATTGAATGTTTCTATAATAAAACAACCTTTACTTAGCTATGGAAATTAATGGGTGATAGAATTTTAATGTTCAAATATGATAAGATAATATTACTGAAATTTACCTGGTCACAAGGTGTGAATATTCCATTTTCAGAACTGAAGCACAGATTGATGTTACCACTTGTACTAACTTGCAGTGACTAGGGTTGTAAAGAAGAGGTTTAGGGGAAACAGAGGGCAGGATTGGATAAGCTCAATCATGTTTCCCTGGCAAGCAGGGACCTGACAAACCAACCCCTTTCTGCTGTTGTCATATGGCAACACTTGGTTGTTATGGGTTAAAATTCTCTGCAAACAGAGCAGTAAATATTATATTGTAAAAGACTATTAATGAGATTTATATGTTTGTTGGTGAATGGAAACAAAATAGTAGGAAGTTAGTTGAAGGTACTTTCTAATAGAAAAACCCAGTGCAAGCATAAACTTATTTTTAAGATGTACCAACATTTTGGTCTGTGAGTGGAAATCCCTAAATCGGATATATTGTTTAAACATAAAGTAGATCTGGAGTTCTTTTAAAATTTTATTTATGAATAACTCGTTAAGAAAAAAGTATTAGGTTAATTGAAGTACCCAAATTTACAAAAATTTCCATATTTTGAAATTTAATGATCTATCCTCGTTAAATTACTATGAACCATGTTTCTTGATAATTGTTCTGTTATTGTGTTTTAACTATGATGGCTGATAAAAATAAAAGATATGGTTAAAAAAATCATTGTTGCAGTATGCATGTTTAAAGGTGTCCAGAGTCCACTTAGTCACATTTCACAAATGATCTAAGGTTGTTATACACTGGATGTTTAAGCAAATATTTTTCTAAATTTAAATTATAAGGGTACCCAGTTTTAAAAGAGTATTTGAAATTTTAGATTTAACTAAAAGAGAAATATTTAGGTTGAAATAAAAATTCTAAAACCTGAATGCAAGAAATAGCTAAGATTTTTTAAATATATCATTGAACAATTTTAGAAAAACTAAAATAGGAAGTAATTGAGTGGATAAAAAAAAACAGAAAAAAAAAACACACATTAACTTAATGGATGAGATTTGTGGGAAAAACACATGATACTAATTTTAGACCTGATAATAAATCTATCCAAAATAGGCTTTAAGTAAAAGCGCTATCATTAGGTTTTATTTTTCCTCATTTTAGGAGTAATGTAAAAACCAAATAAGCTTCAATGATTGTTGATTTAGAACCAACACCTAGTGCCACAGCTGTTGTATATCTAATATTTTATTATTCAATTTTAATTATATATTAATTCAATTTTATTATTCAAACAGTATATATTATATTTAAAAAATAATTGACATCATTAATAGGTTTTAGTGAACTACTACTACCTTATTAGTTTTTTTTTTTTTTTTTGTCTATTAGTGTTAAAATGAGCTTATGATTTCTGTTTCCAGAAACCAATTACAAAGCACACATTAGTAGGATATGATACTCCTCATAGCTGGTGGTGGAACTTACTAGGATTTCATAAAATTTTTAAAAAAATTTCCTGGCCCGAAGAAGATTTGGCAAAGTAAGTATTTTAGTTTTTTAAATTGTATGTGTTTATATTATCATCTAATTGTTCATTAAAAACTAAAATTTGCTTGAAGTCTAATTGCTGACAAAAACATTTATAATAGAAATATAGATGCAATAAATTATTGAGAAGATGACTAATATGAAAAGATCTTGCTTCATGTCCTGTCCATGTATACTTTCTGTGGCGTATGACCTGTGCTATATTAAGGAATATATTGTAATTGTTATCAAACTCAATAAATCTTTGTACATGAAAATTCCTTATGTTTGTGGCTGCTAACTAAAAACCTAAAAACTTAAAATTTTCACTAAAAACTCAAAGAGTTGAAATTTTCACAAAACGTTGTATTTTAATAGATGAGTGTTTTTATGCTAATTTTGCAAGTGTGCAGTTTGAATTTAGAAAAGGGATGCTTTTCTCATCAGTTATTGTATGTTGCATACTCCAGTGTCGGTAATCCACCTGATCTTGATTTTAAAGGTCTGGCCATACATAACCGCGCCACAGCATGGGCGTGTGTTGGATCTGATTTATTTACGAAGAATAGATAGTAACCGGTCACACATTCCCGAAACGGGATCAGAGTCCTCATCCGCAGGCAATCCGTGTCAGACCTAAGGGCATGTTTAAGAGAGGTTATATTTTGATAGAGATGGTTATAGCTCGACTTAGTTTTTCTCAACGTGAAAATATACTAGTTAATTGAAGAAATTTGAGTCACTCCAGTTCCTGTATGGCCAGGAAAATCGAAAATAAAATGAATACATAAATAATTAATTAATAGAAGCAAATTTCGGGTTTAGTACTAATATAAATTAACTTTGTTGTAATATAAATTTTATTATTTACATTTCAACACAATACCATTTCAAGTTATAACTTCTTAATATGTCTTATGAATTCTCTTATGAATGAAGTGTAAAATTATTAAAAGAAATAATGAAAATTATTATATACAAATTAGGTAGTGATGTTTTTTTTTTTAATTTCCTCTTGCTACCAACGTTTTAAAGTTTTATGTAGATTCATTAAATTTAATAGAATGTTAGTAAGATGAACAATACCAGCAGAAATATCAAAACAAAACTACCTCATAAAGATGTACTATTTTCAATTAATGCATACTTATTTAGTATATTGATAGTATTACTTATGTGTACAACTTTAATCATAAAGCTGTTGATGCAGATGCTTTTGAATCTTTTCCATTTCTACACTTCCAACATTAATTATGTTTCAGTAGCCAGTATTAGGCTCAATAAAAGAGATTTCTATGTCTTTCATTTTTTTGTTTCATTTTATTGTTATAAACTTTATGTGGTACATTGGAGAAGATAATCCTAGCCAAAAATGCTGAAAACTACTTATGCCTGAACTTAATTGATCTTTTAGAGGAGTCTGGTTCCGACCGCCGTGCAGTATACATCGTGTCTGTAAATGTTCTACAGGTGTCGCAGTCAAGGTGATATTTTTGAAGAAAAAATCATAAGTGCATCTTCGTGTGTCTATAGTGTGTACGTTGTTAAAATTACAAGAAAATCGAACAAATTTCAGGCAATTAATTAGTGATAAATGCATTGAGAAGAATACTTGAAATAGACATTATCTGTATTCGTTATCTAAAGGGAATCATTCCCACCTTACCTACTCACCCCACCAAACGTGAGGCACTTAAATATACTTATTATTTTCACAATAATTCAGAATCTGTTTCATAAATATCTTCAAATTTATTTATTAACTACTTTTATAAACTCTCCACCAAAATGGTTTATACAAATGAGGACCTGATGAATGAAATAAAGAAAAACAATGCAGAAACCTCGGGTATTAAAAATGATCTTGACCAAATCTCAACATTGCTTCCAACTGTACTGATGCAGCAAGAAGAACTATTAAATACATGTAGGCAACTCGAAATAAAGAACGAAAGTCTTACAAAAGAAGTAAAAAAAAACAAATGTGCAAAAATAACTTATTGCTCTTTAATGTACCAACTACAGATAATGAAAACTTAGTAACAAAAGTTCAAGAGATATGCTCGTCTGTAGATATTCAGATTTCAGAAAATAGTATAAATGATTGCTACAGAATCGGCAGAAAACAAGAACCAAGGCCCATTCTCATTTCTCTAAACAGCTCTCTCTTAAAGAAAACCATATTTGAAAAACGTTCTGCATTTCAACAAAATAATTATCGCCTAAGCCATGATAAATCATTTGAAGAGCACGAAGAGGGGCGGAGAATTTATCGATGCCTTACGTTATTAAAAAATATAGACCCAAGTGTTGTATATAGAAATAAAAAAGTTAAGCTGAGAGGTAATTATTATACTCTTGATGAAGCTGAGGAGATCGCAGGAATTGATAAAACAGATAAATCTGTGGAAGCTGGTGATACAAGTGAACAAGCAAACAAAAAAAAGAAGATTAGAAGAAATTCAGCAGCAGATGAGTAAATTTCGCTTTCGTCCAAAAAGTGATTCAATGTCAACTTCAACCTAAAGTTTATTATAATCATAATAAGGTAAAAAGCAAAATAAATAAAAAATAAAACAAAAGATTGTACATACACTCAAATCAACGACATAACAATTTTAAGCTACAATATAGAGGGATTAAATTACAAAATTAAGGATTCAAATTTTCTTAAATTCATTAGACGGTATGACATATTTTTCCTTTTTGAAACATTTGTTGAGTTAAAAGATACAGGCAAATTTGAAACATACTTTACAGATTATGTATTAAAATGGATACCAGCAACATGTAATAAAAAACTAGGTAGACCCAGTGGAGGTTCATTGTATGGTGTAAGAAATAATTTATACACAAACAATATTTGCTCATTTTGTTTATTATCGGAATGTTGGGTCGTAAATATTGCAATAAAGGATAAACATGTTTACATAATACCGGCATATCTAAACTTTACCAACTGGGAATCAGATTTTAATAAACTGTTTCGGGTATTTAACGAACATTCAGACTATTTATTTGTCTTAATCAGTGATTTGAACGGTAGAGTAGCTCAATTGCAGGTTTTTTCAAACGAAATGAATGTAATAAATTCTAATGTAAGGGGAGCCAGGCAATCGAAAGATCCCGTAGTGAATTCTAATGGTAAAAAATTATTAGACCTTTTTGATTCCTTTGATTTGATTTTGCTTAATGGAAGAACTAAAAATGATTACAAAGGCGAATTCACCTATATAAGGAAAGATGCATGCTCTGTCATTGATTTATGTTGTGTCTCTAGCGAATTACTGAAACGGGTGACATCATTCGAGGTAGAAACTGAGTTATACTCCTTACATATGCCTATTGTGTTAACGTATTATCTAGGAAAAATAGTAGATATAAATAATTTTATATCTTTATTACCTAAATTAAATTGGAAAACCCAGGATAAAAACATTTATCAATGTAAAGTTCAAAATAAAGTAGAAATTATTAAAAATAATATCGATATTTTAAACAGTGAAGAATTACTAAATATTATAACTACATCTGCTAATAAACCTAATTTTAATCAAAAGGTAAAACACAATCAAAAATGGTTTACCAAGGAATGCAACAAAGCTAGAATTCAATCGTATAAATATTTAAACATTTATAGAAAGACTAACTGCTTTCAAGATAAGCAAATGTATTTAAAAATGAATTCAATTTTTAAAGTGATATGTAGCGAGGCATGTAGGGTTTTTTCCGCATCTCAAATAGAAATCATAAGCAATAGTAGAGATTCAAAAGAATTTTGGTGTGCAGTTAGGAGTCTTAGGGGAAACCAAATATGGGCGTGCGATCCGGGGATAGATATGAAGGCATGGCTAATCCACTTTAAACAAATGTATAATCCACCACTTATTGCTTATAGAATACAGTATGCAGAACCGTTTATCAGCGACGATTTACTTGATAACCACTTCACCATAGAGGAATTAAATTTAGTTCTTACCAAAACAAAGGACAATAAAGCGCCTGTCATGGAACGTATTCCTTGCGAAGTTTTTAAAAATGCCCCAAAAAATTTTCAGGAAATTTTATTAAAACACTACAATCATATTTATTCATCGGGTATCATACCTCTAAATTACAACCAATTGATTATATTTCCTCTATATAAGAAAGGTGAAAGGTCATCAGTAGACAACTACAGAGGAATATCATTTGAAAATACTATTTCTAAAATATTCAACGGTTTACTGCTAAACAGATTATCAGTATGGGTAGAGGAAAAAGGTATACTGA
This sequence comes from Aelia acuminata, assembly GCA_911387785.2. NCBI lineage: Eukaryota > Metazoa > Arthropoda > Insecta > Hemiptera > Pentatomidae > Aelia > Aelia acuminata. The sequence goes on from OU426980.1 coordinate 109,924,555, forward strand.
AGGAATTCCAAGCCAGATTTAGGAAACGGTACTCTACGGTCGATAATTTTTTCATAATCCATAACTTAATTAATATTAAACTATCCAAAAAAAGAGGTAAAGTCTGCGTTTTCTTTGTCGACCTATCGGCAGCGTTTGACAAAATTGACAGATACTCCTTAATATATAAATTATCACAAATAGGTGTGTCAACGAAATTTATAAAAACGATAAGAGGCTTACATGAAAATACGGAAGGCTACGTTTGGGGTAGAGAAGGTCTCTCAGAAATGTTTGAAATAAATATGGGATTGAAACAGGGAGGCCTTCTATCTCCTTTGCTCTTTTCAATATTTTTAAATGATTTAGAGAAAAACCTAGATGGTGGTGTGCAAATAGTGGATACCAAAATAAAATTACTCGCGTTCGCTGATGTTATAGTTTTATTAGCTTCAGACGCGGTAACACTGCAGTTAATGATTAACCAAACAGAAAAATATTTAATTAAATGGAACCTTGAAGTGAACTTGATGAAATCACAAATAATGGTTTTTCGAAAAGGCGGAAGATGTGCGAAAAATGAGAAATGGCACTTTGCACAGTCTTCAATTAAAGTTACTAATAAATATTGTATAAGTATCTTGGAATTTTACTTTCCTCCAGTTTTTTTTATGAAGAACATATCACAGAAAGACTACAAAAAGCAAAAAACGGTCTAAACTCATTTTGGCACAACTTTATTAAAAATAATAATATTTCATATACAGCCAAAATCCGGTTATTTAATACTGTGTCAAGAGCATTGTTTGTTATGGGGCACAGGTCTGGGGTGGGAAAATGCACGATAAGGTAGAAAAACTTTTTGAAAAATATGTACAACCTACCACTCAACACACCTAATTATCTTCTATATATAGAATCAAAATTAAAACCAATATATTTACATACCCTAAAAGTACATTTCAAATACATTATAAAAGTAATGAATTCCCCCAATAGACTGACACATAATGTGGCATTAGAATGTATTAAGAAAAACCTAGGATGGTACAAAGATGCAACCGAGTACACAAAAATACACAACGTGCCCTTAATTAGCTTAAATAACGTATCTGAGTGGCCTAATATATTTAAAATAGTGGTTAAAAAAATAGAGGATGATATCAAAAATAAACATATTGCTTCGGCTGTAGGATCTAATAGTTGCACGATTTATAAATACCTGCAATATAACCTTCACGGAAATGCACAGTATATGAACAACTCATACAAAAGGCATGAAATTCAGTGGATATTGAAAATCAGGGGTGAATTATTATATCTAAATTACAGTAGGCATTCAGGAAAATCTGATATAACATGTTACATATGTAATACTGGAAAGGCAGAAACTATAATTCATTTTATTGCGACATGTCCAACTCTTAATGATATCAGGTATAAATGGTTCGGGAAGGGAACTTTGAACATGGAGGAATTAAATCAATATTTGAATGGGAAAAATTGGAAAGTTATAGTGGGATTTGCAAGAGAGGCATGGCATTATAGGTATAAATTAAAATAACTTAAGTTGTTGGATTGCTTAGTTGTTTATCCGTTGTGAAGAAATAATTATTTATTTGATAAAACATATGATTTATAGTATTTTTTTATAATATTGAATTTGTTCTTTGTATTAATTAATATTATTTATGATGTTCATATTTATTATGTTGTTTAGCTTCCGTATATTTAAATTTTATTTGTTTTCCCAACGTTTCAGGCTATTGGCCCATCCTCTGGGGTTATCTATAAGTTACTTTCTCATTTCAAATTGCCAATTGTCATCATATATTTTTTAATCGGTATATACAATACTTTTGTCCTCTTCTCCATTTTACATTTTTTGGCATATATGAAAGAAACATTTATTCCATTATCACATTTTAAACAGTTTAAATAATAATAAAATAATAATAAAAGTGGTGTTTGAACTTCTTAAAAACTAATATCTATAAAAAAACAGCCTAGTTGTTAATCATATAAAACCGCTTAATCCTTGGAAAATAATAAATATATTTTAACTGAGAGACATGGCTAGTTTTAAGGAAATAAACACAGATGAGGACATTATAAACATATAACAAAACAAGTGAAATTTAGATTGTAACTTAGATAATCATAATTAACTGTAATTAAAAGAAAAACTGGATTCCTTAAACTGAAGTTATACATATCACTAAAAAACAAAACAATAAGTAACATGAAATAAAGAACTTATTAATACAGAGTAGAAGCAACTAAAAGAAATGAAACGTTGATTTCATGTAGAAGAGATAAGTATGGATGAGTATGTTAAGAGACATTTTAAAACAAATTAAAGTTATGGTATTAAAATCAACTGTTAATCATCTTTTAAATAGCAAATATCATACAAAAACTGCTGAATGAGTAAAACAGAAGCAAATAGCAAACTATGTAAAATGGAAAAGAGGACAAAAGTATTGTATATACCGATTAAAAAATGTATGATGACAATTGGCAATTTGAAATGAGAAAGAAAGTAACTTATAGATAACCCCAGAGGATGGGCCAATAGCCCGAAATGTTAGGAAATCAAATAAAATTTGAATATACGGAAGAGAATCCTTCATTTAAAAAAAAATCCTATAAATAAAGCACTGTTCCTCACTAAGTGAAAGAAAAGAACCAAGTAGTTCCAAGCTCATGGTTTCAAAGCTCATTTTCTCGATTTTTTTTTGTGCCCAAACACTTGTACATTCACTAAGATTTTTCAATTATTAATATGTGGGTACAAAAGTACTCGTAATAACATTCTAAAGTAAACAATCCAATTTTAATAATTCATATAAGAATCTGAAGTAGTTGAAAATAAATTTCACCTTTTTTATTAAGAAAACTGAAGCTTTAATATTTCACATTTCCAATACACACCTTTTTTAAAAATAAGTTGGTTACTAATTTACTCATATCTAACATTTACCCCTCCTTCTCATGAAGAAGGTTGGAAGTACCCATCCCAGAATATATTGAATAATGTTAAGAAATATTTAATAAATTTCCAATATTATATCACAAACATCTTAATTAGAAGAATATTGCAGTCTCTTATCCCTTGCTCAAGCTAACCTCTAGAGAAATAAAATTTGAGACTAACACTACGCAACATTGTTTTATCACATTTTTTCAATCTCATTTGCATCTTCATCTTACAGTAAAGATATTTTCGATTATGATCCTAAACCATCCATTAAGTTGTTTTGTAATCTGTTAGATGAAGAAACATTGTATAAAATTACAAGTTTACACGCTATTCAACTCTCAGTGATTTCTACTCCAATTATCATGTTCTTCTAGTTCTAGAACTGTGATTGCCACATTAACTACTTAAAACATTCTAAACAACACAGTAAACAAGAGTGAAGGTTCCACTGATGTCAGATTAGGTAGGTGACACAATGCGGCGCTGAAAATAATCGTGATGGATCCGGTGCGGTGATGTGTGACCAGACTTTTTGGATCTCCATTCCAAACCTGATCCTTAAAATTGTGATGGATGCGGTGCGGTTATGTGTGGCCTGACCTTTATGAAGTATCCAGAAAGTGGATACAAAAAAGTATAGTCCATTTACTAGGTTTATAATATAAACTGATTCTCTCTAGAATTTTTTTTCTTATTTCCTTTCATTCCATAGCATAGTATTTAAAGTAGGGTATTGAAGTGAATGATGTGTTTTCTAAATAAATCTAGGTTTGCTTAGAATATTTTTATTAACTTCACTAATAATAAATATCAGACTAAACCTTAGGAAGGTTTGGCCGAGTTTATCTAGTAGATTAATATAAAATGATGCATTGTGTTTTGTTACTTTATTGAGTTTATTGTGTATCTATGCTTAGTTATGATTATTATGTATATTTTTCTGTAATAAAGTGCCCGAAAGATAATAAAGAATCTTATCTCTATCTCTTTATATATACTATTCTCCATATGACTGACTGCTCCAGACCCTTTACAAGTAAGCAAGACATCTGTGTTGTTGTTTATACCATTACTTGGTTGCTGCTGCTGAAGAGTGCATTCTGTCATCCTCAATTTTCTTTAATATCTTTCAGTTTCCCTCCAGTTCATAAACTTTTTAGGTATTGTTCTCCTTAGTAATCATGTAAAATGCTTGAAGCTCCTCTCCTAGTGCGATGTTGTTGAATTGAACATAAGATCCCATGGTACCTGTTAGTACTGATCTTCATTGATTCAGTTGTTGCATGCAGACTGCGACATGCCAGTCTCTGGAACTTTCCTAACAGAATTTCGTTCTTCTGAGTCCCTGCTTTGTGCCACCTATGTGCTAAGTGAAAAACTATTGATTTTATCGCCATTTTGTTTAGCCAATGCACTATTCTTTGCTTAAGTTCCTGTTCTTGCCTACCCCTCTTTTGCAGTCCCATATTTAAAGGCTTTGTTGGTCATGTTTTGTCTAATTGAGCTTTTCATCCAGTGTTACCCCCAAAAGTATTACTTCTTTACTATGATGTAGCTTGATTCCACCTATTTTTGGTAATTTAATAGCTATTCTTTTAGAAGATGCATATAATTATTTTTTAATGACTGATCGTTAATCCATTGTTCAATTTTATTATATTCCATTGTTTGCCTCCAACACAGATCGCAATATCATCTGCTTATCCTGGTGCATAAAAGCCTTGTTTTTATGTTTAGTCAACTAAGTATATACTACCATGCACCACAGTTAGAGGATATTTAGTCTGTATTTTTCTCCTTTAGGGTGTTACAACCCTATGAGGGGGTCTCTCAAAGGCATCTTCATTATCTGGGAAGGTTCCTATCATGATTTCTTTTTGGTTTGAAGATAGTTAATCCTTTAAACCAGGTTATGTAGGGCTACTTCACAGAATTATCCTATTTAGTATGCCTGCTGGACTATAACCAATAGCTGTTCTCTCACATGCCTATCTATTAGTTTTTCCAATGTCTAAATCAGTAAAGATACCAGGTATAGGGCCTAAATGCTTTAGGATCTCAGTAGGATCCTTTCTCCAGCTCATTACTTTTCCAGTCATGACAGTAAACTGGTTGGACATTGAGATCTTAGCATTATCGATATATATTATAGGGAAATATATTCCCGGCGGAGCCACCAGGCTCCGTGGTGCAATTGTTAGCATACCGCGCATGTCACGCGGAAGACCCGGGTTCGATTCCCGGCGGAGCCAAATTTTTTCTCTTCAAAAATAAATTATTTAAAATAATTTAAAAAATAGGTGGTTACCCACAATAATGGTTAAATTAATATTTTAGGGAAAGTGTGTATTATCCTTCCACGAGATGGTGAGAATTTTTTTGCTCATGAATCCCTGACATTGTACTTAATTCTTGCCAATTGTCTCCTTTTTAAAAACTTTTAAATTTTATATTATATATATATATATATATATATAATATAAAATTATATATATATATATAATATAAAATTATATATATATATATATATATATAATATAAAATTTATATCATATTATGAATATATATATAGTAGAATAAATATATAGTAGAATATATATATATAGTAGAATATATATATATATATATATATATATATATATATATATATATATATATATATATATATATATAATGCAATGGGGGCCGGGATGGCCAAGTGGACAAGGGCGCTTGCAATAGATAATCAAAGTTAAGCAACGTCCATCGTGGTACTTGGATGGGTGACCGCTCTATTCGGGGGACCGCCCACCAATGAACGCCACGCAGTCCAAGTCTACCCCCAACCCCGGGTATGTGAGGCCCGTCAGCCTACTGGAGGCGACTCACACCGACCGGGCGTAGGAGTGATGAACCTTCCCCGTGTATCTCATCGAGAATCGTGGTGTGGTTTTCCAGGATGTCAGTAACCGCCTGGAGGTTTGGTTCAGGGACGGTATCCTTGGACCTAGACCAGTTTGTCACTGTCCTTGAACCCGAGAGAGCTGACACCATCGGTGGGAAGGACACTGCCAAATTGGCCCCAATGGGATTGGTTATGGAGCTATGGGCAGTCTGCCGCTGTACCATGGTGACCATGGCTTGCAGCAACGTGAGGTTTGGGCTACCCCCTCCAGGCTGTCTGTACTCCCGCAAGCAAAACAAATGTCTGTAAGAAGACCACACTGCGCGGCCAAAGGTCTCATTAGGCCTAATGCGCCAACCGAAAAAAAAAAAAAAAAAAAAAAAAAAAAAAAAAAATATATATATATATATATATATATATATATATATATACATATATATATATATATATATACATATATATATATAATGCAGTTTGTAGGATGTATATATAATGGACCAGAGTAACAATGAAGGTACAATTTCACTTAAATCTAATTAAATGCATGAAAAATAATTCCAATTTGTAATATTAACGAAGCTGTTTTTTAATTAAAAAGCATTCTATCCCAGTAGCTTACTTGCCTTACCAAAGTCATTAACACCTAAATTTTGTATATGTAGCAAATTTGTATATATATATATATATATATATATATATATATATATATATATTTTTTTTTTTTTTTCTGTGACTCTTTAAATAAACGTTTAATTTGAATAAGAATGGGAAGCTGCCTGTGGAGATAGAGAAGGCTGAGAAAGAGGGAGGACTGTTTGTTTCCTGCATGGTTGACACATGTCACATGTTAAGAGGAATGCAACTTTGTAACATTAGGCATTAGTGAATATCTAGAATATATATGAGCCAAGTTAACTCAAGGCTATTAAGACATTTGTTATATAAACTTGAGCTTTTAAATTTCTAGTTTATAATTTTATTCTTTCTTTTAGTGCAGCTGTTTTTCTATTACCTTGGCAAATCACCTTAAGTCCAAATGGAAAAAGAGTTGCAGTTCTTCAAGATACTGTTCTTGAAATTAGAGCATCCCGAGATGAATACACCACTATAATTGGGCGAGCAACAAGTGTGGTTTACTATCATTACTTTTTTATATAATATTTTAATAATAAATTTTCCATATCTCAAAATAATTATGTATATAGGTAATTTTTTTAGTTATTTAAATTTGAACTATGTCTCACTCATAGATTTTAAAAAATTTTCAAATCGAGTGTTCAACTATTTGACGATTATAGACATTTTTTCTTGCTTCTCTTCCATAATATCCATAATTCCATAATAAGATTAGTTTTATAAAGATCATTTTCAAAAAAACATATTAAAAAATATTTTTAAAGAAGTAATGTATATATATATATATATATATATATGGTGCGTGGTGGTAACTTGTGCCAATTATTATGTATCACAAATTCATTTTCTTCACTGACCCCCTTTCCCACAAATCTTGCAAATTTTGCAAAGTGTACGGGGGGGGGGGGGGGGGGTAGACTGTTGATCTAATTAATAAGGTCTCTTGACCATCATCAATTTTATATTTATTAGTACCTAGATTAAGTTGCTGTTTCCATGGTGGTTGCTAATTAAACCTGTTGCTAATAGATGATATGACCAATTTGATTTATTTGTCCTTCCATGATAATAATAATAATAATAATAATGAAGGCTCAACGAACCTGAAGGTTCAATTCCAACACCACAACTCGCTCCCTGCTCACATCTATCCACTGGCCGCCATCCAGACCCAACTTCGAAAGATCTGCCTTAACCCAATCCTGCCACCTCCGTCTTGGCCTACCACTTGGACGTTTCCCATTCGCCACTGGTTCTTGACCGGCTTTCATCAAAGTTTTTGTATCAAGTTCTATGGTTTCCGCGTCCTCACCAAGCAGAATCAAATCATTGGCATATCCGAGCACGGGTATATTCTCTCCCAAATTCAAACCCTTTCTGGTACGTTTCACCTCCCTAATGGCATATTCCAGTGCTAAATTAAATAAAACTGGTAATAGAGAATCACCTTGTTTTAAACCTGAGCAAACCTCGAACTTCTCAGAACAATAACTACCGATTCTTATTTTATTGAACGTTTTGGTCATACACATTTTTACTAGGTTTATTAGCTTTTTTGTATTCCCTGCTCAACAAGAATATTATACAATTTTTGGCAGTTAATCGAATCATATGTCTTTTTGAAATCAATGAAAAGCAGATTGTTGGGGCCAGAGGCGTTTCGCAATTAAAACACAAACCTTCCCCGGTGAGATTTTAAATCTTCCCCTCCTAGAAAAGACGTGTAAATGGACTGTACAGAATGTGTGGTGGGTAACGTGGGTGCCTATATGCCTGTAGGAATAAAAAACAATGAAGATAATAGGTAAAATAAAAGGCCCTTCCAAATGTTAACAAATATATACATATTGAGAAAGAATAAAACTTATAAATAACATTAAACCCCAAAATTATAATATAAGTGTTTATGAAAGTAGAGAAAAATAAAGGTAAATTAAATTAACTTAAATTTCTACAAATTTAAAATTAAAGGAAAAAGGATAAACAAACTTCTTTATCAAAAATATCTAACGTTAGGTACACAGAGAAAATAAATAAATTAACTGTTCATCAGTGAGAGAAAAAAGGATGAGGTTCTTCTATCCTTGTAGATTCAGATGAAAGAAGTATATATAAGGTACCTTATATCAGAGTGGTGTTGAAAAATCCGCCTTCTATATTCATCCTCATATAAAATCATAGAACTGGATCTAAATGATATAATTCTCCAGGCGATGGCGATATTTGAGATGAGGTGGGTGAGGGAACGGTTGGTAACAGTGGTGAGTGTCATTCCCCAAGCAACTACCAAAACACTAATGACACCCGCCTACCGCTGTGTTAGTTGTTCTCTTGTTTTTTAATACACTTGCTCCAACAGCTGGCATAAATTTCATATGGTTCTTATAACCATATTTAAAAATAAAAATATACTATAATTTAAAAAATATTTACAATTTAATTTATATTATACATAATTAAAAAATGTTTTAACCTATAAAAATTATACAAATTAAGGAAGATAAAAAAATACTATTCATAATAAACTAAAGGGCCTGGTATAAACGGGAAAAAATTACATTAGAGAAAAAATTATAATTAAAATTCACTACGGCTTTAACACAGATGTACTGTTCCGTTATATATTCTAATTTTTTCTCTAATATTTGATGGAGGAAGAATATTTTGACTACGGTTGAGTGGTTCTGTCTGAAACCACATTGATAGTCTCCGACGATTTCCTCGGCGTATTCAGTGATTCAACTAGTCAGGACTAATTTAAATATTTTATAACAAACCAGGAGGAGTGAAATTCCGCGATAGTTATTGCAATCCATCTTTGATCCCTTTTTGTGAATCAGAATAAGAATAGAATCTTTCCACTCTTCCGGTATTTTTTCCTATTCCCAGACCTTTTTAACCAAAAGATGTATTTTAGAGACCCAGCTTTTCCACATGCCTTGATTAGTTCACTAGGATCTTTTATGATAACTTGTACTTTATTGTATGTGGTGTGTAAAAACAATAATGAGACTGGTTTTTCCAATCTTTTTATTTGTGAAATGGAAAAAGAAGCCACACAGCACTGGATACGATTTTTCCATTTCTCATCGGCCACTGGAATAGCCTAAAATTGGTCGGTTACGGCTGTTTCATTACTTTCCAATGTTCCAAAATGATATCCCTTGAGATAAGTTTTCTGTGTCTGGAAGAGAATGGACTCAAGTCAGGTGAAGAATAAGGCTGAGGAGCTGCAGGAATGTTTTTAATGGCCAAAAACTTATTGATAAAAAACACAATGTGGCGAGGAACATTGTCATGAATACTATTTTTTTCTTAGTTTTTGACTCTTCTGCAATCATTAGACTGTCAAACGACGATCTGAAGGCACAACCATTGCGGATTCTGCTATGATGTTCATTGATTGTCGAAGAGTAAGGCCTTCCACTACTCAATTGATTCTCTTCCGTAAAAAACCTGTGCTCTGACAAAACACTGTCTCGATAGACCTGGCAATGTTTTTCAATTGTTTCCATGGCATAGCAAACACTAGAGAATCAGTCTCATTACTTAGTGACGCCTCATATTTTAGTATTTCCTGGTAATTTTATTTCTCTATTTTATTTTGAGACTAGTTGACTTTAGCTCATTATTTTTTATTTTATAACATGTGGAGACTGGTATCGGTACTTCAAAAATTGATAATTCTAATATTGGAAGCAAACAATGCTCAGCAGGGCCACAAAAAACGTTCTAAGATAAAGAATTGAAAAGGTTAGTTAGTGGATCCCATGTCAGGCACTAGCTGAACATTGAAAATCATTACTGATGACATTAGCAATTTATTTCCATGTACAAAATCATCATTTATTTTGTAAATCTTTAAATAATAAAAATATTCTCTCTTCAGGAAAAAAAAGTAATTTATGGGATAAATTGGTATAAATTATCTTTTTCCTACTAATTATCCTTGGCTATTAGATTGTAAAGGAGATCATATAACCTATAGCTCTATGGTTATGTAAAATTTTGCTTTTAATTACTGATTTAGAGTCACCGATACTTTATTTACTTTTTAATTTTGCAGTACCCCGAGACAAAAGACCTCAGTTTCGAAAAATCTCTTGGTCACCGGATAGCCTTATGATAGCTGTTGCTTCTAGTGATGGCTCTGTTCGGGTGTATGATTTTGGTGGAAGTCTCATATTTAAAATACCCCTGGTATGTTATCTGCAAATTATATAGATCTTTTCATATTATACTATTAATTAAATTGATATTTTTTTTTAGCAGTCCTATAGTGATTATTTTTCTTTTCATTTTACTTATATTGATAAAGGACTATATGTTGACTATTTTTAGAAATGTCTTATCGGTTTTGAACCGTAAATTTTTTTTTCTTTTTAGATAGCTCCTGAAAGTATCACGAAGAAATTAATAACAGGCCTTGAATTTATTAGGTCAAGAGACAAAAAAGGTGAATGGTAGGTTACATAATTTATTTGATTTAATAAACGTGTGGTTATTTGAAAAGTTTTCATCAACTAAACTTTGAGAGAAATGCTTTATTTAAAAAAAAAAAAAACAAGCACTGCTGCCCAAATACATTGGGTTGCTATATGACACAGCATACCGATCAATATTTAAAATACATGAATACATAAAGTTAAAATACATCGTTACATTTTATTTTATAATTATAATATCATAGTATTTTTTTTTCCTTTCCCTATTTTTTATTTATTTTTTCTTCTTTTTCCATCTATACCTTTTACAGTTTTGTTTTTCTTTGTTATTTATTTTATTTTTTTATTTCACCTTTTCTCTTCTTCTCCATTTCATTCCATTTTCTTTCTTTTTTCTTCTTCCTTCTTCCTTCCTATTTCTCATAATCCTATTCCTTTTCTTTTTTAGCGCTTATTCCCTCTCTTAACGCTCACACCATAGATAGGCACACAAACAGAGCCGCTCGAGAAAAAAACCCACAAAAAAGATATATACCAATAAAAACCTCATATCTAATAAATAAAGAAATAAATATGTACATAAATAGATAAATAAATAACTATATAAATAGAAAGATAAATTATTAAATAAAAATAAATAAATAAAAAGATAGACTAAGTTGGACTAAGAATCAATTTCCATACAGATGGTGGTGAATAATTCCCAGGGAGTCTAGGATTATATTTTCGGCCAACACCGCAATATCTCTCATTTCGACACCTAGGTCTTCTAGAAAGCTCCTTATTCTGTTAGGGATCGTTCCACGAGATAATTATTATAATCAATATTTATTTTTGATCAAAACCCTATGAAATTCTGAGCAGTTAATGTGTGCTAAATAATTTTTTAGCGCTTGAAATAATGTAAAAATTTTGACAGAAATTCACAAGTTTTTCAAACTTACATAAATCTAAACTTGACTTGATCAAACTAAATTATTTTTATTAAAACTAAAATGCACCCAGTTAATTTTTCTTTTAAATCAAAATCGCATTTTTTGAAAAGTTTTTTTTCCCATTTAAATGTTATGAGAATCATAATATTCATTGTACTGGTATAATTATTTTTTTCTATATAACAAGTACATTGATATCTAGGGATTGCACCTAGTTATCAGAGATGGCAGGAACCTGCTGACTTGGTGACCAAGCTGTATGGTGACTTAGAGGATGTGAGAAGCATTCTTTCGTTTTCAGACGACTTTAACTTGACTTAGCCATTTTAATGGTAAGATCAAAGAATAAGAAAGTTGAATAGTTTTGGAACAAAATTAGTTTGAAATGAAGGTCTGGTAGTGGCTTCAGAAAAAATCAAACCCCTTGCATTTCTTCAGAGCATTTTAAAAAGATAATAATAAAATAAAACACACAACAAAAAAGAAGAAAAAAAAAAAAGGAAGAAGCTGTACCACAATGAACGAGTTTGACACATAAAATGGCCAAAAATAACAGTTGGTGAAGCTGAAAGTTTCCTAACTGTGAAGAAATTCATTGGAAATTCTTACATTTTCTTCAGTGAATCGCATCTGCTGGAAAGTTATGTTTTTCCACTTTCAATGTCCCTTTTCTCGGAATCTACTCATCGCATCGATGTAATTCTTTTTTCTATATGACAAGTAAATATAGAACTTCTTAAGAATTTTTATTTTAATAATCCTATCAAGTTCCAAGAAAAACACATTTGAACATTATCGTTATCGATGAATCTATCGCAAGGGGTATCGAATTTACCGTAGCAGTTCATTATCAATAGTTATAGGATATACTTACTTTCCTCAATGATATATAGGGCTTGCTGAAATGAAATCATTGAACAAAAATGAGTTTGGGCATTGAATAGAAAGACAGGACTTAAATATAAATCACGAGTATTGCAGAAAAATGTTTAACTCAATTGATAGAATATTGCTATATGTATGTCCAAAATGCATAAAATAAATTATCATAAGATTAAACAAGAGATATTTGGAAAACTAATATATAAGAATATATTATTTGACGGTCAACTAATGGTAAGAGAGCCTAAAATAGCGGTATTACATAACAGCATTAAATCAAGATCCTATTCTAAATAAATACCATACATGATAATAAAGCCATTAAAAAAGTATGCCAAGCAGATTAGTTTAGGTTTTTCACAAAAGATGAAAAAGAAAATAATATTTCCTATAAACAACCAAGGGCACTTGTATAACCATATCTTTTTTTCTCAAATATTGTTTGATGTGATCGATGCTTTGACTATCCTTATAGTTCTTACATAAAACTATTCTTTAACTTTTCATCAGTTCTGGACCAAATCCAATGAACCGATATCGAAATAAATTGGCTCATCATTTAAAGACAAAGTTGGGGGCAGAAATGAATGAAATCGACAACTTTTTTAACAATCCGCAGCCTTTCTCTCACTTTAGTCAAATAGAATGAGCGCTTTGCCATGCTGGTGGTATCGCCGTCAGATCGTTGTTAATACAGTGTAGCAGACAGAAATGATCAGTTAATAATTACCTCCCCCCTCCACAATATATATCCAAATAAATGTTATGTGCAATTTTTTTCTTTTCTTTTTTTTTTTTTTTTGTTCGGTACCCCTACCTGGCCAAGTGTGGCATACGGGGGGTTTCTCTATAGGTGTAACCAATCTATTCTAACCATGGTGGGACGGTTGAGATTTTGTTATGTCCAATTAATTAATCTCCTCTTGATTTTGTTTGACCTATGAGTGGCAAGTGTTTCAAACTTCGTCAAAACTGTAAAAAGTTTATTAATACCCTCTCCTTATTTCCTATTTGCAATATTATTGAGGACTTATACTTCTGCTTGACCTAAGAAGAAAAGTTATTAGTTGTAAGCTCCTCCCCCCCCCCCCCCCCAGTAACTATTCATAATTTATGAGGAATTAATCCTCAATTAAGACTTCTATATTACCCGAGAACGAAAATTGTTTAAAATTTCATTTTAAACCGATTAAGCCGGTAAACAGTTAATACCGCCCCCTTACTTACTATCCGTAATCCCAATTTGACTCACGTATGAAGACAAGTTCTTTCTCTTTCGGAACATAGGCTCCCAAAGATAGTGTCCCAACAAATAATAAACAAGAAATTATTCTGGTTTAACCATCGATTGTCTCTATTCCACTCTTTTTCTTTATAATTTTCTAGTAATGACGTGGGTTTATGGAGTCAACAATTTTCGGCCCTATTTTCCAAAATAAAAGAGGATTACTATGAAAAGAACTTTAAATGCGCGATTATATCAGACCACTTTCTTTTAAACAAAGTTTTAATCTCGAATTATAAAAATCGCGTTACTGCATCTCTCTCCAATTATTTGAATTTTCTGGAGGTGAAATGGCTGCTTAAATTGAGGGGAGAGCTTCTTTATTTGAATTATCGTCCTTGGTTTTAAAATGATCCCGATCAGTCAAGATGTTCTCTATGTAATTGTAGTTCTTCTTCTTCCTCTTCCTCCTTTGTTCCTTTCAGCGTGGAGGTGCCTCTGTCCATGTAAACCAAGCCTCCCGGTCCCGAGCCAGTGCCTTCATGGCATTCCAGTTTTTACCTCTTTTCTCTCCCACACTGGAGATGTAGTCTGCCCATTGAGTTCTGGGTCTCCCTCTGGTGAGTAGGTGTTTTCCTGTTGGTCTGGCCTTGAAGTATTTTCTTGCATCCCGGTCCTCATTCATCCGACAGAGATGTCCGAACCATCAAAGTTGCCTTTTTTCAAGAATATCCTTTAGAGAAGTAATCCCTAGATCCTCTCTAGTCCTATCATCCCTGATACAATCCCTTCTGGTTCGGCCCGCTACTTTTTGGAGGTACCTCATTTCCGATGCAGTAACTCTGCTTAGGTGCTTATCTAATGGTACCCAGCTTTCACTTCCATATAGAAGGGTAGGTAGGTAAACAGCTTTAAAGATATGCAGCTTAACATTTTTCTCCACCTCCCTTTTCCCTATAAGTGTGTTGCAGAGATGGTAGTAGATTGTGTTTGCCTTTTTTATCCTATTGGATATCTCCTGGTCTATCTTTCCATTCCTGCTGATGACTGTTCCGAGGTAAGTGTACTCATCCACCATTTCCATTATTTCACCTTTGCAAAGTATTTCGACGTGTTCTTGTTCCCGGCCAATGTGCATCACTTTACTTTTCCTGACATTAATTGTCATTCCTTTTCTTTCTAGCTCGGCTTCCCATTCGATTACAGCTTGCTGCAAGCTCTCTTTAGAATCCGCGATGAGGACAATGTCATCCACGAATACCATTACTTGGGCGAGAATTGTCCTCATATTCCAGTTTCCAATAGTAGTGTGGGCTGTCCTATGTTTGCATATTTTCAGGATTTCATCCATGTATGCAATGAACAGGAGGGGGCTCAAACTATCTCCTTGTTTTACACCCTTCTTAATAGCAAACACATCGGACTCTCTTCCATTAATCCTTACTATTCCTTTGGAATCGTGATATGTTGATTTAATGGCTTCTATCAATCCTTGGGGGATGTTTTTTTTGTGAGTAATTGTAGTTCTGGTTCCAAAAATATCAAATCAGTTGCTCGAGATAGTTTTATGATTTTAGGAACACGCACACACAAAAAAGGTAATAATTAACCAAATGATCTGAAAAAGTACATTGAACCCAAGGTCTTTTTTAAGCCAAATTTTTAAAGGTTTATAATGAAGGAAATTTGTTGACCGTAGAAGAATATGAGATGGAAATGGTTGGGGGTGCGGTCAAATGAAAACACTATATGTGAAATAACATATATATTGTGCCGACGTTTCGACCCGATATTCAGGTCTTCTTCAGGGCTAAATATAAAACAAGATAACAACCAATAAATATGAAGAAAAGAAAAAATAAATAAATAAAATAATTAAATGAATAATTAAATGAATAATATATGTATATATATATATATATATATATATATATATATATATATATATATATATATATATATATATATATATATATATATATATACATATATATGCATGAAAAATGAAAATGAGTTAATAATTACATAATAGAATAATATAAATTAACTTTTTTTTTTTTGTGGAATTAGATATTAAACAAAAGAATATGAATAAAATTTTTGGATTTTAAGTAATACAATTGTCAAATATGGAAATTTTGAAAATATTGAAATTTTATGGATTTGTATAGCTTTCCATATTTGACAATTGTATTACTTAAAATCCAAAAATTTTATTCATATTCTTTTGTTTAATATCTAATTCCACAAAAAAAAAAAAAAATTAATTTATATTATTCTATTATGTAATTATTAACTCATTTTCATTTTTCATGCATATATATGTATATATATATATATATATATATATATATATATATATATATATATATATATATACATATATTATTCATTTAATTATTTTATTTATTTATTTTTTTTTCTTTTCTTCATAGTTATTGGTTGCTATCTTGTTTTATATTTAGCCCTGAAGAAGATCTGAATATCGGGTCGAAACGTCGGCACAATATATATGTTATTTCACATATAGTGTTTTCATTTGACCGCACCCCCAATCATTTCCATCTCATTTTAAAGGTTTAAACTGATCTACAATTCATTAAAAAGAAAAGAAGAATACAAGGTTGATAGGAGAAGGAGAGAAGTAAATGAGATGGAGGCTGTCCTACCACAACAGCTGCTGCTATGTTATGTGTATTACGAATTAATTAAAATGTTAAACTAATTAATTAATCTTAATTAATTGTTTAAATTCTTTAGTTACCTATTTAGTTAATTATGTTAATTAAATTTACCTTACACTACATACAATGGGATGCCAGGTTATTTTCATAAATAACCAAAAGATTGAATCATGTATAATAATTATCATTAAAATATCTGGTTTTATTATATATTCCTGTGATAGTACTGAATAAGTACTCGCATTGCATTGTATTCCTTTCTGAAAGTATCATGGAGGAAGAAGTGATAGCTTTAAACTAATTATTATTGACAAAAACTTAGCATTTTATCATTTCAGATAAATATCCCTTATTTATTTATAGAATAAAACAATGTAATAAGAACAGCGGGACCAGCATTAGGAGAGTTAAACAGTATCTGAGAAATAAAAGATATGATACTACCAAAATAAAACATTTCTTTGTAAAGATTAGAATTTTAAGACGAAGCAAATATAATAATCAACATTGATTCTTTGAAACTAGTATTTACAATTAAGTTTAAACAAAATATTGTAATAAACTTTTATCCTTCGAAATTCTTATTTAAAAAACTTGAATTGAAACAAAAGATATAGTTAACCTTGATTCTTTGAGATTCTAATTTCAAAGTTAAGTTTTAACCTAATATCATATGAGCACCTATTCATCAAAGAAATATTGAAAAAAAAAGAAAAGATAATCATTAACACTTATCTAAAGAAGTTTTAATAATAATAAGAAAATGTTATTTGCATGCCTTAATATTTATACTGGAAGTCACTAAGCCAGAATAGGTTACAAAGGGTACCCAATCATAATAATACTTAAAATTAAAATATACAAATTAAACATTTAATAGGATACTCATCTGTTGAAGGCTTGGCTAAGATGTTAATTAAGATGTTAACTGATTAGGACATCACAGAGGAGCTCGAAGAACAGTGTGAAGAGTGTTCGCAAGAAGGCTTCGAATTAATGATGCTATCAAAAATTGGCGGGTATATATTGAGACTCTCCGCCTATTGATACATTGGTTGAATAAGGCTTAATCATGGTTTTAAAATACACATAAAACATCACTATTATTCTTATAAAACGGACAAAAGTATTGTAATGTTAAAGAAAACGACAAAACATATGGTTTAGAATGGTTCTAGACTGATTTTTGGAACGATCTAACAGTTGAAACAAACTGTCATAATACATGTTTGTGACTGCCATATTCGAGTACCATCTACGCCGGGCCAGAACATTCGAAGCCCGTCCTCTTATGACTAAATATAAGGCGCGATGGACTGGAGAAGTTAGTCATGTTAGCTGAAGTCATATGGTTATTTCTGTGTTACAAAGTGATACTTTTTGTAACCTGTTTTCATAATTTGTGTGGCATTGAAAATTGTTATTTTTTTTTTTAATAACAATTGTTTAACATACAAAAGTGTTACGGTATTTAAGACACTAAAAAATGCTTTAATTATTCTTATTTTAGACAATTTTAAGGCTTCGGGTATACTTTCTTTTAGTAACAGATTCTCCCACGTGTGTCAAGCGCTCTGTCAAAAACAGGATATTCCATCATTCCCAAGAGGATGAGACAGAGGATTCTTGTTTCCCGATTCACTTAAGGTTAATTTTTGAGGAATCAGACGGTTTTTAAAAATCTGAAATAGTGTATTTTTATTTATTTATTTTTTTTTTCTCTCCCATGAACATTTTTTGTGACTTTTACATTTACATGGCTGCTGAATTCTAATCAACGTTTAAAAAAATTCTACCATGCACCATTTTTTAGAGATAGGAGGTTGTTTTTGAAAAAAAAAAAACAACTGAGATAGTATTTTTTTAATTTATTTGTTTAATACTTTTTTGGTGTAAAACAGTAATATATAAAATAATAATATTTAATACTGAACATAATTAATGTGTATATTTTTTCTTTTGTACTCTCCCATTAGTCATCCATTAGTACATCCTCAGTAGTCAACCATCTCCTCATTGCATTTACTACTATAATTTTTTTCCATTTGGGCTATATCTTGATGAAATCATTCATCGTGTTCATCTGAAACTGCTCCCAAGTTTCAGATGAACCAAAGGAGGGAGAAAATCCAAAGGGCAATGTAAAAAATTAATTTTTAATGTCATGTGGCAACCCATGGCCTTATATGATGAAAGCAATTCTTCGACAATGTCATTGTAATTTTTTGCTCTTTTGTTCCTAATACTTATGCTCTTCTAATTTTTTCATTTTGTAACACATTATAAAAGTTTCAAATTTAAATAGTTTTTTAATTTTTGGTTGGAGTTTTTAATGATAAAAAATGCTCGAAAAACACCACATTTTTCGACTTAGAACACACAGTTTACAAAAAATGGTGCCTGATAGAGATTTTCTGACTTCAGATTCGTGTTCAGCACACTCCAAAACGTAATAAAACAACATTTTTGTTGAAGGGAGGATTTTGATGCAGAACAGTGTTTTAAATTTTGATTTTAACAAATTATATTTTCTCATTTTTTATTTAAGTATGATAAAAAAAAGAAATAAATAGACAGTATGGGGGTTCCAATACATAACACAGCTGGCTATCTTATAGCCATTGTCCCCACCATTATTTCGCTGGCGGGTTGGGGGGCTGCGCACGCTGACTCTGGGAATCCCTTCTCTCACGCCTAATCTAGGAATCCCTTCTCTCACGCCTAATCTAGGAATCCCTTCTCTCACGCCTAATCTAGGAATCCCTTCTCTCACGCCTAATCTAGGAATCCCTTCTCTCACGCCTAATCTAGGAATCCCTTCTCTCACGCCTACTATAGGAATCCCTTCTTTCACTCATAATTGCTACTTACTATTATCAAGCTGTTACTGTGCATTGATATAAAACCTTGAGATTCCTAGTGCTACACTGTTGTTTATATCATATTTTTGAGACTATAGAATCTATAAAAAAGAAATAAGTAAGGCTTATTTCTTTTGGATGTCTTAATTATATGAGTAGATGTAATGATATTTTCTTGCGATGTATGCTAATTTAAATCTTGAGATTAAGTCAGTTCTCAAGGCTAGTTCTGAAGGCTATTTGGTATTTCTGAGAAGTTCTTTTCATCAACATTGAAAGGATAGTTCAAAATTTTTAAATTGGGTTTTTTATAATTTTACATGGAAATGTTCTATATTTAAAAAAATAAATAAGCATAGCTCATGTTTTATTTTTTTCAGGGAACTACTCATTATATATGCAAATGGGTCTCTTGATTGCTATATCATTGCCTCGGATAAAAGCATTTTTAGTCACCATTCTATATTGCTTGAAAGTGGTATTTCAAGTAGTGCTTTCAGCCAAGAACATGGAATATTATTTTTGTCCACTAAACCTTTGAATGTTTTTTCTTTTGAGGTCTGTAAACTATTGCTTTAATTTTAATCTAGGAATATTCATTAGTAAAGAGTAGATTAAACTGAAACCACTTAATTGGTAGTCATTCATCATTTTTTGCTCCAAAGTACGTTTTTACTTAATTTACTTGCTGCTATTAATTTCGATAATTGTTCATATTTTATAGATTATTCATAATTATCTTTTGTTAATTTTGAATTTTATTGGAGTTTTCTATTTGATATTTTGTATTGATATGATTTATTTTCATAACTGAATCATTAATAAATTTCACATTTTTAGAAAATAATATTTAATTCTGAACTGTTGTTTATTACTGATTAATTTTAATCAGTTTTAAATTTTGCAAATAATTTTTTGTTATATGTTGAAATTTAGTCATTTTTCATTTTTAAATAATTAATTTATAATTTTTTAACTATTTTAATGGAAGAGAAAAGATTGAACCACCTCTGGGAATTGAACCCAAGTCCTCTGCATCTCTGTTGCAGCGCTCTTACCACTGAGCTAACCGTGGGGCCAATCCCATCTGTTTCGATCCTTTCTCTTTAGCGATCCCTCCCCTAGGTTTCGCCACATTGCAGTATAGTAACCGGAGGGGGGGGGACTGTAAAATTGTCCAGATAACAGGATCTAATTGACATACTGTCACAGTTAACCCTCAACTACTCACGTCGGGTCATATTGACCCATACCAAGTTTCATTTCATTCTATTTATACTTCTTTGGCATTGAATGGTCACAAAACTTTGACATATCCTTTGTTTTGGCTCTCGTTACTTCTTGCCAGTCTAATCTATAAGTTATATGTGTCTGGAAAATAAGGGAGGTGTTTATTTTATCGAAATCAATATTTTGACCCGAGGTGAGTAGTTGTGCAAGCCATTTTTTTGTGTCCAATGCGGGGATTGCATTTGTAAAAACCACTCATTTCTTATTTGTTTTAACTTCAAAGGTTGTTTGTAGACAAATTTTTGAATTTTAAATCAAAAGAAATTATTTTAATAATAGTAATGTTAAGGAGTTAATTTTAGTACTTTGTTTCAGACCTATAATTTAACATGTTATTCATATTTTAAAACTTGAATTTATTGTATACATAAATAAATATATATTTTCTAGCCTTATCCTGTTGTTTAAAACTAATATTTCACATCCTAAGGTTATTTAATTAAGTTATTTTTTTGTGTTCTGGGTCATATTGACCCGAGATGAGTAGGTAAGTAACATTGATTCTGGTGAGTAGTTAAGGTTTAAACATTATATGTTGAAATTTAGCCATTATTCCTTAGAGTGTTTTATTTTTGGAATTTCTTTAATGAAGGAGTCTCTTCCATATATTTGTTGAAACTTTATTTGACTATCCCAACATTTCGGGCTGTTGGCCCATCCTTTGGGGTTATCTTATCTATAAGCTATTTTGTTTTCTCATTGCCAAATTGTCATCAGTATAATCAATACATCTGTCCTTTTTCTTATTTTACATTTATTTGGCATTCATAATAACAAAACATTTATTTCATTGTCACATTTTTAAACTGATGCTGCTTTGTGAACTTTTCCTTTCTTCGTGGACTTTTTTTTTTTAGTCATTTTTTTCATTGAATAAATTTCAACATATAATGTTTAACTGTGATGGTATGAGGACCTGGGTTCGATTCAATCTTTTCTCTTCCATTAAAATTGTTTAAAAATTATAAATTAATTATTTAAAATTGAAAGATGACTAAAATTCATCCTTCCATTTATCATTAAAATTCATGAAGATCCAAACATAGGGATGGAAACATTGGCTTTTCAAAATGAAAAATGTTTAACTGAAAATCGTGACTATTAATCATGCTATAATATTGGTTTAATTATATTTGTAGTCTCAAAATTCAAATCGTATTGTATATTTCAGTTAATGAATTGATTAAGTTATTAAATCTCATCCAAAATTTTTGTTAATATTGGATAAACTACTGCCATGCCTTAACTTCTTCCTATTTATCTTTATTAATAAGATAAAATGTGAGGAAAATCTAATGATGAGCTTATAATGGAATATTTTGGAAATGTATTGTTTGCTATGTTATGACATAAGGGTTTTGATCATTGTTTTCTTTTTTGTCTGTTTAGTTTCTACAAATTTCTTTAAAACTATTAACCCCAAATAAGTGACTGATTCTTGAAGAAAACTACCCATTAGTTTTTTTAAAAAAAAATCTTATTTTAATTATTAATTTTAATTTAAAAAGAATTAGCAATCTCAAATTATTGTTATATCTGAAAAAATAATATTTTTTATCTTTTCTGTTTTCACTTCATTTTTCATATTGTTGCTCTTTCTAAAAAATTGAATTATACATACAATTAGTGAATAATAAATCATTATTATTCTTTTGTCCTTCACTTTTAATGTCTACTTAATTATATATATTTATTTTTATAGAGCTCCACATTATCAGTTGGATTAACTGCCTGGAGATTGCTTAATGAACCTCCTTATTATAAACAAATTTTTCCTACTGAGGAGGAACTTAGTATTTTAAAAAGGCATGGAAAAATATGGAGGTTTTTCACAATTTTTTCTCCCCAGGTAAAATTGATTTGTATTTTTTCAATACACCATTGTCCCATCACATTTTTATAATTTAATTAATTTTTGTATTTTTAGGAGTGTATAAACAAACTTGTTCTTTCACCGAGGAATGAATATCTTGCCACTCTCCATACAAATGGAACCGTTAGAATCTGGCTATCTCCTATTTTAAGGTAGTTTAATGATATTCACATTAAGATTTGTTTTATTTTTTCTCTTATTTTGTCTCATTTTATTACCTTTTATTTTTTTTAATTTCATTTACCTATTTATAAAATATATAGTAATGGAAAGTATTGAGATCGTGAAAAACATTGAGTTCCAGTTTTCAATGGAAATTCAGGTTGGGGACTAGCTCAGAAACAATGTGTCTTACAATGCTGAAATGTAGAACTGAGGTAGGTATTACCTGTGATGTGACAGCAAAGATTTCGTCAAAGTAGAGTAAACGTAGCGGGCACTTTATCCCCACGTCTTTTTTTCTCTTTGCAATTTCTCAAAAACTTGTCATGTTTAATCATAACGAAATATTCTTTAATATGAGGTTTCTTATCGTAGAAAAGATCTGAAAGTGCTGAAATGGCTAAGGATAAAATCTTCCTATAAAATACCTTTAATTTTGTTTATTTGGAGTAATTAAAAGTCACTTATTATCCATAGCAACAATAATTGGCTAAATGTGTAATGTGAAAGGACTTAATAATGTATGAATTCACCTCTAAAGGATTTAATAATGTATAAAAAAAAATGAAACATTCCCCAAAAAAAATTTCAATTTCCCGTAATATGAATAGTAATGGATATGTATAATATATTTTTAGAAAGCTTAGAATTTAAGAAATAATAATATTTATTTTATAAAGTGGTAGAAGGTCACTAAAGTGCAATATTGAGGTAGCAAAAGAATAATAATTTTTTACTTACAGTTTATTTACTAGAAACTATTGATTTCTATGGCATAAGTAGCAGCTGTCTTAAAACTAAATCAAAACTTAAAGAATTGCAAACAATCCTTTTAATTTATTTTAGAATGGAAAACAAAGACAATTATTTAGCAAGAAGACAAGTGGATGGATTGTTGTGAGAGAAGGTGAAGGTGCATGCCGCACAAAATGTTTACCGATCAATAAAAAACATATGGCAATTCGTAAACTGTAATTAATAAAATTAAAAGTGATGACCATTTTCCTACTATTGATTCAAATGGAGAAATATTAACTGTTCCTACCTGTAACAAATATTATATTGCTGTTGTTTTCTGATAAATACTCAAGTGCTCAAAATTTGACAATTTATTATCAGTCGTCTTTATAAACCCTTTTTATCGAATCCTATTTACAATATATGGTAGAAGAACTTGATTATTCAGTCTAATACTTGTTACTTCTGTAATAAAAAAAAAAAAAAAATCAAATGAATCTTTAGAAAGTACGGAGTCCCATGAGTAAGTGAGGCCAACTTTCTTGGTATACCACTGTATGAAGTACTGACGATGGCTCCCATTTTCTAATAGAATAAACAAAAACATTCGTTATTGAGGAAAAAAGTTTTATGTTCCCTTTCCAGTAACATTTAAGCATGCCATTAACTGTTGTTAATGGCATAATAATAAACTACAAAACAAAAAAAATCTGGTGTGGTGCGCACATCACACCAGTTTTGTAGTTTCTTATTATTTTAATATTTTTGTATTTATTTGTTCACTTTAATGTTATATTATTTTGGTTGAAAGGTGATCAATAAGTCCCACCAGGTTTTTATAAAATGCATATATTTCGGCAAACTATCATCAGTGTGGCAATCATTGGTCACATTAAAATTGTTTGTCAAACATTATTAATTTGGGACAACCTAAATCATCATATTATATGTGGAATCAATGACTACCTTGTGGCTTCAATTTCTATCTGTTTGGTTTACCGAAAAATTGTATTCTACCTTAACAGGTTCCTTAAGTAACACAACATGAAAGGGAATAAAAAATAAAAAAAATACTTAGTAGTACATTTCTTTATTTTTTTTATTATCGTAAATCATTGCCAAGAACAATATTTTGGTTAAAAAGTCTACAACAAGGGGTTTCAAACTGTACCAGGCACATTACTGGTGGGGCTATAAAGAGCACTTAGGAATCAAATTGAGATCTGTCAAGTCTAAACTTGATGATCTGATGTGAGTATTGTTTCAACTGAAAAATACTGAGCTTTCCTTGACAGTTTCTAAATTTCTTACTTTTCTTGGATAAAGTTCTTTGGTTGATTTCCAGTTTGGTTACTGTTTTTGTCTTGGATCTTCTTGTCTAAGATCTTCTGGGATCATCCTATGCTCACGGATCACACTATCCAAAATAACAGACCTGACATTGTAATATTAGACAGAGGAAAAAAAAAAAAACAGTGTCAATAATAGAGATTGGTGTTCCTTCGGATGATAATATACATAGGGTAGTAACAGAAAAAAAGAGAAAATACGTAGAATTAGCAGAGGAGATGAAGAAGCTTTATAGTCTGAAAGAAAGCTGCATACTACCTATGATAATATCAAGTAATGGCTTAATACCTGAAGAAACCCAGTCTTCACTGGAAGAACTAGACCTTCCGTCTGGAATGATAGAAAAAATGCAGAAGGCAGTATTGTTGGGGACTGCAAGAGTAGTCAGGAAATTTATGACTATCAAATAGTTCAACAGTTTTTAAATTTATTTACTTAATTTTTGGTTGACCTGCTTTGGTCCCCATTAATTGTAATACCATGTATCATGTGTAACAAATAAAAATTATAATTATAATAATAAAATCTTTATTCCCGGGAACTAGTCCCTTAGGAAAAAATATATATAGAAACATATAATAGGCTTTAGAGCCTTAGAGTAGTCTAACAAAAATAAAGCAAATTAAAATAAATGAAAAAATAATGATAAATAATAAAGTAATCTATTTGTGATGAAAAAATTAAAAATTAAATATCCTTATTGACATAAAATGAAAATAACTGTGAGTGTGCAGCTTATAATATATACATATATACACTTATTTACAAATAAAATAAATGGAACTTACATTTAAAAAATAAATAAATATTAAAGGCCTTTACCGATTTAAAATTAAAATTGAGAATTTGTAGAGACTGTTTACAATTGTTTGGGAAACTGGATGGATAGGAGGTGATTTAACAGCCAGGATTTAAAGGTAGGGAGAGTGACAGATAAAAGGGGGAATAGAGTTCCATAGGGATAAGGACCGGATAATAATAGATCTTTCGAAAGCTGACGTTCGGTGGGCCGGTGTATATAGATCTGAAGACCTAGAACGGGTATTGCAGGAATGGACAGAGGATTTGAACTGAAGAAGTTCAGAGATATATGAAGGACGGCGGATCGGATAACTTGGAAAAGGAAGGAGGCCAGGAAATACTTACGGTGATAGGATGGGTATAACCACTTTAACCTTTCGTAAAAAGGTGAGATGGAGACGTCTCTTGGGACCCCAAAGATAAATCGTACGAAGCAATTAATTAAACGTTTTCATTTTGCTTCCACCATAAACCGCACGCATATCAGAAGATATTGGAGATGTCAATTTTCCAGGAAAGGGTTTGGTTGAAGGTTACTCCGAGGTTTTTGATGGTAGGATAGAATTTGATAGGATTATTATTTAGGAACAGGGTTGGAACATTCAGAACGGTTTAAAGGAGGTGATGGGATCCTATTAAAATTGCTTTCGTTTTCTCTGCACTTAGCTTCAACTTGTTAGCCTCTGCCTTAAGACTGATTCGATTTAAATCATCCTGAAGCTTTTTCGTCGCTGAAAATAATTCTGTAGGCGGGAAGAACAGATATATTTCGAAATCATCTGCATAAATGTGATATTGAGTATGATAGATCAGAAGAGGAAGGTCGTTAATATAAATTGCGAACAGAGTGGGGGATAGAGAGGAACCCTGCAGGACACCACAGGAGAGGGGAAGTGTTTTGGATGGAGGTTGGCCTGAAATGACTACGAACTGTGACTGTTCTGAAAAGTAGGATTTGAATCAGTGTAAAGCGCTGCTAGATAAATGGAGCTTTTGCAATTAGGTAAGAAGAATGCTGTGGTCAACTTTATCAAATTCTTTGGAGAAATCAAGAAGGATGAGGATAGTTATTTTACAGTGTTCGATGGACATTTGGAGGTCATGGGTAATTTTTAGGAGAGAGGATTGAGTTGAGTAGCCAGATCGGAAGCCCGATTGGAGAGGATTAGTGAGGGAACGTGTTTCTAGGAAGTTTTGTAGTTGATTTTCAATGAGGCGTTTTAACGGTTTTGAGAGGTTGGAAAGAAGAGAGATTGGACGATAATCATTCATTGAGGAAGGGTTTACCACTCGGACTAGAGTGGTTTTTCAGGAAGAAGGGAATATGGAATAAATAAATAATGATGAAAAAAATGATGAAAACTAACCAGATAACATTCTCTCTCTCTCTCTCTCTCTCTCTCTCTCTATATATATATATATATATATATATATATATACACATATATATTTATATATGCAGTGTTAGGTTGAAAATAGACTACAATGAAATAGTTTATTACTATTTATAGATTCTTTTCACTGCCGACTAATTCTTTCTGGATACATTTCGAACAAAAACAAAACAAAATACTTGTGGCAATGCTGCTACTCCTCCTCTCGCCAGCGTGATGCAATAAAAAAATGCGTATACTATAATGTGGCTTATTTCATTACAAAGATTATAAGAAGTTAATTACTGAAATGATTCACTTAACAACTTTTAATATATCCATATTTATATTTTTTTAATTGATAATTTTATTAAGAAGATGGCCTCTTAACCTTCTAAGGTAAAAATACTAGTTGATTGCTACCAATGGGTAGTTTCTCTAAATGCCTTTTCATGACATTATTTTCCTTTATTTCATAGCCAACCCATTGACTGTATGTATTTTAATGTTCAGTTGTTAATGTCAATAAATTTAGAAAAAAAGAAGAAAAAATTATTTTATTGTTTTTCATTGATAATATTATTCTTTGTTTCCAGGTTTTATTCTAAATTAGATAAACTTGATTCTAATAAACAAAAAGTTATGGTTATGCTTAGTGAAACAAGTATCAGTAGTCATGCAATTGATATAGATTGGAGAAGAGACAATGTAAGTCCTTTATATTATTAAATATTATTGTAATGATTTGCAATCAAACATAAGACTTTTTATATTATTAAATATAATAGAATTTTCTATTCATATTTTTAAATATAATTAAAATTTTTTTTATTAACTTTAAAGTCATTATTTAAATAAGTTTTTAATTATTTTATCTGAAGAGAAAATATTGGCCATGGCTGAGATTTGAACCTGGGTCTCTGCATTACTGCTGCAGTGCACTAACTAACTAGACCAAGACCCATACTCCAGCCGCATTGGTGGTGTAGCAAAACGGTTTTGAATCTTGGCCAAAGAAAATTTAATCTCTTCAGATGAAATAATTTAAATAATGACTAGTAAATAAATATTTAATAATGACATTCTTGCTGTAGATCCATACCACCTTTGGACAGTTTCTAGCCCCTCTATTACCTATTACTACAATTTATTGATACTGACCAGGTCTTGGGATCATTAAAGAGAGAAGGTTGACTTGGATGGGATACGGGCCTCTTAGCGTAGTTTGTTTGTGCACTGCAATGGGCACGGCCTTTCATTTTTTCAGATAAATTATTTTAAAATAATATAGGTATTTAAAATTCTTTGAATATTAGTAACACGTTCATGTCAGCGTGTACCACCAATAAAGTCCATTATTAGGTTATTTGGGATGCTTAGTATGAAAATAATATTGATTTTAATGTTACTCGCTCAGGTATCGTTTTATTATAACTTATGCTATATAAAATATATTAGGATTGACTGTTAGTTCATCATAGGTGCTGATTTTAAAAATGATATCAATTTTAACCCTTAACTACTCACCTTAATCAATGTTACTTATCTACTCACCTCAGGTCAATATGACCCAGAACAAAAAAAAGAAAATTAAACAACCTTAGGGTGTATGATATTAGTTTTAAACAACAGGAGAAGGCTTGAAAATATATATTTATTTATATATTTATTACAATAAAAGAAAGTTTTAAATATGAATAACATGTTGAATTATAGGTCTAAAGTGAAGTACTAAAATAAAGGAACTCCTTAACATTACTATTATTAACATAATTTCTTTTGATTTAAATTCAAAAAGTTTTCTACGAACAACCTTTGCAGTTAAAACAGATAAGAAATGAGTGGTTTTATACAAATTTAGTCCCCGCATCGGACACAAAAAAATGGCTTATACAACTACTCACCTCAGGTCAAAATATCGATTTAGATAGAATAAACACCTCCCTTATTTTTCAGACACTGCCAAGATGTAACTGGAGCCAAAACAAAGGATATGTCAAAGTTTGGTGATCATTCAATGTCAAAAAGGTGTAAATAGAATGAAATGAAATTTGTTACGGGTCAATATGACCCGACATGAGTAGTTAAAGGTTAAGATTACAAGCTGAGGTTATCGATTTATTGCACTTTATTCATTTTATATTTTTATAATCAGCACATTTGATAACCTAATAGTCAATCCCAATATCGTTTATATCGCATAAGTTAAAATAAGTTGATTCCTGTGCAAGTTATCTGATAATAAATATCATTTTTACATTCAGCACCCTCAACCACCTAAAAGTTAATCCCTATATTGGATGAGTCATAAAAGTCAATACCTGAGCCTAAAATCGATGTTATTTTCATAATTAGCATCTTCATTATTTTAATGCCAAACAACAAAATCGACTATATCTGACAAGCCATAATAAATAAATACCTGATCAAGTAAGCTTAAAATTGATATTTTCATGATCAGCATTTTAGATTACCCAATAATCGACCTCAATGTCAATATCAGGTGATTTATATTTTCGATAAAAACGCTTAACCCAATTATGTATACCATAATATGGAGAAATTCATAAAGAAACTTATACATGATCAGCTCCCGTCCGATAGAGAGTGGAGCTTTAAGTTTAGCTGCCTATGGAACAAGAAATAAGCCTCCTGCATGATCATGATAAATATATTATATAGTTCTTTTTACATTATTAAATATAATTAAAATACCTTTTATATTATTAAATATAGTGTAATCCTCTTATATCTATTCAAACTAAATATATTTTCCTATAATTTAAAGCCAATGATGCATGTTTACATTTGTGACTAAGTTATAATGACAAGTAATGTTTATAATAGAATAGAATAAAGGCTTTACAAACTCAAAGGCCCGATACTGACACCACCAATCGCTCCCTACAAAACTCCATCCATGCCTTCACCATTCTTGATAGACGGTACTAATACATCAAATCTATTCTTTACTTCAATTTCAAAAATTTTTCTAATCGTCGGAATTTTAAGTTTTTCCTGATTAAAATATTTGGTACGAGTTCCGGTTTGTAGTCTTTTTTGATAGAAAGTTTTTGCCGAACTTTAGCAACTAATAGTGCATGATCCGATCCGCATTTTGCCATCTATACTGTACCAAAACATGATCAATTTGATTTCGTGTTTGCGAATCCCGTGATGTCCAGGTGTATTTATGAATATCTTTATGTTTAAAAATTGTTAATTTTTACTATTAAGTTTTTCGAGATAGCAAATTTAATTAATCGGATTCCATTATCATTACTAATTTTGCGTAAACTTTCTTTACTAATAGTCGGATAATATACTTCATGCAATTTCGTGGTAATTTATCATAAACCCACTCTAGTTTATCGTAAAATTCGGACTTAGCTTTGTCATCGCTGTCTTTGGTCGTATAATTTATGTTGATTAATACGATTTTAAACCACCACTCCTGAAATACAGCCACTTATAGCCTATCCCCTAAAAATTGAATGTCCCTCAAAGAGGATATTAACCTATTTCTAATCAGAAACCCAGTGCCTAAACAATAATTTTTGCCCCCTCCATACCATATAGTATACTTTTTTTTCTTCGCGGCTATATGCACCGAGACCACCAAGGGTCTATTGTGCACCTATATTATTGCCTCAGTCCTAAATTGTTACTTTTAGAGCACCAGTAAATTATAGTAGACTAAATAGTTTACCTACCTTCTCTTTATGAGCCCTCCCTGGCCAGGAGATCTCTTGCAGTGCCAAGATATCTAAACTATCCCTTGTTCGCGACCGATTTTAACCCACCCACTATATTCAGACTTCTAACATTCCATGTCCCTAAAACTAAATCTCTTACTTTCAACTTGCTCCATGATTCCCCTAAAGCAGCTGGAGACCCGAACGAGGGACTAGTTTTCCTCCAGATAATGAGCATTTTACCTTAGGGGAATCCATGACTGTTTGTGGTGTTTGGGTGAACTAAAAAATATGTGAGTAGGGCATTCAAACCTACGTCACACCCTCTTGCAAGCCTGGGGGGCCTCTTTCATTGTTGGTCAGTGAGTTCTACGGACTTAGCCGGGAGGAACTTCCTAGGAATTTCCACCGACCATATTCCACATCCACCACTCATGAAACGCTCCCCACTTGCAGTAATGAGACCCGAGGTGGGAATGTTTATCATTCAATACTTTTTTTAATAATGATTGTTAGGAAATACTAAGTGAATATCACTTATATTCTTACTAATTCATTAAGAAAATTTTCTGTAGTTTAAATTTTGATGTAGTAGTTTCAACAGTAAAATTTTGTATGTATACCTTAACTTTTTAGTTTCAATTATTGAAAAGTTTTTTTGGTTAGTCCTATATATAACTACTTACATGTTTCTACCAACAAGTTTGATTTAAATTTTTGTATCAAAAATTATATTTAGAGATGCTTTATTTTGAAAGTTTAATTCTGAACTATTAAGAAGTTTTAACTTTTATTTTTAATAAATTATGATTCATAGAGATCATTTTTATTCTAATAATTTACTAATCTTTATTTCATTTAGTTGATAATATTTTACTTTTTAAAAAGCAGATTTAAATTTCTCAGACCATGTGGGTAAGAATTGAATCAAACTATCACAAAATTTATAAGAATATATAAAATGTTATATGGCAATATTTAGCTGGCAAACAGTTGTATTAATATTGTCATAATGCAAAGAAAAAGAGAAAATTTGGGAACTCCTATTTCATGTGAAAAGATATATACGTAAGAATTTAAAAAAAAAAATGCTTGACAACTTTGCTGATTATTTCATTTCTTTCCTCCCCAGAAATTGATAGTAGCATGGAAAAATGGTACTATATCTATTCATGATGTAAATTACTCGGTTGTATTAACATATTTTGGAAATGAAATTCTCAATGGTTTACCAAGATTAACTTCAGCACCATCTTCACATGGGTTCCTTGTTTTGGAATGTGAAACAGTTCATTTTGTTAGGCCATCAGTTTCTCCTGTAAGTAAATTTTATTTATCGTTAGAGTTATTTTTCTACAATAGCATGCAATATTTTGTTTATATATACATATATCAATATATTTGATGATTTTACCTTTTGATGATTTTTTTATTTTGATGATTTTACCTGCATCATACAAATTGAAATTGGATAATTCGGAAGATTTTGTTTGTATTTTTAATCATAAGTTACCTATATTTTAACATAGTTTTTATGTCTTTAAATTCAATATTATAATATATTTATGCATTTTTCTTCTTCTATTTTTGTTATTTTATTTCTTGAAATTCATTGCAGATTGGAAGTATTGTTAATTTATAAACAATACATCCGAGTCATTCTTAGTGTCCCTCCAGCATTATTATTATGAGAATTATCTATTATCTTCATACACCTGCTCTAGTTTCTGCAAATAAAGCTCTGCATTTATAGCACGGCCATCAGGAACCAGTTCAAAGTATATTCCCTCGACATTGCGTCCAAAACGTAATTAATCTTCAAGTGTAGTGTCACCACTATTGAAACGCCCAGACGAATGTTGTGCAGTCCTTTTATTTTCAACCATCCACTTCACATATTTTTTAAACTGCAGCTGCTCCAATAAATCTTTGTTTCCAATGTTGCCTTTATGCCGTTTTGAAAATTGTGCCAGTGGCACAAATGGCTAGTTACGAATTGAAGACCAATACAGATAAATTAAATATTTCATTCCAGAAACGATAAAACTTTTGTGTCAATCTCTGTAGTTACTTGCAGAATTTAACATTTTTTTATCTTGCTTTTATTTTATAATATGCCTTACCTTAAAGGGTATAGTCTTATTATTTTTAATATTCATTATAAATATATAAATGAAATGGATGGTTGACCATAGAATTCAAAGTAATGAAAATTGTTGGGGGAGTGGTCAGAAGAAGAAAACAATTATATATGGAAGTACATATATTGTGCCTAAATTTATTTATGTGTTTTCGTGTGTTTTTTTTTTCTTCTGAATATACCCCAAACTTTTTCATCACATTTAATACAGATTATTGATTTCTTTTATTTCAGGATATGAGCTCTGATGATGAAAAGTCATTTTTCGATTCTGCCGTTGATCTAGCAAAATCTACAATGTATCTTCTAACAGATCTGGAAAAATATGAACCTAAGATGAAATCAATTAAAATTGTACAACGAATATTCCGGCTTTTAGGGGTCAAAATGACAACTCCTGAAGAAGTTTTTGAAAGATTTGTAAGTTTATACATATAATTTTTTTTTTAGTTCCAAGAAAGGTTTATAATTTAGTGAAATATATTGTTTCTATTGGTTGAATGTATTGTATAAAATTGGAAGATCCTTGGCAGCCACTCATTATGCCTTTCCTTTTTTTGAATCATGAGCGTGACAACTGACGCTACATGTAAAGGAAACTAAAAACAAGTATATGACCTCTTAAGTAGCTTAGATTCATGCATTGTGGCCCACATACCTTTGAATAAGTGGGTGAATTATTCTGCCTGGGATCCTTGAAAACTGCCAGCAATGACATCTCAAATGAAATTTAGAGGAGAAAAGTTATTGATGAATGTTGTTACTTTAGACTAAGAAAAGTAAATATGTGTCAAGCACAAGCAAATTATGGCTGTATAATAGTCATATTTCTAAAACCAGTCTTGGGTGATATCATGGTTGGATGGACAAAATCTGCAGGTTTTGAAAGAAAAATTCTGTGGTTCATCTCTAGACCACAGATAGTTCGACTGACAGACTTTGTAAAGCACATAAAACTGTAAAGATTGAGGTGGGCCACCCATGCAGCTTTTATTTTAGAGTTTGAGGTACAAGATATATTTATAAATTATTATCAATAATAAGATATATTTATGTGTTATCAACATTATGCCTGCTCCAAACACTGATAGTAAAAACAACTAAAATGAAATTTTTATAGTAATGAGATCATTGATATAACAATATGTAACGAAAAATAAATAAACAAAAAAAAATTTTTTTATTTAATAAAACTCATTAAGTAATAATCGAAGAGGGCTTAATATATTTTTGTATATAATTAAAATATGTGTTGTTTTAAAAGCTTTGTATTAGTTTTTTATTGATATAATATTTTTTTATTTAGCTATAAAAATAATTATGTTTTTTTTTTTAAAAGAAGAGACGGGACCGAAGTAATTAATTGAAAAACAGCTGTTATTAAGGCATTTGTTTTTTTTTTAACAAACAACGAAGGAAAAGAGAGGAGATGTTCGCTAGCGTTCCACGAGTGATGATAAAATGAGACTGTTTTAGTGATTAACGTAGTTGTGGTCTATATCGCTAAATATCAGAGAATTGAAGAATAGTGGCGTTCACGGAAGAGATTCCGGTGACGAGAATCGCCAAGCCGAGTGGCTACTGGCAACAAAGCTACGAGAAGACAGGCGAGTTAAGAGAACAGACTGGAGATATTTTTCTTTTAATTTCTTTGTTAAACCTTGCTTTTTTTTTTATTGTATAGTTGTTATAAGTTTAAATTGTTTCTAGTTGTGTGAATAGAGTTAGATTTTGATCAGGCCTGACTACAGAAATTGTGAGTAAATTTTATTTTTAATATCGTAGTGTAAATATAGTGTTAATTAAAAGTTTTTTTTATTTGAGTTTAATTTGTTTTGTTCAATTTCTTTTTAACTTACCATTAAGTAGTTCATAAGTGTAAATTGCAAATTGTATTTTATGTACAGCCCTCTCCGAGATTTTAAGGTAATCTTCACTTATTAAATTTAAATTATTTTTTTTTATTCAGATTGCTTTAGGTTTTCGCTATTTCCTTAAAATAAATAGCGTGGCGCCCCTTAATTTATTTCAATTTTTTTTAATCACTAGTCATTTAAGAACCCGCCCGTCTCCACTGAGCTACCACCTTTTTTTTTACGATTGTTTTATTTATTTATAACCAATTAATATTTTTTTTTAACGTAACAAATATACCTAAAATGATAACAGGGTTAGGAATTGTTTTGTGTGGGCATAAATGGCCACTCCATCTTTGAGATCTATCTCCATCTCCTCTGAAAAACTCTTTTCCTTTCTGTAATGCTGTTCAAATCATAAATCTTGAATTGATTGAACATTCGATCCTTTTCTGAGAATCAAGGGAACTGTCAGAGGTTGATTTATCTTATTTAGGCTACATAAGATTAATACAGAGCTGAATAACATAAATTTTTTAATAGTTTTGTTATACTCTGAGTCACCCATGGCTGGTTATTAATTGAGTTAGGATTGAGCCTTCTCATAAGATTTATATTTCTCCAGGCTAAAATTGGATCCTCATATGCAATAGGGAACCATCCAACTAATACAAAATCTTGGACTTAGTTCAATTTTTAACAATTTATAACAGACAAATATTCCATACAAACAAAAAGGAACTGTGTCTTATAGATAGAGCTAAGAACACTGTGCCTTGGGTTTTATTTTGTATTTTATTAGAAGGGGGGGGGGCGCACTATAATAAAGCTAGATTTTCGGATTTCTTTCACACGGGGTGCACTATTATATTATCGAGGCCAGTGTTTTAAGAAAAATATTCAATTTGCATTTCAGTGGTGGCGGGTGCACTATAAAAAAGCTAGATTTTTTGATTTCTTTCACTTGTAGGTCAAATATTATGTTATCAAGGATGGTGTTTTTAAAAAAATGAAAAGGTTAGATTCTTGGATTTCTTCCACACAGGGGTCTAATATTATGTAATCAGGGTAGGTGTTTTGAACATAATATTAGACCCCCGTGTGAAATAAATTCGAAAATCCAACTTTTTTATAGTGTGTTTTTTTTTTCAATATGAGGATGCTGCTTATAAACTTCAAAATATATATTATTAGAAAAAAAGTAACGCCATTGCTACAATATTTAACTTTTTCTTTAATATAGTGCTCCCCATCGACTGAAATTCAAAATTGATTATATATATATATTTTTTTTTTTTGTACCAATATGTTCAATAGGACATCCTAAATAAAATTTTTTTTTCTCCAGTTGCAAAACAATGACTTCCTCAGAGCATATGAAATTTGTGATGAATATGGTTTGGATGTAATGAAAGTTTATCAGAGGCAGTGGAGAACCAGTGAAGTTAGTGAAGTTACAATTCAAAACTACCTTGTAAGTTAAATAAATATCTTTTGATTTATTTCATAACATAGTCATAATAAAAGAAGAGACACATAAAACCAATGTTTAGAACTTATTTATCACCTGGCTAATCATTGAAGTTAGATCTTATAAATGCTATGGGGCCAGTGCCGTCCTCTGGCTTGGCTTGAAATTAACAGTTCACTTTTTTAACAAATTTTGAGAAGTTTTAAGTAACCTTGGTCTAATTTTATTTTGAACTTTGTGATTAGAATTTCCATTTTAACCTTATTAGTGAATCATTATTGGTAGGAGTAAGTCTACAAAAAAAAGTATGCGTATGAAACATCAAATGTAATCACGGATAAGTCATATTAATATATTTTTTTTGGTGATAATAAATGACAAATATTATTAACACGTTGAGCGCCAGGGAAAATATGATGAACTTTTGCCTGGGGCCAAATCAATTTTTCCTAATTTATAACTTTAATATGATTAGAATGATACAAAAATTGCAAAAGAAATAAAAAAAAAGTTTAATTTTGGCAATTAAACAATAATTTTGTGAGCGGTACGTACGTACCGCCTGGCCCCAGGGTAAAGTCCGCTACCTATAGTAGTACGGGGGCTGCCCGGTTATGACCGCGACGTCAACCCTTGTCAACCTAATAAGATATTTTGTTTTGTAAAAAAATATGTTATTTTAATAAATAAGATATTTTGTTTTGTAAAAAAATAAATAAAATTAATTTCTTTTATTTATTTATTTATTTATACCACCCAAATTAAAAAAAAAAAAAAAAAAAAAAAAAAAAAAAAAAAAAAAAAAAAAAAAAAAAAAAAAAAAAAAAACCTTTGGGCCAATTGCATTGGCGTATTGTTCGGGGCCGTAGCGGTCCAATATGCCTTGAAATCACGCTCGGCAGGCAATCCCCTGGCCCAGAACAATCTTTTAGCTGGCGGGAGCCAGGCGGTACCTAGGGACCGCCTGGCCCCAGCCAATAGTCCAACAGCGGTACGATCGTACCGCTTGGCGCTCAACGTGTTAAAACAGCTCACAGAATAAATTTCATTTATAATGGATTACAGAATCACTTCAGTACAATTATTTATGTGCAATGGACAACACCATTTATATTGAATCCGTTTATTTGTTCCTAATATTGTCTATTCTCTGAGTTTCTACTATCTAAATGCATATTCTCCTTAAATGAATTAAAGATAAAGATAAGGTAGTTGCATAATTTGTAGCTTGCTGTCGATAAAATTTATTCTTTTGGATGAACTAACGTTTTGGTTGAGGGAACATGTGATTATTAACATAGCTGTCAACAAACATCTTTGTTCAAACATCATCATCAAACATCATTGTTTGAAATTTAAAGTAATAGTTGAAGAGTGGCCTGATTGAGCCACTTAAATATCAAGTCAAAAATTGTTGTAAAAAAAATTACTTTTATTAACATTAAATAAATGATCAGATGTCAGAATAGACTGGCATCAACCAGTTATTGCAGGTTATGCCCAGAGGAGGTATATATTTAGTAGGAAGGAAGGTAAGTATTGCATTCATTTATTTTAAAGTCAATTATATTATTTTTTTTTATTCAACTGTTAGTATAGGAAGTATTTACATTTTGTTTTTTCAATATTTACTTGATTTATAAGAATGTATTTATTAAAAGTAGTAATGATATTTATTGCTGATGGCTGTATACAAATTTTTTATTTTTAGTAAAAAATATTGATTTTATCAGCTGTCTGTGCTAGTTACCTGCAGCGAATAGGAATAAAATAGGAACTAGTAATAGTTGCTTATTAGATTTAATTAATTTCTAGTTAATAATAATTAGTTAATTTCTAGTTGTACCTGGCTCCTCTGAAGTAAATGTTTTGGATGAAAAATAAAAGTTCTGATATTTAAAATATTTACTTATACAGTCTTATTGCATTCATTGCAGAATTTTCAAAAGCTTAGTAACTGGGCTATAAAGAATTTTCAATATTTTACATCTAAAATCTGCTGTGCCATATTTTATTCAAGGGTTTTTATATGATATTTTAAAGTCAATTATATTTTTTTTTTTTATTCAACTGTTAGTGTAGGAAGTATTTACATTTTGTTTTTTCAATATTTACTTGATTTATAAGAATGTATTTATTAAAAATCTTTTCTTGTTTTCCCATCTTAAATATTTTTCTTAAAACCAGTTAAAATTCTAGAGTATACTGAAATATTCCTCGGACTTTTTTGCACTCCAGGATTGATTTTACATACATATTACATAAAGAAAAGCTCAATATGGAAAAAAATTGAATTTATTTTAAGCAAAATCTATGCTCATCTCTCTGATATTATTTTTTTTTTCTATAGAGCTTTATCTTTTATATTATGGCACCAAATATATTTTATAAATAAGAAGAATGGCTGTAAATTTATTGGGAAAAAATGCGTTTTAATTTCATCCACGTTGAGTAGGTAATTTATGAAAAGAAAGTATTTAAATTGATATAACTTCTATTATTGGCAATAGCTGGTTCCGATTTTTACCATACTGGTAGGGGGTGAAGGGTGCTAAAATACCATAATAGAATTAGATCGATCAAATGCGATCGATCGGCGATATATCGATTTTAAGATTTAAATCCCTGTATTTGAACATTCATTATATATTCGGCCTCGAATTAGATTAAATCATAAAACATACTTCTCGTTGAATTCTATGAAAATATTTTTTTTCATTCAAATTCCTAAAAAATAGGGTATTTTTAATTTAATTTTTTGGATTTTTTCTTATTTAGACAATAATTATTTTAAAATCTTTCAAAAGGAGCAAATGCCTGAAAAAGACATGTATATAAGCAGAAAGCTAAAAAGATAATAATCCTGACTCATTTCATTTCCTATGTATAACCCTGTACTTAATAAACTGTTTTATTTAAATTTAAGTGAAGAAAGAATTCATTTAAAAATTAATTTGAAATACTTTGAGCGATGGTATTTTTTTTTTTTTATTCTCACTGATAAAGAGAATCTCATGCTCTTTAATGAAAAAAGAATTATTCGATTATCGTCATTTAGTCAGGAGTTATAGATTTTTGACCGCTAAATGATAAAATTTTCCCACTGTGCATCGTTAGGTCCAGACCTGTCCAATAAAGTTTTTGGTTTTCTCATACTCTCCTGGAACCATTTTTTGAATCTGCCCATAAATTGTCCTAATAATAATCCTTCATAGACTTTTTTTAGTACCAAGCATTCTCAGCCATACGTCATCATTGGCATGATTAGGGTATTCTGTAGGTTTTTGTGTTGTTATTTATAGCTTTTGTTTAAAATAACTTGTGTAATAACTCCTCGTGGCCGGTAAGATTATCTTCTTTATTTCTTTGGAAGAGTTTCAGTCAGTATCCATAAATTATTTCAGGTACACAAATCCACGAACTTCTTTCATTTTCATCCGTGTACTTTAACCCTTTAACCGGGCGGGACGTATATGGGCGTCCAACCTAAACCATAGCGTGAACGGGCAGGACGTATAAATACGTCCTTGAAATATATGTTGTGCCCTGGAATGGGTGGGACTTATATTTTCGAACAAAAGAGGTATTAGTCATCGATACATGTACCGACGTGAATTTATATATATATCATAATCACTGTGTAATATATATAAATTTATATATATATATATATATATATATATATAATTCATATTATTTCTAATAATAATATATTTAATTTATATTTATATATATATATATATATATATTTTGTACTATTTATAATTGGTTAAGTCTGTAAAATTTATAATTTCTTAATTTGATACTTCTATATTTTTGTTGGTATTCTTTTCTATTTGTTTGTCATTTTGAGTTTTCCTTTGAGCTTTATATATAAATAAACGAAAGCGAATATATTTCATAGCCTTTCAATTGATTTTAAGCATAAATAAAAAAAATAATAATATGAAGTTACATTGCACCGGGCGGGACGTATATACACGTCCTAGTGAAAGAGCTCGCGCCCGTTACAGGCTGCGTAATTTAAAAGGGAACTCCCCGGTTAAAGGGTTAATATATGGATCACCTTTCTCAGATCCTGCGACCATATACTTTGTCTTGGCTTCATTTATCACTAGCCTTATTGTTTTAGCTGATCTCTCCAGAGCTTTAAAGGCTTATTTTATGCCTGATTCTGATCTATTGATCATACCTATATCATCGGCGTAGACCAGAAGTTGTATTGAAAACAATTCCACCTGTTTTCAAAGGTTAATTTAATTTTAATGAGTTTAATTTCTATCGAAATTTAGGGTTGTCCAGTGCCTAATGTGTGGTCTTAGTCATGTTAGGTATAAAAGAATGATTAATCTTTCTGATACATACATGATCTCATTATCAGTGCATCACCTGTTTAGCTCATTTGAGAGCCTTATTTGATGAAGACATGAAGCATCCAGGTTTCCGTAGGGAATTGTGCATTCCATATTGCAAGGCTAATATTGTTTCACTTATCCAATTTCTTTTATTTTAATTTTTTTTTTAATTATTACTTTTATTTTGATATTTTATTTTAATTATAATCCATCAGATTTTTTATTTTCTTCTGTTTGTCTCCAGTATGTTTCCTTTCATCAGTCACATGTCCAGTATGTAAAGGACATGTGACTGTCATATAACAGCCATTTGGCATTTGTTCACTTTGCCATTTGTCCATTACCAGATCATTCACTTATTCAATTCTTTTACTTTCTTTCCTCCATACATTTTAAGAGTTCTCCTTCAATATTTTCTGCTCCTAGTGACTTATACATATTTAAAGTTTTTTTTAGTTTTTTTTTATTAACTACTTCTTGAACTTCCCCCAAACCTGATGGTTCTATTCCTCCTCTAGGGGGTATCTTGTAGTGGTCAAACAATGTTTCATTGTTTTCATTTAAAAATTTAATAGAGTGTTGAAATAATCCCTTCATTGCTGCAGTATCCTATTCTCATCATTAAGCAGTGTTCTGTCAGCATCTATATATGCAGTTCGTGGCCCTAATGCTTTCTAGCCATTATTAATCCACTGATGATTTTTCCTAGTTTCATTGAAGCTTTTAAACTGCTAAACTTCTTCTAATTGATATCACTCCAATGTTATTTTCATTTTATGATTTAACCTTTTTTTTTATTTTACATTTCTTGTGGTGATTTTCAACTGAGTTTCTTTTGATTAGTTTTTGTGACATCAGGAGGTTGGTGGAACTCTTCTTGCCTGTCAATTGCTTGCATTCCTCATCAAACCTAGAAACTTTTTTGAAAATTCCTCTAGGTCAGGGGTTCCTAAACTTTTTTGTACTATGTGCCCCCCCCCTTACAAAATTAATTTTATGGGAATATGGAATGAAAAAAAACAAGTTTTACATCTAAAACATTGTTTTAATTTACTTAAATGTTATTTAAAATAATCTAAAAGTTAAGTTTAGTTTTTATAATTTGTGTAATAAAATTTTAACAAAATAAGAATCTTTTTTTGTTTTCAAATGTTCTGGTCTAGCGCCTTCTCTGATTTGTCTTTACTACCCCTCGGTGGAGCACCCCCCCAATTTGGAAACCACTGCTCTAGTCCATCTGTTGGGTGTTCTAAATAACTAATGTATATGATGATCTCTGGCTGAGATCATCATTCAATAAAAGGCCTTTGAGTTTTTCATTTAATGCATTTCTAAGATAACATTTCTAGAATTAATAGGCTATAATCCACATTTTTCATTGCAATCTCCAACCAAATTCTTTTTATTAGCTTAAGGATAGTCATCTATGCATAGTTCAAGAGTCTGGTAAAAAAAGTCCTTTTCTTCTTCTCGTAATGATTCTAAAATTGTAAATGAAATTGTAGAATTTTCATTTAATGATCAGTATCATTTCTATAATTAATAGGTTTGAAATCAGCAGAGATCCTTTTATTTAAAACTAGCTGTATATCCTGGTTTCACCCGGAGAATTTCATTTTTTCTTTCGACTCAAACGGTCGATTTCGTAAAAAAAATGTAAAGCGAGATCATAACGATTTTTATAACAATAAAGAAAATACCCAGAGATTGGCTGAAGTTATGTAATTTTAATATGGACAGGTGTTCGCACCTGGTATGAAAGAACCACTGAGCGAAATTTGGAGAATTTAGGACAAATGGTATGGATTTCTATAAAGAACAAACAAACAGAATTTCATCTTTACTATATAGATTAATCCAGTTCCAAATGTATGGTTTTTGCAGATTACAACTTTAATGTATAATATGTCGCGGTTTAGAGAACATCCAATTTTCTTACCAATTAAAATACT
Source organism: Aelia acuminata (assembly GCA_911387785.2). Classification (NCBI taxonomy): domain Eukaryota; kingdom Metazoa; phylum Arthropoda; class Insecta; order Hemiptera; family Pentatomidae; genus Aelia; species Aelia acuminata. Next base: position 109,967,125 of record OU426980.1, read on the forward strand.
TCATAGCAGTGATGTCCAGTGTGAAATAGTCTAATTGTGAGAGGAGATACCCCAATACTCCTTGTCCTTACAGAGAGGGGTCATTCCATGTTCCTATTTGAAAGTTCCTGAGGCAAGCATTATGTTGCTTCCTTGAACTCAGTCCAGCATATCTTTGTATGATTTGCTGCTTTGTATGCCCCAGATTTCAGAGTAATATTTATGTTTAAATGGAGGGAGTACCAGCCTAGACTCGGCACCCAAGTCAGGTAGAGGGACTGTCTCCTCAGAGCATCCTGAAGTACTCCTAATCTACTATATTACTATACTATACTATAATACTCTGAAGTACTGAGTCTACCTGACCTTTGTAAATGTGAAGTATTTGTAGTGCGCTGTAAATAGTGTTCTCTGTGATTCAGAGTTTTTGTTCCAATACCAACCTGACATGCCAGTGGCTCATTGCAATCTACACCAAAGTTATTTTTTCATCAAATTTTTATTTTTTATGATCTTGCTATCTTTTACTTTGTTGAAATAGATAGAGAACTGTGAAGATTAATAATATATTTATAACAATATTTGTTTGACAGAATAATATTCAGGATGAAGAATGGATCTTAAATGAATGTTTAGATAGAATACCTGAAACATTACTTGGTGCTAAGTTACTCTTAGAGTACAGTTTACAATTTACTGACCGCAAATCATATATATATGGTAATGATTTTCTTTTTTCTATATGTAATGCTTACTTTATATTTAAGTCCAAATAGTTATTGAATATTTATCAGTCTTTTATATGTAGGTTTCACTGTGGTATTTAAAATGTTATTTCATTGATTCAATAGTTATATAAATATATTATCATTTCTTTTCAGAATTGAAAAATTTAAATGAACAAAAGTTTAAGAAATTTATCATTGCTCGGTGTAAGTTTTTTGATTATGCTGCTAAATTTCAAGTTTACGAAGTGAGTTGGATATGTTTAATATGAGTGGTAATTAATTATCAAATATTAATTGTTTTATTAGTATAATACACTCATCTTGTAATTTTTAGCAAATTTTTGATGAGAATTCATACAATATGTCACATTATGAGAGATTTAGAAAGCAGAATATCGTCGATTCAGCTGTTGACTTTGCTAGATCAGGGAATACTGCAGCTGTAAAATTATTATTTACATACCATGGGAAAGAAATTTTACCATACTGGCTTAACATTCTTGATAATTTCCCAGAATCAATGAATCCTTTGGATTATAGGTACGTTTCATTGTATTACATATTATGTTAAATATAACTTTAGTATATATATATATATATATATATATATATATAAACAGGGGAACACGACCTAAGGCATGCATGCATTCTAACATTATATCACAATGGTTTGGAACTGGCATGCGGGTGGCTAGGAGGTTTTTAAATTTTATTTATAACTTTTTTTTAAATTAAAGTTTTTTTTCTGGAATCGAAAGATATTCCATACTCGGCAAAATAGATGAATGTTGCCCAATTAATATTTCAGTAAATGACTGCATTGTCTGTAATAATAGTACTTAAAGGTTTTCTTTATGAAGATATTCTCAAAATTACAAGAAAAAAATATATTTTTAAAAACAAGTTCGTATTCTTAATAGAAATTACTTCTTCTGAAGGCACCAGAATTTAGGGGAGGGAGGTACTGTTGTGGTATGCCTCAATATGGGAACCGATGTTTGTGACACACATTGTGAAAACAAACCTAGGTATAAGAGAACTTAATTTGTTTGTGTAAGACCATTTTAAATTTTACAGATGTTTATTACCCGAATGTGATGGTGATGGTGCACCAGTAAGCTGGAAATGTCATAATTCTTATGAAACATTGGATTGGTCACAGAAAGAGAACTTCAGGTTTGTTTCCTTATTCATTTAAAGCTTAGTTTAATCTTCTATGTAGATTTGCATTTTTTAAACATTTTGTATGTTCTATTTAAAAAAAATGTATTATATATGAAACAGTTCGAAAAAATTAAAAATAATGTTGTTTACATCAAAAGTACAAATATTTTAGCCAGGTGTTTTTCTCTGACTATTTGATGTTCCAAGCTATGATAACAATCATATAATTCTTAAGAAACCTAGTTTATCAGGTTAATACTTCAAAAATCAAACCTTGATTATTAACCAGCTGTCAATGAGAAATAATATTTCTCTCTGATATTATTCCTACCTAGTTTTGGAGGTACAATCCATTTCATTTCAGTATTCCCATCATTTACAGAAATTTGGATAAGTTGTTTAAAAAATTAATGTTAAACATGAAAGAAGTTATTCCAATTTTAAATAGCTCATGCAATTAATGTAATTTTTTTCTCTATAAAAAATTAATGGGCACTTCTATTAAAGAAACATCAATTTTCAATCAATATTAAATCATCAATATTAAACATCAATTAAAATTAATGGGTAAAGTTAAATTTGATGCTTATATATATATATATATATATATATATATATATATATATATATATATATATATATATATATATATATTTAATATTATTCAGAAATCAATACAATATTTCAAGCTTCTTGTGGAAAAAAGTAAATTTTGATTTGGAGTGACAGCAAATGAGCGACATGAAAATAATGTTTGGTTTGTTTGATCAACCAAGTTTGAGCATTGGAATTTCTGTTTATAATTATATAATTTTTTAACATATTTTCATTGCAGTCATGGCCAATCTTTTCTCTTCAAAATAAAAATATTTAAATCTTATTTTTTAGTGAATTGAGGGAATCATATATTGCTCCACAGAAAACATTTGATGACATATATCATTTCAATGCCGAAGGACTCTCATATTGGTATAAGAAAAGAGCTCTTGCTGTAGAGAAATTCAGCACAGTTGTTGATAATGCTGTAAAGTTATTAGAGCTGGGTATCGAGCTTAACATTAAGGTTGTAATATAAATATGTATGCTTATTTGTATTTAAATTTATAACTAGTTTAATTATTCAATAATACCGACTTAGGGGCCACATTAACTTCATGGAAATTCCTTATTCTTCTCTTTCGTCAGTAAAGTAGGAGTATGGGGAAAAAATTGTATTTGCATTTGTATTTAATTTTTTATTATTATTAGTTTTTAATTTATAGGGGTTGGTGGGAATCTTAAAAAAGACAGGGTAAAGCCTGTAAACATTTGTTTTTCTCTGCATAAGACCGCTGTTAGTCATTACTTGGTTTATGAGAATAGCTTTGTGCTCTCATTATTACTTTTTCTTTCTATTTTGTTTTATTGTCAACAATTAACTAGCTTCTTTTAAAAAAAATAATTACCTCTTTTTTTTTTTATATTATTGGTCCTCCCCTTCCTCGCCTGTTAGGCTATATGGGGTTTCCCGGGCCAGGGGAGTGGGTGGGGGATTGATGCCGAGTATTATTAAATGTCCCCTGGCTCTGGGTTTTGAACTTGCTATCTTTCGGTGCTCAATCATACGTTGCCATGGGCAACGCATATTTTCTGACGCGTTTGCCCACTCGGCCATCCCCCCACCCAATGACTCAGTACTACAATAATTACCTCTCAATGTCTGATGTGTATACAAAGTGCATGGATACGCTTATGTGTTTTTTTGTTTTATTTTACTATTTGAAGCACTGAGGTCACTCACTGAGTAAAGCACTATGTTCTCATTCTCTTAGTTCTGAGTTTGAGTCTTGCTGTAGCAGTTAATTATTTCTTTTGTTACATTACTCATTTAATTTTACCCTGAGGCTACAAGATCCTGTGCTGGGAGGTTGGGAATACCAGCCTCCTTGAAGCGAGTACTCTCAATGAATTAATTTAGAGAAAACCTGGTGATTGAGCAAGATATCGAGGCGAATCACCATCTTGCTCAAGAAACAACACTTCCTTAAAAAGTATTGAATCCAAGAAACCTTTGTGGATTTTATTGTTACCATGGGTTTAGTTTTTTCTCTCCTGAAGAGCATCCCATGGTAATGTTAAGCTTCATCAAAATGGCCCATAAAGCTAAAGGCATTAGATCTAGATAATGAACCTCATTAATCTAGATTGGCAAGCTTAGTATAGATTTTTTATTTTAAATTCAAGTGAATTTCATTTTAAATCAAGATTACTTTTTTTTTTCTTTCAGGATCTTGAAGAAACTCTCTATGAGCTCAAAATGCTTAGTAGTTTGGTGTATGAACTGAATTTAGATATAAATTATAGATTCCTTAAAAAGCAATGTACTTTACAGAAAATGCAGTTATTTATACAAAAGGTATTGATTTATTTCTTTATTTGTTTTGTTTTGAAATTCTAACTTATCAAGTGAATAAAAATAAGTCTATGACTAATTATTTTTAAAATATCAAAGGTCCATGTTAAAAACTTTGATTTCTTGTATTTTCACATTTGAATGTTTCTATTTCATTTTGAATTCTGGAATTTCTATTCATTCGACAGCTGATTGATCTTGCTATTATTATTTCAATTTTATATTAACTTATTATTATTTTTCATTTCTCTTTACATAAATTTTTGTTTTTTAGATAAAATAATTGTTTTATTTATACATTTCTATTAATAAAACCACATTTTCATGATGGCAATAAAGCTGCATAATCAAATATTATTTTTTTCTTTAGGAATTTTCAGTTTGAAGGTTTCCTTGGCCTTATGTCGGAAGTTCCTTTTATCAATGACCTTAGTTAAGTTAATAACTGTAAGACATTTTTGTTTCATTGTCTCTAAATATATTCGTTTATAGGCCAACAATCAAATCTATACAATCAGTGGAATAAGTGAGCAATGATCATCTATTAAAATAAATATAAACTATACAATAACTCTGTAATATATACTAAATATCTATATACATGCAAGTATTTTAAAACAATTCTATACCTATATTGTACATAATAAATATTAATATCTACGTGCAGAGCCACTTCTCCAGCCTCGACATTCCTGGCATCTAACAATCACTTTTGGCCGCATGCCTATTTATGGTATATATAAATAAATATAACTGTGTATATACATGCAACTAATTTAAAACAATTCTATACCTATAATGTACATAATAAATATTGGGTTTTTTCACATGAAATGTCCGATTTTATAATTTTTGAAATACATAGAGGATTTTACAGGTCTCTGTTCTTTACTTCCAAATCTTTACGTATTATAATTAATCAGTTACTAGTCCTCTACTTTTCTTTTATAAACATTAGCTTCCCAATCAATTACACACTTTTTAGTACACCTCCAAATATGAACATGGAAACATGCAATTTTCGTGTAATATTTTTTTATGAGTTTAAACTCAGCCATTCGGCAGCTGAGGCTGCTAAAAACATCTAAGACGTTTGGGGAAGGGAGTGTAAATGAATGAACCATTCCCCGTTGGTTTGCTAAGTCTTCCGCTGGGGATACCGACTTGGAAAACCAGCCCCGAGGAAAACCTCCATCTGTAATTAAAAACAATGTCCTCAAACATACTGTAGAAGGAAACCCCTACCAAACAGTTAGACAACTCTATGCAAGTGCAACTACCGTGTCCAGACACTTGAAGTGCACAGGGAAAGTAAAAAATCTCGATACATGGGTACCTCATGATTTCACTGAGTGACAGCTATTGAAACATCTTGAGACCTGCGTTTCATTGCTTGCTAGGCGACAACCGAGCCTTTCCTTGAAAGAATAATAACTTGCGATGAAAAATTGATTGCACATGACAATAAGCGTCAGTAAGGGCAGTGGTTAGACATCGACTAAAGCCCAGGACAAATGCCAAAACCAAATTTATACCCAAAAAATTGATGGTTACAGTATGGTGGTCCATGGCTGGAATCATACATTATTCCTTTTTACCTAGAGGTGAGACCATTACCTCTACAACCTACTGCAATGAAATTGCCCAAATGCATGCAAAATTATTGAAAAAACAACTTGGATTGGTAAATCGGAAGGGTCCTATACACGACAACGCTAGAACCCATGTTTCAAAACTTAACGTGCATATATTGAAAGAACTGGGATACGAAGTTCTACCGCACCCACCATATTCTCCCGACTTTTCTCCAACAGATTATGACCTTCTGAGGAATTTAGACAACTTCGTCAGAGGAAAATTTTTTGATAATGATGCTGAAGTCCAAAGTGCGTTTTCAGATTTTGTTTCACTTCAAAGCTCAGAGTTTTTCAGTTCCGGGATAAAAAAGTTGGTGTCACATTGGGAAAAATGTTTAGAAAAAGAAGGTAAATTCTTCGAATAAAATTATATTATTTTCATATTGTATTTTTACTAAAATCCCTTTACCTTGAAAACAGACATTTCATGTGAAACAGCCCAATATAAATATCTACGAGCAGGACCTGGCCAACTGCCTACTTATGATAAATATAGCTGTATGCATGCAACAAATTTTAAATAACGCTATGAAAATTAAAGCTCAACTGGTCCTTTTTAAACAAAAAAAAAAAAAAATGTACCAGGAAAAGACTTTAAGAATGGAATACAACATCATTATCGTAATACATATGAGAAAGGAATTTTCAAACAGCCGTCACATTTTTTTTTTTTTTTGGTTTATACTCTGAAAATCACTTTACCTTGAAAACAGACATTTCATGTGAAACAGCCCAATATAAATATCTACGAGCAGGACCTGGCCAACTGCCTACTTATGATATATAGCTGTATGCATGCAACAAATTTTAAATAACTCTATGAAAATTAAAGCTCAACTGGTCCTTTTTAAACAAAAAAAAAAAAAAAAAAAATGTACCAGGAAAAGACTTTAAGAATGGAATACAACATCATTTTCATAATACCTATGAGAAAGGAATTTTCAAACAGCCGTCACATTTTTTTTTTTGGTTTATACTCTAAAAATCACTTGTGAACCAAGGTAGAGATTTTAATTTATGAGAAATAAAGCGCAACCTGGCAAAGTTAGTAAGCCATACCTTCTCTTTGAGAACTGGGAAATAAATGGAAAAGTCTATCTTGTTTTCATTGCCTTAAAAGCACTGTTTCCAGTACTCCAAGTTACATTGCCAATTTACCTTTTAGGCACGTTTCCTTCCACCAACTAGCAGTCTTGTAGTCCTCTTTGTTAGTGAAAAAAATGAGATAAATGGGACAATTGATATTAGAAAAGCAGGGGCCACCACTTTACCTCCTATTAAAAAAACATAACCTCCCTTGCTCATAACTACTCACCGCCTCCACTCATTCCCCTCCCTGGGATAGCCACCATGAAGGATTTTCACCGACCGTACCGCCCCTCGTTACTATGTATATTTAACGAAAGATGCTATTTTTAAATTTATTTATATATAAAACAGTAATTTATATTTGTATTCTATACAATCAACCTTGATTTATTGTCTTTTCAGCCTGATGAATTTTACATTAATATGATTAAGTATGTTCACCCTGCATTAGAACATTATGCTACTAAGCATTCTGATCAATGGTTCCTATTATATCGTACTTTCTTAATGAATAACAGCAAAAAGTCTCTTGGACCAGTTATCAAGGTGAATAAACCTAATTTATGTCTATGAATTTTCAATCATTATTATTTTGAAGTGTGTAATAGTCAACTGTTTTTCTTTGCGATAGGTAGATTAATAGTCAGGATTTTCAGTTTGATTTTCACTTTGATACAGATTCTCTGTATTACTCTGGACTCAGAACCCCTTATGAAGATCCACATGTAGGAATCGAAACGTTGGCTATCCAAAATAAAATAAGATCAAACTGAAAATCCTGACTATTAATCTACCTATCATTATTATATATATTTTTTTTAGATAAGTATCTTTATTTAACATATTTTTTTCTTATTAGCCATATTTCTTTAGATGATATGTTATAAATATGAATAATAACTAAATTTAAAACCTTCCTATCCGGCCATCACTTTTAAGTGGATAGGATAGAAGATACCTGAGTACGTCCCTGAGACGTAGTTGGCCACCTGGGCTGGCTGAGTGGTATGTCCTTGAGACGTACTTGGCGTTGAATGTGTTAAAAACCTGCATTAATTTTGCATCAACCCAATAGACACATATAAAATTGTAATTGCTGCTGTCCTAGAGATGAGATGAACCATACAGGGAAATTTGAGTAAAAGGAACCAATTGATCTACTAAATCTGTGAGGACTGACATCAAGTATAGGGGACTGGGTTTATAATCTGCAAGAGGTTAGCTTAGTTGATCATTGGTTTCAACCCTGATTAGCATTTTTGCCTGAAAATTAATAATTTTTCAATATGAGTGTGCATACACTCACAAAGACATCAGGTGATGAGAAAATAACAACTTTTATTTATTAATGCACAACATTGCGAAGCTCATCGGAGTGTAAACTCATAAAAGAAGGGCACTCTTCTTTGAATTGTAATATATGGGAGAAGGCACAAAACAAGAAATCATTATCAGTGGTGAAGAATTGGAACCTTCAGACGAATAGGGTGTACAGGATATTTGCCATATATGGAATGAAAAATAAAAAATGCCCGGCAGTAAATGGAAACCGGCAGAATTATGAAAATGTGGAGGTGAAGCAATTCTGAAATAAATCCATAACATGATTGTAGTTATCTGGGCAGAGGGATTCATTCCTGAATAATGGTACAAAACCATCATATGACCCATTCTATAGAAAGGGGATACTCTAAAATGCGAGAATTACAAAGGAATATTACTCCTACCTTCTTCATATAAAATATTTTCCAACGTTTTATTCCATAGACTCCTTCCCTTTGTTGAAAGGAGGATAGGCCAGGGATCCAGATAGTAGGTATGATTTTCAATAAAATGATTCAAATCCTAGCTTATACTGATGATTTAGATATTGTTGGAAGCACTTTATTAGTGTCAAGAGAGCTAGATCTTTAAAAATCTGCTACTAAAATGGATTGATAGTAATTGAAAGCAGAGCAAAATATATGCTCTGCAATACTAAAGGGGGTTAATAAAGGTGATAATTCAACTTGGAATGTGTAGAATTTATCTACCTAGGAACTCAGTTCAACTTGACCAATAATATACAGCCAGAGATTCAGCATATGATTATGGCAGCCAATAAATGCCTCTCTCCAAGAAGACCAAGATTCATATATAAGACCTTAATCAAGCCTATTCTAACATATTTTTCAGAGTGTTGGAGACTAACAAAAGTTTTGGAATTATCTCTATTGAGATTCGAAAGAAAGATGTTGAAAAGGATTATGGGGCCTATTTGTTACAATGGTATATGGAGAGCAAGAAAAAACAATGAGCTTATGACACACAAAAATATCATGACATTTCACATCTTGCAAAGACTGGACATCTTAGATGGGCCTGAAATGTTGCACAAATGAGTAATAATGAAATGCCGAAAATTCTCTTGATAAAAGTCTATGAAACCAAGAGAAAAGGTGTTTCGATGAGTTGTCCATGTACGAGCGATGGTGAACTGGGTAGGAGCTTGGGTTGAATTGAGGTAATTGAATGACCTCCAAACATAGTCATTAGGTAATCCTTTTTTTTTCTTTAGCTCTTTGATTGGTCGGTTCATAAAGCCAAACAATTATGACCAGTTTAAATAATCATAAGTCCCTATCACTATAGAAATATATATACCTATAGTTCATTAATGGAAATTATCTGTAATTGGAGAACTTGTAATAACAAAATATTAATGGAAATTATCTGTCATTGAAGAACTAGTAATAACAAGGCATTAAAGATGTTCAGTTAAAGAACTACTAATACTTTTTTCTTAATATTTAGCAATAGCTTTTATTCCGATTTAGCTACTGGTGCAGTTTTGTGTCTGGCAAGAAAAGCAACATGATTTTGAGACTTTATTTCTTTTTTCTGTTGTGACTTTTTAACATGGCATGAACATTCATCAATCTGGAAAACTGTGAGAATTAATGACTCTGTTTCCCAACATTATTTCTTTATGGAGATTTTTCTGAGGCTTAGAAAACATGAAATGTTTAGATGTTTTCAGTATATTATTTTTATATTGACATTAGGAAAGTTAAACCTAATTAAAAACAATAGGGTGGAGCACAGAATGAATGAACTGGAAATGTGAATAACAGAAGCACCTAAAGCAGAAATGTGAATGAGGAACACAAGACAAGAGTGTAGTGAGTGGAATTGCCTATGTTGCCCGTGTGTTTTACTCATGTATCAAAGTATTACTTTTTTTTATTGCTGGGGAGGTGAGCTGAGCAGGTACAAGACATTGCAGGATGCACCAGCGAACTCTCGTGCTCACCTGCTGTCACTTTGCTTTGACAAGGATGTACTGCCAGCTTTAAAGAAGAGATGTTAGGATTGGAAGTCAGGAGTTGAATATTAAAATTTAAAATAGTTATTTGAAAAAATGTGGTTTTCCAGTTGTGAGTTTTAATATATAGTTATTTAATTAATATAATTTAATTAATCTTTAGTTTTTTAATTAATATTAGTTAAACATTAATTTAGTTTGTATAGTATAATATAAAAATTTTCTTTTCTTAAGCTCTCTAATAGCATTTCCATTTTGGTTTTTAAATTTATCATCCTACACTGTTTATATTTATTTAGTTATAGAATTTCTATTAAAAGCATTTAAGACATTAATTTCTCTAACAAAAATTAATGAATTTCTAATATTTCAATTTCAGTACATTAGTTATGTTTTACATCTTAGTTTGGATCTTGTTCATCCCCATCAAAGAATTGTTGATGTGCTGGTTGAGTGTGTTTATGCATATGAATCTTTAGATTTACTTAATGAGAGTGAAAAATTAATTAATGAAATGGAAGAATGGCTTATATCTTTATCAGAAAATACAATGTAAGCACTTTAAAACTTGACAGTACATTATCCTCTACCTAAATTATAAAACTGATTTGTTTTGAAGTCAAAATTATTTTGCAAACTTTAGCTAATTTGATTAGTGATCATTGTTTGACATATTGACTGCTTGTGATACTTTTCAAGATTCTTGTCTAAAAAGCCTTTAAAAAGAAATTTAAACATATCTTATTAAAAACTCTAACTTTATTGCAAAATAATTATCAAAAAGCATTTCAAACCTTATCATCATAGCTGTAATTGTTCTGGGCTAAAAAATATTATATGATACATAGTAGGCATCCTAGGCAAAAAATTTAACTGTTAGTTTTCTCATAGGTGTGCATTAATGTGTTGAAAATGGTTACTAAGTTCCCTTTACTTTTAATAATAAAATGTTACTAATAAATAATAAAATAACATAGTTTTGTGAATTTTCCCTTCAATGCATGTCTAATAATTTGCAATAATTGGCTAAAACATTTTTATTTTTATATTATTGATTTTTTTTTTCTAGTGAAAACAGAAAACAATTAATTGAATCGCTTCTGATTTTAAGAAATGAAATCAGATGTGCTAATATTTTACTTGAAAATCACTATGGTAGACCTCTATCATATTTACATGAGATAAAAAATAACTATGAAGAAAGCAAACTGTTCATTGAGGGTTTTACTAAAACTGTTTTAAAGTAAGTTCATCTTGTTTTTGGTTTCGTATTTAAGGCAATAGAAAAGTTTTTTTTACTGTTGAATATTCATTGATTCATCAAGAGGACTCTTTCTCTTGATTGAACAGATTGAGCCTATCTATCCTCCCACAAGCAATTAACTAAATAAATCAGAAACTTATTTCTTTTCCCATTCTTTGTTTCATTTCAGGTTTAATATTGTACTACAACAGGGTTTTGTTTAAGTATGTAGATAAGCCTACAAAAAAGGCTTGGAAGTGGCCAAAAGTAAAATACATCCTTTTTTATGAATGGTCTGATTGTTTTGTTGATGGAATAGAAATTACTGGTTTTTATGGTATTAAGCATCAATGCTTATTATTATATTATGCGTATTAAGCATTAAAACTTTTAGCAACTGTGTAAATCAAAACATAAGGAATAACAATATTTTTTTTTTTCGAAACAAAAGAAAACTGTTTAGAAGTAAGCCGAGAGGATTGTTGTGAGAGAAGGCAAAGTGCATGATGCTCAAAGTGTTTATCAATCAGAAAAAAATATATGGCAATCGTAAACATTAATGAATAAAATTTACTGTAATCACTTTTTTTTTAACAATTGATAAAATTTAATAAAATTAACTTGAAAGATAAAATTGACCTTTTTATTTATATATTTCATATATAACATATATATATATATATATATATATATATATATATATATATATATATATATATATATATATATATATACTTACAGAGCATCCCAAATAAAATATCTCAAAAAGGAAGCATTTTAGCAAAACATGAAGTTACTTGTCATCAAGTTCTAAATTCAGACGATCACATTTTTAAGGAAAATGTCCTTTGTGGTCTTCCAAGGTTGGGGTTCCATTTGACCTATTAATTTTGTGAAGTTTTTTAATTGGGTGCAATAAACAATGAAATGCTGTGGTCTCTGATTTTTTAAACATTATTTACCTAGTTCGCTATTGTGGTCCAAATAATTTAATGATAACTTACTTCTTTTTAGTAATTTACAGAAAAATGTACCCCAATTTGCCAATTCTTTTAGTATTAACTGTCTTTATATTAAGGGATGTATTTTAAAGTAGGTACTTTAAAGACACCTTCATTCTAAAAATTATTTTACTTTTTATGAGTGATCCTATTCACACTGTCAAACTCTGTTAATTAATCAATTAATTAACAAAGTTTGACAGACTTTGTTAATACTACTTATTATTTCTGTTTAGATCACTCCCAACTGATATTAATGCATGGGTAGCATTTCTACCAGATCTTCTTGACCTTCAAAGATATTGTTTTTCCTGTATTTCAGTTGAATATTGTTATGAGGTATGTAATAAATAATACTTTTTCTATTTGATTTATATATTTATATGGTATTTTTTTTTTGAAATTTTTAGATTTATGGGGGAAATAATATCTTCAACTGCATTTTTATAATATCATTATCATGAATATTTTACTGTAAAGTATATTAGTTATCTGTTTGGAATAAACTGCTGCCTTGGACAAAAGTATTAGACACCCACACATTTTATTAAAAAAAAATAAAGAGGGGTGTAAAAATAAAATCTACTATCTTATCATGTATTTATTTAAACCTAAAACAAAATTAATATTTTGCTATGAAGTCCAGCTTTTATGATAATTATGTAATAATTCCTCAATTATCCTTTTTACTATAGAATTAACTAATCTTGAACAATCTTCTATCTTTCTCTTCTTCCAATTCTTCTTTCAAAAATGAAAAGTTTTCTTTCTTTGTAGGTTATTTTAATTAATTTTTAGCCCAGTTGAGCCCCTCTTTGCGATTGGTTTTTACTAAACCTTTCTTTCTTTTTGGCATTACAGCTTTTTAAATCCTTTTCTACCAGTCTTTTTCTTTAAATTATTCTTTTTATTGTCTGTGCTGTAATATCAACAGAACCCAAGGTTTTCATCTCTTTTGCCAGCTGTTATGGTGTTTTCTTGTGATTCTGAAAAGAGTTTCTTACCAAAAAAACCTTTCTCCACGCACTCCTGTTATTTTCTTTCTTCCTGGTCTAGATAGCGAAGAATATGTGTTAAAAGTCCCATGTAGAATAAGTGTATATCCTGTGTATATAGATCCTGAACAACACTACAAGAACACTTCTTAGTTTTAGTTGTCTGGAATTTGGCATACCCTTTGTTATATATTATATATAACTATAATATTATATCCATATCTATTTGTACAAAGGGATCGTTCTGGACCGACTGATATGTAATTGGAAAAACGAATAGTGGATACAGATTATTTTTGTTCTTTTTACATTTTGTACAATAAAGTTCTTTCTACAACTTTCTGAACATTTATAATTTATTTACTCAAGACATAATATTTGGAGGCACCGGCGAGATCTAAAAAACATTCAGAGGAGTGTTTGAAACTTAGTCAACTATTGGAGGCCCAGCTGGACTTTAAGGAGAAGATTTTAGTATTTCACTAATTCCAGAAAACTGTAAGTTACCTACATAGATCCTAATATAGAAGCTCTTGTCTGTTCATTACAAACTCTGGTTACCTCTCTAGCTCGAGGCAATGAGACCCCAAGTGTTCCTAATGTATTTTCATGGTTAAATTCGACCCCTCAGTTGAGGATTTTCCTACATATGTCCAGCAATCGAATGCTTATTTTAGAGCTCGGGGTATCTCCGAAGCTCAAAAAATAGATACTTTTGAGACTTTAATCGGTCCCAAAATGTTTACACTGCTAAAGACCCTCTTACATCCCGAGTAATATACTTTTAAGTCTTACTAACAGCTGATAGACCTCTTAACAAATCACAATAATCCCCCACCTCTGATTACCCCTGCACGACATACATTCATCAGCCATAAGCAGGCTGAAGGGGAATTTATATCAGAATTCGCTTCAGCGCTCAAAAAACTTGCATCTCCCTTCAGATATAATAATGAAATGCTGCTTACTATGTAAAGGGATGTTTTTGTAAGTGGTTTACGGTCAAAGCTCATGCTTGATCGACTTTTTGTAGAAGATGATGCTACCTTCGACAGAACGGTGGAGATAGCTCTTGTCTCTGAAAATGCCGCCGGAGACGTTGTTGAACTCAATACTTGTTGAAGTAAATGAGGTAGCAACCACCACTCTGAAGCCCACATTTACATCCAATACAAGAAGGCATAAGGACACAAAGAAGTCTATCACATGCTTAATGCAGCAAAAATGGACACAAGGCTAATAAGTGCCGTTGCAAGAAATTATTTTGCTAATTCTGTCAAAAGAAAGGGCAGGAGTCCATTTGTCTTAAAAAAGGAAATTAAAACTCAATTAAGGAAATTTTCCCTATCAATGCTCTAAATTCTAATAATCATTCTCCATCATTTTTGGCTTTAGTCTTAATACAAGGGGTCAGGACTAAGTTGGAAGTGGACACTGGTTCGCTGATAACAATTTTCCCATTAAAAATGTTTGAATTATTTAAAAAATGTTAAACTTTTGCCTACAGCATCGCTATTCAGAAGCTACACCAAAAGGATAATTCGTTCACTTGGTGAGTGTTATGTTGAGGCAACTTACAAGTCCATTACAGCCCAACTTAAGGTTTACGTAGTCAATAAAGGGTTTTCTTCCATAATGGGCTGAGACTGAATTAACACTCTTAGCGTTCTCATTCTTTCAAATGTCAATCAAATATACGGTACTCCATACGTTGCAAATACAGCCTGGTGTTCAATGACACAATAGAACCTGTAGAAGGCATTCTAATATGGGCCAAAGAACGGATGCTAAGCCTTTTTTCGCCAAAGCTTGGGTTGTACCATTCACCTTACGGCCAAAAGTCGAAAATGAAATCAAAAGAATGGCCAACGAGGGTACATTCCGGTTGTTAAACCAAATGGCTCCATTCGTCTTTGCGCTGACTATTCTGTTACATTTAACTCTCAACTGCTAATACCGCAACATCCATTCCCTGGATTTGAAGAGGTTTCGGCCATATTGGTAGGGAGTAAATATTTTTCAAAATTAGATGTGAAGACTGTCTTTTCTGCATCTACCGATAATCGAGGAAACCTCCAAGATACTAACAATTCATACACACATCAGGCTTTATCAAGTCATGATGCTGCTTCACTGGCTTGGGTTTGCTCCAGCAGAATGGCAAAGATTTGTAGATAGCCTATTTCAAAATCAACCAGGCATCTGTGTTGTACACGACAACATAGTAGTTTCTGCAGCGACCGTCGCAGAACATAATAACCACTTGGAAAATGTCCTAAAAATTTTTTAAGAAAAGAAAATATGTTTGAACAAAAAGAAATGTAGTTTTCTTCAAAAGAAAATCACATACCCAGATATTTGAAATTTTGGAAGCTGGAATTGGGAAAACACCTGAAATTATAGAGGCTGTCCTGAGCTGCAAGAGACCCACGAATGTGTCAGAAGTAAAATCTTTTTTGGTTCTTGTGACTTTTTACGCTAATTTTACCCCCAATTTGTCAACATTGGCGGAACCATTAAATAATTAAACCAGAGCCAAAACATGTTCATTTGGAGAAGTGTGAGCATGCAGCAAGCTTCAACAATATAAAGAAAGAAATAACATCCAACAGGGTTCTTGTTCATTACAATCCCAAATACCTTCTCGATCTTGCTGTTGACACATCACAAACTGGCTGGGGTGCGGTTCTGGTCCACAGAATCAACCATGAAGAAAGACCCATTGCTTTTACCTCGCAGACATTAAATAAAAGTGAACGAAACTACTCTAAAATAGATATGGAAGCGTTAGCAATTAAGTGGGGGATTGAAAAATTTTATCATTTTCTTTTTAGGCAACATTTTATATTAATTACTGACCACTAACTTCTCAGGTACAGATACAGATTATTTTTGTTATTTTTACATTTTGTACAATAAAGTCCTTTCTACAACTTTCTGAACATTCATGATTTATTTACCCCAGACATAATACCCTTTCAATGAGATAAAATCTATCTTTGATTATTCAGTCTCCCTTAAATCTCTTACCTTTGAAATTTTTAATTTTAAGAAATTAGAAAATATAATTTTTTCATAGTAAAAACTATTGAAATAAAACCAAAACTTTTGCTGTTGTCATAAAAATAACTAACACTATATTGAAAAATTTAGATTCCATTCAATTATCTTTTTCTAGAATACTAAATAGGAGGTAAATATAATCCATATAAGGGATCCAGTTTTGTCAAAACAACAAGTTTCAGTTGCAGCAGTGAATATAGAATTATTTATTGAAATGAAATAGAGAATTTTGCATTTTTTGCCAAAGCTGTAATTTGTTAATTTAAAACTTAGGTTCAATATAATTGTTTTTTCTAAAATTACTGTCTACCATCTGAAAAATACCATATGTTTTTACCAAATTTATCATTTTTTAACTAAAAATTTATCGTAACATTAATAAATAAGTTAATTTAATGCTGATTAGATTTATAAAAATTTGGCTGAATACCATTCACTGGTTTGGAACAATTTTTCAATGTTGCATTATGCTCTTATCCAACTAATAAGCTTTAAAATGATAGGCGATGTTCTGCTTTTTGCTGAATCTTGATGCGTTTCATTCACCTTATCAATGGTTCATTATATTTAGACTCCTCTGTAGTGAATGAAATTAATGTAGTGGTTAGCAAAATAGAAATTTAGAAAGGAATGAATGATAAATTAACAAACTAGAGAGAAATGAAAATATTATACTGCTGTAATCCTTGTTTTTAATTATATTTATTTTTCTTGTTATGTTTGGATATTATTAATAAATTATTAGTTTAGTCGATTAACTTAAATTTCTGTGAAATGTGAATAGATGTCTCTTTGTTTAGATCTTTGTCTCTCATATGCTGAAATCGTCTTCAATTGAGCTTATTGAGAACAGCCCAGAGTTTCTTTGTTGCTCGAAAAATGCAACACCTATCATTTTAAGCTATGAGACTAGTGTTCGCATTATTATTTCTTCATCACAATATTACTTCAATTCTTCAACTCATTTTGATGATAAATATATGAATTTGGCCAAGTATGTGATGAGACCTTATATTTTAATTATTATTTTTTGAAACATATAATATTTTCAATCTATTTTTAGGACTTGCTTGCTTTTAATTAAAGATTATGAGAAAGTTGAAGAGGAATTAGATCTCATATTCGCTATGAAACTCCTTTCAGAATTGAACATAAATATTTTGCCTATACAAGGTATTTTCTTCATTTACAAGTTATAACTTAAGCATCTTAATACTAAATTTATTTTTTCCTAATTCATGAATTATTTTCAGTTCGGCAGACTAAGGAAAAAATGAAGCTAATAGATATTTGTCTTGATCGTAATAACCGTGTTTACCTTAAGCCTCAATTAATTTATAGACTTGCTTTTAAATTGCATATACTTCATCCTGATAGAAAAAAATGCTTCTACACAATAACACTTCGCTTAGCACAGGAAGCTTATAAAGTGAGTAATATTTTCCCCTCACTTTGACTAAATAACTAATTAACTATAATTTTAGTTTGGTTTACTGGCTGGCATATAGAGTATTTTACGATAGGTTGATTGATATTCAGGATTTTCAATTATCTATTTTTTATTTTAGATAGCCAACGTTTTGATCCCTACATGTGGATCTTAATCAGGGCTTCTGATTCCAGAGCAATACAGAGATTTCTCTGTATTACTCTGGACTCAAAAGCTTACTTGGTGAGCAGGTGGTTTAATATATTTGTTAAGTATTTCGATAGTTCTTAAATTGGAGCATTAATGAAAGAAACTATTGGTCAAACTGGTTTACCATTTTTGTGATTTTTAACTAATGAATATAATTTAGGTGATGTCGTACAATTTATTATGAGTTTTAAATATATTTTAGTGTCAATAATTGTTTGGTGTTTGAGTTTTCCTAATAATATGTTTGTGTCTGTCATTAATTTTTGTGTTGGATTAATACTGACTTTTTTACTTTCACTTACCTATATATGAAATATATAGTAAGTGGAAGTATTGGGATCGTGAAAATTTTCGACTTCCGGTTTTCAACGGAAATACACGTTTTGGGACCCCCTGAGTCGAAATAACCAAGTCCCGCGAAATGGTCTGTGTGTGTGTGTGTGTGTATGTGAACAGACTAGCTCAAAAACTATAAACCGTGGGAACCTGAAATTGGGTATTTAGTGTAGGTATATGCCCGCGATGTGACAGCAAAAATTTCATCAAAATTGCTCAAAGGGAGGGGGTATTTTATTTAATAACTTTTTACGTTTTTTTCGATTTTCTCAAAAACGGCTCTAACGATTTTGATTAAACTGAGTATTTGATCGATTTATATGCCCGAAATATGACTGTAAAAATTTCATCAAAATTGATTAACCGGAGGGGGGACTTTACTTAATAAATTTTGTATCATTTTCACGTGTTTTTTTTATTTACTCAAAAAAGGTTTTAACGATTTTGATCAAACTTGGTATTTGATGTATTTATATGCCCGAGATGTGACTGTAAAAATTTCATCAAAATTGATCTACGGGAGGGGGGACTTTACTTAATAAATTTTGTACCATTTTCACATGTTTTTTTTTTATTTACTCAAAAACGGTTATAACGATTTTGATCAAACTTGGTATTTAATGTATTTATATGCCCGAGATATGACTGTAAAAATTTCATCAAAATTGATCTATGGGAGGGGGGACTTTACTTAATAAATTTTGTATCATTTTCACGGTTTTTTTTATTTACTCAAAAACGGCTTTAACGATTAACAAAAATAAGATATGAATGTAGAAAAATGTGTGACTTTGGGAAATGATAATTAGCAAAACACGTCAATTTCTAATCTAAGTAAGTTGGTAAGTGAAAGTTGTGTGTTGCGCGCACGCACCAGATTTTTGTATGTTTATTCATCATGTAATAAAGTTTTTGTTTTAGCAATGTTATCTTCTTTACTAATAGCCACAGTTTGATTTGTTTTATCTGTTTTTGTGATTAATATATTGTGTCGTGTTTTTAGAAATTCTTTAGTTTCTTTTTATATTCTTGTAGTGTAGGTGTATAATTTATTAATATTATTATTATAATTTTTATTATTATTTTTTATACTTTCATAATTAGTTATTATATTGACACATCCCCTCCTCATTTTATCATTATACCCCTCCTCATTATCCCATTCAGTCTCCTCTACACTATTTTTGACCGACTTCGAAAGAGGAGGTTACTCAATTCGATACATACACTTACTAACAAAAGTCCCTGCACACCCTCAAGCTTTTTTTTTATTTTACCTAAAGATACCTTATGAGCCAGATATGGGCAACGAAACTCACATAATTTAATCTATTTTAATGACCAACAATTACATTTAATATAATTTATTTAACTTATAATTTATGAGGAAAATTACATAAAATGTCATAATATTGATGCGCCAAAAGTCTCTGCACGCAGTGGAATTAGCCAAGATACTGATATGTATACAGTTTGCACATTATCCCATTCATCCCCCGGCTAATCCTAACTCTTCAATGTTAATTTGGGCCCAAACAGTTAAGAGTGTGATAAAAAATGGAGGTTCCAACACCGATTCCCAACCAAATTGTAAATTTGAGGAAACTCATACGACTCATACAGGTAAATAGGAAAAATCGTCAACAGGGGCTATAATACGGTAAGTTATGTCCTAAAACGGTATGAAGAACTGGGTACAATGGAAAGTAGAAACCGCTCTGGCCGCCCCCCGTACTACGAACTCACCACGAGAGGGCTATCATAAGGATTGTGGCCGAAGAACCCCACACAAGTGCTCTAAATTTAGCAGGTATGGTGTAAGAAAATTACAAGATTGGGGTATCTGCACAAACGATTAGAAGAACCCTAAAGAAAGTTGGCTATAATGTGCGTAAGCCTAGGTGTAAGCCATTCATTAGTAAACGAACCAGATATTGAAACTGCAGTTCGCAAAGGAACATGTAAATTAGCCCTTATAGTTCTGGGAACGTGTTCTATTTATTGACGAGAGTAAATTTAACATTCATGGATCAGATGAAAGGGGGAAAGTTTTGAGAAAACCTAACAAACAGCCCCTGGAAAAAAACATAGTTGGTACTGTGAAACATGGTGGAGGGAGTGTTTTGGTTTGGGGGTTTTTGTGTGCTGCTGGAGTTGGTAATTTGAAATTGATCGACGGAATAATGGACCAACACGTTTATATAAATATTTTGAGGAGTAATTTACCGGAAAGTTTAATGAAGTTTGATCTCCAGGAAAAATTCATTTTTCAACAAGATAACGACAGCGCGGAAAGTTCAAGAATAGTTGCTCTGCAATGCTCCACAGCAACTTAAAACACCTCCCCAATCTCCTAATCTTAATCCAATACAACATCTGTGGGATCAACTAGGCCGTCAGAAAGTAAAAATTAAAATAAAGAACAAAGACCACTTAAAAAGAGTACTAAAGGAATTGTGGGGTAAAATTACTCCAGAAACTACCAAAAACTGGTCCAAACCATGCCAAATAGATTATGAGAAGTGATAAGAAATAAGGTAGGAACGACTACCTATTAAAGTTGATTTGGCATCAATAATTAAGCTTCAAGTTGAAGAAAAATTATGTGTGCAGGGACTTTTGGCGCATCAATATTCTGACATTTTATGTAATTTTCCTCATAAATTATAAGTTAAATAAATTTTATTAAATTTGATTATTGTTAATTAAAATATATTAAATTATGTAAAGAATGTGAGAGTTTCATTGCCAATATCTGGCTCATAACCTGTCTTTAGGTAAAATAAAAAAAAAAGCTGGAGGGTGTGCAGAGACTTTTGTTAGTAAGTGTATGTGCCTTTTTTTTGTTTTTTTTTTCCTATTTATTTATTTATTTTGCAGCCCTACCTTGCCTGATTGGCAAAACGGGTTTTAGCACCAGTTGGATGCTACCCATTCCTGTGTAGCAAACAACTGCTGCTTGTAAAACCATATAGAAACAATCTGCTGTGGCCATTATCTCATTTCTTCGTCCTATCTTCCCAACGTGCAGAATGGACCTTGCCTAATTTCTCATTTCAGGTTTCCTTCGCTTTAAGTTTTTACTCTGGTGGTCTTCCCAGTGCTGGTCCTCTTCTCCCCAGATTGAAGAGCTGTGGTCCCACAATATTTTTCCACCCGTACACGAATTCCTTGTAGTACAGGTAGTTCCTTTCTTCCATTAGTTCAGGGAAGTTGTTTTCTGTCAGAACATAGAGCTCAGCTTCCCTCAATAACTTAGCCCTTAGTTCCTCGAAGGTGGTGCAGTTTAAAACAATATGCTAAGCCGTCTCCGGTATCCTGCATTTAGGGCACAGGGGATCAACATCCTTTCCAAAGCCATGTAGTGGTTTTTTTTCTATGTATGTCCACCGATTACTCCGAGATGGATGGACTGATTGGAACAAAACCTTGTGCATCTTGTAGAGTATTTTCCCAAGGTGGTCCCATTCAATCCCTTTTTTGGTTCTTAATTTATTTAAGAAGTTATTGGAAAAAAACATGAAAATAATAATTTAATTTAATTCAATAATTATCGGAGGCGGTAATCATTTAATTTAATTATCGGAGGCGGTGCAAAATTTAAAATTGTCTACACTAAAAATTAAGATAATCTTAAAATTCTCTATCGATTTTCTATATTGTGCCGCCTCCGAAAAGATTATGATGTATTGAACATGATGTTTAATATTTTAATTTAATAATTTTTATCAACAGTTAGTATGTATTTGTACTAATCAAAATAAAATTACCCATTGTAATGCATTTTCCGCTTTTCATACCATTTTCAATTTTGCTGCGTATTGATAAAAATCAGAAGGTAATTATTTCATACTTTTTAGTGCATTTATTTTTACTGGTTCCTAGTTTTCGAAGTCGGTTTAATTTTTTTTATAAAATTTTTTTTTGTATTACAAATTCTATGTCACTAATAAGATATGTTATTGTTAAATTATTAACTTTATTAACCATGGTTTTTAATTCTATATTTAAAATGCTTTTCATACATCTATATACCGTTTTACTTACCAATAACCAATTACCAACAACGTCTCTTATTTGTGTCATAGAATTTATAATGCAAAATAGTGTAGTCACTCCTTGAAGGAGCATAACAATATTAGTACCAAAAATTTATAACTTATAATTGTTACTACGTAAAGTATTTTGATTAGTGTAATTAAAAAAACACCTGAAGATGGGATGACAGAACTCAAAATGTGATTAATCTTAATGAAAATAAAAATGTTAAATAATGTTCAAGATTTATTTCAATTCATAAATACTTCTTCTTTTTTATCGTTCCTCTTTTACCGCAGTGCAGTGTGGGGTGTCTTCTGATAGAGCCTTATTGACTAATCCTGGTCCTGTGCCAGCTTACTCCTTTTTTTCCACTCCAATCCTTGTCTGTCAAAAGCCTCCTTTAGGCCCTCATTCCAAGTCTTTCTGGGTATTCCATGGGGTCTCTTTCCCTCTGCGATGGTCTTGTTGGTGATTTCGGCTATGCGGTTTTTCGACATTCGAGAGACATGTCCGAACCACCTCAGGCGATGTTCCTCTAAAATTTCCTCTATTGGTCTTAAATTGAGGCTCGCTCTGATGCCTCTTCACCTTGCCTTCGACCTTCCTTAGATATCTCATTTCCATTGATTGGATCTGACTTTTATGTTTCGTTTTTAGGGTCCAGGACTCACTTGCATAGGTTAGGATTGTTAGATATGTATTTTTATATATAATCTTTTTTTGCCTTTTTTGAAATTTCCTTCTTTCCAAGGAAGCCCTTCTTAAAGCATCTTCCAGCCACACTAATCCTCTCCTTTATTTCGCTGTCCAATTCATAAATAAAATAATAAATATCCATATTCAGAAAGGTTACAATATAGTTTCATTATATGTGTTTTCATTATTCACTAATATTTGCATCATAAAAATAAAAACAATAATTGAAAAAATTGGCCCAACAACATATGACTTCCTAAAAATCAATTCCTCCAATTACTCGCCTAATGTACTGATAGGGGTTATTTTCAATTTAATGACAAATTTTATATTCAAAAGCATGTCAAGGATATTTTGTTTTCATTTTCAAATTCTATAGTAAAATTTAATTTTTGTGAAAATTTATTAAATTCCGCTAAAATTATTTCTTTTTATTTCCGTCCATTACTACCATGGTCAGAATGTTATAAACAAATTTAAATAGGAATGGGATGTTACAGGAGATTGGTTGAATTTGGGTATATAATGGGTATAATATAAATGAGTCTAAGAGATTCTATAAATATATGTCGGCTAAAATTGGAGCAATTAGAGATCCCATTGGGGACCCTTACTTTTGAATATAAAATTTGTCATTAAATTGAAAATAACCCCTATCAGTACATTAGGCGAGTAATTGGAGGAATTGATTTTTAGGAAGTGATGTGTGTGTTTGAAGTTTGTGCCATTTTTTTCAATTATTGTTTTTATCTTTATGATGCAAATATTAGTGAAAATGCATCAAAGAATCTATATTGTAACCTTTTTGAATATGGATATTTATTGTTTTATTTATGAATTGGACTGCAAAATAAAGGAGAGGATTAGTGTGGCGGGAAGATGCTTTAAGAAGGGCTTCCTTAGAAAGAAGGAAATTTCAAAAAATATGGTATATAAAAATACATATCTACCTATCCTAACCTATGCAAGTTAGTCCTGGATCCTAAAAACGAAACATAAAAGTCAGATCCAAAAAATGGAAATGAGATATCTAAGGAAGGTCGAAGGTACAACGATCAGAGTAAGCCTCTTAAACATTTTTGATTTCTTATTTTTATATTATACATAGATTGATTTCTACAATTTATTTATTTCCTCTATTAGATGCGTGATTACAACGCCTGTGCTGAATTTTGTGATGAACTCATAAAGAGGAAATTTTCTGATTCTTGGAAACTTTGTATGAATCTGGGGGAGTGCAATGAATATAAAAATATAGAAAATAAGCTTAGATTGATCACGTTTTCTTCAATTTATGCTCCTGCACGGGTGTTGCCACACTTATTTAAAATCAGGTAACCATGTAATTTTCAGTTGAAAAGACATGGAAATTACTAATTTTTTGGTATTGTTTACTACTTGCAACCTACTACTAATATTATTTAACTTTTTGTTGTGTTGACTATTTTTTTTTTTTGTTATTTTATGGGGAAGTGCTGAGTGGCATAACAAAAAAGAAAGAGAAACAAGTAAAGAACTTTTAGAATCGTACCTAATCAAATTTGTAAGAAAAAAATACAAGGACAGTTTTAAGGTTTAATTCAGATATTATAGTTTTAAAATAGTTTGTAAATATCCCATATTGTGTCAATCTTGGTGTTATATTTTCTTATATCTAAACTCCTGGACAGAAGCACTAGTGTTGGAATGTAAAGTGAAGTAATCTTAGGAGTGGTGCCAGCATAAGAGAACAGTACCAAGTTATTTCATCTAATCATTTTGAAAAATTAGATTTTATTGTGTATTTTGTTTTAATTGTTAGTTTTTTATTTATTACAGAGAAGAATTGAAGTTTGATCAGATGATTTTAAAGTTGCACGTTTTGCTAGACAGGTCTATTGAATTTAATATTTGTAAAAAGTCAAGACCATTTAATAAATGGTCCCAATTGAAAGATTTAGTATCCCTTGATATCAAAGAAGATAAGCTGCAAGTGATCACCCAAGTTTGGTAATTATTTTGTATATGTTTTTTTAAATAAATATATGTATATATATATATATATATATATATATATATATATATATATATATATATATACACCCACACATATACTCTTGGACGGAGTGAAAAAGTCAATATTTTTAATTTTTATGACATAATCTTTATTTTTGGCTTAAAGTTTGAAAATTTTTTACACTTTACAAAAAATTTAAGTACTTGAAACAATGAAAAAATTCTAGGGTAGTCACTAAATAGTAGTGACCGACAGAAGTTTTGGTTTCGGCCAAAAATCGGCCAAGCCGAAACTAGCTTTTGTGTCTGATACCTCCGAGAAAGAATAAGGATTACAAGATTTCAACTTGTTAGCTCTATCTCTTTTATGGCCTTTGACACCCTTGGATTTAATAGTGTAAAGTATCTGTTATTTTAGTTAATTACACTTGTATTGTCATTAGATAAAACATAGGTTTTTCTCATACTTTAGGTATCTTTAATTGATCGAAAACTTTAAGTTGGGTATGGAGACAAAAATGTGATAGTGGTAAACAGGGATGTGCACGTCGTAACATGTAATGAAAGTATTCTTTTCATACAGAATTCTTTAAGTTGAGTGTAAAGAATATGATTTTTCTTTATCTTGAGTGTTATCAACCTTTTAGTGCTTTTAAGTAACTCCTTATTAATAATGAAATATGGTCTAACATCCCATGGGGACCAGCCGTACTAGGAAGTCGGGGCCGAGATTCGATCCTATAACGTAACTAGTACACCTGTCTTATCACTTTATACCAAACCCATGTATTGAATGAATAATTGAGTTAAATTATTGTTAGTGACCGACCGAAACTCAATTTTTGGCCGAAACTGAAACCGAAACCGAATTTCGGCCCCAGGTCTGGTTTCGGGCCGAAACCGAAACTGAAACCGAAACTTACCTATTTATATGAAAATGTATTTACTATATTATTATATTTGGTTAGGTGTGCGAAAGGAATCATCAAATAAAAAGAAGAAAAAAATAAAAATTGATAGATAGGCCTGGCCGAAGATTCGGCCGATTTTAGGCCGAAACGGAAAACGTGGCCGAAACTCGTTTTTTTGGCCGAAACTGGCCGAAACCGAAACTTCGGTCAGTCTCTAATTATTGTCATTTTATAAGCTTTTATTGGTATTAATGCTAAACTAGACATTTTACACACTTACATGCAGGGTTTGAATTCAACTCTTATTTTCTTCAGAAAGAGAATAAAAGTCAAATACGGACTTTTATATTTCGGGCCAGAAAATAAAAGTCCTGATATGATCTTTATCACAATGATACCTAAAAAGAGTCAAAGCTTGATTTTAATTATTTAAGAATGAATTTATAAGCTTTTTTATCGGATTTCTACGTATTGTTATTCATTATTGGGTTAACCATTTTTATGGAAATCTTATAGGATATAATAAATTATCTTATATCGATCTTAAGATCGATTAACAGATTATCGAGGCTGCTGATAATGAAAAAAATATCGATATAAAACCTCAGGCTCGCTCAGGTATCAATTACAACTTATCTGATATTTAAATATTGGTGTCGATTTCTAGGTTAATTAGGGTGCTGATTATGGAAATGATATTGATTTTTCGATTACACGCTCGGGTATCGATTTATTTCAACTTAAGCGATATAAACGATATTGGGGTCTGCTCATAGGTTATTTGAGGTGCCGAATTTGAAAACGATATCGATTTTTGGATTACTTGCTCAGATATCGATTAATTTTAACTTACGCAATATAAACGATACTAGGGTCTGCTCATAGGTTATCCGAGGTGCTGAATTTGAAAACGATATAGATTTTTGGATTACATGCTCAGGTATCGATTAATTTCAAATTATGCGATATAAACGATATTGTGGTCCGCTCATAGGTTATTTAAGGTGCCTAATTTGAATATGATATCAATTTTTGAATTACGTGCTCAGGTATCGATTTATTTTAACCTCCGCTATATAAACTATATTGGGGTCCGCTCATAGGTTAATTGGGGTGCTGATTATGGAAATGATATGGATTTTTCGATTACAAGCTCGGGTATCGATTAATTTCAACTTATGCAATATAAACGATATTGGTGTCCGCTCATAGGTTATTTGAGGTGATGAATTTGAAAATGATATCGATTTTTGGATTATGTGCTCAGGTTTCGATTTATTTCAAATTACACGATATAAACGATATTGGGGTCCGCTTATAGGTTATTTGAGGTGATGAATTTGAAAATGATATCGATTTTTAGATTATGTGCTCAGGTATCGATTTATTTTAACTTACGCGATATAAACGTTACTGAGGTCTGCTCATAGGTTAATTGGGGTGCTGATTATGGAAATGATATGGATTTTTCGATTACACGCTCGGGTATCGATTTATTTCAAATTACGTGATATAAACGATATTGGTGTCCGCTCATAGGTTATTTGAGGTGATGAATTTGAAAATCATATTGATTTTTGGATTATGTGCTCAGGTTTCGATTTATTTCAACTTACACGATATAAACGATACTAAGGTCTGCTCATAGGTTATTTGAGGTGCTGAATTTGAAAACGATATAAATTTTTGGATTACGTGCTCAGGTATCGATTTATTTCAACTTACGCGATATAAACGATACTAAGGTCTGCTCATAGGTTATTTGAGGTGCTGAATTTGAAAATGATATAGATTTTTGGATTACTTGCTCAGGATTACATGCTCACGATACCTGAGTGCGTAATCAAAAAATCGATATCGTTCCAAATTCAGTACCTCAAAGATGCTCAGATATCGATTAATTTTAACTTACGCGATATAAACGATACTAGGGTCTGCTCATAGGTTGTTTGAGATGCTGATTATGAAAATGATATTGATTTTATGATTAAGCACTCAGGTATCGATTTATTTCAAATTACGCGATATAAAGGATATTGTGGTCCGCTCATAGGTTATTTGAGGTGCTGAATTTGAAAACGATATCGATTTTTGGATTACTTGCTCAGGTATTGATTAATTTTAACTTACGCGATATAAACGATACTGGGGTCTGCTCATAGGTTGTTTGAGGTGCTGAATTCGAAAACGATTTTATTTTTGGATTACGTGCTCCGGTATCGATTTATTTTAACTTAAGCGATATAAACGATGCTAAGGTCTCCTCATAGGTTATTTGAGGTGCTGAATTTGAAAACGATATTGATTTTTGGATTACGTGCTTAGGATTACATGCTCACGATACCTGAGTGCATAATCCAAAAATCGATATCGTTCCAAATCAGTAGGGGAGAGCGGGGTTGGATGGCATAGGGGGTAGCCTTTGGCTTATAGTTTCCATTACACCTGTTGTTTAGGCCCCACCGTTGTACCATGTGACCCGCTCGACCTCGGGAGTCTTGTCCTGAGTTTACAATCCGATGCTAACAGTGTAGAGAAGAGTGTGCTTCATTGATTGATTTTACTACATATAAGTAAATTTTTATATTTACAGTAAATTTAGTTTAAAGGCTTGGCAAAACATTTGACTCCGATTCTGTTCACATAGCCCCAAACTACTTTGAAAAACCTAACTTTTCGCCTAACCAATTTCTTATTTGATTGTTCTCCCCTGTACTGGCAGCCATCTTTCATATGATCCCTCCTTTGGGGTCAGTTGGCTTTTTTTAACTTTGGTTTGTTTGCACCCTAGCAATTCTCAAAAGCAAGGTAAACATAAACAAAGGCGAAACTACCAATTGTCTTTAGTTCCTGTGAGGAGAATGAGAGCAATATTTCCTATGCAGAAAGTAACGACAGTCTAATCTTCTATCGCCATTCTATTTTCCTTTAAAAGCTATTAAAAACCAATTCAAAACTATTATACCATTATAGTGTAGCTTTTAATAACAATAATATGTGTCAGGCAGTACTTGAATTAGATGGCTAAACAACCCAACCTTCTAGGCCAACCTGCCCCACATAGGGGGTTAATTGGCATACTCTGGATTGACGAGTTCTTCAATTTTCTATGATCTTAGTATAAAATATTATGTGGAGAAAAAAATACTTGAAGTACTCTAATACTTGGAGTTTACAGTGGTATCAGCCCTATTGGGATTATATTAACAGGAACGACTCAACAATCAAAACAGTGAAAACTGTTGCCAACCAACCCCGCTCTCCCCTACCTTAATTAACCTATGAACGGACTCCAATATCGTTTATATTGCATAAGTTGAAACTATATATATATATATATATATATATATATATATATATATATATATATATATATATATATATATATATATATATATATGCCAACCATAATATCGTTTCTATTGTGTAAGTTGTAATAAATCGATACCTGAGTGCGTAATTCAAAAATTGATATCATTTTCAATTTCAGTACCTCAAATAACCAATGAGCGGACCCCAATATCGTTTATATCGCGTAAGTTGAAACAAATCGATACCTCAGCACGTAATCTGTAATTTTAATCTGTACATGAGGCTTAAATTTACCCCAATATTTTTAAATTTCTGGTATTTTTAACATTTTATATTTTCTGATATCCTCTGAAGTAATATTGTTTACAATGACCTGCTGAGCTCCGAATTTTAGTCTGTCTAGGGCTTGAAGCTCGCTGTTATTTTGGGAAATGGCCTTATACCTTCTTTAGGAGGTTTCACCCGATATTCCAACTTGACCTTAAATGCTGCTGTCTATCCACTACTCCTTAAGAAGATTATAAAATTTGGAACTATCTTTGTCAACAAAATCTCAATACGAATATAATTTTTAAAGAATTGTTGATAGTTGCACGTTGATTGTTTTGGAACTATATTTTTCAAGGAAAAGGATTAGGGTCAATAAAGATAGTACTCATGTTATTTACTCAAAACAAGATATTTTTTTTGGAAACATAATTTTTGCAAGCTTACTTTGTAAATCTTACTTTGAAGATTAAAAATAGAGATAAAACATGTTTATAAGTATTAGTAATATTATTATTTTTCAATTGACTACAATGTTCTGTAAACAAATAATAATTTTTTTGTTCATTATATAATCTGTAAAATGGTATTTAAGGCCTTTAGGCAATAATGTAAATGTTATTTGATGAAAATAAGCTGTTGGCATGTCTTTTTGAAGAGTTCATTTCACTGAATGACTATAGATTAGATATTGTATTGATTTTTTCATTGCTTCAGCTGTATTAGCTGTTTCTATTTTATATTTTTAATCAGTTTTATTAATATAATATTTTATCTAGATTTTCTCTAAATTAATAGTTATGTTGTTTTCTTTTTTTCAGGTATGATATAATTTCTGATAAAGATAATTTGCAAATGGATCCCAATGATTTTCGAATAGTATTTCCCAGCTTATATTTATTGCTCCATCCTCAAACTTATAGAATTCAAGATCAGAATCATATCATATCAAATATTATATCTAAAGAGAGTGTCATGTTTGGTATATTTGATTTATTTTTAAAACTTGTCATAGTAAATTGTGATTTAAAGGATAACAGAATAAAAGAAATGGTAAAGAAAGGTAACTTAAAAAATATATTCATTAATAAGTTCTAAATTATTTTGCTTTTAAATATAAATTTGTCAAGGGTTGATAAAGTATTTTTTAACCTTGATTTCTTTGAAACTAAGCTTTGATTTTTGGTTTTGTATTGGCAGCTTAGTTTGTTGCACTTGTAAAATGGTATAATGTATGGGAATAACAATTTCCAACTTGTAATTATTTAGACTAAAAATATATTTTATAAAAACTACTCAGATATAATTCTGAATGAATTGATTATATCATGCAGACTGGAGTTAGTACATGGTGCAAATTGAAGGTAATTCTTTTTTTGTGTGGATATGTGATTGATTATATAATGTTCAGCTTAGAAACTGTGAGAGAACTGAAATAAGCCGAAAATTTGATGGATAGATAAATCAATAAAGATGCTATAGAACATTATGCAGCAACCTGGAATAAAGTTGCCTAAAGCCAACTGGGAACAAAAAATTGTGTGTTGGTGGATATGTACAATTATCCTTCGAGTTTCAACCAATCCAAAAACTATGGAGTCTACGGGGACCATCCATGTCTGATGCCTATGACTGGAGCAATATTTTTCATCCAAATTTCATGCTTGCATAGGCAAACTTTTTTTTATACTCAATAATTTAAAAATAAAAACATAAATAATATAAAAAAATTAAAGCTGATTAACTTGTATTTAATTACTTTCCCAGGTATATTTGAAAATGAATTAGCCTGATAGCAAATCTCATGCTGATTCCAAAAATGGGTAAACGTAGTGAAAATTTGGCCTTTATTACAGCAAGCTCCGTTTTCTTGAAATTGCTTTAAAAATGACACACGTCTGCAACCGGTTGAGATAAAATTGTGTGGCTGACAGCATTTTTAACTATCTTTTTGCTTTAGTTTCACAAGGCTTTAAATATTGTTATCTACTTGCAATACACTCTGTAATACAAATGTATTGGCAGAAAAAGATACTTGAGTATGCGTTGAAAACCAATAAGTGGGTTTATTGATAAAACTGATTAATCAGTGTACTGTCTTCAATGCTCAATATGACTATGTGATATGAAGGCTGCTGTGTTTAAAACTGTAATTAGTTCCATGAATTTAAGTGCTATTTTACAAATATGTTATTACACAGATCAAAATGTATGATCTATTCTAATTGATACTTTTTTTATCAATGTTTCATTTTTGAATCTACAATTAAAATAATATATAAAAAATGTCCTATATTTAATTATGAGCCCTGAAAATTAACGATATGATTTTTATAAATTTGTTTCAGCTTTGCTTTCTTGTAGCATTTTAATATCTAAAGAGGATAGTTTATTGTTCATGTGTTATTCCTTGTGTTTAGAGGCATTTTCAGAGAAATTTGAAATAAGCAATTTATTTAAAGAGACACATTCACTTTTTGTGTTCAAATTATATTACATTGCTTTAAAGGATTCATTTGGTTACATAGAAAATGTATTTTCTTCAAGTCCATCTGAGGTGAGAAATTTATGTTACTTTTATTTCATTTATATTTTATTAGTATTTTGTATCTTTCTTTATTCTGATGTAAAAAAAAAAAAAAAAAAAACTTTGCGCATAAATGCATTTAATATAATTTTTGATTCAATGTTATATTAATGTTTCAATAAAGTAATATATCTCTTAGAAATATAAGTAAATTGAATTCTCATTCAAACTATAATTACTACGATCACTTTATCCTGTTTCTGTCCATTTGGAACAAATATTTGTTAGCTGATGAGAAAAAACAAAACATAAAAAATAAACTGAAATTTTTTACTAAGTTATTATCTGAAGATTCCCAAGCCATGTGTTATGACTTTGACATAATGATCATTATATTTTTTCAGATAATAGCTAGGTTTATAGAAAAGCCATATAAAGAATCCTGTTTAAAATCCCTTAATCTGCTCATAAAGTGTCTTAAAAATTATAATCAAGCCGAACAGGTAAATTCATTAGAATGTGGTATTGATACGGATAGGTTTAACCAAGATGAACAGTATATGAAGGATACAATATTTGGGTTAGCTATGTAAGTATTGATTTTCTAAACTATGATGAAGTTTGTATTAAGTTAGCTTTGTGAACAGTTTCTTATTATTCTTGATTTAATTTTGAAACTATTATTAAAGTACGTTATTCTGTTTCATAATGTTTATTGGACATTTTTTTATTGTTAAATTTTTTTTTAGGAATGAAGAACATGACAAGCTGGAGTTAGCCATCAATTTAGCTAAACAAAATAATATTTCTGTTCATGAGGTGGTAGTTTCTCATCTCACATCACTTGTGATTCATTCATCTTTAGCTGTAATTACTGAACGGATTTCCAATGAAGAAATAGGATCTATTATTGATGAATGTAAAGATTTTTGTGTTGAAAGGTATAAAATCTCATTATTCAGCAAAATATATTATATATTATTTAGCATTATAATTTTATTTGAAAAACTTTGTTAATTAATTTTTTCAAGAAATAATTTAAAACAGGAAAGGAAATATCATAACTTTGTCAAGGATTAAATAAAGTAATGTTGAGGCTTGATATCATTTTGTTGCCTGTATCATATATTTATAATGATTCAGAATTAAGTTAACTAGTAGTGAAATTATCTGTGGATCAGATAAATATTGGCCATAAGGTAAGTAACTATCATTGAAGTTAAAGTAGCGGGTCAGCTAAAAAGGCACATAAAAATTGGAGGCTTGGTAGTGAATAAATCCCTAAAAAATTTATAAATGCTCTGCCTTCTGGGAAAAGTCCTCTGAATGATAACTAGTGCGGCCTGGGATCAGAATACCGATGAATTGCCATGACCAACAAAGAACTGCTGACGGAAACTGATCACTCCATATCTCATGATATGAAGACATGAAGGATAAGATCTAAAGAAATCAAATATGTAGTTAAATATATGTACTCATTAGGGTAAATGCACCAATTACTGACACTTTAAGGAAAATTTCATGATTTTCCATCAATTTCTTCCTTATTCTTTGACCTTTCCTTAAAATTCAAAGTTCTTCTGTTAGGCCAATATCTCTTGTTTTCATTTCGATCATCAAGTAATTAAAAATGATGAATTAATCTATTATTTTACTTAAAATTCGGATGCATGTTTTTTCTCCTATTACTGACATGCATGCACCAATTACTGACAGTATAAGGAACCAATTACTGACACCCTGAGATCAAACATTGAATAATTTTATTTCCAATTTTAAAATTAGTATCTAAGTATATTTTAATATAATTTACTTAACTTAATCTACAGTTTACCATATAGCAGTATTGAGGTGCCTGCAAACAGAGCCTGAACCACGTTTCTCTGTCCTCAACCAGCTGCCTTCTCCTCCTCGAATCCATTCCACTCCTGTTAAAGGCTTTTTTAATTCCTTCTTCCCAGTTCTTTCTTGGTCTTTTCTGTGGCCACCTCCAATTCACTCTCACCTAGTGAGTAGCCTTGGCAATTTGGTCTCCCGCCATTCGTTAGTTCTCTTCAATTTTTTCCTCTGCAGATCTCATGTGCACGTTTGCTCTTATGGTTGAATTTCTTACACGACCCCGTCTGGTTCCCCCCCCATTTTTCTTAGATTTGCTCTTGCTCTTGGATATGAGGGTTCAAGACTCCTTTGCATAGTTCAGAATCGGGAGAAATGTGTTCTTTGAGACAGTTGGGGACACATCAATATCATCTGCTTCATTATCACTACACATTGCAGTGAAAGTTTTTCAAAGTCATTAATCTTTATTGGGTAAATAAATTAATTTTAAATCTTGAGCATCACTTTTATTTCAAAAACTAAAAGGAAAATCATCATCAACTTAATGTCACAATCACAGCTCATAGAAGCTCAGATTAACCTTTTCGTAATCAGAAATCAAAAATTGTATTTGTGCAAGAACTGGTGGTTTTAGTAACTGTGATTATATAACTATATTTTTAATGCAAGTACAGTCTGTCATATATTTAGCTTTTATATTTCCATCAGCAATCACATACACAGCACACGCGGATCTTCTTTTTTGCGGACATAAATGAGGTGATGTATTCTTACTGTAGGGTTTTTAACGAGGTCCATGTCTTTCATGATTTGTTCTTCATCTATTCTTGTTCTGGGAAGAAGAACAAGACGACAATTTGCATTACCTCACCGTTGAGAGGTTTCACGGCCTTTGGACAAGGCTTTGGCAAACTGAGAATACGGCTGAATTGTTTTGTTGCTGATAAATTATTAGGTTTTATAGGCTAAGAGGCTGAATGTGAACAGCAGCTTCTACAGTGTCCTTGAAAGGGCTTAATTTTTAGGCGATTTTGCAGGATTTTTGGTTTTCTTATGACCAATTTATTGGTGGTGCTTTGTGTCCGGAAGTTAATTAGTTCTTCAGCAGATTCCGTTGAGTCCAATGTAATTTTTCACCAACAAATGGATGATGGAGTGTTATGTTGGCGGAACATAGAACTCCATCTCTTAGTTCAGTGTCAATGAACTCGCCTCATGATTCATTCAAAATCTCTTTTCTAGCAGGCTCCATGAAGCAACTTCCTATCTTTTTTGTACCTCAATTAATGAGTGAGAATGATTGTAGAACTGCGTCCTTGGAAGGTGGCTGTGATCCAGTAGTGTTCGAGGGAACACCGCCGTGGTTCTCATGTTCCATTATACAAGTCATTTTCTGAAGACATTCTTAACTATTGCTGGACAGATTCCTCTTATGTCCTAATCTAATAAGAGGAATCCTTCAAGTCCTTTTTCAGCATCTCATTTGGTAGGTTTAGGGATTGCACTCCTTTTAGGGATTGCAACTTTGTCTTCAAGTGGTCCTTCCTTGGGACCGAAAGAGATGTAGTGGTTGTATAGTGTGGGTACTATTTGGGAACAATGCTTAGATGTCTTTGATGTGTGCTTATCTGATAAGAAAATCCGCAAATTCGAGATTGCTTCTTATAATGAAAGCGTGAAAATACATTGGAGGGGGTGTCAGCAACTGGGTATGCTCACTGTCAGTATCTGGTGTGCGACCATTGCCAATTACTGACACCCTCAAAACCAGGTACTAACACCCCCTGTAAGGAATTGTATCCCTTCCTTTTTTTAAAAAACTGAAAGCACCATTTTTTTCAACGTTGAAAAACTACCTAATTAGGCATTGTAACTAAATTTCTTCATAATACCCAATTACTGACACAAGTGTCAGCAATTGGGTGGGTAAAGGCACGTTCTTGGATACCCATATCCTGACATCCCCAAAATATGTATTATTATTGGAAATTCACATTAGAAAAAAGTATTTTTATTATCTAACATCATTATTAGAGTGCTACAAACAGAATTCAAGAGGAAAAACGAAGAAGAAATGGTTGTAGCAGCCAAAATAGCTACTCACCTCCTTAGCAAAAACCTTAACGATCTGGCAGCTGATGGTATAGTGAGCTTCATTCCCCCACCACTTGCTAGTCAATTCTGACTTGATTTTGGTGGAAATCTTTGGCAGATTAGTATAGCTTTGATTGACCAAAATTTCAATTTGCTAGGTGGCCTTAAATGCTTGTTTTTCAAGGAAGAAGGAGCAAGTGTCAGTAACTGGGGCAGTGTCAGCAATTGGTGCCTTTACCCTATGTGGTATTACATAATGATATAACTAGATCCCTTATCTAGACCTATTTCAGTTGTCGTCTGTTATTCTCTGGCATTTGAGTTGCAGCCATTTCTTTTATTGCCAGGTTGGAGTGTCAGTTCAAGTTGTAATGAAATCTTTTGTATTATGATTGTAGGTATGTGTAAGTGAGCATGTGAAGTGTTGATAATGGTGCACCATGGTGCTTGGGGAATTAGTGTAATATCTTAAATAATTATATTTATAATATTTGTATTCCATGAATCCAGAGAGTTTGGTTTCTTTATTAATTTGATGTTCACTATGAAGATTTCAAACTGAATCTAAATTTTACCTTGCAATTTTATTGTTTAAAGTTTAATTCTATTTATTTATTTTTGAATAGCCTCTAAATAATTGAAAAATCTCTTACTTTATTTTTTTTTAAATTTTATTATAGCCTATTAACAACATTAGAAACTATAAATGGCACAAATTACCAAACATTTATTTCTTTTTTCTCTATTATGAAAATTTTGAAGGATGATTGTTGCATTTGGTCGCTAACACCAAAAGAACATATTTCTTTATTAAAGAAGTTGAAGTCACTTACCAAAGGTAATATTGATTAGTTCTTAAAATATAGTATCTGTATCCCAAAAGTAAACAACACCATGTTCAATTTCTTTATTGAATTAAATTTTCCACTTTGAATTTAAATATCATGATAAATAATTATATATATATATATATATATATATATATATATATATATATATATATACAGTACCAGTCAAAAGTTTAGACTCACCCTTAGTTTTGTAAAATAAATAAATAATAACATTTTATTTATTTAACAGCATAAAAACTATATTTATTTTTAATTTAGTTATAATTTGTTTGATTGTTTCTTTAACGTCCCTTTATGCTTCTAAGGCTAATCGGACGATGCTACAGTGGATGTCCTAAATTTTGCATATCCATGTATAATTAGGATAGGGATCTTTAACGAGTACCTGACATCGTACATGCTCGGGACCTCCATTTTACGTCCTATCCAAGGGACGGCATAGCAAACGATTTTTTACACCCATTAAAAAAATCTAGAGCCACTTCGGGACGTGAACCCATGACCTTTAGTATATTAGGTTGCCATGCTAAACACTACACCACAGGTGACCCCTATTTATAATTTTATTCTAAACTTAATCATATAATGTTTGAAATGTTATCTCTTGAGTTTATGATGGTGGAATATATCCACCATATTCTACCTCTTGAGTTAAAATTATTTTATTAAACTTGAAGATTGTGAATTAAATACAAGTTAGTCTAAACTTTTGACTGGTACTGTATATATATGTTATTTATAGAGATAGCTTAATGAACGTTTTTCACCAGGTTATTGAAGGTATTTAAATACAAATTGTTAAATTTAATTCAATAAACAACTATATACATGTGCTGTTTACCTATGTGATCGATATATTTCTTTAACTAAATATATTTAGTTTAATTATTTATTTATTCATTAGATTTATTGGAATTTTAATTAATTTATTCAGATTATGAAGAACGATTTTTGAGTATAGCTATTGCATAAGTAACAGTTTATTGAAATCTCTCACAGAAGACTTAGTGGCTAAACGAGGTGTAAAGATTCATGAACCAGAGTTGGGCAAATTGTATCTGCAATTACCGGAGCCTCACCCATGGAAATTTTCGAATTATTATGTTTTTCCTATATAGCTGGCTTTATAGGATGTTTAAGCTGGCTCAGTTTTTAAAAATACTATCATTTGAGTGGGGGGGGGGGATACTTTTAAAACTTTGAGCATTTAGATTATTTAAGTGGGTTGGGCCACCAGTATTTGTAATCGCAGATACAATTTGCCCAACTCTTTGCCTAAGAATGCTTTGTTTGGAATGGTGTAAAATTGATTTCCATCAGGGTCAATTGATATAGGTAGGTGGTTGAGAATCGGACCATGGTCAATATCAACTTTTTTTTCCATTTTATGGTGAAGAATCTACTGGTGAAGTTTGTCTCACGAGTAGTATGTCACCCTGTATATATATATATATATATATATATATATATATATATATATATATATATATATATATATATATATATATATATATATATATATATATATATATATATATATATATATATATATATTGAAATAAAATCAATTAAAATATTGTAATTATTATATGTTCATATAAAATTACAATTATATTATTTTGGTTATTATTTATTATTTGGTTATTATTTTGGTTATTATATTATTTTTGGCCCAGTTGGCCTAATAAGATCTTTCTTATCTTATTAGGTCACGCGGTGTGGTGTGGTCTTTTTACAGACATTCGAGTTTTATTGAATTTATACTCTAGGTGGTGGGAGATCCAGGTTCGAGACCCCTCCAAGGCCAATATTTTCTCTTCAAACCAAAATTATATATATATATATATATATAAGGGGCCGGGATGGCCTAGTGGACAAGGGCGCTTGCAATAGATAATCAAAGTTAAGCAACGTCCATCGTGGTCAGTACTTGGATGGGTGACCGCTCCATTCGGGTGACCGCCCACCAATAAAAGCCACGCAGTCCAAGTCTACCCCCACCCCCGGGTATGTGAGGCCCGTCAGCCTACTGGAGGCGACTCACACCGACCGGGCGTAGGAGTGATGAACCTTCCCCATGTATCTCATCGAGAATCGTGGTGTGGTTTTCCAGGATGTCAGTAACCGCCCTGAGGTTTGGTTCAGGGACGGTATGCTTCAGGGAAAGAAATATAGGTCTTCGGGGCCTGCTGACTCTGAGCTACCATAATCCTTGGACCTAGACCAGTTTGTCACTGTCCTTGAACCCGAGAGAGCTGACGCCATCGGTGGGAAGGACACTGCCAAATTGGCCCCAATGGGATTGGTTATGGAGATATGGGCAGTCTGCCGCTGTACCATGGTGACCATGGCTTTCAGCAGCGTGAGGTTTGGGCTACCCCCTCCAGGCTGTCTGTACTCCCGCAAGCAAAACAAATGTCTGTAAGAAGACCACACTGCGCGGCCAAAGGTCTCATTAGGCCTAATGTCCCAACCGAAAAAAAAAAAAAAAAAAAAAAAAATATATATATATATATATATAATATTGGTCATGGTCCGATTCTCAACCATTCGCTTTTTAACAATTTTGAAAGATTGATATCCTGGCATCGGAAAACCGTGATAATTTTAAGTCTGAAAATTTCCCCGAAAATCTGATAGCGCTGTTGAAATCTAAGTTAATTTTTCAATAAGAAAATGGCTATAGCAAAATTGTTGGGCCAATTTTTCGTGTTTTATTTCAGCCAGAACAACAAAATAAGTGAAAATTTTTGTAAATCGGAAAGTGTTTAAAGTAATCCAGAGTTTCTAATTTTAGTCTCAGAAGGCAGCAAATTTGAGGAAAAATACCTCATTTAATAACGCTTCTAACGCACTCGTCATGTTTTAATTTGGTGTTTTCTAAGACCAAGATATCAATGACAAAAAGAGAAAAA
Source organism: Aelia acuminata (assembly GCA_911387785.2). NCBI lineage: Eukaryota > Metazoa > Arthropoda > Insecta > Hemiptera > Pentatomidae > Aelia > Aelia acuminata. Next base: position 110,007,146 of record OU426980.1, read on the forward strand.
ATGATGGTTCAAGGATTGTTAATGTTTGAGTTTAACATTTTAGATTTGAAAAAAACAAATACATAGAAACTCACCAATAATCTTTAAAATTCAATTATTTTAATTTATGTTCAAATTGGAAGCCGTTCTCATACTGCCAACTGTCACACCAAAACTGAGAATATGTTGAAGTTTTTCAGCAGCGGCAAAGATCCTTGCTCTCAAATCGTCTATTTTTGTCACTTCAGTGCGATAGACTAGTTCCTTGAGATATTCCCAGACAAAATAGTACATGGGGCTAAGATCAGGAGATCTTGGTGGCCATAGAACTGTCCCACCACGGCCGATCCACATGTCGAATGTTCTGTTCAAATACGTCTGAACTATTCTAGAAGAGTGAGGAAAAATTGTGCTGAAAAATCATGTTTCTCCTTAATTCTAAAAGAAGGTCCTCCAGCAATGTGGGCAGCGTGTTTTGGATAAAATTTAAAGAAATTGGGCCAGTTAATCTCACCGGAAAATCTAAGTAGGGACCGATGAGTATGTTTCCAATTACTCCCACCTATACATTGATTCAAAAACGTCTTTGGGAATGTTGCCGACGACTTGCTTGTGGGTTCTGATGGGATGTATTGGTGCAGATTATGGATGAATTTGATGAAAGAAGTGAAGTGATGTTCCTCAGTGTCTGATTCTAGAAGACAGCAAAAAAATTCCTTCCTAGGATAATTGTGACCTGTATCCAATACTTGGACCTTTTGAAGGTGTGAGGGATACAGTTTTTCCTTTTTTAGAATTGCACTCACCTTGAACTGGGAGATCCTGAATTCTCTCACGAGATCTTTTGTGCTGATATCTGGGTGAGCCATAACACGATCTATTACCGTTTGTTCCAGACCAGCATCAGCTTGCTGGTTACCTGATTCGCCTGAATTTGTGGAGAATCTACCTGTTCTACAGAGACATTCATGGAGTCTAATAAAACACCTTTATTAGGTAAGCGTTTCTTGACGCGCTGCTCTCGCACTACAACCGCAGAAACCGTAAAGGAGATGTATTTCTGCATACTCTTGTAAATGTAACCATTATCACAAATTTATTATTAACTGCACGAGTACACATTAGACAATGAAAAAAATTCAAGTATTTTCATTCAAAGTAAGTAAACACCATTATCCTATTAGGTATTAATAAATTCCAATTTTGTAAATAAAAGACTTATTGGATGTTTCTACTTCAAACCTCTAAACAAAATTCTTAAGCATTACTTACTAAATGGGCAATAAATTAATTTTTTCTATGGAAATCTTGTTTTGAGAGAAAAGCAAAGTGAAATAACTTTTGGTGGTTTTTACAGTTTTTCTCTTTTTGTCATCGAATCTTGGTCTTAGAAACACCAGATTAAAAAATGACGAGTGCGTTAGAAGCGTTATTAAATGAAGTATTTTTCCTCAAATTTGCTGCCTTCTGAGACTAAAATTAGAAACTCTGGATTACTTTAAACACTTTCCGATTTACAAAATTTTTCACTTATTGTTGTTATTTTGTTGTTCTGAAATAAAACACGAAAAATTGGCCCAACAATTTTGCTATAGCCATTTTCTTATTGAAAAATTAACTTAGATTTCAACAGTGCTATCAGATTTACACACTCACACACACACACACTTTATTTACAAATAAATACAGGACTTATTTATTGTATATTATGTATTTATTTGTAAATAATATTGCAAATTATATGCCCTTAGCTTAAAAGAAACTTCTTAAGTCTTTAGAATCCTTCTTGGTCGTTTCCACTTCAATAAAAAAAAATTTATAGCAGACTTATGAGGAAGGCTACAAACAATTATAACAGATTATTTTTTTAAACTCTTCATGAGTAATTTTGTATTTTATGATATTTTTCTCCTTTTTTTTTTTTCTTTATTTATATATAATTTTCAATAAATTTTAATATTATGCACTTAGATTTATTTAAGATTGATTTTGTACTTATATGACATAATATGTATATATGTATGGATTAAGTTATATATTTAAACAGACAGAATGAATTTCCTTGTTACCTAGTGTAACATGGTGTACAATGAACTGTTTGTTATAACTCATAGTACGGCTTAAAGAGAACACTGGCTACAATGTAAAAAAACCGCAAGTCCCTTGAAGTTTGTTATAAATGATTTTGACTGTATTTATTAATCCTTTTGAGGTTATAAATTATTTCATTTTAAACATGTATTTAATGAATAAATTATGGAAGTTTTATTGTATTCTGTAATTTTCACATTTTAACAGCAATGTGCTCATTTCCACACAAGGGAAGGGGGTATAACTTGTTCTCCTGGGACATTTAAACTTATTTATTTATAACTTTTACTTATTATTTTAGATGTTAATTATAAGGATCTCCTTTTATCTAATGATGAACTGCATTTTATATTACAACCTTTAATGAATAATGACAACTTTTTGGTGGTTTGTAAGTTTATAAAAAGCCTTCCAGCAGTTATTAGAAGTAAATATCAAATTGGAAAGTTTTTTGTCCAATGGGCTATTGAGGAGTTCAACAAAAAGGTAAGCTATTTCTATTAGTCATTCATTTGTTACAAATTTTTTATTTAGGATATTTCATTTAGCGTGTACGAAATTTTAAGTGTAGGGGAGTAGGCTATATGTAAAAGTTTTCATTTGATCATCACCTCTTTGGATTTGAGTTTTGTGTTCTTAGAAACATTTGTGGCCTGATTCTAAATATTAATTAGGAGCGGCAAGTGAAATTGAACGAGCTGCAGGAGCTTAATATATTTGAAGATCATGCATTATGAAAACAATTTGATTAAAGGATCTTCTCCATAAGGTGGATAGGCAGACAGAGAGCTAAATGGACTGATGGAGTGGAAGCCGATACCCGAAATGTTCTTGATGTCCACAACTAAAAGACATCAGCGCTTCTGAGAGATGATTGGGGGTTGAAACTATGGGAGGACTTTACTCGGCATGGGTCATTGAACCATTTTTTATCATCAGGAAAGGAAATTAGCTTTAAAAAAAAATGTATTTTCTGATCTTTTATGATACATTCTTATTTTTAAAAATCAATTAGATAAATAATTTAAGTCTTGAATATTTGAATAATTGAAGTCTATTGAATAATAAGTGTCTTTAAGATCAGTCTGCCAAGAGGGTTCAGGAAAATACTACATAAAAGAATTTTCAAACATTATTATGTCTTGAGGGCATTAAGAATAAGAGTTCATGATCTGCATCAGTAACTTTATTTTACAATGTAATTAAAACGTAAAAAAAAACAATCTGTACACTACTCATTAATCCAATTAAACTATATCGTTCCAGAACGACCCCTTTGTACGAAAGAGGTATGAATATATTATACTTATATACAATATATATATATCATTATCTCTCCCCTAATGTAAATGAAAAATAGAAATTGAAATCCAATGTAATTTACATAAAAACATAAGAATAAACGACAATCAACAAATTTTAAACATACAAAATGAAAATTAACACTAAAAAAAAAATAATATAAAACTTTTACAAATTAAGTCTCTCAACTGGCTTCCGCTGTCTGGAAGAGCGACGAAGAACTGGTTCTGTAGCTTCAGTACGCGCAGGTTCCGAGACGTCGGTGCCCGCTGGAGCCGCCTCTTGAGTCGTGGTTTGAGAAGTGCAACCTGAAGTTGAAGGCAAGTCCGAATCAGCAGGAGCTGCATCACTAGGCGCGACTTTTGAAGGATAATCCACCGGTAAACTTCTGGGTGGTATTGTAGTAGCGAAGAACGTCGTATCAGAGGATACATTTATCTGTTGTCCAACCTTCCTTATCTGTTGAGCATGTCTCCGCCAGAGTTGTCCATCTACGTTAATTGTATAATGGAGAAATCCGTTGCGATTCACAACAACTCCAATTACCCACTTCTTATTAGGTGAAGAATAGTTTCTGACAGCTACCTTCTCCCCTTCTTGAAAAATTTGAGAACGTCCTAGTTCAGGACGGTCGATAGATGATTTCTTATTGGTGGGCTTGTGCAACAGTGCAAGATTCGAAGATAATTCTCTTCCAAGGAACAACTTAGCAAGACTTTTACCCATTGTAGTTGGTGAACGTCGAAAGGAAAATAGAAAAGTATTTAAATGCTGCTGTAAAGAACCACGTTCTTGAGCTAATGAGCGGAGTGCTTGCTTTGCTGTGTATACGTATCGTTCAACCTGACCATTGGTTGCAGGGTTGTAAGCAGCACAAGTAACGTGTCTTATGCCTCGATTATTAATGTATCCTTGAAATTCTCTGCTTGTAAAAGAACTTCCATTATCCGAGACAATTATTTCTGGATTGCCATAGCGAGCAAATAAAGATTCGAGAACGGAAATGGTTTTCGATGACGCTGTATTTTCGACGATAAAAATTTCTGGCCATTTTAAAAAAGAATCGATGACCAGGAGAAAATATTTGCCATAGAATGGACCCATATGGTCTATGTGAATTCGCTCCCAAGGTTTCGAAGCAGGTTGCCAATGATGAGAAGTTATCCTGGAGGGCTCTTTTGCGACTAGAGTGCAGTTTTGGCAATTTCTGACGTAATTCTCGATAGCTTCATCGATTTTTGGCCAATATACATATGAACGAGCCAGCATTTTCATCCTGACCATGCCCACATGCCCCATGTGTAATTCCTCCAAAATTCGTTTTTGAAGTTTTTTTGGTATGTAAACGCGAATTCCATAAAATATGCAGTCATTCTGTAAGGTGAGACGTTGGTCTTCTACACCAGATGATATACCATTCTTCAGCTTGCGAAAAATCTCTCTGCATTCTGGATCTCGCAAAGTTTCCCTAGCAATTTCTGAGGATGTAATCGGTAATATTGCCAATTGGTTAATTTGAAAAATTTCGGCTTCGTCTTGAGAGGCAGAAGTCATCCTATTCAAACTTAAACGGGAAAGGCAATCAGCATTTGAATTTTCACATGATTTTCGGTATTTGATTGTGAAATTAAACATTTGTAGAAATAGGGCGTACCGAAGAAGTCTGGTGGCAGTTATAACTGGTAAAGCCGAGTTTGACCCTAAAATCCGAACGAGAGGTTGGTGGTCAGTAATTAATGTAAAGTGTTGCCCGAAAAGATAATGATAAAATTTTTCAATTCCCCATTTAATTGCTAACGCCTCCTTATCTATTTGAGAGTAATTTCGTTCACTTTTATTTAACGTCCGCGAGGCAAAAGCAATGGGTCTTTCTTCATTGTTGATTTTGTGGGCCAAAACCGCACCCAGGCCAGTTTGAGATGCATCAACAGCAAGAACGAGAGGGTATTTGGGATTGTAATGAACAAGAATCCTGCTGGAAGTTATTTCTTTCTTGATATTGTTGAAGCTTGCTGTATGCTTACTTCTCCAAATAAACGGGGTTTTGGCTCTAGTTAAACTATTTAATGGTTCCGCCAACGTTGACAAATTGGGGGTAAATTTAGCGTAAAGGGTCACAAGCCCCAAGAAAGATTTTACTTCTGACACATTCGTGGGTCTTTTGCAGTTGAGGACTGCCTCTATAATTTCTGGTGTTTTCCCAATCCCAGCTTCCGAAATTTCAAAACCAAGGTATGTTATTTTCTTTTGAAGAAAACTACATTTCCTTTTGTTTAAACGAATTTTCTTTTCTTGTAAAATTTGTAGGACATTTTCCAAGCGGTTATTATGTTCTGCGACGGTCGGTGCGGAAACCACAATATCGTCGTGTACTACGCAGACGCCTGGTTGATCTTGGAATAGACTATCAACAAATCTTTGCCATTCTGCTGGAGCAGACGCAAGTCCGTAAAGCAACCTCTTGACTTTGTAAAGCCCGACATGTGTATTAATAGTTAGTATCTTGGAAGTTTCCTCGGTAACTGGTAGATGTAGAAAAGCAGTCTTGACATCTAATTTTGAAAAATATTTACTCCCCACCAATTTGGCTGAAACCTCTTCAAATCCGGGGAATGGATGTTGCGGTATTAGGAGTTGAGGGTTGACTGTAACAGAAGAGTCAGCGCAAAGACGAATGGAGCCGTCTGGTTTAACAACCGGGACCACAGGTGTTGCCCAATCAGAAATGGCTGTTTTCACTAATGTACCCTCGTTGACCATTCTTTTTATTTCATTTTCAACTTTTGTCCGTAACGCGAATGGTACAACCCGAGCTTTAGCGAATACAGGCTTTGCATCCGGTTTTAGGTTGGCCGATATTTGAATGCCTTCTACAGGTTCTATTGTGTCATCAAAAACCTGGCTGTATTTGCAAAGTATGGCCGAGTAGTCATCGTATATTTGATTGACATTAGGAACATTAAGAACGTTAAGAGCGTTAATCCAGTCTCGGCCCATTATGGAAGAAAACCCGTTCTTGACAACGTAAACCTTAAGTTGGGCTGTAATGGACTTGTAAGTTGCCTCAACATAACACTCACCAAGTGGGCGTATTATCCTTTTGGTGTAGCTTCTAAAAAGCGATGCAGTAGGCAAAAGTTGAACATTTTTAAATAATTCAAAAATTTTTAATGGAATAATGGTTACCGGCGAACCAGTGTCAACTTCTAACTTAGTCCTGACCCCTTGTATCAAGACTGAAGCTAAATATGGCAGAGAATGGTTATTAGAATGCAGAGCATTAATTGGGAAAATTTCCTTAATTGAGTTACCCCCGTTTAATTTCCTTTTTTTAAGACAAATGGACTCCATGTGTCCTTTCTTTTGACAGAATTGGCAAAATAATTTCTTGCAACGGCACTCATTAGCCTTATGTCCTTTTTTGCCGCATTTAAAGCATGTGACAGACTTCTTTGTGTCCTTATGCCTACTTGTATTGGGTGTAAATGTGGGCTTCAGAGTGGTGGTTGCTACCTCATTTACTTCAACAAGTATTGAGTTCAACAACGCCTCCGGCGGCATTTTCAGAGGCAAGAGCTATCTCCACCGTTCTGTCGAAGGTAGGATCATCTTCTACAAAAAGTCGATCAAGCATGAGCTTTGACCGTAAACCACTTACAAAAACATCCCTTTACATAGTAAGCAGCGGGGTCGAATTTGTCCATAGAGATGGTAACACTAGGTGTTTCATTTCCTCGAGATAGAGAGGTAACTAAGGTTTGTGCAGACCGGACCAAAGCCTCAATGTTAGGATCCATTTATATAATCATGTATTGTATTTATGTACTTACTGTTTCCTCCTTGATCTCTCTCCTTATGTAAATGAAAATATCGCCCCTTACGTAAATGAAGATCTCGCCGGTGCCTCCAGATATTATGTTTTGAGGGCATTAAGAATAAGAGTTCATGATCTGCATCAGTAACTTTATTTTACAATGTAATTAAAACGTAAAAAAAAACAATCTGTACACTACTCATTAATCCAATTAAACTATATCGTTCCAGAACGACCCCTTTGTAGGAAAGAGGTATGAATATATTATACTTATATACAATATATATATATCAAACATTTAAATTCAAAACAATGAAATCACTGAGCTGCCTCCAGGATAAAAAAACCTGGAGAAGAAGCAGACAATCCTTTCAAATATTTAAAATATTCAAATGTATATTTGATTCCTAGTTTTTAAACTCAAGTTCGGTTCTCATATGTTGTTGTGATTTCAATCTACCTCCATTGTCTTTAATTTGCAAATATTGTAAATAAAAATCTTTTAAACTTGGCAGCATATTCTGGGCTGAAGGCTCTAATCTAAATACATCTGTATATTGCAGTGTTGGACAAAGTTCATTCAGATAATAATATAAAAAATGATAAATTAACTTTATATTTTACTTAGGAATAATGAATCACTCGTTAATCATTAATCATCCTGTTATTTTTAAGAAATGTATCCATTTTTTCCAACCAGGATCAAATAAAAATAGGTATTTAAAAAACAAACAAAAAAAACTTTGTTTGATTTAAAAATAATAATACCTTGTTTAAATGACAATTGGTTTATCAGAAACCATGTGCACTCTGGTGATTTAAAATAGAGATGAGTAATACTTGAAGACTTTTCAAGAAACCTTCCTTAATAAATACATTTACTTAAAATATAATCCCTATCTGATTCTACAATATCTTTTGATTAAAGTATTTCAATCAATGAATAACATTTTTTCCCACCTCTCATAATTAAGGCAAATGCTCACTGACCAACCATAGAAAAAAATTTATGGAATACCTGGAAGAATATAGGTTTTCTTCACTTTAAGTTCTATTTTCAATTTGAGTTATGTAGGTCAGAAAGACTAATTGCCCAAAAACTTTACGGTTCCGGATTCATTCTGTTAGTTTTATTCATGCCATAAAAATAATAATTTTTAACAATTAAGTTCAACTTTTTAATTAAATTAGACAAATCATTAATGAGTATATATATATATATATACACACATTTTTTTTTTCCAGTGCATCAATGTTTCATTTAAACAATCTGTTTTGAATTTTGAAAACTTGGGTAAGTTTTTTACTAAGCTATCAGAAGAAGAACTTAAAATTTTTTTTGAAAGTACAATATCATCTCTAAGCACTGTGAGTGTTATGGAAAGTGGCTTGCGAAAACAGTTGGTCATTTCTTTACTTGATTGGTGTCATTCAAATAATTTAAGGTACAAATATTTTTTCTTTATTTTATATTTCTTACTACCATAGATGCATTTCTTACAATTTATTTTTATTTGAATCATAGATGCATTTTTTTCTTTCTATCATATATGCATTTATTTATTTTTCTTTCTATTATATATGCATTATTTTTTTTTCTTTCTATCATAGATGCATAGATGCATGCATAGATTTAGCAATTCTTCATCAAGTTTTCAAAATCATTTTTGAAACTCATATAACTTACGATTACTTCAAACATAAACAATTCCCTAGATTAGTATTAAAAAAAAAATACACAAAAACAATACATGGTCGTCTAATATATATGTAAATAGTCCAAATAAAGACTTTTCTTAAGAATGTAATTATCTACAGTTTATATACAATCAAAATAAACCTTTCAGTTAATATAGACACTCTTAAATATATTTATTTACATGTATAACAATTTATTCAAAATTGAATTTTTTAACCGTTTTGTATCTATAATTGATGGCTGTCTTTAGATAGAAATATAAATTTTTGTAATTTGGTCCATTTAAAGTTTTTATGGTTCCATCAAAATCTAATCTTTGTTTTCCCAAAAATGCTGCTCTGAATTCTTTTAATACTGGGCAAACAGATATAAAGTGAAAGATATCCTCTGGTACATTCATGTTACATAGAGAGCAGTTTCCCCTTTTATCTTGCCATGGTTGGTAATTTAAATTAAGAAGTTCCCCTCTTGCCATAAAAATTAATCGAATAAAATGCAAGTCTTTCTCCTTGAAATAACCACAATCATACTCTAGGTTGGCATATATTTTGTGATATTTAGCTGCTCTCGCTCTTTTAATGTAATTATTGGTTTTTTCTTCCCTTATCCTTTCGATTAAGCTTGTTTTAAATATTTTAAGGTCTTTCAAGAGACCTTTTGAGAAAAAATATCAAAATTTCTTCCTATTTTTCTAAATTCCCTCATCCTTAGTATATTTTTATTGATTATTAACTTAGCTATTACATGTGGGAGTAGTAGTTGGTCCATTTCTAACACTTTGATAATATATTTTAATGTATAGATAAAAAGATTACAAATCCCGTTTTGAGGTACAGCATATAGTTAGGTGTATTATCCAGGAGTCCAATAATTTTTTTAATAAAATATCTTTGTAATTTTTTTATTTCCCCAAACTCTTCGTATCCCCATGATTGTGCTCCGTAACATATGATTTCGCACACAACAGAGTTAAACTTTAATATTTTTTGTTTCATTGGGACTTACCTATTTAATATTATTTTTATTTTATCGGCGAACTTTATTCTCTGTGATATTTAAATATGCGGCGAACTGAAATACACAATGCATATGTGGCGAACTGATACCCAATGAAGATGCAAATTAATATAATGAAGGTTAGCGTCTTAGTCTTCGATGAGCAACGCTTATTAACAGTTCACCGGTGTATATGAGGAAATTGGATAAGAAATACTCACAAATGCGGCAAACAAGCAAACCATCAAGATGAGAGAGCACCTCAGTATACAACGCAAGATATAGGAGACGTGCAGTTGGTACCAGCTCGAAGCGCAGAATGAAGCACCAGGAAGGGCACAGAGCGAGGCTAGCAGGCGACCAGAGCGAGGCCCGGAGCGAGGCTAGTAAACAGCTGTCCACGGCTTCCTTGAGTACGATACTAGACTATTGACATATTTGAAAGGCGGGTGCCTTGGATAAGCACGAAGCTCAGTTGGTATTTTAATTTAAATAAAGGAAATATATTGAGACTGAACAAATACGTACAACGTTTCGGACTTTTTTGTCCATTTTCAAATACCTGAAAATGTTTTCATTCTATACAAAAACAATATATAAAATTATATTACACTTAAAAACAATCCAAAAACTATAAAAAACAAAATAACAACGTATAAAAAAGTTTTTATATGTTGTTATTTTATATATAAACGATATTGAGTGGGATTGACTATAAGGTAAACAAAAGTGATGATTATGAAATTGATATGGATTTTAAGATTACAAGGTCAGGTATATTTTGCAATAAATAAATCAATACATGATTGTATGCAATCTAAAATTTAAATAAGTTTTGAAGTTAGTGCTCCTTACTACTTAGAAATACATCCTAATATTGCTAATATCATCTAAGACATAATAAATCAATAGCTGAGGATTTAATCATAAAACCATTATCATTTTAATATTCAGTGTCTCAGACAATTAAATATGCAACCCAAAACCTTAATAGCATATAAGTTGTAATAAATCGATACCTGAGTGCGTAATCTTTAAATCGATATCATTTTCATATTCAGTACCTTTGTTAACCTAACGATTGATCATAATACCCATATCTGGTAATTTATTATTACTTTATGATTTTCATAAAAGTGGTTAATCCAACAACCTACCCCAATATGGAGAAATCCGAAATGAAACGTATAGATTCATCCTTAAATAATTAAAATCAAACTTAGACTCTTATACTAGGTATAATTCTGATGAAGATCATATCAGGACTTTTATTTTCTGGTCCGAAATATGAAAAGTCATGATGTAATTTTTATTTATTTATTAGAATAATAAAAGTCTGGAAATGACTTTTATTCTCTTTCCAAAAAAATAAGAGTTAGTTTGGAACCCTGAATAAAACATTTTTAAACCATTTATGTGTGATTTGGTGATAATTTATAACCATCATTGCATCTAACCAATGATGGTTGGATTCTAAGTTATTATTTATTAGAATAATAAAAGTCTGGATATGACTTTTATTCTCTTTCCAAAAAAATAAGAGTTAATTTGGAACCCTGAACAAAACATTTTTAAAACATTTATTTGTGATTTGGTGATAATTTTTAACCATCATTGGTTGGATGCAATGATGGTTACAAATTATCCGAACATAGTAGATTACAGTTGGGTCCAGAACAACATGTGTCAAGTGATGTTAATACTTGTAATTTTTTTATTTTATTAGTCATTAGGATGTTCAATAATTTCAATAAAATTTGTTATAGGTAATGTCATTGTTCTCATCTGATTCCTATCCTCTTCATAAATTGCTGAAGCCTATGCAGCGCCTATTTATTTGAAAAGAAATTTATTTTACAATAAGTGACCTCAATATTTTTAGCATTTAATGTTTTGTTATTCACCATTTGAATACCAATTAGATATTTTCAAATTCAGTTTTGTTGTTCAAATTCATAAATCGATTACATCGAATAAATTACTTATTATTTGTTTTTATTAAAGTTAAATTATCATGTAGGCCTTAATCCATTGCCACAATATTTTTGTAATAAATCAGACCAACTGTATCAGTATGTATATCGCCTTTATAAAAGCCTTTATAAAGTCTCTAACCCTTTTAACATTACAAAGTATAATATTAGTGGTCATGGCATCACTTATTATAGCAATAATGATTTATTTAGAAGAGATGAAATGGGAAATTATTTCAAAACTAGCCAAAAAGTTGTACCCAGGTGGTAGAATTATAAGTAAACGAGGGATTATTGGAGAGCAATTTTTGTTTATTGGAACTAAACAGATTTATTGGACTTGTAGTTTATTGTAAGGGAGCAGGGTAGCTCATTGGTAAGGCATTGAGTTTCTATGCTCAAGGTCCCTAGTTCGAATCTGGCTAGGCAGGACATTTTTAATATTCTGTTGAGAGACTCTCCTGGGGCAAACCCAGCCTCAATAAATTGGGAATCTTTATTGAAAAATTAAGGGTAAAACCTAGCGGTTAAGCATGATCATGGTCACCTCCTTGCACGACTGCTGACCAAGATACAGTACTTCCTTACACAGTTCTGAACCCAAGACCCTTCATGGGTTGTAGTGGTACAGGTTTTTTTTTGTAGTTTAGTATAAAAGGTCCTTAATTCATTGGGTATTATTAGTGATAGAAAATAATCAGTCAAGCGCGCAGCGCGAGGCTAGTATTCCACTGGCTATTCGTACTACTTGTGGAAAAAAACACCAGAATTGTCTCACTGATATGACTAATACAAGCGCTGATGAGAAGACTAGCGCTGATAAGAACCGCTATTCGTGGCAGTTTGTTGTCACCATCCCTATTGGAAGGTTGACTATAGACTGTGAAGTCGTAAATATTTTATCCCCAGAAGCCACTGAATTATTTGAGATATATTACAAAAGAATTATTTGAGATATATTACAAAACAAGATGTAGAATGTTTATATCAAAATGTGAATGAAAATTATTTCAGTTTTAATTATCATTGTCGTAAATATTTAAGTGATATGCTGAAGTAGGATCCACTGCATTGATTTGTTGTTGAGCCCCATAATTGTTGTAAATTTCGAGAGACATTATGAATAAAAATTAACAAATCGAATTGCAAAATTTATGTATACATTTGGCCTTGGATTGGTTATGATTGTTCTTGGTTTTTAGAATTAGAAAATTGAAATCCCTGTATAAAATTAAGAATTAAGAGTTAGATAAACCCTGTATAACTTTAAAGGTTTGGTAGGAGACAAAAGAAATCTGGGCGATTTGTGTTAAAATTGCTTCATTAATGTCGGAATGAGGGTGTAATGGAAGGAAAATCGTTGGCCAGAAAGTGTTGGTATGAAAATACAATGAAATAGAACAAAAATAGTTAACAAACATTCGATGTTATTTATTCTGAGGTTGGAACAAAAATGGAATGGAACAAAGAGTAGAACAAGTTCCAGAGGTGGAGAGGAACGTGCTATCCCTAGCCTTGACAGTTCATATTTATTATTAATTTGGCAATTATTATAATATTATATTCCTAATGATGATGCTTAATATATAAATGTTTATATATATATATATATATATATATATATATATATATATATATATATATATTTTTTTTTTTTTTTACAGGAATCAGTATGAGAGTTTTTTAATCTTTTTACAAAAGGAAGTAGATATATTAAATCAACTTTGGGATGAAGATTATGAAAATTGGAATCTGAACCTAAAAAATTATGTTTTGTAAGTGATAAATACAACCAGTCAAGTTTTTTCTAGAATAATATGCTAGAATGATTTTTTTTTTTTTTTTTTTTTTGTGAAGTATACCAAATTAAGTAGTTTTAAATTGTAACATCAATAAATCCTATTTCTTAGTTTTTATTTTGTTTTCTTAGAATGTTTAGAATCCTAGTTTGGTCATATTTTTATTACTGCATATTATATTGCTTATTTTTTATATTTTTATATTTATTATATTGCTTAATTTTGTTTAATCCTGCTAAATTCTCTAATAATACTAATTCTCTCTTAATAGTAATCAGATTAAAATTAGGATTAAGTAATACATTATAATTTGTTTATAGTTTATTGGAACAAAATATGAGGGAATGGAATAATGAAGAAGATATCAGCCAGGTTATTAAAAGTGCCCTTTTGGATCCTGCAATTTTAAAATCTGATATAATATATCTTCATAAAGTTTCTCAAATAAAAGGATCTGTTTTTTCCATGGTTGTTGAATTGCTCAATTCTTCCAAGTAAAACCTATCGATTATTCACAAAGTTCCTTATTCTATGTATGTAAAAATTATAATACTTTTATTTCTCATAATATATGTTTCTTTTATTGTTCAGTGTTGAGGTTTTGGATAAATGGAAGAAACAGTTTTCTGGGGATGAAGAAAATTTAAAAATTATCCATAACTCTACCTATTGTGAAATTACTTCAGAAAAGGATAAAGTAGGCATAATTTACTTTATATATTAAGTGTATTGATTACTTTAATGTCTTAAGTGTGTTTTAATATTTTATTATTATGTGGATGGGCCTCTAATCTTCTGCATAGCCGTGCAGCTAATGGGTATAGTTACTGCCAACTGTCTTGATCTCTTGCAGTCGGTATTATGTTCTAAAGTTTCAGAATGTTCCTTCCATCAACAGCAACACCATCAGAACATCTCTCTTCCTTATCACAACACTGCACATATCTCTTCTTTTGGATTCTATGTAGTGGCTCCAACAGCAGCTGTCTTGGGCTGATACGAGCTGACCATCCTGACAAGTGCCCTACATACCCCAGTCTTGTAATCCTCTATCCAAGGTTATTTTGGGCTCAATAACATGTTGACTATCAACTTACTGGATAATTTGTGGATAGATTTGCGTAGGAAAGCAACTACATGTTACTTCATAGTTTTTAGGTTGATATTTGCTTCTAAATTTGCAATGAAATCAATAGTACAGTGCAATAAAATCCCTCTGTACACTAAGCAAGGTTAGTTGAAGTAGGTAAAAACCAAAGAGATATTTTAGGGAATAGAATTATGATATTTTAGAAATGTTTTAAAATAACTTTTGGGCAATTTTGAAAATATGTTTTTCCTGGAAATATGCTGATCGCTGGAGGCTATGGTTTTTTTACTGTTGATAGGAAATTAATACTTACAAATTTTGGGTAAAGTGAGGGATAACAAGGGAACAAACTTCGTTCGGACCACACTTTAGTAAAACTTTCTTCAGCTACATCTCTTGTGCTATCTCATTATGAAATTTATCATCTATTATTATTCATAAATCCTCCTCTAAATATTTATTTAGACAACATTTATTTCTTCACCTTCTTTATTATTGAACTACTGAGGTACACTGCATCTATCGAAGCAGTATGAATGTATGTTATATGCAGTTTTTCTTTAACTTAATAGTTTTTGTTCATTTTTTTCTGTTTTACCATTAACAGTTTCTTGACACTTGGGTGCATCGGACCTCCACATTATATGTTATAACAACTGTATTTCTGAATACTAACTGATGATTGACTAGTGACACTTGTATAATATTTAGCCAGACTTATGTGCATAAATAAATAAATATATAAAGTTTGAACAATATATTTATTCTTCTTTGGCTTTTTTTCATTTCGTGTTTATTCATTAATTTATTATTCCAGGATTTACCTTGTGATTTGGATGATTATCGCATGGAAGCTTTATTCAGTGCATTTGAAGAACAATTTCCCCATGAAGTATTGAGGGATCACTTGAATAATATTCAGAACTGTTTATCATTTATACCTGAGCTGATTTCAAAAATATCAAATTTTAACCAAATTGTTATTATTCACAAATATTTACAAGGATTGACTGGATCAGTGTAAGACATTTTTATGTTTTTCTAATTTATATTGTTAAGAAAGATCTTGATGAGCTATGATTAATGATATAAATTCACACACTCATAAAAATTATTCCTAGTGAATTGACTCTTCTTATATAATTGTTATATTATAAATTTCTTATATATAAATCTAAATAAAAGGTAATAGAAATTTATGATAAGCACGTGCAGGTTATGAAACTATTTATTAGAAATAATGAAAATTTAATACAAAATTGCAATAAGGGAAAGTTTCATAAATTTCTTATAAATAATACTATACCTCAACTCAATTAATATTAAATATACTTAAATTACTATTTACTATTTTATTAATGATCATATAAATTTTTTACATAGCACTTTTTTATTATGATTTTAATTTTAATGATCTCAAATTAAATATTTATAGATTCTTAATTTATATTTCTATCTTTTTCTCTTTAATATTCTTGTTGAATATTTTTTTCAATACTCCAGCAGAAATATGTATAAAAAATAGTTTTCACTTCTAATGAGCAATTATGGAAAGATTTAAAAACATTGAAATCTAGCCTAATTATCCATACGACACATGTTACAAAGAAAGAGCTTTAAATGGCCAATATCATCAAATCTATAAGCAATCATCCTTTAATAGTGATTACATTAATTGAAATATAACTATATCTGATATAGACATCATATTTAAAATTAGAGGTGAACTTCTCAACTTGAATTACAAACCATTCATTCTGAGGAAGAATTACATTGTTCTATGTGTAATGTTGGAGAGAAGATAAGAGAGAAGAAAAGACATATTTCATTATTTAGAACAATGTAAAATCTTGGAGAAAATGAGGAAAAAATAGTTAGGAGCAGTTACCATGACCGAAGTTGATATGGTCAAATATCTAAATGGTGAAGGCTGGGCAGCTAGCTCTAGTGAGTTACTTGAAGGAAGCCTACATCTACCATTACTTTCTTATACAAAATTTAAATTATTAATACATTAATTTAATAACTTAATAAGTGTTTGGCCGTTGTTACATATTTAATGATAGATATCATGGTTGGATAATAAGTATCTTTATGTAGTATAATATTAGTTGTATATTGTAATATAAGATAAAATCAAGATCTTTTTATAAGATTTAATTAGATTATAATTAATAATATTGGATAAAACTAGATTTTTTTTATGGTATAAAAGGCATTACATAACATAACATTCTACTTGCTTTTACGATGACATATTTAGTAGCCATGGAATCTGGTAACTTTTTCTTGATTATTTCTAAATGTAGAAATAAAATACTGTTTAAGTTTCTGGACACGAGCTAATGAAAACTTCACCTCTTAATCTGGTATCATATGACCATCTTCTCTTCTTAAGATCTGGCTGTTGTCTGCTTTCATGAGAGCTGGGTGTCTTCTGCCTCCATTGGATGCTGAAAGCCACGTTTCTTTGAGTGGAGATGAGTTTTGGTCTCTTTTTTATAAGTTCTGTCTAGATGCTTTATTGTCATATTCATTTCTTCTCTTTGTCTTATTTATAATTCTCTTTGTCTTATCTATTCTTCTCTCTAGATATGACGGTTAAAAAGATTTTTAGAGTCATGCCAGTTGTAACCAATGTGCATAGAAGTGACTAGAGGTGATATAGGGTGGTGGGAGATGTGCACATTTCCCCCACCACCTAGTTACTCACTGCTGCTGAGTTCCTTCCTTCACTCTTGATATTTTCCCTTTAATGGAACAATTTATCGACTTGATTTTTCATCGTATTTTTTGTTTAATAGTGGTTATTAATATTGTTCACACAAAATTTTTCTTAAATTCTAGATAAAATTTTAAGCATCTTGGCTTATACATTCTTATGAAATTGTTTCTATTGATGTTCGTTTTTTCTGTTATTATAATAGTTAATGATATAATCAAATATATAATATTTTTTCTTATTATTAAATAGATAAACACATTTGCTTATAAATGTAGTGTGTAGGCACTTATCTGGCTTTAAAATGAGCTTGTAGGTGGCCTATGGAGGCATTTACTGAAAAAAAAAAAAACTAAGAGTTTTGTTTAGAGAAAATAAAAGTATCTTTTCATATTTGTATGGAATACTTTAAAGAGGATGATAAAGATAACTCTTCTCATTTCCAAAATATTAAAATCTGGTGCAATGCGTGCAACACACAACTTTCACTTTCCAACTTACTTTGGTCAGAAATTGACGTGTTTTGTTAAATGCCATTTCATTTCTTAAAGTCACACATTTTTCCACATTCATTTACTTATATTTGTTTTTATTTACTCTTTAAAGTACACTACATTTTTTTTTATTATTAAATAAAAGTTTTTACTTGTGATAATTCGGCAATGCAAGCATAGTACTCCAAGTTGTCTGATTTTATTATTCTCAACGTAGTTGTTGAAAACTTCATATAGTTACCATGAAACAAATAATTTCCATTAAATGAACAAAACATCTTTAATTATAAACAATCGTCATTAAAGGCATACTGCGCATGTGTGAGCTCAACGTGTTTTATGAGTTGACGCTATATTTTTCTTTTTTTCTCCTGTATATCTTTACTTGATTTTTTCATATTTCATGGTTAGCCATTTCTTATTTTTAGGCGAAACGAGAGACAGATAATTTATCCATATGAACAAAAACAAAGGTACTTTATAGGAAAAGAAAAAAGGCCTCTTCTCCATTTAAGCCCCCTCAGAACATTTTAATAATGATAAAGCTTACCTGATATTAAAGAATACTTGATTCTCATTAAACTTGACGAGTTTAATCAGAATCGTTAAAGCTATTTTTGAGAAAATCGAAATGAACGTAAAATTTGGGAAAAAAATTATGATCTAAAGTCCCCCCTCCGTTATTTTGATTAGATTTTTGCTGTCATATCATGGGCATATACATACATCAAATACCCAGTTTTATCAAAATCGTTAAAGCGGTTTTCAGAAAATCGAAGAAAACATAAAAAGTTATGAAATAAAGTAACCCCTCCCTTTCAGTATCAGAAGAACCAATTCAGCCTTATCAATCGGATGAAAGCCTTAATGTCTGGTTCGCAAAATAAACCCGGTAGCTGCTGATTCTTCCTTGTGGTTCACACGTGTCACCAATCTTGATTGGGCAAATCATTTTCCTAAGGATCTTCCTCTTTCATACTCTTTTCTTTCACAGTGCTTTCTTACTCTCCTTCTTCAAAGCACATGTTTCACATCCATATGTTACGTTTGGCCTGGGCATGTATGATTTTGATATTACGAATTACCTCTTGAAAGAGGTCCAAACTTTAAAAGCCTCTGCACTCCATAAAAGCATCTGCTTCCTGCAGTGATCCTTCATTTTATATTAAATAAATCCTGTCATACCCAAAGCTGTGTTCTCCTTCCGTTCTACTACCTGACATTCCCTAGGCCCTTGTTCTGTTTTCATATTTTCAATCCAAGATCTTTGGCTGTCGTTACTGCAATATTATTGCAAGTTATGTTCATCTAATGCTGCCATTGTTCACGCTGACAGCAATACATAATTGGCATAAGCAGTGCTGGGTCAGCCTTGTAAAAATCGTGCCACTAGGGTTGGTTCTGATGTGAACAGGACCAGGTTGAATAGCACTGTTGAAAGTGGAGCCTCCTATGAATTCTGAAGCCACGTGAGAACCTTTTTTCCAACCTTCACCATGCACACAACAATCACCACAGGAAGCAAATCAAGGAAGTTGAAATTTGTATTAATCTAAACCATCACCTGGCCAAACATAACTTATGGATGTGAAACATGTGCTCTGAAGAAGGAGAGTAAGAAAGCACTGCTAGTATGAAAAAGAGGGATATCCTTAGGAAAAAGTTGTGCCCAATCAGGATTGGTGACACATGGACCATAAGAAAGAATCAGCAGCTACAGGATTTATTTTGTGAGCCAGAAATTTAGGCTTTTATCCGATTGAGAAGGCTGAATTGGTCGGGAATGTTGAAAGAATGGACCTACAGAACCTCCCAAGAAAATTAGAGTGAGATCTGAGTGCGATGGGTTTCCATCCCTAGGTGAGATCTGTGGTGGGCAGAGACAAGTGGAACAGGCTGTTAGCAGAAACCTTGGTCCTTCATGGACTATAGCGCCCATCACTAAGTAATTAAATGAATAAAAATTAGTAATTTATGTTATTTTTATTCAGAAAGAATCACAAAAGAACACGAAACCCGAACCGAAAAGACTGTTTGTTCACGAAATATTGAAAATTTACAGCAGTGATAAAATTTATGAATACTTTCGAGAACATAATCAAAATGTTAAAGAAGAAAAATTTTGGCAGAAGATAATAAAATTAATTTATTTCAAAGGCCAATAACTTATGTCCTTTGTAAAATATAAATGTTAAATAATACATTTTAGATAAGAAATTGTAAAATTGTAAATTTTAAAGTAACTAAAATTTATTATGTTTATTTAGTAACGTTATTTATCAATTTAAATAAGCAAATTTGTGATATTATTACTTTTTTACTTGAAATTTGGTATTATTTTGATTGCTTTGATTTTTTTTCTCCTCCATAGTAACCTTATGGTAGGGTTGTGTGATTAGCCAGAGAATTTGTTTATGTGGTGTTATTTAAATTAGTGGTGAAAATATTTATTATATACATTCATTTGCTTTGATAATCATATTTTATCCAAGATATTTATTTTCAGGGAGTATGATCAATCATACATTGGGACAGCGCTATTGATGTCACTATCAAAAGTTGAATCTACTTTTAAATATGCATTAGCTGAAGATATTTTGTCATCAAATAACATATCAATTGAAGTAAATATATATATTTTTTATTGTTTATTGAAGGATTGTTTTCTGCTTTTGATTTTAAAGAGCTTGTAATGTAATTTTTTTTTTTTTTTCAAATAATTGACTATTGGTTCATGATAATACGCCAATTTCCGGATCCTGTCAAAATCATTTCATATTGTGGCATATTTTTTTAAAAAAATTCAAGTTACACTTACTGCTTCTGAGTTATAATAAGACCAGTGTCGATAATTATTGTATTTAGTAAATGTTCTCAGTAACCCTTCATCTCTAACCCCTTCCTCTTCCTTTAGATTCCATTTTAACAGCACTCTTCAAATGGAACTTTCTGTTTTCCTGAATTAAATTGGGTCCTTTCCGATATTTCTGTGGTAATGTCTATTAATTTTCATGCTTAATTCTAAGCCTCTGTTGTGAATATGAACAAACCCCTTCACATTCATGTTGTTTTTTTTTACACTCCAAAGTTCTAAATTATTTAAGTAATTTATGGGTGAATGAAAAAGGTGTGTATAAATAATGTAGTCAAATAACAAAGAGGTGGGTGTAATTAGATTGGTGTCATGGTTAATTTTATTAGAAATGTATTTGAATAAAGTATAGTGAAGTAATGGTTTGGTATTAACCCTTTAGCGACCGAATACGGCCGGGTAAGAGCGGGCTGGCTGGACTGAGTGGTAGAAAAGTCAACTGTGCCCGGTGAACCGGCTACTTTTTGACTCTGCAATCATGATTTTTTAATTAATTCCATATATTTTTAAATTAAACTCACAGTAAGAAGCCAGATAATAGACTGAAGGGACCTGCAAGGCTAAGAAGAAGGGTTGATGCAGGTAGAAAAGAGGAGGATAGGTAGAAAGAGTAGTAGTAGGTTGCAGACACACAACGAAAAATAATACAGCCAAAAGTGGATTCGTACGACATCTGTTGTCAAGAAAAAATACTTTAGCTTGTTATGCGGACACCTAGATGGCTCTGGGAACTGAACTACTATTGTAGCTCACGGTCTGGAAACACGAGAGAAGCAAAACTGTTATAGTAGTCCATGGTCCGGGGAGCCCGCTTGACACTGGACTATTATAGTAGTCAACGGTCCCCATGGCACGGCGCGCTCGGACTATTATAGTAGTTCACGGTCGCTAAAGGGTTAAGTTGAACATATGGTAATAAGTTGAACATATGGTAATAAGAGTTTAGTTCTGTACTTGGTCAGTGTAACATCGTGTCCATCCTATTAATAAAGTTTTAGTGGTTATAGGCAAAATTTAATTGAGATTTTCTGCAAGTGTTCAGTTTAGACTTTAAACTAGCTACTACTAAAATTTGAAAAAAATCTGTGGAGTGGTTTAGCCATAATTAATGAATTTATATTTGATTTAATAACAGATATTTAATACTATAGTGCTGCAGGTGGTCTTGGAGGGGATAAAGAGGATTCCATCGAGAATAATAAACAATAAACTGTAAACATTTCTCCGTGTTTGGTGCATCCATTGAGGACATTATATTATTTATTTTCCATTAAATATATCATATTAATGATTTATTAATGTCAACTATTGTTAAATTTCTAAGACGGGGCTCTATTTCGACGCCTAATAAATCGAATAAAAATAGAAACCTTAAAAGAAGCTTAAGCTCTCCCGAATCTACTTCTAACCAACCGGATATAAAATCTAGCTTTGGCAATATGGTGAGTAACGATGATATAATGCGTACTCTCAAAGAATTAACGGTCAAAATAAATAATCTCCCAACTAAAGATGACTTCAACTGTTTAAGTGAGGAATTGAAAACTTTAAGGGCTGAAAATGTTGCTTTGAGAGAAGAAATTAATTCTATTAAGGAGCCTGAACGTGTTCTGGAGAGCCGGCTGGAGAAATTTGAGAATCATGCTCGAAGAAATAATTTAATTTTAAAAGGATTATCATATAAAAAAGAAGGCAATCTATGGGAAATCGTACAACACTTTTTCACTGATGTTCTGCAAATTAAAGATAAGATGGAAATATTAGAGGTTCGTTCATTAGGAAATGAAAATATGAAAAGAAGAGCTGTATTAGTGACATTTCTCCAATCGCAAGATAAATGGACTGTTTTAAGAAATTTTAGCCGTCTCAAGGGAACGGATTGGAAAATCGATCAAGACTTTTCACCAGAGATACGTAGACGTAGATATAAATTATTCCGTCTGCAATGGGAAATTCGAAAATTAAATAACAATATTAAGCCCATGATTCGTACTGACAAATTATTTATTAATAACGATATATTTACTTGGAACGAATTTAAGGGTTTAATTTTTGAAGGTACTGTTGGTGTAACGAAGCTAAATAAAATAACTGGTCATGACTTTTCCGATTACATCAATAGTTTATTTATCTCAGATACATCCTCGCGAGATAGAACCAGGTCTGCCAACAACACATCATTAACAGCTAGACAACAGCCAACTACATCTAATGCTGCTGATATTTGCGATTTATCCGTCTGCCGGCAAATTTCGGAAAGTAATCTAAATTATGTTAATTTTCTTTCATATAACATTGCAGGACTTAATAATAAAATAAGTGATTTATTTTTTATTTCATTCATTAGATCATTTGATGTATTTTTTCTTTTTGAAACTCATATTACTGATTTAGGAAACTGTTCTTCTTATTTTTCAAATCATTTTTCTGAATTTAATCTTCTTTGGATATCTGCCTCTAAAGTTAGCAAATACGGTAGGCCTAGTGGAGGAGCATTATACGGAATTAATAAGAAATTTAACCAAATTTTTAGATTTATTAAACTGTATGGATTTGATTATTGTTTCAATAAAACGGTTATCTAATATATATAATGCCAATTTATTTAAATTGCTCACACTGGGATAAAGATTTTTCTGAATTTAGTGAATTTATTACTAGCTATCCTGATTGTGAATTTATTGTGATAGGAGATGTAAACGTAAGGATCAGTAATCTTCAGGAAATAAATTGTGCTATCCCGCTGGCTTCGGATAAGTTTGACTTTATTAGAAGTTCTAAGGATTCTATTTTTAATTCAAGGGGCAAAAAGTTTGTCGATTTGTGCGATGAGCTAGGATTAATTATATTAAATGGTCGTACGAGAGGGGACAGGGAGGGAGATTTTACATATATTGGGGCTCGTGGTAGTTCAGTCATTGATCTGTGTTGTGCCTCAATTAATGTTTTGTCAATTGTAAAGGATTTTTTTGTCAGATCTGAATTATTTTCGGACCACCTCCCCATAACGTTTTCGATAGCAGTTACAAGTTCAGCAAGTTTTTCCGTTGTTACCTTGACTGAAGTGGGAAAATAATTATAAAAGCCGTTATCAAGAGTTGCTTATTAAGGAAATCGAAAAGTATGGTTCTGTTGAGCAATATGATTGTGAAACGGCCATGGATATATTAATTACATGTATAAAGAATGCTTCTTTTCGACAACATGAAAACTATATTAAGAAACAGGAATTTAAACAACCGTGGTTTGATTGGGTATGTTTCAAGGCAAGGAAAAAGTCCTTTAAATTACTTAAGTTGTATCGATCAACATCATCTCACCTGGTGAGAAGTGCTTACCTTAATGCTAACTGTAACTACAAAAATATATTAGCTGCAAAAAAAGTAAAATTTTATCAAGCCACGATTGAAAAATTTAAATCAGTAAAATTTAGTAAAGATTTTTGGGATGTTGTTAATGTTTTCAAGAAACCTAGGTATATATCAGACGGAGGAATTTCAACAACTCTTTGGGTTAACCATTTTAAAAATCTTCTATGTCCGCATCGTTCAGAAAATGCATCGTTCTTTTACAGACCAGTACTTAATAGAATACCTGATCTAGACAATGCTTTTACCATTACGGAATTGCAAAATGTTTTGGTCCGAGCAAAAATTAACAAAGCACCAGGGGTAGATCGTATAGGTTACAAATTCTATAAAAACGCACCTATTGAATTATTGGATCAACTTCTTATGCTTTTTAATGAGATTTATTTGAGGGATCGTGTGCCAACTAGTTTTAAAGAGTCGGTTATATTTCCTCTGTTTAAAAAGGGAGATGTTTCAGATGTAACCAACTACCGAGGCCTGTATTTTTTGAACTGCATAGGCAAGTTATTTTGCAGTCTACTTTTAGAGAAGTTAACTTCATTCGTCAACTCTAAGGCAATACTTAAAGAATGTCAGGCAGGCTTCAGAAAGGGGTACTCCACGGTGGACTGCTTATTTGTATTGTTTAGTATTGTTGCTATCCGTCTAAATAGAAAAGGTAATAAGTTATACGCTTTTTTTGTTGATCTAAAAGCTGCATTTGATACGGTAGATCGTGAGGCACTTTACCTGAAACTATCGAATAGCGGAATATCTTCCCAATTTATAACGGTGTTAAGAAATATGTATGAGGGGTAATTTTCTTCGGTTTGGACACCTTCAGGCATAACGGATTCATTCAGTGTTAAAAGTGGGGTTAGGCAGGGGTGTGTTTTAAGTCCTCTTTTGTTTGCATTGTTTATTAATGATTTGGAAGAGGAGCTTCAATCTGGGGTATGGATTGGCAATCAATTAATAAAAATTTTACTTTACGCGGATGATATTGTTATACTTGCCGAAAGCCCATGTGATTTGCAAAGAAACATTTCAGTGCTTGAGCGTTATTGTGATACCTGGAATTTAGAGGTTAACCTCGATAAATAGAAAATAATCATATTCAGAAACAGGGGCAAAATCAACAGATGGGAACGTTGGAAATATAAAACTCAGAATATTGAATCTGTCAACCGCTACAAATACTTAGGTATAACTTTAACCCCGAGACTATCCCTGAAACCTCATTTTATGGATAAGGCTTCATTGGCCAAAACCGCCTTAAATGTAGTGTGGCGAAGAGCCATTTTGCATCCATTGGTACCGTTATCCGCTAAGCTTCAAATATTTAATGCGGCTTCCTGTTCAATATTGACTTATGGGGTACAGGTTTGGGGATCGGAAGAATTTGTAGAGGTCGAAAAGGTATTAAGGTTCTTTATAAGGAAATTGTTTGCTTTGCCGCCGTTTACTCCAATTTACATCTTGCACCTTGAAACTGGCTTAGAATCAATTTATTTCTATACTTTGTCCTTACAAAGTAGATACCTTCGCAAGGTTTTTAGTATGGATTTCTCTAGGTTCTCCCGATTAGTAGCTGAAGAGGTTGTTAAAAAAAATGTTTTTTTGGCTCATAATTGGAAGGTTTTGGGTGAGAAAACTGGTATCTCCATTAGTTTTGTTGATGAGAGAGAGTGGCTTTTTTCTAAACTTGAGAGAACAATAGAGGTGTTGAGGCTGGCTTTTAAACATGAAAGAGCTGAAGCGACTCACCGTTATAATATTTATAAAGTATTAGACTTCAATGTCAAACCTGCTGACTTGACTGGTGGTGCAAACACTCATATAGGTCTCAGCGATATTCGTCTAATATTTAAACTAAGGGGAGAATTATTAAATTTGAACTGTAAGCCATTTAATATCTCAGCACCCAGCATGAGTGTACCCTATGTAATTATAGAGTTAAAGAGGACATTTTTCGTTTTCTTGCTGTATGCCCAATACTTGCCCCCTATCGCCTTGCAGTTTTTGGAGAAAGGCTTTTATCATTTGAATTCATTATTGAACTACTTAACGGTAAAAATTGGTCTCTTCTTATTACATACACAAAAAATGCTTGGAATTATAGAAAACTAATCAGTAATGAGTTCGCCTAGGAGCTTAATTTAATTTCCTATTTATTAATAGTACAAATGTAATGTAGATGAATTTTATTTTGAATACTAATATGTTTCTCTTAACTTCTCAAATTTTGTTTAATTTTAGTGTTTGTTGTTTAAAAATATCAATATTTTTAAACTAAACTCCGGCAGACGGTTCCCATGCCTTAATTGTTTATTTTATTTATATATAAATTGTATAATTTTGTATATTTTGTCAAATAAACTTATTATTATTATATGGTAATAAGTTGAACAAAGTAATGGCTTAACATTAGAATTAAAGGTTAAGATAAGGTGTAAAAGTTAATTTAAAAACCAAATTAGAAATTTCGTTTAAAAAGTGCCCATAATGGTTTTGCATAGTTATATCAAAACCAAACAAATCTAAAATGTGCATTATGTTCCATTATTAACTGTAAGGTAATTTTGATTGCACATATTATTATCAAATTAAACAAATATTTAATATCACATTCGATATAACTATATTTTTTATTTAATTTTAGCTTTCATTAAATTAGATCTCAAGTTCATTGGTTGGCTTGTTCGTTGATTGGATTGCTTGGCTATTGTAGAGGAGTCCCGGGTTCTTGTAGGACCGTAGTATTATAATAATAAATAAAATTTCATTAAAATGAAATTTTATTGCCTGGTAAAAAAAAATTACACTCTTGTGTATTCAAAATTCAAAGTAAAATTTAGTACCAATTTTAATCAGGGTAAAATCTGCTCTTAAGAATGATAAATAGTAGGGGTCTTGTGACTTAATAACAGTTATAAAACAACTGAATCATGTTAAAGAAATCACAAATAAATTAAAAAGAAACTAAATGTATTTTCACCGATAACCTAAAAAATAAAATACAGAAATAATAAACATATTTAACCATATTGGTTTTTTGTGCTTTAGGTACACCATTTGCTTTTAATGATTGAAAAGTAACTGTTTTTAATTATTTAATAAACACCTGTTTATCCAAATCTATAATTATTTTCCAAAATTAATTTGTTTTAGCTATATTCCTTAATTCAAAACAAAAAAATTGGAAGAGACTATTTAATAAGTAATCTATATTATACTGATGCAAGAAAATCTATATTATACTGATGGGCATTATATAAAATTTTCTGAATGAATTTTCAGTGGAGATGTAATTCGTTATTTGAACGTTAGATATAATACTTAATAGAAATTTACTATAGATGGAGATGTATTTTTCTTTAATGTGTGTTTCTATTATGGTAAAAATAGATTGAAGACCTCCAATAAGGCCGATATAGCCGAAAGACTGATATAACTGCTATGCTGATATTAATATTAGTAGATTTGACCCTTAGTTATTTTATTATTTACTATTATAAAGGTCTATCTCTTATTAAGTATTAGCTTTGATAAGCAAGTGGTTTTTATTTAGTTAGTTTCATTAGGTAAAAAAATACATTGCTCTATTGATCAAATTTAAAACCCACTAATGATTAGAATATCGATATTGGCACTTGTCGTGTAGTTGTTTATAACATCTATAATATCTATCTATAATATCTAAAAATTTTAACAGATTGAGGAATATGTATCTTATGTGTTTTTTCATTTAAAAATCGTTTTCTATTAAATAAACAATACAATAGTCAATTGGTTCATGATATGTATTAATATCGGTCATATTGGCATATCAGCCAATCAGTTATATGTGCATATCAGATATCGGTATATTGGTATATTGGCATGTTATATCGGCCAGTACTGATATTAGGCAAATGCTGCTAATATGCTGATATTGATATCAGTACTGTTGATCCTTAGGAAATAGATTCATTGGACTGCCTTACCCTAATGTGCAGAATACAATCTTTATCTCTGGTCTTTTTTAGATAGTAGAGATATTACTAAGTGAACAAAATAATTATTTTTTTTTTTTTGATAAAAAACTACAGGATTTACTTTGATATTGAACAAACAGTATAAATTAATTAATTCACTAGTAGTTCATCTGTAATCTAATCAAAAAAATTAAAATAAATTTTATATACAGGTATTGTATGAGGTTTTTTTTTTTTTTTTTAAATTTGATAAATGCAACTTCAAAGTGTGGTAAAATCTTACATTGGATTAAAACATTAAACATTGATTTCTTGAAATGTTTTACGCCTAAAATCCAAATTAAACAAACAAAAAGTCTTACATTAGTTTTAGGATTAATATTATTGAAAAGTCAGACCTGTATAAATACTTATTCTGAACTAAAACTGTTTGTAAGACACTCATATATAGCCCAGCTTAAATTTATTATTTAATTTTCAGGATAGAAGATGGCCTCTGGACCTTCTAATTTAGAATTATTGTTAGAGAGCTACCGATGGGTAGTTTATCTACAAGTTTATTCATTTAATTTTTTTTATCTTTATATTCACATTTACTAGATGTATTATGTTATACAGTTTTAAATATCAATAAATGCTAAAAATATCAATAAATTTTTTTTTTACAGGATATTAATGATATTATACATAATGATGAAACATATAGTGACAAGTTATTTGTAAGTTGGTTGTGCTTTCATTATGATTCTTCTGATATTCATTTAGTTGGCCGAAGCTTGATTGAGAATGAGGTATGTATAATCACTTTGTTCAAATATATATTATTTTGTATTTTAAAAATAAAGATATACATTATGATCTAAGGTGCCTCTTATGCACAAAATAATGCATGTATGTTTTTAGTTTTCTTCTCCAAGAATTAATAATTTTCATCTTTTTTATTTATCATTGGGCCAAAACAATTATTTATTTTTTTAAGTCAAATAAAATATGTCTGTTTTAATACTATAATGATATATAGGTTATAATTTGCTGTTACTGTTTTCTAAAGTTTTAAATTTTAATATAAATCTTTTTATCATCTATGATAAAAAGATTATTTACTCAATTATTCAAACATAAAAATTGGAGACGGTATACATAAAAATCTGCATTGAATCTAATATGTCCATTCAGACTTACTGAATTAACACTATGGAATTTAACCTTACTGAAAAAGTCCATAGATTTTAACTGTCCAAGCAGGCTGTCTAATGGTAGTCTAACCTCTATGTCACCTTAATATAAATAAATAAAAAATCTTGTGATAGCATACAATTGTAACACCTTGTTATGACCATAGGACTAGGGTTTTACTATATTGATGGACTTTACTTTAAAGATTAGAGATAATTGGATGCAAGATTGGCCAAATGGTTAGTTGCTCTTTCATTTAGCCACCTAACTACACTTGATTCTGTTCAACTTCAGATCCCTATTGTATAACTCCTTAACCTCTCAAGCCTCTACAATACCTCCCTTAGAATGTAAGATATAAGATTCTTTTTAAAGTGAGTTATATATCCATTCCTTTCAAATTGATATTGTGATCGTAATGAAAGAACTCCTTCACCCTTATTATAAAAACATTTGCTGTTACTTTTTTTTTCCAACACAACCACTAATTAAGTTAATTTTTCTAGGATGATCCAATAGAAGATAAATTATTGTCACTTCCTCCAATTGTTATTGCCAAAATGATTCCTTACATTATAGGAACTGATGTTTATCAAAGATTAATCATGAAGTATTGTGATAAAGTACCAGAGGAAATGGTAAAAACCTGTGTTAGAGCATTAGAAGAAAAATGTATGAAATTTGAAGCATCCACTTTATCATTAATATTAAATCAAACTCCTAAGGGCTTAATAAGTTTCGATACTGTATTTCATTATTCCTCATTTTCATCATGAAGGATTTGTTGGAAAAAATATAATTTATGAAATTTGTTAATTATTATATATTATTTATTTTGATATAATTGTATTTTTATTTAATATAGCTATTCTTTGATGTGATAATGTAATTAATGAATTCATTGGTTGTTTTAGCTCTTTGAAATTACGCTATGAATTGTTAAAATCTTCTTTTTATTTTAGGGAAACATTGCAACAAATAATATTGTCTTAAACATATGCTTCAGTTTTTTATTATTCAAACTTCTCATCTTCCCTCTCATTTTTCAATATCGCTGGTTGAAAGTATATGAGTTTGGCCTTGAAGAAGAAATAGTTAAATGTATTGCCTTTTCAGTAATATTGATATTTCGGCAGTAATAAAATTAAGTTAACTTAGCTGGTCTGGGTTAGGTTAGGTTTTGTTGTTTACGGACACTCATCTTCGGAGGTTATTTGTGTCCTATTGCTTAATGATTTATTTTTATATTTTGTTGTAGAGATTAAATTTTTTTAAGAAATTCAATAAGAGTATTTGCGCTACAAAAATTATTTCCCAATAGCTTGTGGAGTTTTCTTTCAATTTTAAATTTTTGAAAGTCAGCGTAACGCGGGCAATCCTCTAAAATATGAACGAGGGTTAATTGTACTTTGCAGGTTGTGCATTTTGGTGGAGCTTCTTTCTCTGTGAGGTGTCCGTGAGTAAGGCGGGCGTGGCCTATTCTCAGTCGTGTTAGTATTACTTCTTCCCTTCTGTTAACATGGTTGGAGGTTTCCCAGGCTGAGGTTTCCTTTTTAATGCCTTTTAGTTTATTAGCATCTTCTATAATTTCCCAAAGCTGGTCCCACGTCTTCTTTGCTTGGCCTTTCAGGTTGTTGCTGAGATCTGATGGAGTGTAGATGCTTATTTCATCCAATGCTGACATGGCTGCTTCCTTCGCTGCTAGATCTGCTGTCTCATTACCTTTGATTCCTACATGAGAGGGTATCCAAGTGATTATTATATTTTTGTTGAGACTTTTTATCATCGTTGAGTACCGTTGCGCTTTTTTAACCCTCCGTTTTGTTATTATTACAAACAATGGAAAATATTACTGTATCACAGTTTATCAATTCAAATTTTTTAAAAACATACAAATGATATTCCAGAATATAAAAAGACTATATGCAAATAACATGTCTGATACAAACGAAAAGTAAAAAAAAAAAAAAAAAAAAAAAAAAAAATACAAATATTTTATATGAATCATTTCCAATCTGGAAAAATTTGTCCAAATACAATATGATGCAATTTAAAAATAAATAGGCTTAAATAATTACCAGGAAACTCCCTTTTATTTAAATTATTTTAAAAATTTTACCTCAGATTCAGATTCCCCCATCCCTTTCCGTGTCTGACTGGCCATCCCTTTCTTCGAAGTCAATACTCTCATTGTCATTGTTCTCGTTAATTTCATGATCACTAACATCATTCATTAACAACTTATGAATAGCATTTACATTATCCTGTTTATCCAAATCGAAAATAGTCTTGTATTCCATACCGAAAAGTAGAAAAATACGACACCGGGCACGTGTATCTCTCAGATAATAGGCTTTACAGTAATTCAGATATGAAATAAAATAAGAAAAATATATACGTATATTTTAATTGTTACATAGAGACACTAAATCAATAAAGAAAAAAAAGTAATACGGAATTGAAAAAACTTAGGTGAACGGAAGCGTTGTATCAAGCAGTTTAAAACTAATGGCTAGTAAATCACAGAACACTATCCAATGCAATTACACTACTGAACTTCACAGAAAGACCTGTGGAACACATAACTGGGAGCACAACACCACCGGTCTCAAGAGGGCAGTTTGGTGAATATTTTTCTTTAAAACATGTATCTCACAGATAACGCGCCCGACGGAGGGTTAATTATCGGATTTTCGGTATATATATTGCTCAATTCCATAATTGCAGAAAGGGAGTCAGTGAAGATTAGATGATTTTCCTCTTTGATTTGCATGATGTGGTAAAGCGTTGCACTGATAGCATAGCACTCCGCGGTGAAGTTGCTTGAGCTGGAAGGAAGCTTATATTTAATGGTGTTTGTGCCTGAGATAATAGCGCATCCTACATTGGAGTTTGTTTTGGAGCCGTCTGTATAGAGATAATTACTATTGCTGTATTTGACTTTTTTTTTTTTTTTTTTTTTTTTTTTTTTTTTTTTTTTTTTTTTTTTGGTTTCAAGATTTGTTTCCAAATCCTTTCATGTTGTCTGGTTATTCATAAGAATGTATAATAGCTGGTCTGGTTATTGATAAGAATGCATAGGCTATTGATACCTATGCTACTATTGACTTAACTATTGCACAAATGTCAAGTGACAAAACTAATATTGTATCTGCAAAAAAAATTTTTTTTGGTCCCTTGAGACATTGTTCCTGATTTTTATATTTTTATGTGTGCTGAATTCGAATAGAAGTCAAAAAAATTCTATCTAGCCTTTTTTTTTTGTGAAATTGAACATTGTTTTTGAAAAACCTGAAATAGCACTTTTTTCATATATTTATTTAACAATATTGTGGTGAAAAACAGTAATATATAAAATTATAATATTTAATAATGAACATAATTAATGTTTATATTGTTTCCTTTTTTAAACTTCTGCATGTGTATCCCCTAGTCAGCATAGTCGGCAAGCATCTTCTCATTGCGTTTACCGCTATACCCTTTTTCCATTTGGGCTATCTCACATTTTATTTCACTATAAAAGGTTAAATAGACCATTAAATGTAATAAGTAATAAGGAGACAAAAGTATTCATATACTGTTTTTAAAAAATATAGAAGATGACAAATGGCTAATGTAAAAAAAGAAGTAACTTAGGATAAGTGTTGATAACCCCAGAGGATGAGCCAATAGCTCGAAACGTTGGGAAAAAATAATAAACTTCAAACACGGAAGAGCTCCTTCATTAAAAAATCCTCAAAATACCCCATTTTTCGACCTAAAACACAAATTTTACAAAAAATGGTGCCTGATAGAGATTTTCTGACTTCGGATTCGTGTTCAGCACACTTCAAAACATACTGAAACAGTATTTTTGTTGAAGGGAGGATTTTGATGCAGTACAGGGTAATAGAAAATGACTCATTAGTGACTTATCACTCAAGAAAATGTGTTTCATAGTCAGTTTTTGTAATTTTTGTTTGAAAAAACTCCTGAGAATGATATGTCCAGAGGTTCCCAACTGTTAATCGTTGTTTTTTTATAAGATTAACTGTATTTGGACTCTTTTTTCTGCCCAATTTAAATTTTATATATTAAGCTTAAAACATTTTTAGCTAACAACTTAGGTTTTTATATATATTAAGAACTTGTTTGTTTTGATTGAAGAAATAATATTTACTAAATGGTTTCATAGAATTGATAGACAAGTATCCGACTTGTAGGCGGTTATTGTGTTTCTATTTCAATGCACTGACATTATTAAAATAAAATAGGGAAATATATTAGGCATACAGCCTAACAACAATGAGGTAAATGATTTAGTAAATACACTAAATAAGTGATGGTCGGCTAAAGTGGGGACGTTCCCACTATACCCAGCCCTTAACGTCCCCACTTTAGCTGACAGGGTGTTTAATGAAAATAAAAATCGTAAAACGGTAATAAATATGAAAATAAACGTTAAAACAAACGGAAACACATATGAATAGAATGACCAATCCAATGAAATAATGAACATAGCAATCAAGGACTATGTGGTTGAGTTCTACCATTTTGAAGTTAGTACTAAAATGAGAGAAAATGCATTCAAAATATATATTTAACTCTTAAATTCTAACAGAGCAACTTTTCACTATAGAACCTCTTGCTAAACTAACACCACAACCAAAGGAAACAAATATACCATTCAATTAATAAGTAGATCCAAAATACACCGCGATCAGATCAGTACCCCACTTTACCCAACTCTCCCCTACCTATTCATTATATTTGTTAGATTTCTATTATCATATACATTTATAACTACAGTTTTAGATCTTTGCTCCAATGCTTCCATTGTTTGTATTAACTTTATTTTTGATGATATTGTTTATTTATATAAAATCAGGAACATTTTATTTATTAACAACCCCGGGTTTTTCTGGGTTGCTGGTTGATAACAATATTGAAATAGTTTAATATCTTACAATAGGAAGGTGAGATTGAAGGTGTAACAGTACTATAAAAGAAAAACAAAACAAAAAAATAAACAAGAATTTCTTCTGGTTATGAGGAAAGGGACTCCTTAAAACGTAAATGATAAATGTTTTAAGGAATAAAAAACTGTCTCAGGAAGTTGTTTTGGCAAATCAACATAATAAGGTTTATGTGTATATCAATAGGGGGAATAGGAGTATAGAGTTTGAGTGGTTTATATGCGCACGCACACATGCAATCTCAGTGGAAGCCTGCTGCGCTTGTGAGGGGGGAACCATGTTGGACTACTGGTGTTATAAATGTATGTATGTAGATGTATGTATATAAGTGTAAAATGTTGTATAGCTGTTATAAATAGATCTTGATACGAATAAAATAAAAACAACTTGATGGGTTTGTTTAGATGCATATTTATTTTACATTGCCATTTATTCATTTACAACTGATCTTTTAACGTTGTCAATTCGATTCAATTGTGGACCTAATTCAAAAAGTACTTGAACATCAGCATTTCTTCCTATCCTGAATCCCAAACCAACTTTGGAATCTATACCTGAAAGAATGAGACAAAGAGAAAATATTAATCAGCTGAAAAATTCATTGTTTACTAATTAAATTTAAAATATTTTTAAATTTTACTGAATTGAATTGCAACATTTTTCAACTATCTTGTAATGTTTAGTGCTTAAGGGGTTGCTAAATACCGACATTGTACAGTAAACCCTCGATATAGCGAACTGGTAGGGGGTTTGATATTCATAGTTCGCTATAACGAGATTCGTTATAACCGAGCATTTTTTTTTTTATCTTTTTTTTGCCAATGGCCGCACTAATTTGATCATATTTAGAAGGAAATTCATTTATTAGAACTAGTTAAATTAAAACGCATGTATGTAGTTTATTTTTAGTTAAACTACATATTAATTAAACAATGAGATTCATTAATTTACCTGCCAAGTTCACTTAAGAGTTCTTTAGCCTTAGCTTTAATAAGAGGGTCTGAGATTGGTATTTGAGATCTCATTTGTTTAAACCAATTCATCAATTTTTTTCCAAATATTCATGAGCCGCAGAGCGCAGTCGTTTATTTGATGCTGAAGTTAATCCTTGGGCTGCAGTTGAATCTATTTTATCTTTGTTTTTTATAATGGTTGACAATGTTGATTTGGGAATTCCATATTTTTCTGCGATGGTTTTCTTACTTAGAATTCCCGATTCAATATCCAGGAGAATTTTTAATTTTTCCTCGATTGATAAGGATTTACATTTGTGACACACGTCTACCAACGAAATCATTGTGTATTAAAAAAAACCAGTATAAACGACTACAGAACACTGATTCGAATAATACAGTACTCCAAACAGAACTGAGCTAGTTTTGAGAAAAAAGACAATGGAATCAGAGAGAGAGCAAAAGGAAATCGGATTAGTTAAGAGTAAAAAAACACCTCAATTCTAGAAACTGGTGCTACTTCGTCTTCCCGCGCTCATTCTACGTAATACAGTAAAAAAAAAAAAAAAATAATAAAAATTCTAGCAGTTCGTTATAACAGAATATAATAATTCTCAGGCATCAAATTTAGTTCGTAGTTCGCACTAACCGAGGGATTTCGCTATAACGAGGGGTTCAGCAGAAATAAAATGGTAATTTTGGGGGGATAGTATTTTGGTTCGCTATATCGAGGTGTTTGTTATATCCGAGTTCGTAATAATGAGGGTTTACTGTATTAAAAATACTTACTGCTTAAAAAGCACAGGCGTCACCGCTAGGGGGGACACGTCCTCCCCAATATTTCGCTGGGGGCAATTTACACTCTAACTGTGACACTATAAATATGCAAGTTTAAGAGACCAAATACCTTTAAAATACATAGTTGAAGAAGGAATTAAATGTCCCAACCTACCATATCTATGAATATATTGAGCCGCCCCCCCCTAATAAATTGGTGCTGGTGACGCCTATGTTTTTAAGGCCTGTTTCTCTATGACTTTGTTATAGTTGAACTGGTTATAGACAGTTTTCGATCGCTCCAATTTTTTTTTTTTTGTATTTCATGTAAAATAAAAGCCCTTAAATAAATAAATAACGCCCTGGGTCCTCTTTTCAGGAGGCCCTATTTCATACCACGTACCACTTTCCTCAAATTATCATCTCTGATAAAGGGGCCCCCCAAGGCTGGAAGACCCACCCCTCGGTAATCACCTTAGATAAGGTGACTTTTTTAGAGGGAGGGCCTTGTCACTAAAATACATCGGTACTCCACTGAATAGATTATAGAATTACAGAAACTGACTAGAATGGGGCCAATTCTCCCTTACTCCTGAAAAACACCTTTTTGATTTGGTTACAAAACAACACATATTACTACTACCCAACTTGAATTCCATTGTTTCCAGGCTAAAATTGTGCAAAGAGGTGATTTGTGTGGGATCATCAGCGCTAGAATCGTCTTCTAAATCCTCTAAATTAATTTAGAGTAACTATTTAGAGGCTGGATGTGCCACAGAAGGACTTTAGTCCTAAACAAAATTCTAATGACATCCTCCATATAATGATAAAAAATTTGATAACAGTTATTTATTCATAGTATAAACGGCGACTCATTTCTTTTCTTATTTTCTGCAAAAGTAAAAATAATTCCGTCAAAATTAAACGTTTTTCAAAACCTACTCTCATTGGACAACACTTAGTTTTCTCTTTTACTTATGTTAAAAGACAGGCTTATGTTAGGTAAAAATATTTGATATTATTATTACTGATTAAAATGTATATTTTTGATTATTTTCCGGAGTTTTTCATCTCCATAATTCATCTAAAGTATTGGCTCGTCAGCTAGACCTCGATAATTCACCTTGTTGACCAATCATTTGATGAAAATTAATAATGTTGAGTAACATACCCTATAAGGGTTCCCAGGCAACACCAACTGAAGTTTCTCTTATTTGCCCTGGTTATCTCATACTGCAAACTTCGCTTATAATATCTGACAGGGCACCTTATAAATAGATGTTAAAACCATCAATCATATTAGCTGTATTGGCCTATAAATGAGAAACAACGGAGGGAATTTAATACGTATAAAACTATGATATATATGATTTTTATAGAATGATATATATCATGGTCGTTACGTCAAGAAAGAGTATTTTATTTTCATTTTCGAATTCTATAGTAAAATTTAATCGGTGTGAATATTTATTAAATTCCACTAAAATTATTCTTTTTTATTTCCGACCATTGGTGTTGCGGTCAGAATGTCATCAACGTTTTTAAATAGGAATGGGATGTTAAATGGGATTTTGGGTATAACTGGGTCTAAAAGTTCCTCTAAATATATGTTGGCTAAAATTAGAGCAATTGGAGATCCCATTAGACACCTGTACTTTTTAATATAAATTTTTTCATTAAATTGAAAATAACACCTATTAGCTCATAAGGCGAGTAATTGGAGAAAAATGTAAGGTTCCAAAAATGTATAAAAATAATAGGTTCCAGTGACGGTGCGAGGATATAACACTCAATGTAAATAACAATTTATCACAGGAACAAATCGTAAATTTAAGTTCATCCGAAATAGAAATGGTAGGAGTTGATAAAGGCAATCCCAATATGACCTTTGTAGGAAATAGTCCAGCAATAGAAATAAATACAAAAACTAATAATTTGAACAAACCACTCCGTTAATATGAAGAAAGAGATTTAGGGCCTTATTGCGTATTTGTTGAAAGCAAGTGGAACAAAGGGGCCGGCATAAGCCGTATTCACCCAATGATTAAAGGAAAATTATTAGATGAATCTAGTCTAGGAAATATACAACAGCATTTTGGCAATTAATTGAAATAGAAACCAGATTGGGAGTACATGCAAACGCTCTGGTTACATTGGAATTTTTAAAATAAAATAAAAAAAATTGTAGTATATATCCAGCAATTTATACTAAAGTTAAAGTTAAATAGTATTTTTCATAATAATGGTGGATGATTTTTGACGGTGGAATTAATGTAATGGAAATGGTTGCCGTTGCCGGTAGAAAAGATAACACTTATAATTATATATCATATATATAATTATGTTCGACGTTTCAACTCGATTTTCAGATCTTTTTTGAATGAGGTTCTTAACTTAATGCCAACCATTTTCATCTCTCTGTATTTTGTGACTTTTAAAGTTGTGTGATACCCGATATAGGATAGTGAATATTCGATTAAACGTTAACCTGAGATATCAATTATCGAGCTATGTATATGTATGTATAATGCATAAAATATTATGTGAATATATAAAGATAGCCATAACAAGATGTTTTATACAAAACCTGTTCTAACTGGTGGTATCTTGGTATAGAATATCTGGCCTATCAAAGGTAAGTCATCGGGAACCAATATAAAACTATTTCCTGAAAAAAAAAAGAAAAATGAAACATTAAAGTAAAAATGCAAAAGTTATTTATTATATATATATATATTTATATATATATATAGTGTATAAGTGTATATATATATATATATATATATATATATACACTTCCTATAAAGGACACACGTTTATAGGAACTGATCTAAATAAAAACTATTAAATTTGTTTTTTACTAAAATTTATTTTGATTGCCTGGCAAATTTTAAGCATCCACGTTAAGATCAAATTTTAAAAGTATGAGCTGGTTCAATGCTCTTTCCACATTTCATTAGTTGACAGCAATGAAAAGCATTATTACAATCATCCCAAAGTATTATGAACTCTTGATGCATAATTACATAAACCGACAAATTAATTCTTTGGCACAGCTATTCACTGTTTTACTCTAGATTCTTTTTGAAATTTAAACTGATTTTCGCCATTTTAAGGTTTATGTTATAAACAAAAGTAAAAAAAAAAAAAGGTTATTTTCACGATGGCTTGAAATTTTTTTCTCGTCCATCCTATAATTGCTTCATGTAGATTTCTCTACTTTGAAGAAAGTAAAGGTTTAATAAGAGTTATATCAAAATACTGTCTGGGTTTTATTGTCAGCTATCAACAACCCAGCCCCAACTAACTCAATAATAACGGAAATGTTAAATACGCCGTGGGAACTTGGAAATAGTCAAAAAACCATAATATTAGTTTGGGTTCCATCTCACTCCGGGATAACAGGAAACGAAAGAGGAGACCAGGCTGCAAATTTGGCAAGGAAAGGGGAAAACCCCAACTTAATTCAAATAAACTATATCACCCACAAGGATTGGATACACCAGTTAAAAAAGGAATATGAAACAAAGTTGGGAAATAAACTAGCGCAAGTAAAACCAGAGTGCAGCAAATAGGTCACATCCAATAGAAAATCGAGAAAAGAAGAAGTAGTATTGTGCAGAATGCGGATAGGGCACTGCACATTCACACATACATACCTACTCAAAGGTCTCGAAGCACCCACCTGCCAAATGTGCAACAACACAACACAGTATAAGACACTTGATGCTAGATTGTGTACACCATAATGATGTACGAAAAAAAGTTAAAGCTACCGAAAACTGTGAAAAATGTACTGGGGGATGAAGAGTCTGCCCTAAAGTTATTCCAATTCTTAAAGGCAACAAATTACTATAATGAAATATAAAAAGGAAAAATTAAAGCCAATGACCCTTAGGGGTAGAGGCTAAACTGTTAATAAATAAATGAAATAAAACGATATATATATATATATATATGAAAGTAATCCACATTAAACTGTTAATAAATAAATGAAATAAAACGACATATATATATATATATATATGAAAGTAATCCACATTTCTATTATTTTGTTTAAAAACAATAAATGCAAAAATAGCTTCTCTTAGCAGCTATTTTGGTTCTCTATAAATTAGGACTTTTTAAATTAAATCTAAGTGGAAAACTTAATGCACAAATGAACACGAATCAAAAGTTAACAGGAAAAAGATCTTGATTATTAAAAGAATGACTAAAAAAAAAACATTACCTATCGCCGGAGAGTCCATATTTAAATAAATTATATTGATATTGGTTTAGTAATTGCCCAGTTATGTAATTGTAAAATAAAAGAAGAAACTTATTTTTTTCAAGCATATTTAATAAATAAATGAATAACTGGATCATTCTGATGTGTGGTATGGCCTATTTATTTCTAACATCAGAGACTTAGAGATTAATTATTGTTATATATATTGAAATATTTTTATTCTATACTAATTTAAGAATTTTTGTAAGTAGGTGTTTTTATAACATAATATCAATACTAATATATATTATGTGGTATCTATTTCTGGTATGCACATAACCGCCTCAGAGTGAGTTTTTACCAAAAATTAAGGAGCGTACACACTAGAGCAAACGCACAATATGAGCATGGTAGATATTCATCAGGAATAGAGGAGGGGAAGAATAATTATTGAGGAACGTGAAAATTGAGCTTCTTTGTCTGGCACTATGTGACGCCACCTCAATACCTACTTAGTATTTAATTCAGTGTTGTTAATTAGTTTACGTTTCTTAATTAGCTTCTGTTGGTGAAATTTTTAATAACCAAATAAGGAATAATCCTTATTTGGATATTAATAATTTCAAAACATAGTTATATAGTCATATAAATAATTATATGAGCATGGGCGTACCCAGCGGGGGGCAGCTGCCCCTCCCCCCCTGGAAGGCTAGAAGCAATAATTTTTTAGACTGGAAGCAATAATAGAATGCATTTTTTCAAGCAAATAATTGTAATAACTTAGTTGATAAAGCACTGCTATAATTATACATAATTTTGGTTTCATTCACCTTTTCCGCGGTAAGGTGTTACAACCTGAACGACCATAGCTTGCCCCCCCCCCTAATTTTGATCCTGGGTACGCCCTTGTATATTAGAAACATTTGGCATGTATGAGAGGAGACCTCCCACAGTGCTCCGATCTAACCTACTATTGAATGCCACAAAAAGACGTCCACATTGAGAACGAAAAGAGTGCACGCTTACTTTGAAGTACTGACTCGTGACGGATAAGGCGAACTTGCTCGGGTTCCATTCAGGGGCGGATTCAGCACGAAATTTGGGTGGGGGGTCATGACCCCCCATGTCTCATAATCACGTGGCTGACAGCACTGTTTTTAATGAGATTATTACCTTATATTAAGAAGGACTGCGATCAAAACTACCAAAAGTGTTATTTTTAGGGCATAGTGACTACCTACCTAATTGCATTATTCGCTTAAAAATACATAAAAATTGAGAAGCCAAAAAATTGGGGGGGGGGGGAGTCATGACCCCCCCTGGATCCGCTTTTGGTTCCATTATAATCACTTGTTCATTTATAGATTATATTGTAAACAGCGTACCGTTTGCCAGGTGGTTTTCCATGAAGCTAGTATATTTTTAATAAATAATAATTATTTATTAAATATAAAAGTACAAAGTAACAAGATCATAATAATGTTCTAATATAAGAAATATAGCATTAAATAAGTCTTTCAAAATTATTCCTCACCTAAATCAGTTGAAGTATACAGCACCAATAATAGAAGGAAAGTTTTCATCTTAGAGTACCTTGAACAAATTAGGCTAAAGTTTATTATTTTATTTCTATAGGGATTTTATTTAAACCAGTTGTTATATAAATGGTGTCTTTATATTATCTCCATATAGAACAGGAAAATATAATACATTATGTGGATACATATGAAATAAGTATTTATATAAATAACCATAAAAAAATGAATTATGATAAATCAACTTGTAATTCTAAAAAAATTCCTGCCCTGGTGGGGTATTTCAAACCCCCAGTATGAGGGCACCGCCATATGATATTGCCCATTGCCCCGCCATATCTTACTAATGTCTGGAACCGCCACTGTTGTAATAGGATGGGGTATTGACGAAATCACAAATTTCCAATTAATTAAGATTTAAAATATATTATCTATTGCTTTTGATTGTAAAAAAAAAAATAAAAAATACTAAGTTGATCATATAAAAAGTTGTAGTATTCATCATAATTATATAAGTATGAGTAAGTAAGTATTCATAAATTTATAAGTATATTATTATATATAAATAATATTATACTTGGCTCCGCCGGGAGTCGAACCCGGGTCTCCCGCGTGACATGCGCGGATGCTAACCACCACAGAGCTTGGCTCCAAGTAGAGCCAATCCTTCCTCTTCACTGATACCTACTACCCGATCACGCAATTTTTGCGAGTAACGGGAGGTGGACAAAGTTTGTCCAATTTATGGTATTTATTGACGTACGTCAATTTTAAATTATTTTATATTAATCTAATCTTAATCTGTGGGTGACCACCTTTTTTATCGGTGGTCACACACACAGATTAAGATTAGATTAATATATTATTATATATATTTATATTGTATAATTGTATATATTATTTATAGATATAAGTTATATTCTATTTGTTCTTCTTGTATTCAATCTGTCGAAAAGTTTTGGTCTGAAAGAAACATGGAATTCTGAAGTATTTTTGTTGTGTTAAAAATTCAGTGTCAATGAATGTCAATTTGTTGAAATCGGATATACCGGTGAAATATAAATAATTCTTTTTTAGAATATTAAAAAAAAAAAAAGATTAATTCTCCCATCGATCAAATCCATCTAAGAAAATTATTTCAAAATTCAACTTTGAGTTACTCAAAATGGAAAAATGCTCCTTTTCTTCCAACGTCTACATATATAATAGATTTTTGAAAAAAAAAATCGGTTTTTTTATTACTTTAACTACCAAACTAAAATAAATAATAATTCTCTCAAACTATCCATTTCCCCTTAATCCCCCATTTTCTACTTCATTTCCATCAATTGAATTTACTAATTTATTAATTATATATTTTACAAATGCAAAAAATATTGATTAAACTTTGGAAGTGCGGCTCCTAGGTGTGGCCTATTTTGGTGCCGTTTAATGTAACTGAAAAGAACCCCTTAGGGGTTTATTTACCCTTTTTGAGCGAGAAAAGCGAGCGGGAGTCTAAAGCCGGGATTAAATAAAACTAATCGATGACCTTTTTAACTGAAGAGGACACGTCAAGGAGCCGCTGTTCCGAAGTTTTACCCAAAAAATATTCGGTGACGTTGTAATTGATCAATTAAAAAAAAAAATTATAACTTCATATATTTTTTGAAGGAGCAGAACCTTTGCTGCTTAAAGCTAGACCTTTAAACCACTCCCGGGCTACGAATGGTCTAGGTACACCACTGATCGGCATTTCATCTAATCTGGTGCTTTGTTTATTTTTACTTTCACTTACCTGATGTGGTCGCGATGTGACAGTTATAATGTCATCAAAATTGATCAATTGGAGGGGGCACATTACTTAATAAATGTTGTCTCATTTTCACGTGTTTTTTTTATGTACTCAAAAACCGCTATAACGATTTTGATTAAACTCGGTATTTGGTGTATGTATATCCTCGCGATGTGACAGTCAAAATTTCATCAAAATTGATCAACAGGAGGGAGGACTTTGCTTAATAAATTTTGTATCATTTTCACATATTTTTTTTGTTTACTCAAAAACGGCTTTAACGATTTTGAACAAACTGGGTATTTGATGTATGCATATTCCAAAGATGTGATTGCCAACATTTCATTAAAATTGGTCAAACGGAGGGGGCACTTTATTTCATAACTTATTTTCCGATTTTTACCTTTTTTTTTATTATCTCAAAAACGGCTTTAGCGATTTTCATCAAACTCATGTCATGTTTAATGAAAATTAGGTGTTTTTTAATATCAGGTAAGCTTTACCATTATTAAAATGTTCTGAGGGGGCTTAAATGGGGTAGGGGCCTTTTTTGTTTGTTTGTTTTTTTTGTTTCCTATAAAGTACCTTTGTTTTTGTTTATAAGGAGAAATTAACTGTCTCTCGTACGCCTAAAAATAAGAAATGGCTAAATATGAGATATGATAAAATCAAGTAAACGTATAGAAGAGAAAAAAAGAAAAATATCCAGTTAACTCATAAAACACGTTGAGCCCACGCATGCTGCTAAGGCGTAGTACACCTTTAATGACAGACCATTGTTCATAATTATAGACGTTCTTTTCATTTAATGGAAATTATTTGTTTCATGGTAACTAAATGAAATTTTCAACAAGTTCATAGAGAATTATAAAATCAGACGACTTGGAGTATTATCCTTGCATTACCCAATTATCACAAGCAAAACATTTACTTAATAATAAAAGAAATTAGTGTTTTTTATAGAGCAAATGAAAACAAAAATAAGAATGTGTGACTTTGAGCAGTGGCAATTAACAAAACACATTAATTTCTAATCTAAGGAAGTTGGTAAGTGAAAGTTGTGTGTTGTGCGCACGCACCAGATTTTTACTTTCACTTACCTATATATGAAATATATAGTAAGTGGAAGTATTGCGATCGTGAAAAATTTCGACTTCCGGTTTTCAACGGAAATACACGTTTTGGGGTCCCCTGAGTCGAAATGACCAAGTCCCGCGAAATGGTCTCTGTGTGTGTGTGTGTGTGTGTGTGTGTCTGTGTGTGTGTGTGTGAACAGACTAGCTCAAAAACTATAAACCGTGCGATCCTGAAATTGGGTATTTAGTGTAGGTATATGCCCGCGATGTGACAGCATAAATTTCATCAAAATTACTTAAAGGGAGGGGGTACTTTACTTAATAACTTTTTAGGTTTTTTTCGATTTTCTCAAAAACGGCTCTAACGATTTTGATTAAACTG
Source organism: Aelia acuminata (assembly GCA_911387785.2). NCBI lineage: Eukaryota > Metazoa > Arthropoda > Insecta > Hemiptera > Pentatomidae > Aelia > Aelia acuminata. The sequence continues at coordinate 110,052,142 of OU426980.1, forward strand.
AGTATTTGATGTATTAATATGCCCGAGATATGACTGTAAAAATTTCATCAAAATTGATTAACCGGAGAGGGGGCTTTACTTAATAAATTTTGTATCATTTTCACGTGTTTTTTTTATTTACTCAAAAACGATTTCAACGATTTTGATCAAATTGGGTATTTGATGTATTTATATGCCAGAGATGTGATAACCAAAATTTCATCACAATTGATCAACCGGAGGGGGGACTTTACTTAATAAATTTTGTATCATTTTCACGTGTTTTTTTTTATTTACTCAAAAACGGTTTTAACGATTTTGATCAAACTTGGTATTTGTTGTACTTATATGCCCGAGATATGACTGTAAAAATTTCATCAAAATTGATCTACGGGAGGGGGGACTTTACTTAATAAATTTTTTTATCATTTTCACGGGGTTTTTTTATTTACTCAAAAACGGCTTTAACGATTAACAAAAATAAGATATGAATGTAGAAAAATGTGTGACTTTGGGAAATGATATTTAGCAAAACACGTCAATTACTAATCTAAGTAAGTTGGTAAGTGAAAGTTGTGTGTTGCGCGCACGCACCAGATTTTTTTAATTACATAGGGGTAGGCAAGTCGTATTCGTACTAGCCGAATAGGGTTGTTGAATCTCAGGTTACACACATCTCATTGAAAAATTTCAAATTTCCAATATCAAAATCCAAATATTTCGGCCACGTACCTCCACATCTTTCATCTATGGACCTAGCAATATTGGCAAAAACGGGAGTTAGCGAATTGCATCATCCAATGGTTTATAACAGTGACGTCGCGTAACCTTACTATGGTCGTTCCGGTCAATGACACATTTTTTTGAAAGAGGATGTGAAATTCAGGAAGTGAGAAGCTTTTCTCCTCCATGCCAAAGGAATGGTATCATCATCGAATCAAATTGGTTACCGATAAATAAAAATGGGCAGCAAATAATGGTGCATGTTATATAGTACTTTTTCTTTTACCGGTAATTCATTAATTAATATGATTTCATTCTGTTTCTAGTTAAGGTAGTTAAAAATATAGGAAGTTGTATTTATTTTTTTAATTAATAAATAAACAAAAAAATTTATTCGGTGATAAAAAACTAATATACAAGGGCGTCCGCAGGATTTCGTATAGGGGGGGGGGGGCAGGATGGTAAAATTCTTATGCCATGGGAAAAGGGTCGAAGTATTTTAAAAACACCTTGGGAAAACTTTAACAAAGCTCCTTTAGAGATTGAAATGGTGTGCTTTATCAGGTATATGTTTTTATTACTCTGTTATTTAACGTTTAAAGATGAAATCGTTTATAAATACATATGTTTTTAATAATAACGACCACCAGCCATTGTGCAATATGTTCTTAAATAAATAAATAAGATGGATCGAGCCTATGCGAGGTCCTGTTTCAACTTATGTTCTTTTGGCTGTCATGTGTTTTTAAAAGATTATGACCAAAATATGTTGTTGCATGTCTAATCATTTTTATTTCGTCATTTATTATTTAGAGTAACATTTTTAAAAACCCTGTACCAATGGCGAATGGAAAACAAAATCGAATAATCAACAATAATTTCAAGGTGAATAAATATTTTTTTTTTAATGATTTTTTTTTAAAGGTGTGTATGCGTATATCATTAAATTCTAACTAAAAGGAATGCCTATGAATGGTAGGCTAGATAAGATAGATTTCCACTGGAAAATAGATTGAGCCGTATTAATGTTTATGGGTCATTTTCCCAGAAAGAGCAAATCGCTGTCCCCGATGGATTCTGAAGCCCCCTCACCATTTTTGTTCATTAAAACAACCTCTAATTAGGATCTGTGACTTGCCCTGTCGACTACGTAGGGTTTTACTCATATAACATTAAAAATTAAAGGTTGAATTTTGATATGACCAGTGGAAATCTCCTTCCCTCTTCATGTCACAACTCCAGTTTCCAAACTTTACGTTCGTCTACGAATTGACCATTGATGCTTTTTGAAATTTTTATAACTGTGGTGTTGTTCGAAACATCTCAAGATTAGAATGTGAGGTATGCGATATTTTTAAAAATGATTGAATAGTACACAGAGGAGGTAAAAGACTTGTCCCCGGTGTTTGGGTTTTTCCCCGCTTACGTAATATTTTCGTGTTTTGTCAGTTTTAACCTTTACAGATGACTGCGGCTTCTGGCTAAAAGTAGGATTACATCTCGGGTAACAACTCTTTTTGCCGCCAAATCTTTTCAGTCCCTGTGGAACCGTCAGGATAACAACGTAGGTGCTGCGGCGGGAGCGGCATATAACCCGTGTCATTGTCCCGCCCGTAGCTACTTAGAAGGTAATTGTATCGAATTTTTTTCATTGCTTTCATCTTTTAGAGCAAGTTGAGATGTTTCTGACGGTCTATCGTTTTTAAAAAAATAACTGTATGTATGTAGTGAAGCAGAAAAAAATGGATGGTCATACGATACAATATCGGGTGTTTTCTCCCGCTCGCATTTACTCGGAGAGTGATTGTATCTAAATGTTTTCGTTGCTTTCTACTTCTAAAGCTCATTTAAACGTTTCGAACGGTCTATCAAGTTTTCAAAAATCTGTTTTATTTAAGTAGTAAACGAGAAAAAACTAGAAAGCCTGTCGAATTCTGATGTCATTAGCCCGCCTCTCCGGAATCGGAAAGTAATTGTATCTAAACTTTTTCGCTGCTTAATACTTAAAGTACTCGTTAGCGCGTTTCCAACGGTCTATCGTTTTGTCGAAAAGCAGCAGTATTTAAGTAGTAAACGAGAAAAAACTGGATGATCATAAACATCAGCAGTTATTGTCCCGCCTGTCTCTACCCGAAAACTAATTGCATCTACATTTTCTCGTTGCTTTATACATATAGAGGTCGTTGAGACGTTTCCGATGGTCTATAATTTATTTCAAAAGCATCTTTAAGTATTAAACGAGAAAAAAAACTGGATGGTCATAAAAATTTGTTTAATGGCTGATAGATGACTTAGGATTTTTGTCAGCAAAAAAAAAATAAATAATAGAAAAAAAAAAAGAAAAAATAAAGAAAATAAATAAAAATTATTAATCTAATATTAATTTGTGGATGACCACCTGTTTTAAATTATTTTTAAATAATTTATTTTTTGAAGAGAAAAGATTTGGTTCCGCCGGGAGTCGAACCCGGGTCTCCCGCGTGACATGTCCGTCTGTGGTGCAGTGGTTATCATCCGCGCATGTCACGCGAGAGACCCGGGTTCGACTCCCGGCGGAGCAAAATCTTTTCTCTTCAAAAGATTAATTATTTAAAAATAAAAAAAACTCAAGAAAAAATGTACTTAAACGAACCCTTTTCTTTTAATTTCTTTTCCCGTCTTCCGATTTTTTTTTGATTTTTTTTTTTTTTAATAAATAGTAAATGCACCCTGCTCTTGTATAACCTTGCATTGGAGTTCAACCAGTGCTATGTAAAGAGCACCCCTAAATATTTTCCAGACGTTAATTCGACATTTTCAATTTCAAGAATTCCAAGTTCAGATTCGCCCTTTCTGGGAAAATGACCCTTATAAGTTATATATATATCAGGGTGGGTTGAAAAACAAATTTTATTTTTTTTCGAAACGCTATACCGCTTAAAACTTGCCTCTGGGGTAGGTAAGTAAAATGCAAATTAAATTAAAAAAAATATTGAAACCCCAGCTAGCGCTTCGCACTTGAAATTTCGAGTTGTCTCGAAAATCAAGTCTTTTTTCAAATTTTTTTGCATTGCTCAGCCAATAATATTTTAAACTTCTATAATGAAAATCCTTTATTATAAGTGTTTAAAAAGCACACACAAAAAAAAAATTAAAACCATCAAAATGTTTTAATTTGTGGTAGCGCAAAAGACACCTCAATACTAACAATGAGTGTGCCCCTGTATAAGTTTTCGTAAATTTTTATTCATATTACTTGCTATTTAATTTTTTTTTAAATCCATGGTAGTAGGGATTACATAATCCTGCTTATACCACCCTCCTTCCCTTGTTAGGCCTTTGGGAATAATTATGAATTAATCGAACTCAAATTATTAAAAATAAATATAAAACCTCAAGCTAAATAGACCATTTAAGCCATTAACAGTCATAGAGATGTAAATATATGTATATTTTTTAATATTCTTATACTTTTCTTTTACCTTTATTATAAGTTCAGAAGGTATTATATAAAATATCCATATGGGTCATGGTAAGAACGGATTTATTATCTCTCAATATAATTACAATAATAAATTAATAACTTGAATAAATTAGAAATGAATTACTAATTTACTGCGTGAATATTTTATATTATCTGTTTTGTCATCAAAATATCGAGGTGTATAATATACAAAGAAAAACTTATCATTAAGGAATTATCAACGTAAGCCGGATACTTTGGAGTGAAATGCTGAAGAATGAAAACTGACTTCTATAAATAAAAGGGAAGTTTTTCTTATTAAATAAATTGTCTGGATGTTAAAAATGTTTAAGGCAAAATTTGCGCTCACTGTCATACAACCAATCCCATAACATTTATAAAACTTTACCGTATGAGGTTATTTATATTTATACTGGGTGTCCCAGACCTAGTGTAAAAAAAAATTGGGTAATACTGCATGCTAAACAGGGTAGAATGGCGCAGAAACGAGTTTCCTATCTCAATCTATTGAGGAGATAGAATTTTTTTTGTTTTTATTTTTAAAATCTTACTTTTTTCTAAAACATGGCAGTTTTCTCTACTTCGGTTTAGCGTAGAAACAAAAACAATGATATTTTCTTAATCAGCATAAAATTTCCTAAATTCCCTTTCAGTGGGTTTTTTAACGCGCAAAACACAAAAAATTTATTAAAACTTAAATTATTATTAGTTTTTGAAAATTCCTTGCTCCTCACTGGAGCATCCTAGAAGCTGTCAAATTTCATAAAAAGTGCGGAATTTAGTTAGCTTTTTAGAGGTGTAACCCATGATACAATTTCACTTCACCTTTTGAGTCTAAAACAAGTTTTTCTGATGAAAAACACGCTATAGAATGTCACTGCTGGGGCAATGAGGCAGCGCGCTAGAGCCTGCAACCAAAGTAATGGATGCCGAACTTCCCATGAGTTAGAGTTAGTTTTACTTTTTTAAGACTAGAAAGAACAATGTATGAATCCTAAATAATATAAGAAGGGTAATAATAATCTAAAAGTAAAAAAAAAAAAGATAAAAAATAATATTATAATTGTAGATCCATATTAAAATGGATTATTGCAGCGCGTGTTCAAAATGTCTTCCATTACTTTGGATGCAGGCTTATCTTCAACATTTTTCATGTAGAATTTTTCAAATTTTAGGAGAAGAGAAGAAAAAAGTTTAATTTATTTTAAAGAAAGCATTTTTTTAAATTTAAACTAATGATTTTTTTTTTTACTAAAGTAAATCTAACTCTAACTCATGGGAAGTTCGGCATCCATTACTTTGGTTGCAGGCTCTACCGCGCTCTGCCTCATTGCCCCAGCAGTGAAATTGTATCATGGGTTACACCACTAAAAAGCTAACTAAATTTCGCACTTTTTATGAAATTTGACAGCTTCTAGGATGCTCCAGTGAGGAGCAAGGAATTTTCAAAAACTAATAATAATTTAAGTTTTAATAAATTTTTTGTGTTTTGCGCGTTAAAAGACCCACTGAAAGTGAATTTAAAATAACCAAACCTAACTCATCCTTTAGGAAATTTTATGCTGATTAAGAAAATATCATTGTTTTTGTTTCTACGCTAAACCGAAGTAGAGGAAACTGCCATGTTTTAGTAAAAAGTAAGATTTTAAAAATAAAAACAAAAAAAATTCTATCTCCTCAACAGATTGAGATAGGAAACTCGTTTCTGCGCCATTCTACCCTGTTTAGCATGCAGTATTACCCAATTTTTTTTTTACACTAGGTCTGGGACACCCAGTATAAATATAAATAACCTCATACGGTAAAGTTTTATAAATGTTATGGGATTGGTTGTATGACAGTGAGCGCAAATTTTGCCTTAAACATTTTTAACATCCAGACAATTTATTTAATAAGAAAAAACTTCCCTTTTATTTATAGAAGTCAGTTTTCATTCTTCAGCATTTCACTCCAAAGTGTCCGGCTTACGTTGATAATTACCCCAGTATAATAAAAAAGGGCGTTGTACCTAGTTAGCAATAAGTTGAAAAATATTTACTCGGTAACGAAAAGAGTTAACGAAAACAAATCATTATAGAATAAAGGCCCTCTAAAGATATTTGCTATATTGAGACTCAATGGACATTCAAATGAATAAATATTTACAAAAGGGTATTTATGAAATATTTGTCAGTATTGGAGGTTATTACGGAAAAAAAAAATATTGCTTACGTTGGTGAAGTAGTTCGATTATGAATCGGGCAAAAGTATAAATAAGCATTTTTGAAGCAAGAGGGAGGGGGAGGTATTGACTATAGATATGTATAGAAATAGGTTTATAATCATAAAATATAAAGTATAGAATGTTGTAGGATATAGGAGGATTTTCAATTCTTGCTAAAAAAAAAAAAAAAAAATAAAAAATAAAAATTAATTTAAAACAATATTGTCACTGGAAATTAGGATAATGCCAATTAATTTGAGTATTTGAAATTGGAACTAATATTTCCAATAGAGTGATAATAATATTAATTATTAGTAATTCAAATAGCTTGCATGTATTTGTTTGGATATATTTCACATGTTTGATTATTATTTGCATTATTGAAGTTCAAAATGACATTAGATACGTTTTATGGTAGTAGACATTTCTTTGTGCTGAATTTTCGTAAAAAAAAAAAAAAAAAGAAGAATAATAAAGAAAGAAAGGTCTAATTTAAATTAAATCCCTTTGATAAATTATATTTAAACCTTTTGGTTCTAAAAATTTTACTTTGAAGAATACTAAGATATATTTTGAAGAAAATAAAAATGCATTTTTTAAAGACTAGTATCGTATATGCCCTTATTTATCAAACTAATGTTTATTACCTATTACAAGAATTATTTTTTAAAATAATTATTATAATAACGAATAATGAATTTATTTCGAAATGTGTTAGTTGTATGTATTGGAAATCCAGTTAATTTTAAAGAAGTTAAAATTTTTGAATAACAAGTCGTCATTTAACCGAATCACTGTTGCACTTAGAGTATAGGAAAAATAGACAAAATACGGAAATAAGTTCGAAATAATTGGTATCTCCATGAAAATTTGGTTATAAATTCGTGTTAGTAATAAGATTCGAAATTAGCAGAGTCCGCACCAATTACTGTGGTGCTATCTCTGTTTAGAAGAGTGTAAAAAGGCGGAGGGGGTGTGGAAATTAATTTTACATCTACTAAGTCACCTGAGGCATTGTTTTTGATAGGTTCCATGTTCCGCAGGTCGAATGGTATAACAGGTTATGGGTGGTGTAAAAACCAATATAATTAATGAAGTGCACATATAATCAGTAATAAGAAGAGATTGGCTTTTCATGTTAAATAAGTGTTGATAATATAATGGAAGTGCATTTTCATCAATATGTAACTAAATATGAGAAATATTTAATAAAATAATCACAAAACGTACGAGAAAATTAACAAATATAATGATTTAAGGAGGCCGTTATAAACCTTCAAGTTCATTTGTTATAAAACTTCAAATATGGATATGCTGTGCTTATGTATACGTGTGTTAATTAATAAATGCGAATGCACAGCCTTGGCCAAAAGTATTAGGCACCTATATATTTTCTTAAAAAAATGTAAAGAGGGAAAAAAGAACTACTATCACAACATAATTTATTCAAAGATAAAACAAAGTCAATTTAATATTTGGTCATCAAGCCATTGGCTTTTATTACCTCACTTTTCCTTTTTGGCAAAGAATTCACAAGTTTTGATCAAACGTCTTTGTCTAATTTTTTCCACTCTTCTTTTAAATACAAAAATAAGTTCTTTTTTTGTAGGGTTACGTTTACCAACTGCATTTTTAATTATGTATACCAATTAAATTTTTAATTTATTAATGTTTTTGTATGTTTGTTTTTGCTTTAAGGCGTAAAACATTTAAAGTCATCAACGCCTATTAATGGTTTTTAAATTTATTATTAAATTTTCTAATGCTTTTTTTTCCCGAGCTATTCTCTACTTTTGCGTGAAACGTGGCATGGAGCATTAGCCTGTTGAAAAACAATGTTTTTTCTATCATCTGGTATAAATATTTCTTCAAACAAAGGCTTCAAAATTTGATTTAACATAGAACTATAGGTATCACTATTCATTCTTCCTTCACATAAAAACATTTCTCCAACACCTGAAGCCCCAAATCATTATATTTCCTCCACCGTGTTTCAGAATAGGGACAGCACAATCTGGATGATAAGGGGATATGCCTTCCCTTCTTCATATGAAAACAGCACCAGGAGTTCCAAAATTCGATATTTTTATGTATTTTTAAAAATAATTATATTCGAATATTCTACATTGATTTTAGGGAATATTGGCCATTTTTAATTTCAATTTACATAAATTTATTTATCATAAAGTGGTTTTTATCTAACCAAACCAGTTTTGCCCATTCTTGAGCAGTCCAGTTGTTGGTAAAATTTTGCCCAGGTAAGCCTCTTCTTGCGTATGGCTTAACTAAGCCAGAGTCTCTTTCTAGCCTTACAGCCTTTCAGATCATTCTCTCCCAGTCTTCTTCTTACTGACCGAGCAGAAATGTCAACAGAACACAAGGGTTTCATCTCTTCAGCCAGCTGTTTCCATGTTTCCTTACCATTCTTAAGAGATGTTCTCACAAAAAATCTATCCTCGCGTGTTCCTGTTATTTTATTTCTTCCTGTTCTAGGTAGAGAGGAAAATGTTTTATGTGTCCCATGTCGAAGAAGAGTATATTGAACAGCACAACGAGAGCACTTCATAGTTTTTGCTATCTCGGATTGGCTATAACCTTCCGACGGGATAAAACGGTTTTTGACCGTTCGATCTCTAATCAGAGAGTAATCGCTGTACTGGGAATTTTTGTTTACGTTTCATTATGTTTTTCTAGAGTATTAATGAGGAGTTGAGAATTGAAAATAATCCATTTAAAGGATTCATTTTTGTCAACACAACAAGTTTTGGGAGCCACAGGTTATATAGAATTATTAAATAAATAGAAATAGACAATTTTGCAAGGTGCCTAATACTTTTGGCCAAGGCTGTAGAAAAAATAATGAATGAGAACTTAATAATTTTTTTCTTAGTTGTGACAGACATCTAACAGTCATAAAATGAGATTTTTCACCTATAAACAATTTCTATAATAGCTTTTGACCTGGTGGCTTTATCGTCATGGGAATGGTCTCAATGCATTCAGGGGTACAGAAACTATGAAAAACTTTTCACCCCCCCCCCCCCCCCCCAAATCGTGGTTGCCCTATTTGGGATGTGGCGAAACTCTGGCACGCGTGAGGTCGCACGTACGAATATTTTGCTGGCTCCTGAATTATTTTATAGACTTATAAACTTTACCACGATTTTCAATATGTAAAAATGTTTTCCAAACGAAAAAAGAAAGAAATTCCTTGCAATTTTAGACTCAGAAACCTGATTCAGTTAAATTGAAAGAAAAAATGTCTGTAGTAACTCAGTCGTTAATTAAAGAACTTTCTTCAAGATTTAACCAATAGAAAAAAATTGCATGAACATCTTAACTTATATCCAGATACTACATCAGCAGATAAACTCGATTTGAAGATTTTCAATCTAAATCTATATCGAATATAAAATTTGTCTATTTGAAAAAGGAGACGGGAATAATTATTACAGATCGGCGATTTTCAAAAGAATGTAGATGAAAAAATATTGAAAATCATAAACGACATTTCCTTCAGTTGTTTAAAAATATTGGCGATGGCCATTTTATCAATCTATTCTCCTAAATATGCTTGTAAATCATTATTTTCTGAATGATAATCAATATAAAAACCATTAAAAGGAACGGAATGACTGATGAAAAGTACTTGTCATTCACTTTACAACGATAAAAATCTCATAAAATCGTATTTTTTTTAAAGAAATTTTTTATATGACATGCTTACAAGTTCATCTTTTTAGAATAATATATTAATTATTGTAATTGTCTGAATAAAATTATGAATTTTTTTCCACCTGTCCGGTACGCCAGCAACTCAATGAATAATTTTTGTAAAAATTTGTCACGCACACATAAAAAGGTTCGTCGAAAATGCCTTGTTTAATTTTGGCGGACTGATTTCGCATATTATTATTAATATGAAGTTTTAACCAAAGCTTAAATTGAATAAGTGTTTTAATTTTTTTTTAGATGATTTAATTTTTCAACCTGTCAACTCGTATTTACTGGTGATGAATCAGAACAGTATGGAATATCATACATTAAAATTAGCTATTGTCCTGGCGATCTTTAAAATTTATTTGCTTCTTGCTTTTTTCTATCTATCTATTTGTAGAATTATTGTTATTAACAAGGTCAAGGTACTTTGAAATATGAAGGAACATTTTCGATATTAGTTTTTATAATTTATTATTCTCTGACATTTCGGGCTTCTGACCTATCTTCAAGGGATTATCGGTATTGCAATATATTCATTAATTTGTTATATATTAAAATTACTTTTGATTATTTAATATATATACCTGGAGTAACTATAAAATATTGCCATTGTTGCCAAAAATTAGTTGGACTACTTTAGATGAGAATCAATTCAAAATAAAATTAAACCAAGCGACACTACTTATAGATAAACAAACAAAATCAGCCCAGGAAAAAATTGTCCTTCTTAATGAGTTAATAAAGAACTGTGCAACCTTAGGAAATCAAAAAGTAAGAAAAAATACTGAATCAAAGTTACTATGGTTTGATAAGGAATGTAGGCTCAAAAGAAATAAAAGTTTTAAACTTCTCAATCTTTTTAGAAAAACAAATTTGGAATGGACCTACCAATTATACATTCAAGCAAATAGAGAATATAAGAGTGCCTGTAAAATTAAAAAACATGAGTTTCTATAACAACCTGAAAGAAAAATACAACAAAGTTCGAGATGCAAACGACTTTTGGAATCTGAACAAAATATTTAAAAAGAAAACATTCAAAATAGGTAACGCAATCAAGCCTTCAGACTGGATAGCGTACTTCGAAAAGAAATTTAATCCAGAGATGTATCCCCTCCCTATTTTATATGCCCCGCCCTCAATAACAGTAGAAACACTTGATGCACCCTTTCAGATGCATGAATTAAAAATTGTAATTTCAAAAATTAAAAATGGCAAAGCACCAGGAATTAACAGGATACCAGGTGAGTTTTATAAAAACTGTCCTGATAACTATTTAGAAGAAATGTTGAAGACTTTTAATTACATATTAGAAACAACAGATATACCAAATAGTTTTACAAAAGCAATTATATACCCACTACACAAAAAAGGAGATAGTAATAATCCAGAAAATTACAGGGGCATAAGTTTTCAAGATGTAATTCTAAAAATCCTTACAGGAGTATTACTTCAAAGAATTCAACAATGGGCAGAGGAAAATAAAATTTTGAATGAATACCAGGCAGGTTTCAGAAAAGGTTATTCAACAATTGATCATTTTTTTACTTTAACAGTACAATACAGGTAGGGATTACTTTAATAAGTATTATAAAATTGAAAACTAAAGAAAAGAGAAAAAAATTGTTCTGTTTCTTCGTAGATTTTAAAGATGCTTTTACTTCCCCAGAGAGAAATGCGTTACTCAACAAAATGAGTACTCTCGGAATGTCATCGAAAATGTTGAATATTTTTAAAGGGCTGTATAAGGACACAAAATCATTTATATGGACGCCAGAAGGAATTACGGGAAGTGTAGATGGTATTCAAAAAAGTTAGAGAATTGTCAAAACAGGAAAAATGGTATTTTGAAGGAAGAGTGATAGAAGTTGTAAAATACTACAAATACCTAGGATTAGGTCTGACACCACACTATCATTAACACGACACTTCCAAGAAAAAACTACAGCCTATAACTTCGGAATACACCTAACCTGGAATAATCTATTAAAAAATCAGTCTATTCCTTTATCAACCAAATATGCGGTGTTTGATTCGGCTATTAGATCTATACTAATTTACGGTACACAAATATGGGGTTATAATAAAATAGAACAGGTTGAAAGGATAAACAAATTTTTTATTAAAAAGTTATTTTGCCTCCCTGATAATTGTCCGGATTATATGATTTATTTAGAAACAGGTAGGGATCCTCTATATTTACAAACACTTAAACTGTTTATTTGCTATATAAACAAAGTATTTAATAAATGTGAAGGAAGGCTGACAAAAGCACTTGCTAACCGCGTAATTAACAACAAATCGTGGTGGTTTTTTCCAGAATTAATGGAACTCAGCCGAATTAAAAATTTGGATAATATTCACTGGTTGGTAAAGGCTAGCAGCATTCAAAGCTAGAAATAATCATTAAAAACACAAAAAATAAATTTGGACTTGATATGAAAAGCATAGCAAGAGCCGCTAAATTTCATTTGATATACAAGGAATTGAACTACGACTTGGGGGACAATCACTATATACAGGATAAATACAGAATTAAGATGATACAAACGATAATAAGAGTCAGAACTGAATCCATTTATTTAAATTATTCAATAAATCGAGCAGACTCTGACAGCAACTCATTTGTTCAGTTTGCAATCAGAATGTAGTAGAAGATACTTTTCACTTTTTTGCCGTATGCCCTATATTAGCAGAAATTAGGGTACATATTTTTGGGTTAAAGCAGATAGATTTAATTTATTTTTGCAATATTTAAATGGCTTAAACTGGCGATCTCTCTTTAATTACATACTTAAAGCGCAAAAATAGTGGAAACTAATAATAACAGAATTTAATTACTAATTATCCTTTAAATTGCAATTTTTTCAATTATGCAGGAGATCATTTCAATTTTTGTTCATTATTATTATTTGATGTAAATATTCAAGTAATTTAATTTCATTTCATTTCATCTAATTATTATGTAAAATGTAATTATGGTTAAAACCATATATTTGTTTATTGTTCATTGTATATTTGTTGATTGTTCATTTTTTTCTACTGAGATAAGTTTACTATTATATTATTCAAGACAACTCCACAGCAGACGGACAATGTCCATGCTTATGGTGTTTTCAATTTTTCATTATGTCATGTCATATATTTCTTTTCAATAAAAAACACTTTATTATTATTATTATATTATTATTACCTGGAGTTACATTCTAGGATCGTCTACAACCATCTACTTTGTCAACCTTTTTTCTATTTTATATACACGTCATGAATTAAAATGAATAAAATTAACAACGTTTTTTGTGGTTGTAGATTTATTCCATTGTCACACTTCTCTCCTGTGTCTTTCTGAACTTTTCACTAATTCACATTTTTCTCCTCCATCCCTCTCTCCCTTATATTCATTTATTTGTTATGCTTATGGTCTATTTATATTAGACTTGTTTCTAACTGTTTTTAAAATTATTAATGATGTGAGCGTAATGGTTATTTTAATGTTTCGTAACTGTTTTATAATTGATCCTATTCTGTGTGATTTTTGTAATGTATATATTTTTATTTTTTTTCCATTTTTGGACTATATTAAGATTTTTTGTGTTCTCATAATCAAAGATATGATAATTTTTTATACCATGTTCTGATAGGGCTGTTGTTTTTGTATGTTTTACGTTTTTATGTTAATTCGTGACATGTGTTTATGACATAAAAAAGGATTGACTTTTAAAGTAAATGGTTGTTGACAATTCAAGAATGTAGCTGCAGGTATTTATATTAAAATAATTTTAAAAAATACTCATCTTATTTAACAGATTAATGAATATATTTTAACAAAGATAATCCCTTAAAGATGAGTCAGAAGCTCGAAATGTCGGAGAATAATAAATTATAAAAACTAAATAAGGGAGAGGTACCTTCATTAAAAAAAAAAAAAAAAAGATTGGTATTCAACACTTCCCAACACCCAGTGAATATTAAATAAGTGAAAATATATTTGTATTAATTATTGGTTTATTTATAATATACTGTCCCAATTAAAAAAGAGAGTTATTTATTTTCAACACTAATTTCATGTATATATGAAATAATTAGTTTAGAAAATACTATTTAAATATTTACCGTGCATTCGATAAAAAAAAAAAAAAAAAAAAATGAAATAACAGACCCACTATCCGAAGATTGCCGAAAATTCTAGAATATCCACGTTGCTGTGAGGTTGATACGAAGGTGTCTTTTAACCAACTACGACAAGAAGCTGAGGCTCCTCCCGTTTAGTACTGTCGCGAGAGAAAGCTATTGCCACACGACCATACTCAGGGTTAATCGTCTCCCTTAATCTTTTTGAACTTTGTCCCCCTCCACGTAATTATGCATTATTAACATCCAGGTATCGCTAAGGCAGCCATTAACGATGCCATAAAAAACAAAAAAACAATGAAATCTTATTCATTCGACAACACTAAAATAAATATGTAGCAAACAAAGTAAGGGTGGCAAATGAAAACACTTGCGACAGACGATACTTTTCTTCCACCACATCCCTCAGTATAACCATGACATACATATATTAATAGATTTGTTCCAAAACTGGGAACGAGCACATCACAAGTGTGCACCATTTGAAATTATAATACAAATATTTTTTAATAAAATGAAAAATTATAACTTCATTCATTATGAAAAACTATAGTTATTCATTACTTGGCAGTAAGTAAATCAAAGAATATTTTGATGGGGGTGGGGCACTTTTTTTTATCTTGCTAAATTATAATGATTATTTAGTAAAAATAATCCCTTAGATGCACAATTTAAAAAAAAAAAATCTATGAAATCTTTATAGGCTATAGAACATCTAAAATATAATTTCGATTAATGTTAGTGGGCCAGAGTGATTTAATTATTGGTATAATGCAATGTATTTGTATTAAATCTCATTTTTTGGTTTATTAAAAATTTCTATAACGAATCCACTATAATTTTCATGAAGGATATGTCCATTTAAAAATATAATGAATGAATGAAGGAAAGGAGGTCGAAATCCAAATGTCAGAATCAAACTTCAACATGAAACAAACTACACGCCTACAAATTAAAATTAATGATTTCAAAAATGCTGAAAATAATTAATTTCAGTAAAACGAGGAGCCAAGAGACAGAAGTAGGATAAAAAAAATAAGAATGTGTTCCTCCAGAGTAGCACGATGCATTTATGAGTAAAACAAGGCGCGGTCTCAGAAAAAAATTCTGGGTTGGGGGATCGGTAGATATTAAAAAAAAAAACCAAGGATACACACACATAAAGCGAAAACGCAACACATTTATGTACAAAAAGAATAGTAACTTTATTAATTTCAGATACATAAAGAGTGACCGTACTACATTATTTTAAGAATTAGATTAGTTAAATTATTCCACTAATCATTTGTTTTTCGAAATTTCGGGGACGATTGATTCCCATATTTCCGCCTCCCCCATTAATAATTCCTGGATGAAACACATAAGTACAAAGAACAATTGGCTGTCTTTAATATCGCATTATACAATGGGCTTTTTTGTTATTATCTTCCATAAAATGAATACTTTTTTCTGTTGTTTTAGGCTGAAGTACTCAGGGTTGTTTATCGCCAGCAGGGGTAATCTTTAAAATGATGATTCAATTCTTAGTTTCAGTTCATGATAAATTATTAAGGGAGAAATATTGTATAAGTTAATATAAAAATTATTTTTTTATAATGAGTCTATTTTTTTTTTCACTTTATATTATATTTATTACTGTAAATCATAGATAAAAATATTATGATTTATTTAATTCTTTGTTTTTCTTTGATTTGATGGATTGTTTAAATCTTAGAATTGGCCGTTTGCTTATCTTGGCCTTATTATTTCCCGTTTGCTGCATGCAGCTCTGCAGCATTTTTGTTTATTATAACTATCCATCTTCTTTTTGGCACACCACGTGGTCGCTTGCCAAATACTATGCCTTATATACTGTGGCATTCATCGTACTGCAGATGCTTCCTGATGAATGTGTTCGAGCTACGTATCTAATGTCCTGTCTCATTTTAACCTCATTTCGCTTTCATGTAATATCTGCAAGTAGTTCTTTTTTTTTTTTTTTTTAGACACTTTATACACTGAATTGGATCAAATATTCTGAAAGAAAAAGAAAAGAAAGCATAACCATAGCATGACCGTGACCTAAATCTTACTTGGAAGAATCCGTAGTTTGCCCGATTGTAAATATGGGACGTGGTATTGTAAACAGCGTGTGGGTAGTACAAACGGTTTGCGTAATTGAACCTCCGAAATCTACCACTTAATGATAATGGAATACGGTCTATTAGATCGCAGGTTACAAAATACCTACGGTCAACAGTAGAGTATTTCCGCATTTGTAAGACCATCAGTACACTTATGTATGTTAGTGATGATTGCTGGAACATAATATACTATAAAACTTCACCGGCCCTTTCACTCAACGCATTCTATCTAAGGGCTTTGCTATTCGTTTTTTTTAATCTAAAATAATTTTCATTTCCTTTTATGGTCTTAATTGTTTCAACGTTCATATATGAGTAGCAATTATGACTTGTAATGAAAATATATAACGCGAGAAAACCTATTAAAAAAAAAAAAAATCAAAACTGGAGAATTATCAACAAAATGGTGCAACCAGATCCCAACTTTTTCAGTTTTTTAAAATTATGCTTCGGCCAAACACGTTACGATGGTTGTATAATTTCGGATACAGATAAAAATGAATTCGGATTCAGATATGTATGAAGAACGTATAAAATCAAACCGGCAGGAGAGATGATACGAAAATAATTATTTACAGTTTTTGAATTAATGAAATTTAGTAAAAATTATATTACCCTTATCTTTCTACTATTGTCAATTTTTTTTAGCAATTATTATAAAACGATCTTTATTTTTTTTTTTTTGTGTGTTACTTATATAATCCATTTTTTTAGGATTATTTAATTCAAAATTATGTCTTTCTTTGTACTAATAAAATAAGTGGGGATGAAAAAAAAATTAGCTAAATATATTTATAAATTATTTATAATTTATAATAAGTGTTACTTATAGAATCCATTATTTTAGGATTATTTAATTCAAAATTATGTCTTTCTTTGTACAAATAAATTAAGTGGGGATGGAAAAAAAAATAGCTAAATATATATATATAAATTATTTTACATATTTAGATATTATACCAGGATTATTATTTATATTTACGTATTTTGGTTATGGGCGAATTCAGCCGGCTGGAATGGGGGGCTGCAGCCCTTTCCTTGGACTTGTTAATCAGCTTTCTTATTTTTACATTTATGTTCCTTTGGTACATATTTTTCTGATTTATTTGGTCATTATATACATCTGACATTGACTGACGACTTTTGCGATGTAAACTTGAAGGTTCTCTGTAAGGCTATGTTCTCTTACTACATTGAGTAATAATAAGATAATAAATAAACTAAACTATTAAATATGCTAACCAATATGATTGACACCAAAGTATGGCTAAAATAACTTTTTAATTATTCCTAATAATCTATTTAGCAGATCTTCGAGTCAAATAATTGGTAAATGCTGGCCTACGTAAAAATAGATACTCTTGTAGAGACAAGTTACAATATGACTTTTTTTTTTTGGAATTTTAAAATTGGAGAGAACAGTTAACTGAAAAAACAAAACAAAAAAACTTTCCCAACTATATAGGGTTTCTTTGACACACAGCATACTTTAGTCTTATAGTATTAATTTGTTTAAAACAGTTAAAAGAGTGCAACATACCCTTTATTAGAGACTTCAGATATAAATAGATTATGTTTATATTTATTTTGGTTCTCATTTTCATTATTTTAATATTTATTTTTTTTTTTACGTGAAATTTTCAATCCATTGCTATTTATATGTTTAAACTTATATCAGTATAATCAACAAACTAAAACCTTTTAAAATATTAAAAATCACGCTCAATTAAAAATAAATAAAAATCTCAAAATATGAAAAAACAGGTTTGTATGTAATCCAATGTTTACAATAACAGATCAATATAACAATGTTTGTATATCAAATATGGATATAATAAACAGAATACAAATAAACTAATAATATATGATTTATGTTTATTTTTTATGTTCTATGTTAATATAATTTAAAGTTAATACTAACGATAAGTTCCCGGGTTAAATTAAAGCTGTTTTTAATAGCGTTCAAAACTTATAGAGGGACCTAATTTCATTTTTTGGAATTAGATTGTGATTTTCGAACAACTTAACTATAATCATAAAAAAGTAACGGCCGTTAAAATCTCCATCCAGGTCATATTAAGAAAACGCTCTATCGTAAATAATTTAGGAAGCTACTTATAGCGCATAGGAACCAGGATAGGGAATTATAAAAATTTCCACTGATTTCTCAGTTTTGGTTAAGAGATTTGGTTGAACTACGCATCCCATATCTCACGTTCTGTACGAGATCATCGTTGAGACCCAACGAGTACGTCAAGCAAGCGTCTTTATTCAAAGCGCTAGTGTTGCTGTAAAGTGGTGCTCCTACAACCTGGCCCCGAACTAGATCAACGCATGCGCACTTACCCCCACAACTGTTAAAGCTATGTTGACAGACTTTTAACCGCATGCCTTTCCACAACGTCCCTTCCGACCTGTAAGTAATTTTTTATTTGCTTAAAAATAGAAACTAGGGCGGTGTTTATTAACTCGTCCCCGACAAATGTACCATGAAAAAAATCGCGCCTCGTTTGCTCGAATTTCCGAGTTTCTATTCTCATAATAATGCAAGATCGAGAGGTTTTTAAAATAGCTCAGATATCTTATACGATCTTGTTTTCGGAAAATTTAAAATTCACTAAGTCATACGGTCTACGCTCTCTCTCTATATAATATTTTTTCGGTGGAAATTATACTCAGAGCGATTATTGCTTGCGAAAATTTTATAGGAAAAAAAAATTCATC
The DNA here is from genome assembly GCA_911387785.2 of Aelia acuminata. Taxonomy (NCBI): domain Eukaryota; kingdom Metazoa; phylum Arthropoda; class Insecta; order Hemiptera; family Pentatomidae; genus Aelia; species Aelia acuminata. The sequence goes on from OU426980.1 coordinate 110,071,208, forward strand.
AGCGTTAAAATTTCTGTATTCGGTTTAACGGTTTTCGATTAAAGATAATATGGACGGTTTGAAATGGGTGAATCATTATATTTTTTACAAATTATTAATTTGTAATACATATATTTTATCACAAAATTTTTATTATATTATCAAGTAAGCATGCGTTGCATTATAACAGAATATTTCAGTTTAGCGCTAAAAACAAAGGGGAATGATTCAATCTCTGCTGATAAAGCTTTGATCGTTCGATTTTTTTAAAGCTTTCAAAAAACAATACGAATCATATTCTTTAAATTATTCAGTACATAACAACGGTACCAGCTAAAGAATCCATCGGATAATCGATATCCAAATTTTTTTTATTTTGCATAACCATCTCGAGTGTATAGGCCCACCAAAACACGAAACGCACCGATAGTCGTGTGTGCTGGCTTATTTCGCATATTAATATCGAACTCCCCACCCATCTAAAACCTACAACTGTCAAAAACGGTTGTCACGAGATAATGGCCAGTCATTTTAATAATTAACCTAAAACCCTTTTTTTTTTTTTTTAAATTTAAGCCAGACCCGTGTCAGGTAATTGATACTCTCAGATTAAATGGTTTTCCGAGGGAAAATTGAATGGTTGCATTAGGGCAAAATGGAAAGAGGGGGTGGGGGCTAACTAGCTTACTGCCTCTTATTTGCCTTCTAAAATACTCTTGACGCCTTTATCACACACTCCATTGACATCGACAATAAAGGTCTACACATCGATTGTAAATGGTTGAGGGCTTCGGATTCTGCTGAGGCAAACGATGTACCACATCTATGCATATAAATTACACTAACATATACAAATATTACCATTTTTGCCCAAGCCATCCATCTTCTAGTGCAAAAATGCATATTTATAGTTTGTTTTTTAATTAATTTTTTTTTTATATTTGGAACTATAATTATTGTTTGTCCATTTTTCTGAATAGAAATTTCTCTTGAAATATAGAAAAAATGTGAAGACATTCATAAATCTCTGCCTACCTAGCCTATTCTGCCTATCGAAAAAAATTCTGTTAAACATTTTTATTTTATTTTTTCAGTCATTTTTATAATTGCTTCAAATACTTAATCAGTCCATTAATTTTCATACCATCTATAAAGATATATTTCATTATACACACTGAAAACTACAAATTTTATTACAGATACAATCACTTTCTATACTATAAAATATTTAGCATGATGCCTGTAATACGAAAAAAATCAAATGATGTAACCGGGAAAAGTTTATGATCACCTGTAGGGAAGTTTTATGACCAATAAACAGGAAGCGCTTATTTATATGCGTCGAGACCAAAAATTTATTAAGTCATCAAAACAGTACATGCAGCAACAGGATAAAAAAAATCAGATGATTTCCCGCTTGGTAAACGAAGGCCAACGGTTCAAAACGAAAGCAGCAAAAAAATAAAATGAATAAATTTAAGAATAACGTGTTTGTATTCATAATATATTTATTCACAAAATCGTCCGGGTGTCGTTGACCGTCCAATTCAGATATTTGAGCATAGACGATGTTTTTAATATCTGAATAAATTCGCGTTCGGTCAATGTTAATCTCCGTTAAAAAAAACAAAATTTTCCACAGATGATCTATCATAAGAGCTTTATTTCTGATCGGTTATAACTATTAGTTCCCTTTAAATCTGCTTTACATTAGTGGTAAGCAGGCGTTGCTCAAACAGAAGGCATGCAGTTTAAGAAGTCGTCAACTATACCACCTTAACAAGGTAATATTAAACTTTAAAAAGTGCCTGTTTCATGTTTAAATTTAAGTATGTTTGTGCACCCAACTCATGAAAAAAAATATATACACTAATAAAAAAAAAAAAAGGAAAAAAGAAAAGAAAATTTCTTATAATAAAGAATATACAATAAAATGAAATACAGCTTTCCTGAGAAACCGGTTTTCACCTAGTCCTTCAACTCTAACCACCAGATTGTGTTAATTGATTCATCTGCCGTTTTGACATATCTCCCGGAACCAACACTCTATGGATGTTATTCTAAAATACACTATTAAAAAAGAAAACAAATCATCAATTACAATTTCTTTTTAAAAATGTATGGAAAATGACAGATAGAAATAGATGTTTGCATTTATTCAATAATACACCAGCTGGATCTTAAAACGTAAACGTTACCAGTCTTGCAGCAGTTTTTTCTGTTACCTGTTCCATAGTTTAAAAAAAAATTACTAAAAAAAATCTATTATTTACTGAATAAGTACTACGGTAGTTGTAGTAAAACACCTATTTAAGAATCAAGACGTTTTATATTATTTCACATATTCACGATATTATATAATTCAAATTTGAATTATACTACAAATTCGGATTACAAAGAATGACTTGGTGTAACGGTTACTTGTAACTCCAGAGAGATACAGATAAAATCGAATCAATTTGATTCTCATCTAACTACAAACTCTGGAACCAATATCAGGAAAAAAAAATATACTACAATATATTAAAAGATACTTGTAGTGTAATAAATACAGGTTAAATAATGAGGAATCGAAATTCTTGTGTTTAGTTTATTACAAGACGGCACAGGAACTTCGATTAATAACTAATAATATTTAATAACCAAAATAAACACAGCATTATATTATAATTATATAAGAAGTACACGGATGTGAATGTGCGTGAACTTATACCATTAGAATAATATTAACTGTCTTTTGCTGTGTCAAGATCGCATAAAATATTCGGTCAGAACGTGAAGTATAATTGTGTTTATACCTTTTACGTTGAAAAATTATATATTACAAAAGGATCTTTGATTTAAAAAAAAAATTTCAAAAAAAATAGTTTATTAGAATTCATATTTATTTCTTTTCTATATCATCCTCTTTTTGCAGTATCGAAAGTTATTTATTTACGTTTCTGAAAATTTAATTGTTTGATTATGTTAATTTGAAACTATATTTGTGGTTGTTGAAAACATATTGCCTTAATAATGAGGTCATGGTTTGTCCATTTATATTCTAATTAAAATATATAAAAATAAAGTGAACATTTTTGAGATGTAATTTAGGAAGTATGTACGCAGGTTGGAAATTGAAGACTTAATTTATTAATAGACTAAATTGAAGACAACTACTTATTTTACTAAGCTTCTTCTACTATACATAAACATAGCAGTAGATGGAGTGTAATAAATTGGTTAATTTTACAAAGGTATAATAATTATATGATTGCATTAATATGGATAGGTTCTTTGTCACTATACGATCATGAATTTTGAAATATATAGCCGTATAGATGGAAATTAATTCAACTGTCAACAGTAATTTATTTTCACATATGATTTAATGTCTAATATAAATTTAAAAATAACAAAAAATTAAAATACAGATTATTTTAACATAATATATTATTTAGTGTTCTATAATAATCACACATCTGCGAGAGTTGGTAAGATTGAAATTACACCTTCTTTACTTCCTTATCAAAAACCATCCTGTTGTGTAGTCATTATACATGGTTGTTATAGTTTTACGTAAATTTCTTTTTTGCATAAATTATGTAATGCTAGAATAATAAGATTTGTATTGATAAAAAAAAAAAAAAAAAAAAAATTTATACCTAAAAGACCTTTTAATAAAAAATATTGGTCATTATTATTTAATCTTTTAATAAAAAAATTAGGTAGATTTGAAGTTAATAAATTAACAAAACTACTGAGGAAATAAAGAAATAAAAAAATTAAACCATAATTTCCTGCATGATAATACTTATACTATATACCTATATATACTACCCTCTCCCCCTTAAAAAAACAAACAAAAAACAACGATTATTTACTTATATATTAGTCATATAAACCTGTCCATAATGTGGTGTCATAAAGGGTTGAACATAGAATTTAATCCTGCGATTCATTAAACTATCGAATATAAAAGAAAATGCTCCCTATCAAATTTTTCTCTTCATGATAATTATTGACATTTTGGGGTTTCTGATCTTCTAAATAATAATAGTAATTATATATATATATATATATATATATATATATATATATATATATATATATATCGATTAGACTATTATTCTAGCTTTAAGAATAAATGTTGATCGTAGAACGAAATAAATAATAATAAATAAATATCATTTTATAAATTTGATGTTGTGTTTTAATAATTTGATCAGTCATCAAGAATAAAAAATTTCTTAAATGTGTATGAAAATTATTGATAATAAAATGCATATTGTTGCCATGTTATTGGTATTAATAATTCCATTTTATGTATCAATATTATTATTAGAATATATATTGATTTATATTTAAAAAAAATATTTTATTTTTTAATTAATTATTTGATTGAAATTTCCATGTTCACGAGTAGTGTTTTTGTATTGATCTAATGTTGTTGAGAAATATTCATAATTATATTATTAAAAACGGTTGGAATAAATATTTTTTTTTTTTAATTTTGTGAAATAAGCCAGCATTTAATTATTAAAACCGACCGTACGCAAAATTCTATTCAGAATCATTTTATATGCATGGTTATTAATTTATAAATTTAGCATTTTTAAAAATATAATTTAGAGTTCAGCATGTTTTTATTTTCTATTTTATAATTAGAATTTTCACTGCAAGCTAAATCTAAATTTATTATTCTTTGATTAAAGGTCTTGTTTATTAACTAAGGCTTTTAGAAAAAGTATGGAAAGTTATTTATAGCTTCTTTTTTATAATTTTGATTTTGATTTTCCATAGTGAAATGATATATATGCAAGTTAAAAATAAAATTTTTATTTAGAGTATTGAAATGAATATTTAACATTAATTTGTTTTAAAACGACTATTTCCCATTATAGATCACAAACCAGTGAAGATATTGTTTGGTGGATGATTCAATTTCAATTTTAGTTTTAACGCAAAATGTACTATTAAGTCTCTTTTGGCTATACCGTAATTCCGAAACTACCGTCCATCCTTTTTAGAAGACATCAGAATTTTCGTAATAAATAAAGCTAAAAATAAAAATTTAAATATTTCTTCATCTAATCCTTTGAAAGGCCACTTAATGAAATTCTTAACGCTCCATATTTGTCCCAAACTAATTTATTCACAATGACCCTTGGATTTTCAATAGTATTGACCTGGTGAAAAATTTACTTCATTGAATTATTTGGAGTTATCAATAAGAATATATATATGGTGAGGTAGCTTCAGGGCCTGGATGAATTGAGAAAGCGTCAAATTTTCGAGAAAAAATATTTGGGTAAGGTCAAAAATATTTCTTTAAATTTTTTCTTCATTTCAACATCAATTTAGTCAATGAAACTAGTTAAAATCAGGGAAGTGCCTTATAAATTAATTCAATTTTTCACTAAATTCTTAACAAGTAATAAATGCATTCTTAAATACTATGTCTATCATTTTTAATACATTTTAAACATATTATTTATACTATTTTTTTTAATTTCTAAAAAAAGAAAAGAGAAACACGAAATGAGAAGAAAACTTCAAAATATGTTCTTGAATTTGAATCAAACTTTTGATAACCCCTACACATTAGATTTAAAAGATTCAAATTTGAAAAGCGATTAAAAAAGTTTTAATTCAGTTACAGTTAGACTTTTATTTATTTATTTTTTAAAATATTCATCAAATTTGTTATTTACCAGTTTACTGGCACTTGAAGAGCTATTTTTTATTCTTTACAATCATTTACATTCTCTACTATTCATTACCTTAAAATCTAAAGATTAAAAATTTAAGCGTAAAGCATGATATTTATTTCAAAATTCTCGCTCACGCCAAAATTTAAGTAATGTTATATTTTTTATAAATAATTACAGTTATAATTATAATTATTTAGTAATAGTTAAAAATAATAATTATGATTCATGTACAGCATTTGATTCTACTTGAGTTTTTAAATTTGAATGTAACAATTTATAAATTATAAAAACAATTTGAATTGTGATGCAAAGATGTTTAGAAACAAAATGTTAATGTTTCTTTCCATTTGTGTGTCGGACTAAATATATAATTACCAGTTTGAAACCCATTATGGACAGTTTACCCTGCATCCACAGTGTCCGATTAATTGTTTACATCATAATCATAATCTAAGATACAAATTTTGTTATCAATCAACATCATAAAAAAAAACCTGATCAATTTAATGCTAAATAAATAAATTATAAGAAGGAACACCATCGCCTACCAGCACGAATAATTAAAAAATATATAGTTTAATAACATCTCATTTGAAACGGTCGTAACTTTGAATTATTTTTTACTTTTGCCACATGATTGGCATTGGACTTTTCATTATCCAGCAATTCAGATTTATGACCGATACGATTGAAGTGTTTACAAAATTAAAACATTTGATTTAACCCACGATAAGTGCCGGAATGCGACATTCCGTCTTGCGAATTGCTATGATCTTAATACAGAGTAATCTAAAATATCTTGATTGTGGCAGATGGAAACAGCGTTGGAACGAAAGATTCTACGAAACTTGGAGTGAACTGCGGTTGGATGGTAGTAAAACAGTACCATAAGCGTTTATTGATTGCTATCAAACAAGGGAAGGACAGCTCAATCTTTTACAGATCTGGATGAACATTTTTTGGAGGTTCCTTGGTCAAAAAATATTAGACATTTGTTCTAGCTTTCACGCCAATGGGCCTTGGAAGCCAAGAAAAACAGCGACAATAATATACTTTATTTTATACATTGAGTTTAAAAAATTATATCATCATGAAGACGCACCAAAATTTTTATTTATGATTGTAAATTTGAGGCAAAATACAACCGTTCCATATATTCTTTTTAGGTCCCTGAAATTGTAAAAAAACGGTTAGATCTTCAAGCAAACTATTCTTATAGATTTTTTTAATTCAGCGCCCTCAAAGAAGTATAAAAGTGTATAGTTATTGAATGAACGCTTTTCATTCATATTTTTGATATTTTTTTGTGTAAAAAATCTATAAGGGTAGTTTGCTTGAAGATTCAATCATTTTGTTTACTATTACATTGACCTAAACCAGAATCTATCAAACGGCTGTATTTTTACATAAATATTTAATGCTTATGGATATCATTTTTGAGATATAAAATACAGTAGCTTACTGGTGTTTTTTTTCTTGGCTTATATGGCGAACAGTGTCTAATATTTTTCAGCCCTGGAACGTACAAAAAAATGTTCAAGATCCGTCATTTTACACCGTGTCCCTCCCCTTGTGAGTAGGCTTGTGGAGTATACATTTAAAAACTTGTACGAAATATAATTATTATAAAATTAATTATATAATTTTTTTTTGCCGGTTGAAATTACTTGGCTTTTGACAAATATCATATTATATATATATATATATATATATATATATATATATATATATATATATACATAAGTTGATATTTTATTTTTTTTCGGCGATGGCATTAAGAGTTCATTGGAAAAACTATGAGGTTCTTCTTATTCAGATTTTGAGAAAAAATTAATCTCAATTTTCAAGAACAAGTCCAGAGTTTAGCAATTAAATAGGATTAAATTAAATAGGACTCCAAAAGAGGATGAATGAAACTGTCATGTTAGCAAACATTTTAAAATAAGTCATATAAGCAAAAAATACAATAAAGGAGAAATGTGAAATCTAATGTTCAAAAATAAAGATTAATAGTAAACTAAAAATTAAATTAGGCTCATGAATATCAGAAAATTAGTGTTACTGTTTGGAAGCAGATAGCATAAAGGCTCTAGCAGCTGATAACGTATTATTGTCTGTGACATTGAAATACTAAGATTAAATACGAATACTAAGGACCTCCTACTACTAAGGAGATTTTTTGTCAGCCTTTATTTGGCATTTTTTGGCAATATAAGTCTTATTAATTAATTAAGTAATTTGTCAATCATTGTCTGTGACATTGAAATACTAAGATTAAATACGAATACTAAGGACCTCCTACTACTAAGGAGAATTTTTTTCCGTCTTTATTTGGTATTTTTTGGCAATATAAGTCTTATTAAATGAATAAGTAATTTTCATTGTTTGATTATTTTTTAAAGCACTCGTTTTAAGAAGATCATTTCGATATTGAGAATGAAAACTCTCATAAAAGTTGTATACACATGGCCAAAAGGATGGGTGAAACGTCAACCAATAAATAAAAGGAAAACAATGATTTTAAGTTATAAAAAAATAAAGGAAATATTAACTAATCATAAAAATTTTATCACAGCAGTTTTGAATTAGAAAATTAACAACAATTTTATCAGTTTTTGATCTCATGTTTTTGAAGGATTTGCAAGATTTAATGGGTGTTCAGCTGTTGGAACCACATATCGGAGCTTTTGCCTGTACCTGATAGGTTTGTTTCATAAACTTTTTAGTTAATCGATAAAGATGTTCACCTCTAGGTGGTCTGTGGTACCCAATTACCGACCAATTTAGCATCCTAAATAGCTCTCTGGTTTAAAGTTATGGTAAAAGGACCATAAATTTCGATAAACGCCAGATTCTAGTTTTATAAAATACATGTAAATAATTATTACCTTGTTTACACTCCAGTCAACAATAGGATCATTGCCATTTGATCAGTATCAGCCTATTGATACAACACGACTTTTGTATTTATACATTTGATTTTTCTTTATAGTTTTGTAGGTAACTTCTTAAATTTTAAAATTTTGCTCTGCAAGCTGAGAAATATTCCTATGAGAAAAACTCAATTAAAATACAAAATCATCACTATTCAAGTTTTTACAACTGAAAATTCAAAGAGATTCTCTTAAACATATCATCTACTAGTGGGATTTTCCAATTACATCATCATAAACTAAAACTGGTTATAAAACAATGTCCATGATACCTTGTCATCTCTTCTTCGAAATTTAAATAAACATCATTACGATTTTCTATGGAATATCTGATCGTGAGAGTAAACTTTCAGCATCTTCTCTTACTAAGAATAAGTATATGCCCTTCCTCGGAAGTTTTGTCGTTCGCCAGCTGTTCAACATATTTAAAAAAAGAGAAGGTTTTTAGAGGAAACTGATTGTTTTCTCAGTGCTTTTGGCCTGTTCCTACTTCAAGACAATTATCATCGGATGTCTTTTTTTTTTTATACGGCTCTACGACCCACAAGTTGAGTCTTGGCCTGCTCCAGCAATGACCCCCAGTTATTTCGGTTTTGTGCTGCTGCCTTCCAGTCATGAATGCCAAGCATCAATAGTGCATCGGTAGCAACACAGTCTTCCCATCGGAGCCTAGGGCGTCCAACCTTCCGTGGTCCAAACAGTTTCTCCGATATGACTTTAGATGGGATTTCGGAGGAATTCATTCGAACAACATGTCCCGCCCATCGCAATCGAGATAATTTAATCGTATCAACCACGTCTCCGTCAACATATGCGGCCCCATATATTCTCCTTAAAATCTTCCGTTCAAACCTGGAAAGTTCCAGTTCCTGAGTCCTTGTAAGCGTCCAGGTCTCAGAGCCATATGTTAAAACAGGTCGAATCAAGGTTTTGTATATTCTGACCTTTGTTGAATTTGACAAAATCCTAGACCGGAGATGCTTTTGAAGTGCGAAGGAACACCGATTAGCAGCCAGGATTCGTCTGTCTATTTCTTCTCCAAAATCATTTCGGGAGTTCACTTGAGAGCCTAAGTAGACGAAATCTCTTACTACTTCTATTCGGTGTGAACCCAACTGAACAAAGCTTTCCCGGATATCATGTTTTGGGTTAACACACAAGTATTTTGTTTTTTCCGTGTTTATAAGCAGCCCCATGCTTGCTGCTGCTACTTCCAGGGCCTCAAAAGCTTCCCTAACTGCTTCCAGTGTCCTTCCGGCAAGGTCCAGATCGTCTGCATATCCAAGAACAAGCCTATTTAGAAGTGTTCCAGTGGTCTGAATGCGAGAATTCCTCACAGCTGTCTCGAGAGCCAAGTTAAACAACACAAGACACGCCAAACCATCGCCCTGACGGACTCCCGTCCCTGTGGTGAAGCTTCTAGACAGATCCCCAAACATTCGAACACAGCACAGGTTACCCATCATTGTCATGCGTGTGAGTCTTACTAGTTTAGGGGGTATCTGCATGTTTATCATAGCTTTGTAGACTTCATTTCTATTTACAGAATCATATGCTTGCTGAAAGTCTACGAATACATGGTGTGTGCTGATTCCATACTCTCTTGTTTTCTCAAGGAGCAGACGGAGAGTGAAAATTTGGTCCGTCGTCGACCTGCCTGATCTAAAACCACTCTGGTATTTTCCTATTTCATGTTCTGCATAAGGGAGTAGTCTCTTAAACAAAACCGCCGACAGCACTTTGTAAGCACAGGGGAGGAGGCATATTCCCCTGTAGTTCTTGCATTCTAGAGCATCACCCTTCTTGTGAATGGGGAATATGATCGTCTTCTTCCATTCCAAAGGCAGCCTTTCTTCATTCCAGATGTCCAGGAATAAATCCTTTAGGAACATGATAAGCTCGCTGCCACCATGCTTCAGAATTTCGGGTGCTATATCGTCTATGCCTGGGGCCTTATTATTCTTGAGGTTTGATAGAGTTAACGAATTTCTTCTTCATCAGGGGGATCAATGTGGTCTCCACTCAGTGCCTCATTCTCCAGATGTTCCTCCGGGCAACCGCTTGATGTCCCTCTGTTCAACAGTGCACTGAAGTAGTCGGCCCATCTATTCAGTGCTGCCTCCCTGTCGGATATAAGGGAACCGTCTTCTGCCTTGTAAGCATTAGTTTGAGGTTTAAAAGGCCTTCTTCCGTCATTAACGAGTTGGAAGAACTGTCGACTATTCTTGTCATTAAAGGCCATCATCGGATGTCTGTGATATTTAATTTCGAAACAAAGATGGACTTATAGTTTTTTCACAATACCTTCCAAAACATAATATAATAGGATGTTTAATTGTTGCTGTAATAAAGGTCACATTGCGGTTCAAGAGTCGTAGTGAGTTAAAATATATTTAAAGCTCTTTCCCTATCATATCTGAATCAGGGTTTCATATGTGATAAGGAAGCAGGCTTTGTAATTGCAGATAAGATAGCACGGTAACCTTATAATTCTATATCAATGAACCGCTTTTGTTCAATTAGGTTTCATATCATAGAAACGTATCCTAGGCCATCCTCAAATATATTACCAAATACAGTCAACTCTCGATAAGTCGATTTTCAAGAGACCATAAACATATTTTCGACTTACCCACAGTTCGACTTACTGAATATCGATTTATCGAGGTTATTATTCCAATTATCTACCGAAAATGAAACCGACATTATGTATGTTGAGGTTTATGAAAAGTAAACGATGCTAAAAAGACTTCATAAAAATGAATAAGGGTAAGTCGGGATTAGAAATCACACAAATGTATAATTATTAATTATAATGTATAAAAAAAAGAAAAAAGAAAAGAAAAACAAAACAAATCATATGGTCAAGGAATCTTTTAAAAATGCAGGACTCAGTTCTTTTAAACCCAAATTTCTTGATAAACTACAGTTAAGGTTGGCAAATTTGAAGTTAATATACAATCGATTTTTATCTTTCAAATGACTTCTGGACTTTCTTCATCTCGAATAACTAAAAATTTAATGGAAAATTAAAACGTTTAACTCTTATGCAATAATACAGCATGCAATTTTATAATTTTTATTTAAGATTCAGTAACCTTTATTATACGTTCAAATCATTATCGAGCAATAGCCATGATCAAAATTTTTTAGTATGTGAATATAAATATATATATAAATATATAAATATATAAATTTATCTTATATTTTAAAAATTATAATCGACTCCTTACTGGGAAGGAAACGGTGTTTGGTGGAGATAAAAAAAAAAATAAAAGAACGAGCTTATCACGCTTAAGGAGATAAGATATTATTACTATTATTATTATTGAGTTTGTATTATGTTGAGATCAACAGAATAGAAAAAGACACGGAACAATATTTTTTTCAGACGTATAGAAAATCTCGAACTATTTTTAACACTTCCAATGGCTGGCGAATCGAGTGGAATGGCAAGGAAGATATCTTGGATTGGGATTTGAGTGGATTACGAGAGCATTGCGTCAAGTGAGCATTGTCAGGAAAGAGTCTTGCCGGGAATAGACTAATCTTTCTAATGGCTTTGATAAATCAGAGTGAATGAAAATGCTTCAGAAATCGGAAGCTAAGGACGTACAAAGAACTTCATTTAGGAAATTTTACAATTTTGTGGAAAAAAAAATGTTACTTTCCAGAAAAAAATTTGTATTAATTTCATGCGAGTACTTAGAGGATTTAGGGAGATATATTTTGAGATTACCCCTTCCAGTACTTCTAGGGCTTCCTTTTCATTGCTATAGATGACGGAAGCCTTGAGGGAAAATCGTTTTTCCTGGCAGGGGACTGCCTACTGGACAAATCTCTCTGATCACTGGTCCGAATACTTAGCCAAAACCTTTTCGAAAGGTGAAATTTTTAGAAAAAGTAACTTTGCTTTTTTAATAAACTTTTAAAATACCTGCATCCATTGTTTCATGGTTGCGGTATATTTTAAAATGATACTACGCTTGGATTACTTATTGTTTAATCCACTGGAAGGAAACCAAGGGCTCTAGGAAAACATTTCCTCAGCTCCAGCCAAGTTCACCATTGAAACCCGTGTTTGTCCTTTATTATAACAGGTTTTTCCTTTATATTACAAAAAAAAAAAAGAAGAAAAAAACAGCTACAGTAGTATAGGATGTCCATGGATCAGATGGCTGGATGATGCGGAGGAGGATCTGGAGGTGGTTGGGTGTCGTGGAGGAATCCGTGGTTCTTGCTAGACCAAAATAAAAAGATTAGGCTTTTTTCAACGCCAATTTTTCATACTGTGATTAATTTTATTTTTGGTTAAACAGTTACGTCAACGAGCAGTCGTTGTACCCCTTGTCGCGTAAGTCCGAAGTAGGGACTCGGCTACTCGATTAAGTTGTCGAAAATGGGACTCCTAAATATCCCTTCATTGATTTGTGGATAACTCCTGGATGTAACATATTTCTGAAAAGTTTCGATCTGATGAACGAGTTAAAGTACGGAACAGTCCACAGCAAGTTTGATTGTGAATAATCTACTATTTCAATAATTCTACTTTCAATAGTAATAGTCAATACTCTTTAATAAGAAAGCAGTAGAATATCCATGTTGTAAGATTTATTTAAACACTAGAGGCAAAGGTATAATATATCAAAATTATCATTTATAATTTTTATGTAGACAACCAAAGCTAAATCACTCTCCAATCAGATTTCTCGAATGATTTGCACTTGAAGAAGACCGGTTGTCTGCTAATTTCAAAATGGCCATAAATTCGGCTTAACATACATACATATATTTTTAAAAGATATAATTTTGTATGATTCCATAGTATATTAAATGAAGTAACTGATTTCAGCTAGCAAATTAGCTATAGTTTTGCTCGTAAAAAATAGTTTTCTATTTTATCCTTATTCTGACGTTTTCTGGACCATAAAAAAGAAACATCGATTACGAATAAGAGCTTTAGAAATTAGTTCCCTTGATGATAAAAAAGAATATGAAGAAGAACAACAATGTGAGACCGAATTTGCATCATACAAAATATTTATAAGCTTTAATAAAAAAAAAAAAATTATTTGTATCATTTTTATAACATTTATTATCTTGCTGTTGTTATATATTTTTATTTTAACGGTATAATGTGCAAATAAAATGATATAAAAGCTACAACTGAGGTTGTGTCCATGAAGCATTAGGGAGAATGGTATTGGTGGAGCCCTGTCAGGAATAGTTGACATGTCACGATCTCGATATTTCCTGGCTGATCACCTACTCGACTGCCTGACTGTATCGTTGATAGATAGCTGTGACTATCAATGGTGGCAATATTATCCACCTGTGTCTACATTTAGTTTATTCATTACCTGTATAATGGCTAAATGGGAAGTGGGGTAGTAAATTATTTCTGTATACTTTTCTGGATCGGAAAGGAATAAATTAAACGTTTCGGATCAATGGCGAAAATGGGGACAGCTTCACCGAAAATAATAGTGTCATATAGTATGGAAAAAACTTCAATATCTTCTATTTGAATTTTGGGCAAAATGTTTTTAGAAACATGTGTTTAGAAATGCGTCATTTAGAGCAAAAAAAAAATCGCTCTTTTTTTGTGGAAATAAACGCTGATAGCTCTTCAAGAATTTACTTTTCGAAAAAATGTCAGCAATAAAAGTTGTAGAACATTCTTTAAAAAAGGCGTCAAAGAATTAAACCTAGCGTTATTCGTTTTGGAGATATCCTTGTTTTATTCCTATGACCAAGTAGAACATAATTACTCAAATCACAGTTCAGATACATCCTATCTATTTAAAGCTTTTTTTTTTCTCTCGGAATTGAAACTTCAATAATTCTTGAGTACAGAGATTTTAGAAAAATTTTCTTGCCAAGGAAAGGGTTAATCCATTTCTGCTTGGTCTTCAAATAAGAAATGTCCAGAATGGACGGCAAGTTAAAATCCTTGAACTAAGATATAGAAGGTATCTTAGTTAAAATTTGATTATCTCTACATATAAAAGAGGCTTTGTCCTGACTGACAGAATCAACGCAGAGCAAAAACTACTAATGATAGAAACTTAAAGTTCGGAATTTAGATTTTAAACGCGATGTAAGTAACCACTAAAAAAGGAATTTCAAAAATGTAACCCCTAAGGGGTAAATGGCGAATTTGTCGTTTAACTCTAACGGACACCTATTTTTGCACTTCGAGAAAACCTAAAACCTAGCCGGCAGCTTACCCCTCCAACATTCCACCTACCGTAAGCTCCGATCCCTGTTATGTTGTTAATATATAACATATGTTGTCAATATATAACATATTATATTAAATCAATACCAAGATAATGATCACAGAATTGATTTTAAAGGCTCGCGAGCAAAGCCGCGACGGGGAATGCTAGTATTTTATATATAATTAATATATAAATACGATTATTTATATTTCAAAATTTATAATATTCTATATTTTCTTTGTGGATTAAATCAGCAGAAATTTGTTGATTTATAGCATGACCAACGCCCCTAAAAGTAAGCATAAATATCATCAAAAGCCGTTTTCTATTTGTTTAAAAAAGTTTTGCGGACCCTTCATCCCATTTAAGAAAGAAAGAGGGTTGAATGATGCTTGAGATTAAATTGAGTCTGGAATATTTGAGACCACAAACAGCAGCCATATGATAAAAGGGGCACTATTCCAGAATAATCGATTGATAAACTCTATTAGCACTAGAGTATACCATTTTCAGCTGCGGTCCTGAAAAAAAATGGAGGGATTGGTCGGTAAAAAAAAATAATCATTTGCAAAGAAGACATATTTATTTACAAAAAGAATTGTAACTTTATTAAATTCATATACAAATATACTTCTTTACTAAAAACCATTTAGTAAAGAATTACTTTGAGAAATCATGTATTGTACATAAAAAAAAAAAAAAAAATGTAATTGAGCCTGAAATGCAAAAGAAAAAAATCATAAACCTTAAACCTTGAAATTGATTAAAATTCAACTTTATTCAAATTAAAAAATGAATCATCGTATTTGTAATCGAGTATGAGTGAAAAAATTGCCGAGATGCTGCATTTCCACCATATGGATTAACATCAACAAGACAGAGGCTTATAAGAAGCAACTATACTAATTGTTATATAAAATTTACAAGTTTTATAAAATTTAAGATACTAAAAACCCCCCTCCCCCATCATTAAAAAAAAAATGGTTAAAATTAATTGCTGAAAAAGAATTTTTCTTTCCATGTTACCAAATCTTATCAATGAACTCAATTTCCTTACCCCAAAATAAATTAACACGTTTCCATGTGCTAAATTAACCCAGAGTAATTTTCTATATATATATATGCAACATTTTCACAGAATTTCATTTTAATACCCTGAAAAAATATTAATATTAATGAGGCGTAAACGCATTTCTAGGAAAGAATGGCTAATTAGTACCATTATTAATTAGTACTACCCGATATTGAATAAATATTGATCAATAATTACTAATATTTTTGATCATAATAAGCAACAATCAGCAGATGAGCTGGCACAATAATGAGATGAGGAAAAAATGAGGATTGATAGGCATGAGGAAAAGCGGCACCCAGCGGAATTATGTAAGTAAATTAAACCGCTGCTTTAATTCAATTACATAATTATGTAAGGAGATCCCTCTCATCCGGAACCCCCTCCCTTCAGTTGTCTTCCGTTAATCTTATGCATAAGGGTTGTACCCTTTTTTTTATTAGCTGGTTGGAGTTTTGTCCATTAATTTATTTCTTAGATGATATACTTTCTGTAAAGAATGAGACTAATAAAGAACTTTTCATTATGAAAAAATATATTCATACTCAAATTCTTATATTTTTTTTTTTTTAAATAAAGAAATTATTTTCGTGATATTGGATGTGTCCTTTGAGAGGGGGTGAAATTGTATAACGTTCTGGGGCGAAAATATGAATGTCATAGAGGTCATTTTACAATTTGGCGTTTTAAGAGTTGCCTATGCAAATGGCTCTGTATTCCTGTACTTCCTGGCTAAGAAATTTAAAAAATATCCTTAGATAGGGTTGTCTGCTTAAAAGAGGTTTTTGCAAGGAGAGTATATGGAGTTTTATAATTTAATCCATTTTATTTGAGTGCTACTATGACGTACAGAGGAGTTTGAGTATTATTTTCCTATTAGGATGATATCAAATTGAATTTGGATGAGAAAATGTAAACATTAGCACATGCTCAAATAAAATATATAAAACTGTTAAAGAATCGACGGTTAGGACCCAGGTGTTTCTTTCATTCACTTCCGATGAGTTAATATTTCTTAGAGTCCATCGTTAACTAAGAAAAAAATCATCGCCACGAAAAAAAGATTCTAGACCACAGCAAGGAATATAATGCTTATTTAAGGTGTTAGTTGTAGATCATTTAATACAATGAAATGAAACGGAATTTTCGGTATGCTACATTAGGTATAACTGTTCCTGGAAAAATCAGAACTTAACGACATGTAGTCATAAAACAAATGAGACCGTTATATTTTTCATCCACCATCATTCTTGCACATTGCCGCTCTCGTGATAAATTGTTCATGTCAGTAGATTGGTAAATAAAATATAATTTTAAGTGTTGCTCATGCCATGTGACTTATCAAATTAAAGCCAAGAATTGAAATTTAACTAATAGAATCGTACATGTAACATTAAAAAAGATTGTTTGGAAATTAAAGGTCTAGATCTATTGTTTCTTTAGTGCTATAAATTAAAAGTCCCATTAATGATTCATGTAAAACGAATGAGTTCTAGAACGTTATTTCTAAAGATCCATGCCAGCAAGTTCGATAAAGCTCTTGTACGTATTTGCTCCGAATGGTTCATTGAGGCTAGCCGGTGAAGGGATTAAGTTCATTGTTTGCTTAACAACAATGAAGTAGAGCGGGGTGGGATAGTTGCTCACATTGTTTGCGGACTCCCAACGTTGATATGCTATTGATGAGTACATGCTTTGTAACTAATTACAGGTTCCGGAATTAGATACTCACTGTATTGTTCGAATTGATCTGAATTATTCAGTTCTATTTTACCTTCAACGTATTAAAATTACTTTAATTAAGAACTGCACAAATATAATCAAAATTACATATAATTATAATTATAATCGCAATTACTTTATAATTCATGTAATAGCAATTGTGATACGCAACTACAGTTACTGGTTGAACATTAATAGTAATTGTATATTACAATTACTTCAGAGTAATTATTATTTGGAAACTGTTTATTCTATATTTTAGACTATCCATCTTTTTTCAAATATAATCCACTTTTGATTTTTAATTGTATTTGTCTCCCTAACCATTACAATCGCCCCTCACCCCCCTCCCCCTCTCTCTCTCCCTATCCCCCCCACTCTCTCACTCTCTCTCTCTCTCTCTCTCTCTCTCTCTCTCTCTCTCTCTTTCTCTCTCTCTCTCTCTCTCTCTATCTATCTATCTCTCTCTCTCTTAAATAACAGACATTTAACCTAACTTGTTAAAATATGTTTCCTTGTACTTTTTATTAATCCCGGGTTTTAATTATACATATAGAGAGAAATATTGAATCCATAATCAATGGTATTCTGCCCACATCTTTCGAGATATTTTCACCGAACGTTTTTTTCTTCGTTGCCATTTGTTTCGGAGTAGAATCTGTGCTTAGCTATAATTTTTTAAAACCATTAACTATGAATGTGTTTTTGATAGGTAGTAAAGAGATAGAAAGCTAATCACTCTGTAAGATTTAAATTTCTGAACGTAGTGAAGTAAGAATAGTGCAGTATACTAGTAAAATCCCTACTTCGATAAAGACTACTTTGTTCATCAATGGCCTAATGTCTAATAAAATACAGATAAACAAACTAAACCGCATAAACGCTTCGCAGATTTAAGTATCATTACCCCGTAACATAACCTAAAACTACAACGCTAACAAAATGCAGCATCTCTCTCAAGAGTCTTCATCAGAGAAGTAAACTGAGAGAATATTTAAGGATGCCATGGAAGTAATATACATTCCACTCGTCCAAAGTAGACTCATATTGGATTTGTTTTTTGTTCTGATGCATGCATTAACGAAAGGTTGACTTATTAGTTTGTTCACCTGGATTTTAGAGTCTGGGCTTTGTAATAAATTTCACAATTGTATCTTACACTAATTTATGTGGATCATTTTTATAGTTCTGTTTATTTGGAAATTCATTATAATTTATGATTTTTAAATAAAGTGTATGGGAATATTTGTGGCTAGATTGAAGCCTAGATAAAATTTTTACTCTCACTCCTATATATGAAATATATAGTAAGGGAAAGTATTGCGATCGTGAAAAATTTCGACTTTCGGTTTTCAACGGAATTACACGTTTTGGGGTCCCCTGAGTCCAAATAACCAAGTCCCACGAAATGGTGTGTGTGTGTGAACAGACTAGCTCAAAAACTATAAACCGTACGAACCTGAAATTGGGTATTTGATGTATATATATGCTCGCGATGTGACAGCAAAAATTTCATCGAAATTGGTCAAACGGAGGGGGTACTTTATTTAATACCTTTTTACGTTTTTTTCGATTTTCATAGAAATGGCTCTAACGATTTTGTTAAAACTGGGTGTATGATGTATTTATATGCCCGAGATAAGACTGCAAAAATTTCATAAAAATTGATCAACCGGAGGGGGCACTTTACTGCATAACTGTTTTTCCCATTTTTTTTATTTTCTTAAAAATAGCTAAAACGATTTTGATCAAACTCGTCATGTTTAATGAGAATCAAGTATTATTTAATATCAGGTAAGCTTTATCATTATTAAATTGTTCTGAGGGGGCATAAATGGGGAAGGGGCTTTTTTTTGTTTTCATATGAAGTACCTTTGTTTTTGTTTATCTGGAGAAATAATCTGTCTCTCATTTCGTCTAAAAATAAGAAATGGCTAAATATGAAATACGAAAAAAATCAAGTGAACATATACAGGAGAAAAAAAGAAAAACATTCCATCAACTCATAAAACACGTTGAGCTCACGCATGCACAGTACGCATTTAATGACAGACCAATGCTTTATAATTAAAGATCTTCTGTTCATTTATTGGAAATTATTTGTTTCATGGTGACTATATGAAGTTTTCAACAATTACATAGAGAATTAAAAAATCATACGACTTGGAGTATTATGCTTGCATTGCCGAATTATCAAAAGTAAAAACTTTTATTTAATAATAAAAAAATTAGTGTACTTCAAAGGGCAAATACAAACAAAAATAAGTTAATAAATGTGGAAAATTGTGTGACTTTGAGAAATGGCATTTAACAAAACACGTCAATTTCTAATCAGGTAAGTGAAAGTTGTGTGTTGCGCGCATCGCACCAGATTTTTTTTCTTCGAATGGAAAATAAGGTATATAAAATAATAATCTTATAAAGTATTACCCACCGATCTATTAGCTCTGTAGCCCATGCAGGACCATGGCCGCCGACACAATTTTCGTGCGCTCGCCGTTATCTGCTGTCGAGTCCCCCATCTTTTCATTTCCATCCGGCGCAGGTCTGTATCCACGACGTCATGCCACATGCCCTCTGATGATCTACCTCGCTTTCTAAAAAAATGTAAAACGGAGATACTGCAAGGAAAGAAAATTTAGATACGTTTCGTCGGCTACGAATTTATTTATATGAAGCAAGTTCTAAAATAAAGTCAGAATTAAATTTTTTATTTCATGAATAATTATTTATGTAGGCGTATTAGAACTATGAACTTGGTCAAAGTAATATATCTATATTATCTTTCCGCTGAATTTAGTTTTCCGATAATTTTATACTACCCACACGTATACGTTCATAGCCAAAATGACACAATGAAGTAAATTATATGCTCTCAAGAAACCACTCAGTTTATCGAGGAATCTTTGGTCAGTGGATCAATAATTGTAATGATATTATTGGATATAATGGATGTCTTTGACATTGCATGGTGACCTTCAATAATAGCCAGGCTTAACTGACCCCCACAATACGTCTAAGGGACTATTTTATCATCTTAGCAACAGAAAGAGAAATCTATACTTGAGTATTTGCAATCAAACCAAACAGGCATTAAAAATTCCAAATACAATATAGTGGTGACATGAGTGTAACATGTATATACAAACAAGAAACCGTTACCGAAACCAAATTAAATTATTTAAAAGCAATTACCAACAAAAGTCACTCGAAAATGTATGCCAAGTAAAAAAATCAATAATTTTATGGGAAACAGTTACTAAGTTCAAGACTAGAAATATAAATATATCATCAATAAACCCCGAAGTATGGAAAATATCTTTTCAAAATTTTGACGAGCCAACAAAGCAAAATAATAACACATTCTTTAGCGTAAAGGACCCTTTCTTAGATATTGATTTAAGCCTGTCAGAGCTTCAAAACGTATTAAAAATTTAGAAATAAAAATCCCCAGGACTAGATGGCATACCATTCGAAGCATACAGCAACTTTCTTCCCGCGTAGGAACATTATTTACTGAATAAAATATACAACAGCGAAATAATTCCTAAGGCCAGGTCAACAGTTATGATGATGGTCTATAAGACAGGTGGCCCAGAAGAGATTAATAATTATAGAAGTATAGCATTAGTAAATACAATAACCAAAATATTTACCTTACTAATAGCTCATAGATTAGAGAACTGGGCTGAAACTAATAATGTCTTGCCGGAGGAGCAGTCCGGGTTTAGGAGGTGCCTTTCCTGTGTGGATAACATCTTTATTTTCTTTAATATCTTGAGCTCATATAAAAAACATCTATCATCAGATATCTATTTGCGGGGTTTGTTGATTTCAGGAGAGCTTTCCATTCCGTAACCCATGTCATATTATGGTGAAAAATGAATAAATTCGGCGTGAGTGGAAAACAATTTTCTCTATTCATGTCGGATTTTGTTGAATACTTCAGGGAGAGAGGGGTCCAGGGATTCGATGTTGACAATAGGACGGACGTCTTAAGTCGTAAGTTTGGGAATTCCTGGCTTGATACTCAAGCAAAGTTAAAAATATTACAAAGATATTCTGAAGTTTACAAAATAGAAATTAATCGTAAAAAAACTAAAATTGTTGTATTTAGAAAATCACCAAAATTGAAAACAATGAGGCCGTTCTAAATTACTGTCCAACGATTCCATGATAGAGCTTGTAAATACTTGTTGTTATCTAGGTGTAGTGTTTAGCTCGACTGGATGGTTTCTGAATGCCGCCAATAATCTGTTACAAAAGGAAAAAGAGCTATAGGTTTTGTTAAAAATATTTTAACTATGAGTAAAAATCCCAAAAAAAATAACGGATTTTAGATCATAAGTCGCTAAATACGTTCACGTTTTAATTACTTTGTCTTCACAGGAGTGGGCTAATTTTAAAATTAATGAGATCGTTTTACACGGAATTCTATTTTCTACAACTATTATACGTAACATTTTTTATTTGGAGCATCCCTCTTTAAATTGTAGGCTTTGGAACATGAGCATAATTCATTTTTCCGCTAAAGTGGCTAAATTGACAATCGGTTTTGGCTAAAAGACTTACCCGATTTTATCTGTGAGGACCTCAGGCGACGCGAAATTTAATGCTCTTTTATTTTAGAAAGAAAACAATTTCTTCTGCGATGAATCGTTTTCGAGTTATTAGCGACAAATTGAAAAAAGTTCGAAAATATCGATGTTGTTCGCCTATAAAATTTGATGGCAACCGATCTGAGGTGGCAGACGTTCACATTTGTTGTCCATGAAATGATTACTTTCAGCCTATGTGATCAAAAATTTTCTTCAAATGAGGCACCTTTTTGGCCCTCAGCTCCCGGACTATTATTATGTATGATATTTTTAGTCATACATATAAATGTGAGAGTGAATGTAGGTGTGTGTGTGCCTGTATGTATATATATATATTTATTAATATATTACATATTTTCAGTCATAATTCACTTAATGTATAGCCAACTCTGTATAGTCAACTATTTTTTGGGGGAAAAAACCCTAATGCAAAGAAACTTTATTCTATTTGCAAATTTACATATCTTCCAAAGCGCAATGAGCTCTGAAAGTTCGTTTCCCATGAAAGTATACTCCATGTTCATTTTCGAGGCGCATTGCCATCCATACAAAGAAATCAAGGATGGGAAGTAATGAAACGTGCCATAACTATTCTTGTTGCGTCTGCGATGTTACAGGTCAACATCTTCATCAGATGCAGTTTAATTTAATGCCTATAGAGACATATTCGCAAACTTATTTAGTCGGTTTTATTGATTAGGAATAATGAAAATTTACGTCTACTTTTAACAGTAACGGCGAATAAAGTGAAAAGTAACCACTATCGATTTCCACATCATCTTTTTTTATTTATTCAAAGTGATTGATTTCCCGTCAACTTCAATTGACATTCGGCTATGTAATGGACAGATGTCATTGTCATTGCAGTATTAACTATTTAACCTTTATCTTGTGTTTTCGGCATTTCCCGCCATAAAACTGTAGTCTACTAAACAACATGCACCATTCATGATGGCTGTGGAAGGTCTTTGAAAAAGTCTGGATTAATATGCAGGTTAATAGCAGGTGGAATTAAAAAAAAAGGTATTAAAATTCTTTACATAAACCATTTTGAATTAATTAAAACCATATAAACACAAACATTATTTACATAATCACTTTGTAACTAAAGTTAATGTTAGTTTTTTTTTTGTTTTGTTTTTTCAAGAGAAACCAATTTCATTTCAAAGAGACTCTATTTCACACATCGGAAGCTTTTTTCCGCTATGCAGACTTTCTTGCTTATGAAACTTAACAGGTATGCTGAAGCTAAAAAAGTAGAGCTGATAGAAAAAATCTGATTGCATTATTGGAATCAGCGCCTCAAACATAGTTAAAATCAAATGTAAGATTCTAGGCACGAACAATTTTTTTTTCTGTAGAGCTGTGATACAGATGGCTGAAAATAATGCTATTTAGGAAATATAAAGGAAACATTTTATGAATGAGCTAAACCAACTTTAATTTTACTGCTCGACATATGGAACAATTGCAGGTTCTCGCTATAGTAATTTTGGTTCTATTCTTGGTTTTCTTGCTCTCTTCCTTGTACTAACTGAATAAGAATATAGAACTAATAATTCCTACAATAATATTCCTATAAAATACTTTTCGATATTTTGAGTGATTCATTTACAGCATAACTTGAACCTGTCATTGGAAAATTATCAAGGAATTTTCATTTTTTTGATTTTTTTAATGAAATCTCTATACTGAACTTTTTTTAGACTAAAATGCAGAAAAAATCAATACAATTTTAGCTGTTGATTGATTGATGCACATAGGATTCGGCCTGTAAAAGGTTAAAATGAAACAAATTTTACATCAATCGCTTTTAAGACTCCTAGAGGTTGAAGATGGCCTCGAGATCTTTTAAGCTAGATACTAGTTGAGTACTATCAGTGGATAGTTTCTCTACATGCTTATTCAAGAGATTATATTCTTTTATTTTAGAACATTTACTTAATGTATTATATGTAAATACAGATGTAAATTTCAATTAATATTTATTTAAAAAAAAAGACTCCTAGAGGATTAGGATAACATTCGGGCCAAAATCACCATGAACAATGTACTAATTTCCTATACTAAACACGGTTTATTTTTAAATGAAGAAGAATATATCAAATAATAATTCCACACCCCCCTAAAATTATTGAGATTTGTGCATCAAAAGTGGTCATCCGAGGATCCGACCTAGTATTTTACCTTTGTTACGAAAGACAACTCACAAATTCTTTATTTGTTTAAAGAAAAACTCACTGGTAGAAATTAAAACAAGTGAGGATGCCTGATTTTACATTTTAATAGATATCCTCTTTAAAGTAGTAAGAATGATAATAAAGAAAAAATTATCTACTTCCTCTGATAGTAGGTAGGTGATATCGAGATATCCTGCGTTTTATGCATTAATAAAACAGCGGAGTAGAAGCGGTTCTCTAAATGTTTTTACATAATTACCGCTTGAGATGTGAGGATAAGGGCAAGTATAAAAGGCAATGGAAATATTCGTTTAAGGCAAAAGAGAGATTACTACCAGGGACGATTAGCTGATATTATCTCCTTCTTGAATCAACTTAGCTTTGATCTCATGATAACTTCAAAACCCGATATGGTTGGAAAAACAGACACATTAATGCAAAATAACGCGGTTTTCCAATCTAAAAAATAAAATAAAAGTGAAGCTCCGATATATATATATATATATATATATATATATATATATATATATATATATATATATATATTAATATAATAAATAAATATATTATGTATATTTATTATATATATTAATATAATTAGTATATATATTATATATATTTTTATTCATATTACGTTATGATACGCCTTAAAGAGTACGAAAAAACACTGTATAATATGCGATAAGTAGTACGATAATAAGCATTATAATACGCTATAAAATACCTAGTTGTTTTTTATAACTCTTCATAGCAATATAAACATATAAATATTATTAAAACGGGTGTAAATATTGGACAAACATTTGCATTTCGAATTAGCTATACGTAAATATGTTTGGCCTGTTGAGGAAATTTTATGTAAAGAATAGAACATTTGTACATGCATGTTGTATGATTAAAGGTGACATCTTGATGGGAGGCATAGATAGTTAGATAGTGGGTTTAATAATCTAGACATTCATCTCCCTAAAATCCCTATCTTATCAAGTTATATGTCTACTAGTAAATTAATATTTTTGAAAACACCAAAAAAGAACTCTGAATTTTTTTTTTCAAGCATAGCACGAAATAAGACAACAAGGAGTCAACCTACCCGTACTGTATCCTGGAAATTTTAGTTGAGTATTTCATGCTAATCCAATGGGATAGCACCGCTAAAAAGACCCTAAAAAAACCTTGGCATTCCATATTTGTTGACAATTCCGTAATACCCACTTTTCTTCTATAAATAATACAATGTAAAAAAAGCGCCTATACTGCGTAAGAATAATTATTGTCAGGGTGCAAGGGAAACCATTAGTTTTGGCTTGTGTTGTAAGAAGTCATGCACCCCTGGGCTGTATATGAAATTTTTGTTTCTCTTGGTCTAATCCACTTCTTTACCAATATTTTTTGGTATTTGTGGGACAAGGTGTATTTTTTCATGTTTAGCGTGGATCCCTATTGTGGATCCCTATTTTTAATATGTGATTGAAAATCGAGCTCTGGGTGTCGTGTTGCTTATCTGCTTTAAAATACTTATTCAGAATCGGATCGGATAAAAATAATATCAACATACCTTGCAGACAGCCTAAATGTGATGGTGGGGTATGAGCTGTAAAGTTAAAAAAAAACTGTTAAAAGCAGCTTTTCACTAAAGGCTATCGGAATGAGATGGGATGAGGTGAAAGCAAATACAGTTAACTATTTCTTATCTCCCCTTCTCTCAACCAAGCTCGCTTGCCTCTGTTTGCAATTCCATACATTAAGTGTTCTATAAAGCAGGGTTTGAAATTGATAATTATTAATTTCTAAAAAATAAAATAATAATTATTAAATTTTAATTTTTAATTTAAACATACACACCAATCTCTATATATATAAGAGGCTTTGTCCTGACTGACAGAATCAACGCAGAGCAAAAACTACTAATGATAGAAACTTGAAGTTCGGAATTTAGATTTTAAACGCGATGTAGGTAACCACTAAGAAAGGAATTTCAAAAATGTAAACCCTAAGGGGCTTAAATGGCGAAATT
Organism: Aelia acuminata; assembly: GCA_911387785.2. Taxonomy (NCBI): domain Eukaryota; kingdom Metazoa; phylum Arthropoda; class Insecta; order Hemiptera; family Pentatomidae; genus Aelia; species Aelia acuminata. The sequence goes on from OU426980.1 coordinate 110,097,626, forward strand.
GTCGTTTAACTCTAACGGAAATCTATTTTTGAAATTTTAAACCATATGTTTTTTATTTGAATATCGATTTAACGTTACAACATTATTAAAATAGACATTCACATAAAAGATGGCTACTGATTATTTAAATATCAGTGTTAATCAAATTATGCACACAGTGATTCCCATGATTGGGGATGGTGCGTGTTTATTTCGATATCTTCTCCACACATATAAGAGGCTTTGTACTGACTGATTGAATCAGTGCAGAGCAAAAACTACTAATGATAGAAACTTGAAGTTCGGAATTTAGATTTTAGGTAATCGCTAAGAAAGGAATTTCAAAAATTTAACCCCTAAGGGTTTTAAATGGTGAAATTGTCGTTCAACTCTAACGGACACCTATTTTTGCACTTCGAGAAAAAATATCTAATTTGGACTCATTTTAAAGATCTTGATACGACGAGTTTAACTCGAAAGCTCTTACGGGGCGTGAATGAAAAATGAAGCTTTCATGACGAGTAAGCAATTTTTTGTTTCGGCGGTTTTAGTGAACTCTCTTCATTGCGCGTCTCCCTCTCTTCTGCCGAGCCGGCAGCTTCCCCCTCCAACATTCAACCTACCGGAAGCTCCGATTCTACTAAATCTCCTTAACATCAGTTAACATATTATATTAAATCAATACCAAGATAATGATCACAGAATTGATTTTAAAGGCTAGCGGGCAAAGTCGCGACGAAGAATGCTAGTAGTCATATATATATATATATGCGTGAAATTCCATATTTGTTGACAATTCCGTAATACCCACTTTTCTTCTATAAATAATACAATGTAAAAAAAGCGCGCGCGCGTGTGTGTGTGTGTGTGAAATAAATTACGTGAATATTACATTTTAGCAAAAAATGAGAATTGATGAACAAAATTTCTTATATTCTCCAATTAATATGGTTAATTTTGATATTACTTTTACTTTCTGGGTATGAAATATGTAGTTAATAAAATTTTGCGTAAGAAAATTCGAATCCGAATAATGGTCCTTAGTGCTCATGTCAAAACTGAAAAATCGAAAGAAACTGTAATTTTTAAGGTAGTATGTTATAGTGACATGTTTTTCTCAAATATACCAACCAGAAGTGACACTTAATATCTTTTACCCTCGTCAAAAATTTCCTCGGGGGCGATTTTGATCAAACTTATCTTTAAATGTAAAATTTAATGACCTTTAATATTAGATATTCATTTCCTCATTAAAGTATTCTAAAAGTCCTTCAATTCGATTAAATTGAAAGCGTCACTCTGCTAGTTGTATAAAGAATGTATGAAGAAGGAATTTTAAACTTTAAGAAAAAAGGAAAAAAAAAATGATTTTTTTTCTAGACCCAAAAACATCGTAATAATCTTATGTATAGCAGGGTGTTAATGTTTTTAAATAATTTAATAAATGAAGTATCGTGGATGGAAACTTTTATTGTATATTGTGACATGTTTTATAAATGACATGAAAGATGACTAAAAACTTAAAAACAATTTTAACTATTAAGACTATTTTCCAGACTTGAAAAGGAAATTTACATAATGTAAAAATGATATGAAGAATATTGGCTCCAAGGCAGAAAAGTATGTTTAGTGATATAAATATATAAACAAGAATGTAAAGTAGGGATACTTTTTTTATATTATATTAAAATAAAGCAGTCCTATCTTGCCTAAAGATAATATAATAGGCTATGTTGCACTAATTTTAAATGTCACATGTATGATTTAATTCCGGCATCCCTCGAAAATATTTTCTAAAGTGAGTCAATTCTGGGGAATGGGGTGAGCCTCGTGTGGGAAAATTGAGACAGCTCGGATTACAAATGAGTATATCCGGTCTCGAAAACTGATATCGAAGTTTAAGCTGACACATTTGTATTACCCCCCACCATCGATGAGGGATTTTGCTAAAAAAAAATAAAAAAATATGTCATCACCCTTCCTCCTTCCATTCCTTATTTCCCTACATAAGAACCATGGGCACGTGGCACCTTTTTCAAATATTTAGAAATTTTGTTGTAAATCAAGAATAAACCATATATTATCATGTTGCTATCTTGAATATAAATAAATTAAACATGCAGTTGAACATTGGGTGCGAGTCCTGTCTAATAATATGGAGATAGTCAGCTGAGTCGCAGAGTTTACTAAAAAATAAACCCTTTGAGGTAATAAACAATAAATCATATATAAATATAATTAATTAAAATAATTTGAAGTTTATTAATATTATTTTTTTTCATACAAAGTATAGTAGGTAGGTATATAGACTTCCAATATAACCTACTTCCAAGTCAAAATCAACCTTTTCTATGTCATATTGAACCTTTTCCATTTCAATTGTAACCTTTTCCAAGTCAAATTCAAACGCTCCCTCGTGTCCACCTGGTTTAAATTCCCACCTACGCATATTATATCATCACAATTTATAAAAAATAAAAACTATTTTGAGCTCAGGTGAGGGTGACGCCCTAATACTTATAGTTTTTTTCTTCCGATTTTCTTGATATTTTTATATTATTGGGACGGTGGTTTTTGGAAAAAAAAAATATTTATTTCGAATTTTGAATAGATAGGTGGTAGACTATTATATTGAAATAGTTAACCTTTTTGGAATTACTATGTTAACGGCGACGGTTTTCCGGAAAAATATTTATTATGAATTTTAAAAGATAGGAGGAGGGTACCTGTAGTATTGAAAAAGCTACCATTTTCGGATTTCTTTCGCGTCTATTTTTAAGTTGACGGAGAGGCTGTTTCCTAAAATAATATTGATTTTGAAATTTGAAGAGAAATTCAGCGCTGTAATATTGAAAAAAATTAAATTGTTAGGGTTTCTTTGACATGAGAGTTTATCAAAGTGTTATTAGGGCGCTGTTGTTGTAAAAGTAAATATCACTATTAATGTTATTGGAACATAATATTATTACAAAAATCACCATACAACACATAATAATAGACTTTCATATCGCATAATCCTCAAATTTTGTTTCGATATAAGCGCTCCCCCTCAATTAGTTAATTAACTAATTTAATTAGTTATTTTTTTTTTAAAACACGTCCGATAACATCCGATAACCGATAAGATAATAATCGTCCCTCTTATAAAAAATCCGAAAAAATATTTAAAAAAAAATGTTTGGAAGCCCCTAAAAAAAATTTCAAAATAAATTACTTTCAAAAATCTAACCTTGATAGAATAATAATAAAATGTCAAATAAATCCAATAGGTTTACTATTTCAATATTAAAGCGTCCCCTCCTTATCTAAATTAAAAATGAATATATTTTTTCAGAAACATCATTCTCAATAATGTAAAATTAGAACCTCAAATCAAGGAAATCTGGTAAGACAATTTCTTTTTTTTTTTTTTTTTTTTTTTTTATTAAGGCGTCAACCACTAGGGTCATCGTCGCTAAAGACAATTTCTTAATTAATATGTTGGTGTTTTATAACCTAGTAAGGTACAATTTTTAATTATATATTATTTATTGTGGGACTGTGTTATAGTATTAGTAATGGAATTCGAATATGAAAACATACATTCGGGCGTAACTCAGGAATTCGCCCCAGAAAAGCCACAATTTCATATTTAATTGATTTAAATGGTCCATAATTCATGAGTGATCTCGTCATAATAAGGTAATATGAATGTTTTTAACATGCTTCCTGCAGCGTGTTAAAAACATTCATATTATACCGTCCAGCTTGGCCGGTGTCCGCTGGGCATGAAACGAATTCATGAGGCCGAACGTATTTATTAACAGAAAAAAATTAAGTCCGGAAGGAATTTTTATTTTTCACTTCAAATTTACATTGCAATATTCATTTCTGATCACTATTCTAAAAGGCTTCTTCGCCGTTGACAATGTTATACGTATATTATGACAAACGAAACTAGTATTTATTTTTGCCATGAGGCCCCCCCATTGTTTTTACTACCCGTCCCCCTCTATTTTTATATACAATAAAGCTAGTTTATGGAAGTGTATTGATCTAAGCAGTAACGGAATGGTTTTATGACTTTTCGATGCCTTTCACAGACGTTACTGACAATACAGCCACTTTCAGTCGTTCTTATTTGAAGAAACAATCATGGCATGATTATTAATCACTAAGTGGAGAAAATAATTAAATTTAGGTGCCTTTCATTTAAGTATGTTTTATACTTACGATGGAATTTAAAAATAAAACGTTATTAATATATTTTCGCATATCAGAAGTAGCCGCTGAAGCAAATTCTACCTGACATAATAACGACAGATTATTATGCCTAAATATTAAAAGTGTAAATTACATGCAATAAATTTCATAGTTAATTTTATTTTTCCTTTTAAATTAGGTAATTTTCTTATTGGGTTTATTTGGTTTTGGTTTTTGTGGCAATTACATGTAACACACTTTAGAAATATATTATACGATTTGTAGTGCTACCCGATATATTTTTATTTTTTTCCAAATTTTATATTCTAGTAACCTTGGACATTTATGGTTGTATACAGCGACCTCTCCCTTCCCATTCACCAATCTCCTCCAAAATGTTTAATTGAATAGATTTTTACTTTAATGTCTCATATCAGACAGGTTATTGAAGATATAAAGACAATTGCATACGACGAAACATGGAAATCGGCATACAAATTTCAAGTTTAAAAAATTGGTCCAATTTTGATAATCTATATCTCAGAAGTAATTTTTCTAAGCTAGTTTTGGTGTTATATTGGAGAGAATTCAATTTCGTTTAAAATGTAGACTTTGTCAAAAACGTGCTTCATCATTGACAAAAAACAGAAGAAACAAAAAAAGTGCAAACAATTTGCAGTTCGGGATATTTAAAATTTATCCGGGAAGCCCCCTGCAGCCGCAGAGGTCGAAAACTTGGCTTTTGCATCTCAGTCATATCCCATACAAGAAAAAAACAAAACAAATCTACTTCCTCCCCATGATGCAAATTTTCATGACAAGGTTACTAGACTATTATGAAGTGATTTATTTATAAAAATAATTAGGAATATTCCTGATGATGGGGTAGGGTGCCATGAAACCTTGAATGTGAGTGTAAAAAACAAACTAAACATTTCGGGGAAGTTATTATTTATTAACTTATAAAAATTAACATAAATTTAAATAAAATTTCAGTAGATTGATATTGGTAGTTTATTGCGCCAAATTAAACTATTGTTGAAATCAAACAATAGTTGCGCGTTGAAAAATTCGAAAAAAGAAAATGAATTCACAGTAATATAAGCACAAATTGTATTCGAATTATGACAAGTTATCAAAAGTTTTTATGTAGCACCTATTTATCTTTAAATTGCGCAGCCAATGTTTTGTAATTATTATTGAACCGGAAATTATATTTAAATAATGAAGCTGAAATGAGTGATTTGACCATTACGATTTCACATCGTGGTTTGCTTGTTAAATACTTATTTGTTAAATAATTGTTAACAATTAGTAGACCTAAAATAAATAGACTTTCCCTCAATAATTATACTATCAACTATCGATATGTCTCCACGATATTTTAGTTTAAATATAAAAATTAAAACTATGGTTTTCGGAAAGCTCTAGGCATTGTATATGAATCTGATGATTAGAAAAAAAGTCTATCTATTTATAAGTATCTTGTGTCAAATAATGCGTAAGCACTAATATATGTATGTATATATATATATATAAATAGATTTTTTTTTTCAAATATTATAGTCCAGTAAACTTGGACATTTATGGTTGTATACAGCGACCTCCCCCTCCCCCTACACCAATCTCCTCCAAAATGTTAAATGAAATATCTTCAAGGTTTCCTCAGAGCTGATGAACTAAAATATTTCTTCTTTTTTTTCACATGAACTCACATAAATAGGAGACCCAAACTGACTGCTAGTTTCACTTTGTAATTTATTGTGTTTTTTTTTAAAGATACCACGTACCCTCCATCGTGTTAGTTCGAGCTCCACTCATGATATGTTTAAAATGTTTTTACTTCAAAAAATACCATTATATTCACTGCTTGAGTTAAAATATATATGGTAAGGGCTTCTTTCAAACAATACCGTCAATTATTTTGAATTCTTGCTTCAGTTGTGAAAAAAGGTATAAGATGACATCATGGACGGATGCTCATTTACTGCGATCCGTGAAATCACTCTTACGAGTTCTAAACAAACCACGATGTGAAATCTTAATGGTCAAATCACTCATTTCAGCTTCATTATTTAAATATAATTTCCGGTTCAATAATAATTACAAAACATTGGCTGCGCAATTTAAAGATAGATAGGTGCTACATAAAAACTTTTGATAAAAAAAAAAAAAAAAAAAAAAAAACCTGTACCACTACAACCCATAAAGGGTCTTGGGTGCAGTACTATGTAAGGAAGAGTACTGTTTCTTGGTCAGCGGTCGTGCAAGGAGGTGATTTGACCGTGATCGATTTGACCGTTGAATACAATTTGTGCTTATATTACTGTGAATTCATTTTCTTTTTTCGAATTTTTCAACGCGCAACTATTGTTTGATTTCAACAATAGTTTAATTTGATGCCCTCAATTCCTAAAACGCAACCAGGTACTAAGTCGTTCGTAGGTGAATGCTCTTTTAGCGAGAATCGCTATAGATCGTATCAGAGTTTCAGCTGTCAGTATTTTTTTCTTAATTGAAACGTCAAATACCGACACTTCAATTTGAAATTTCCTGTATAAAGAAATAGCTTTCAACCGATTTAACGGAGTTGTCTGTTGAGGTGATGGAGGGATATTTTTAATTTATTGCTGATAGATTCCTAAGGCCTTTTGGCCTTTGGCCTCGGATTGGTTCGTTAATCCGGCGTCAGCTCCTGGTCTAATATACTAAAAATTGTTGGAATATATTAATATATATAGCTCGGCTTCATAGTAAATAATCAAGTGAAAACCCACTAAAATAACCCGTCCTTATCATAAATTTCTTTTTTCATACATTACATATGAAATATATATAAATCAAGACAATTCTATACCTAAGATAAATCTTGTATATGCTCCTAAAAAAAAAAATAATATGGTGCGATGCGCGCAACACAACTTTCATTTACCAACTTACTTTAATTAAAAATTTACTTGTTTTGTTAAATGCCATTTCTCAAAGTCACACATTTTTCCACATTCATTTACTTATTTTTTTTTTATTTACTTTTTATGGTAAAATACATTTTTTTTTTATTATTAAATAAAAGTTTTTACTTGTGATAATTCGGCAATGCAAGCATAATACACCAAGTCGTCTGATTTTATAATTCTCTATAGTTGTTGAAAACTTGATTTAGTTACCATGAAACAAATAATTTCAATTAAATGAACAGAACATCTTTAATGATAAACAATGGTCTGTCACCAAAGGCGTTCTGCACATGCATGGGCTCAACGTCTTTTATTTATTGGCGGAATATTGTTTTTTTTCTCCTATATAATCTATAGGAGTAAAAATATTATGTTTACTTGATTTTTTTCATATTTCATATTTAGCCATTTCTTATTTTTTGGCGAAACGAGAGAGAGATAATTTCTACATATGAACCAAAACAAAGGTATTTTATAGGAAAACGAAAAAGGACCCTTCCCCATTTAAGCCCCCTCAGAACATTTTAATTATGATAAAGCTTACCTGATATTAAAAAATACTTGATTATCATTAAACATGACGAGTTTAATCAAAATCGTTTTAGCTATTTTTGAGAAAATCGAAAAAAACGTAAAAATGGAAAAAAAAAAGTTATGAAGTAAAGTGACCCCTCCAGTTGATCAATTTTGATGAAACATTTGCAGTCATATCTCGGGCATATACATACATCAAACCATATACATACCCAGTTTTATCAAAATCGTTAGAGCCGTTTTTGAGATACTCGAAAAAAAACAACCTAAAAAGTTATTAAATAAAGTACCCCTTTACCTCCAACCACCTTGACCAATTTTATACTGTCACATCGCGGGTATATAAATATACCAAATACCTAATTTGTTCACACGCACGCACGCGTGCGCACACACACACACACACACACACACACACACACACACACACACACACACACACACACACACACACACAAACACACACACACCCACACACACAGGCCATTTCGCGGGGCTTGTGGTTATTTGGACTCAGGAGACCCCAAAACATGTAATTCTGATGAAAACCGGAAGTCGAAATTTTACACGATCGCAATACTTAGATTATATATTTCATATATAAGTTAGTGAAATTAAAAAAAAGAGAATTATGTTCATAAATGTAGGCCTGTCCATAATTATAATAAGTTGGAAAATTTGAATCATTTGATAACCGGACTTGTCAACAAATTCAAATTTAATTCCCTTAATTTTAAATTCTTCCTCATACACATATACCTTACATTTAAAACGGAAATATACATTTTTGGACATGTGCTCAAATCACTGATTCATTTATAACTTTAATATTATGAAAGATTAAAAAGTATATTTTTTAATCTAATTTTAATCAATTTACTTTTTTTTTTCTTTTAATAATGTTTACATCTTAGTTAAGATATGATAAATTAGTAAATTTTGGTTAACTGCGATATAAACGATTAATCTTGTTTGGGATCGTCATCTGTTGAGGAATTTGGACTGCATTTAAAGGAAAATAATTACTATTGGTTGGTCTAGATAAGATTTTTACTTTTGTTATTATATGATAATTTAAGCCATTACCTTTTCTTCTTTAGTAGTTTTACATTGCTTTATTAATAAGTTTTATTCCATTACTTTTACAAAAATATATAACTCACTACGTGTACGATAAACTGTAATAATATTTTAATTTATTTTATATTTCATTCATACCATGGCAAAAGAGAAACCTGTTGGTTTCATAGCCTATAATTTAAAATGTTCTGAGAAAACTGCTCGAGCATCGAAACTATTGACTCTATCGAATATTTAACCTAAGCTGTTCTCTTGCATATCGCTGGTTAATCAATTATGTACCTTTGCATGTCTTATCCTCTTTGTTCTATCGGAGCAACAGATGCTCTAAGAAAATTTATGGATAATAAAAAGAAATGGATTTCCAGAAAAACCACTGACAAAATAAATAAATATATATAATTCAAACAAATAAATAAATATAAATAATTCAAACAAATAAATAAATAAAAATAATTGTGGAATATTTTTAACATATTGGAATACATAAATTTAGTGTTAGCAATGAGAATACAAATTTGGTTTTATATATTATCGGTAGGCATTATTGTTATGATTGAAGAGTTAACAAAGTAATTATCTTAATATCAATTTTTGGCTATGTACCATTGGAACAAGATTTATTTATTTAACTATCGTCAACAGGTGTAATTCGGGCCTTTTTGAAATAATATTGACCTGACATTACCCCAGTTGATTTTAATCAAAAAATAAAAAAGCTTGCATTTTTTTTTTTTTTTTTTTTAATGTGACGAATTTTTCTTGGTCTATGGATTATGACTGCTCAGATTCAGGAGGATTACGAGCCTATATTTTTTTTCCTGAAACAGGAATCCCATCTGTCCCAAAACCTCCAATCTACTGAAATTTTTGAGAAAAAAAACTGTATTGACATCCTAAGGAGAGGTCGGAGGGGGGTTGATCAACGTGACTTACTAGTTCTTATCCAAACTAGTAAAATCTAAGTACTTACTATGCTTGACGTTGCTTACCTTTGTCTATTAATCTACTGAAGCGTCTTGAAGACAAGTGGAAACCTAATCTAACAGTTCCTACAACTAACAACTTATTAAGGTGCAATCTTAGCAAGAACACTAATTATTTATTACTAGAAATTAATGCAATTAATAATAACTGAACATTTAAATTAATTGAAATCGCAGGATAAACTACTGTATGTATAAATTTATCAACTGTTTTGTTTGAATAACAGATTTTAACTAATTTAAAACAAAGATATGATAAGATGAGATGTGTCGTGACGTATCGAAACATCCTTTCTTTTTCCTTAAACAATTTTGAGTATGGAAAATGAATTTTTATATATTTTATATTAAATTAATGTTGAATAATTATTATGCCGCTTAATAATTACTCAACATTAAGCAACATGTAGCTTTAAAACGATAAATAAATGTCTAAAGAAGTTCCTAACATAAATAAAAAAGAAAAAATCTCCTATAGTAAGGAATAACTGTTGTCATTCTATAAGTAATTAACTAACTTCGTCGAACTTCCACTGAAGTGTTAAATATCTCCACTTCTTCTGGGTATCCAATTAACCACTTTTGCATCAACGGCTTGCAATAATTATTCATAAATCAAAACTGATCCATTCAGAATTCCATGGTAAACAAAAATTCTTGACTAAATTTTATTAAAGTTTATTATAAACTGATGCCAACAAATGTTCTTCAATTCTTAAAAACTTTAATGACAATAGCAATACAACATAATAAAAAGTACAATAAAGTGTTGGTTAGGTTATTTATAAGATGTGATAGTTGCTTGAAGTACTCTTCACGTGGTAGTTACTGTGATTAATAGCTGCATTTGGTGTTACAAGCACTGTCAAGTAAAACTTTATAGTAAGACAGCACTTCCATCACTATCATGCTGTCCAAACGATAAAAGTAACTGAGATTGTGCCGAGGCTGCCATCGTTGAAACGGGCCTTTAATAAAAACGGTAGTACCGGTTCAGAGTACGGATTCCACCATTAAACCCTAGGAGCTTTGTGGTGCAGTTACAGGTAAGCTATAAAATAACGTGACTGCGGAACCCGTTCCATCTCTTGCTCAAATCACAGTAATAGACTTGCTTGTATATTTGTTTTGTATTTGTCAGAATAATGAAAGGTTTTTAAACATTTATTTCATTCCGAATTGATGTTCTATATAGAGCTCAATCGAACGAATATAGCCTAAAAGGATTTGTAATAGATAATTATAAAATAAAAATCAAATCCGATCAAACTTTTTATTTGGAATTTTTAAAAATCATTTGATTTTTAAATTGATCAAGAGTAATTTTTGTTTCTAATCATAGGTGAAAAAAAATATCCTGATGATCATTATCTTTAAATAATTATTCTACTATTAAAAATAATAATAATATTCCATAATGTTACTTTAGGCTTCCATTGTCTGAATTCATGTTATGCATTTTTTCTTCAGGGTTCTCGCTGATTCTCGCCTCCATCCATCAAAAAAGAGAAGGATCATTGCTACAGTCATACACAGAGCATTGACCATAACCGAACCCACAAAAAATACAAAAGAAAAAAGAAAACTCCAGCCCTCAAAAAGAACGGATACTCAGACGAAACAATAACTTCCGAATTCATTAAACGAGAATCCAAAACTAACAATCACCAACCTGAAGAAAATGAAACAGAAAATAAACCCATAGCTGTCATCCCCTACGTAAAAGGCACCTCGGGAAAAATAGCCAGAACATTTACAAAAAACAACATCAAAACAATTTTCATAAGGGAAAGATCTTGCCCAATCCAAAGGACAATCTTGGACTCAACAAACCTGGACTTTACAGTATCCCTCGCTCATTCGGTAAACAATATATAGGACAGACCGCAAGGAACATCACCACACGACTGAAAGAACATATTGCCGCAGTTAAGAGAATATAGATAGACAAATCAGCTATAGCTGAACTTTTTCACAATACACACTACAGCCTTCGAAGACACCAAAGCCATAGTTAGGATTGATAACTACCACCACAGATCGACCAGGGAGGCTATAGAAATTATAAAACAACCAAACAATATAAACAAAGAAGGCGGATACAGACTTAGCAAAAACTGGTACCCTGCACTGAACAAATTAGACAACACAACTTGTCTCAGAGAGCTGACGACATCCCCCTCCCCTACCTTCGCCCACGACGAAAGATTATAAGTTACTGATCCCCTTCTCCACTCTCATTCTTGTTTTGGCCCTGAAGTAGCCCACAGCAAGATGGGTGAAGCTTGGCAGTTGAAAAACCTGTTACATGGTCAAACCCTGAAGAAGAAATGCATATAATAATATTCCAGTAATGCTTTTCTAAATCAGAAATATAATTTTTTTTTATACTCGCCATGATATATTTTGAGTCTGCAGTAGTAGGTGATGAATTTTGTTATCAACTTTTAGCAACAGAAAATCTCGAATTTCCGAAAAGCATTTGAAATTTTGAATGAAAAACGTTATCTCCTTTAATTAATTAAATTAATGAGTGCTGTCTATGATCTAAAGTTACCTTACGTTTTTCTTTCCTGAAAAAACTACCATTCACTGTCTGCTTATTTACTATTGCTTGAGAGACTTGCGACTTTGAATTTTTCTATAAAATCCTGACGATGATATATCTATTCATACTAACCATAGAATTAATATTGTATCATCAGAAAGAGGTACTACTATATAGTGAACTATACGCATTTACAAATAATAAAATAAATCTCAATCAGCAAAACCTAAAATTCACTGAAGATAAATTAAAAAATATTCATATTTAGAAAAAAGTATGGGAAACAAACAAAATAATTCATCCACTTCTCGTAAAATAAATGTCACATTTTTTTTTTTTCTAAATTGCATGTAAAGATATTTACAAAATAAATCTAGTAAATTTCCAATCCTTCAATAAAAATGACATGCATAGGCTAATAGACAGGAAGACTGGAATAAAATGTTATACTTACTTCTGTAAAAAAAATGAATGAAAAGTTAAAAACGTACTCAACATTAGATGAGGGAACGAAAATATTATATGAATTACATGTTACTTATAGATGGTAAGTTATTTTTTAATAATCATTAAATAATTTTTATATAAAAAGAAAAGATTGACCTCGGCCGGGAATCGAATCTGCATTGTAGCGCTATCGACAAATCTGCATTACGGTTGAAGCGCTCTTAACCATTGAGAAATCCGGTCTTTGAATCAACGTTGCAACGTTGCTAACCACTGAGCTTACCTGAGGCACTATTCATATTATATTAAAAATTATTAAATAATAATTAAAAAATAACTAATCATCTATACGTAACATATAATATTTAACTAGGACGGCTTGTTAATTAGATCCTATCTTTTGGATGTCGCTGCAATGTGATGTGACCTGGCGGGATGGAGAAAGCGTCGACATTTCTGGCATAAGGCCCACGGTTAGCTGGTTCAGAGCAGAGACCTGGGTTCGATTCCCTGCCGTAGTTAATATTTTCTCTTCATGAAAAAAAATAAAAATATATATATATATGTATATATATATATATATATATATATATATATATATATACACACACGCACATTGCATACAGTATAAACCGCAATATCTTAATTTCTTGCGCCTCCTCACGTACAGTTAAGTCCCTGGCCATATAGTATCTTCTATGACGCTTTTCAAAATCAGCTACGATCTCCCTAATAGTTTTAATCATACATGCCAGAGTTCACCACTGTACAGACCCTTAACTTTAACAGCGATAATTTGGAAAGAAAAACATGATTTAAATACTTTTTGTATATGCATTAAACAATAGATAAACAATGAAAAAAAATTTGTATTTCGTGACAGACAAGATCATGCTTCCGATATAAAAAGAAATTAAAATATAAGCAGAAATAATACCAAATTAGATACCACTTTCATGCCATTGGAGTTGATTCTAAACTCCATAACGAAAAAGACATAGAATCGCCTTGTTCTATGATGTAAGAGTCAATTTTGAGGTCAGTAAAGCCTGAATTTTTTTTTGAATAATATACCTTCGAAAAGTCCATCCCAACTTCATTACAATACTTAACTATGAATTTTTTTAAACAATGTTAGTTTTTATCAACCCAAGCTCCTTTGGTTTGCCCCAGATAGCTGAATGCATTCGGAAAATAAATAAACAGGTTTAAACAAAGACAAGCTAAGAGAAACTTAAGAAAGATGAGGCCTTAGAAAAAAGTACTTTTGTTAATGAAACGTTTGAAATTAAAAAAGAGCTTTTTATATTTATTAATCCCATTAATTATTTAGAAGGTAAATATGAAACCGAACACCCTTATTATATAAATTAGATCTAATAAATTAATAAATAGCAGATCTAATGCTATTTAAATGTAACAAGTGTAGACACCTGTCATGGAAGACCAAGACTTAAGGGTAGTTTCCTGTGTTTTATATGTTTTAACATACTCTGTGTACTATACTGCTATACACATGTTCTGGCTTTGAAGGTTTTTTTTTTTTTCACTTAACTTTTTGTGAGTTCTAAGGACCTAATTAGAGGAGTATTTACCTAAAAGTCTCATTCCCACCCTTGATATTCCGCTAACCCCTCTTCAACGTCCATTCAATGTTCCAGTTGTTGATCATTACTCTTTTTTTTATTTAACATTGGTAGCGTTTTGTAAAGTTTTATTTATCTATATCTGCTGTTTAAAAAAAATCTACGACATTTCCGGGAAAAGAGAGAGAGAAATGCTTTATTTTAAAAAACAAAACAAGCAGAGCTGCCCAAATATATTGGGTTGACATATGACACAGCATACCGATCAATATTAAAATACATGAATATATAACTCTCGCAAGAATTTTATAATGTAAAACTTCCGAAATAATTTGAAATTTTATATTGTGTTTAGGCGATTTTTTTTCTCTATAGCATACACAAAAAATGGCGAACTTAAGTTAGAGCAGTTCTAGGTTCTTCAAAATATGAACTTGACATTTTTTTTTTTGGGGGGGGGGGGTGCTACTTCTGAACAGCGAATCCTGGGCCGTTCAGTAAGGCGCCCTTCAGAGTAAGGCCAGGTCTCAACTAAAAAGGACCCTTGAAAGGGGTTTATTTATCTCTAAAGAGCGGGCGTTGCGAGTGGGAATTTGATGAAACTAGGATAAATAAAGCTAATAAGTCTTTTTTTACAAAAAAATACGCGATGACAGTTCGATTATCTCTGTATCGTATCACGATACATATCACGGTCACTTTTTCTCTTAAAATAGTCCACGCCAAGGAGCCGTTGTTTAGAAGTAGTACCAAAAATATAATACAACAAGTAAATGTGATATAAGACAAGGTATGTTAGGAAGCGAACCATTTGTAGCACTAAAATATTGCCTCTAAGTTAGCAGGTCACGCGGCCATCTTTTGCAGACGCCTCTGAGGATTGTCAGAAATAGACGTTGAAGCAAGGTTGGAAATAAGTGGGTTAGGATGAGTTTATTGTAAAAGGATTGGTTGGAGATTTAGATGTGATGGATAGATCTAGCTTGGAACAAATCGGAGTATAAGGAACATTTAGTTCTTAATGATTTTATTTGGGACAAAATAAGGGGGGTTATGGATTGAGAATAACATAAAGAATAGACTTTTTTTCTAAAACTCCAGAATAGATCTATTTTAGAGCGGAATTTCACAAAAGATTCTATATAATATCAGTTAATGAAATCAACATTAAAAGATTAAAGAATTGTTCTAAGGTGTATGCATTGCTATTTATTTTCTCTTCATATTTATTGATTTTATGTACTTCAGGGACAACTATTTAAAGAAAATTTTTTGCTACAATTTTTTTTTTAAATTATAGTTTTGTAAAAAAAAAAAAGTTTAAAATTTATTATTTATAAAGCTATCTATCTATCTAACCCTGCTCCTGGGACACAGGAGAGTAATAGAGATCTATAAATTGGGCAATAGGGGTTTCCTATAGTGATGTAAGCATCTGTGAGACGATAGGAATTTATCTCTTTGGGACATCATTACTTACCTCAACCGGATAGTGCCTTAAATTATTAATTAACAGGAATTCACCTGGAATGGGGTCATGTAAGTAAAAAATACTGTGTTATCTATTTATTATAGGTTTCTTTTAAAATCGATTATTCAAACATCAAAAGAAAGAAAGTTTTTGTGAATATATGTTGTAATAAAATATTTCATACTCACTTGTTTAGATGTGAATAATTCTTTTTTTCCTTTCGGTTTCACTGACCTTGTATATCTTCTTTGACCCTCTGAACCAACCTGCTCCACCTCTGCCTATTTTGGGCCTCAATTTTCCAGTTTGCTGCATACAGTATCTCTGTTGATTCTCTCTATCCTTCTACTTTTTGGCATCCCACTAGGGATGGGATATCGAAATCCCAATATCTATAGAAATATCGGTCTTATATATTATCAATACTATTGAGAGCCATTGATTTCATAGATAAAATGAAAATTTAGAAAAACCAGTAATTTTGAAGTATACATGTCAATGTATTATATAGCACATAGGCGCATCTTTTTAGATTTAAATTTCCTCTTAAAAATTAATTAATGGAAATTTATGTTTTTTTTTTTATAAATATGACCACCACTTTTTTTCTGAGGCGTCACAACTTTTTTTACTAGCATATTACAAAAACTTTTACTCTGAATCCTAAGAACAAAAATGTTGGAGTCAAGTGCGGATCCAGTGGGTGGCCACATGGGTCTTGACGCCCAAATATTTTGGATTTTCAATTTTTTTGTATTTTTAAACGAATAATGCAATGAAGTAGTTACTATGCCCTAAACGTAACACTTTTGGTTGTTTAGATCGCAGTCCTTCTTAATACTTTAGTAAATAATCTCATTAAAAACGGTGCAATCAGCCACGTGATTATGAGACAGCTGGGTCATGACCCCCCCCCAAATTTCGGGCTCAATCCGCCCCTGGTTGGAGTTCACGGCAGTAAAACGTTGCAAGAAACTGAAGTTCTCTTAAGAAAGATATAACAACATAAAATAGGAGGGAAGTAGCAGGAAAAAAATAAATCTCTGTTTTATGTTTCTGACGCATGCGCGCTGTTCAACTCTAATGCGCACTACATTCTAAATGAGAACAGGCAAGATGGGTTTAATTTTTATTTGAATATCAGATTCTTAAACAATCTATAGATCTTTTCGAAATCTATAGTTATTTTTAAACTAAAATATGATAGCAAAGATATCGATAGTCGGTAATTGATCTGATATCTGATAAAAAAAAATGCCTCTTTTGAACAAAAACGTTAAACTTTATTCAAATGGCAACTTGTCGGCTCCTGCAGCTATACTCAATTCTACAAAAATGTTTTTCAGAGCATTACTTATAAATTTTATATTAATACTTTAGCATAACATTTAGATATTTCAAAATCTGATTAGTACCTACCATGAAACATAATTGACCCACTTTATATAACTAGAAACTATTATTGCTATTAATTACTAGTTGCTGGAAGCGTCTTTTTAATATTTATTTAACCCAAGTAAATAAAATGTATATTATATTTACGTCGTATTTAAATTAAGCATTAAAAAAGTTTGGTAGAGAACTTATATTTACAGGTAGGTCGGGTCATACACGCGGTACCAATTCCGAGCAAGTTAAGTTTTTGACTTCTACAAAACTTTGTATATACCAAATTTAAATAGGACGTAAATATAATATACATTTTATTTACTAGGTTTAAATAAATATAAATAAAGAGGCTTCCAGCAGCTAGTAATTAATAGTAATAGTATTTTCCAGTTACATAAAGTGAATCAATTATGTTGCATTGTTGGTACGATTAAAAAAATATAGATATGTTACGCTAAAATATTAATTTAATATTTATAGTAATGCTTATTTTTAAATGGTTTTAGGCTTAAGAATGGCTCCAGAAGCCGAAACGTTGCGTATTGAATAAAGTAAGACGTTTTTGTGAATAAAATCATATGAGAGAATAAATTACTTAAATTATTATTATCTCTTGATATTATAATGCTGGAATAAGTTTCTTTTTACAATATTTCAAACTAGGTATTATAATATTATTAGAAAAAATAAAACAAAAGAAATATTATTTAGTAGGGTGTTCCCTAAACTATTTTCTCTTGGGCTCTGCTTATCGCAGGCCTATAGGGCTTATTCCGATTAAAATAAAACTTATACCAGCACTGACTCGAGACTGCAAAACAAGTGGATTTAGCGGAATAATTCGGGGAAATATTACAGGATAAATTTTAATTTTATAATTTTTCGTTTCCGAAAATTATAAATAATTTTTTGATTATTAATATTTTAATTTGATTTTCTTAAGAATATACAAATACTCTCTGAGTACCAAAAATTTTGGGGGCAGTATTACGGAATAATTTATGTAAGAAAGGTATATCAAATAGTAGAAGTGACATGGAAAAACAACAGAATGCATGGAGAAGAATTGATGGGGAAGGACAAAAATAAAATAAATAAAAAATAAAAGACTGAACCTACAGAGAGAGTGGAATTATTTCAGGGAAACTAACCATACAAACAAGAGGAGCAAACAGTCGGGACAAAGAGGATAATTGAGTGTGTACTATGAAGTAGTCCCCACTTCAACAAGGCGCCGACTACCTCTGCGGGTATATGCTAAATAAAAATAATTTAACACAAGGATACTTAATGCCTTTATACCTTCATCGGGTTTTTTCTTTTATTTGAAGAACACTGCAATCTGTCTCATTCTAGGACATTGTTACAAAGATTAAGTAAATTATAAATAAATAAAATGGGATATAATGGGATATATATAGTTTTAATGTTTTATTTTTGTTTTTATGGCTTTTCTAGCAATTTGTTGTTAATCGATTGGTTTTTATAGGTAATAAGTTTTGTGTTTTATAGATATAAGCTATTTTTTTATACATACATAAATATATATTTTTACTAGCTAGGGTGCCCGGCTTCGCTCCGGTAGTTGTGTGGTAGTTTTAATACCAAAAAAAAATTAAAATTAAAGGAAATATAGAACAAAATTAGCATCTTCTTGAAAATTCGGTTTTAACTTGGTATCAATATTCTGTAGACTTGAGAGTCCGCCCTAATAAGGAACCCTGTCTAATTTACAGGGGGTTGAAAATGGTAAATGAACAATTAATTTTCCTGCAACTTTGTCGAGTTATGCTTCGCTTTGATGATTTCTGTGATTCTGAATCCTATAAGCGCATTCCAAGTAGTCAGAAGATGATAAGTTATTAGATTAAGGTTGAAAAATATATTATTTAAAAAACTATATTTCGATTACAACTTAAGCCCCGACTACTGTGATGGTCCTATTAGATCCAGAAGTTTAGAAACTACCGAAGATTCATAGAAACTTTTTTTTTTATACCTTTCTTCCAGTTCAATCTCCCATAAGATATCCCCCCCCCCCGTTATTTGGCCGGACACTGCACCTACTATTACAAAGTGAAAACCAAAACATAATGAGGGTACAATGTTTTCATCATATTTCTTTTTATCCTGAACTATGAGTGGTGATAAAATCTTATTGAAAAAATGTAATTGGAGTTAGTCATTTTGTCAACTGGAATGCTCATCATACATAGTAATAAAACAATTTTTCATAATTACATACAATAAGAACACTTCAAACATTTTATTTTCGATTTATAATCAGTCAATTCAGCTCTGCTTTTTTGTTTTATGTCTGTTTTTATTCGCTCACTGTACTACTAAAAAATGTTCACTCATATTGCATTAAATTTACTTACGTATATATTATATATTGATTAAATATAATGTGTTAATCAATTAACCTTCTTATGAGAAAATTAATTTTGTAAGGTATCCAGTCGGTTTTCTAATTGATATGTAAAATCATCATTTTATTTTGAAAGAAAAGGTGAAACTAATTATTTTCGCTTGATTTTTTAGTAATTTAAAAAGAACAGCTGAACAAATGCTTAACCTTTACAAATTGAACGGAATGAATGAACAATAAACATTGAGTAAAACACACCCTAGCGCTTCCTGGTAGTCTGCAGCTCGAACTAAATTTTTCATTCATAAACTCGTATGTAATCTTCTGGTCGGCTAATTAAATGGTGCGAGAGCCTTAAAATTCCAGTCCTTTTCTCTTCAATTTTACACCCTTAAGAGAAAAACGGAAACCTTCTCCGTTAGGGGTTATGTAGCAACACGCTGACATAACTCTACTAAACGTATGATGAGTCGTTTTTGAGCCTTATCGGCACGCACATTGTACAATTTGCTTTATAATATATATTGATTAATATAAATATATCAAAATTTTTCTTAAAGAGAAAAGATTGACCTTGACTCGCAGTCTCCTGGAGGGGATAGGTTAAGAGAAGGGATTGACTTGACTTGGACTTGTGCTCATGGTGGTGTAACGGAACACACCGTGCTAGTTAAATTCGAGTCCCGGCCAAGGCCAATCTTTTCTCTTCAAAATAAAAATATTAAAAGTGGTTACCCAGGATAAAATAATTGAATAAATATATTAATATTAAAAATTGACGAAATTAATGCAAATATTGTGAAATCGGGAGAAGATGATCGGTGAAGAGAAGGAATAGACTTTTTCTTTGACTCGTTTGTTTGCTTATATGCCTATTTAGGTGTAGAACCCCCAGGTCATCAACGCTAGAGTCTTTTCGCTTTGACCCGTATTCTTGGAGATGAGAGAGGCTAAAGAGTTCGGTTCCCAGCCAATCTTTTCTCTTCAATATATATAAATGATATAAAAGCAATTGTCTTTGTTTAGCAGTAGCAGAACCCAGAATAGTTTAGTAAAACATTTATAATCACTAGTTCTACATTTTATTTTGTTGCAAGAGGGAGAGAGAGAGAGAGAGAGAGAGAATTTATTTCAAAACAAATGCTGCCTAAATGTATTGGGTCGCTACAACAAAACATACTTATTACATGTTTCTGGCTATTTTTTACATCTCAAGTATAAATATAATTCAATAGAGTCATGCATATTCTAAAATGCAAATTTGCTTTTAACTTTTTTGCTTCATTTTTTGACATTTTCTCTCCATAGACCTAATCGGACATTCTTTTAAACAATAGACCTTAAATAGCAATTTAAATTGGTATGTAACAACAACATTAAAAATATTTAATATTAATATCTTGCAATAGCAACAGAAAAATAACAATAAAAATCCCAAATTAAGGTAAAATTGCATATAAAAATGTAAAAAACAAACAACCTTATATATATATATATATATATATATATACACACACACACATATATGTACATACATAAAAGGGTTATAATATAAAATAAAAATAAATTGGTCAGTTCTAAGTAAACCTCTTGAGGGAGAGAAAGAGATTGCATATGGATGACAATCCATGTGGAACGTCCTTCCAAGCCAACTAAAATTTATAAAGAAAGAAGTTATTACTCGCCGGAAGTGTCGCAGCGAGGAGGTCGTATTGACAAGACTGAGAAAAGGACACATCAGACTAATCCTAATCAGTAAAGGACCACCAACGAAATGTCAACTTTCTAACAACTGTAACAACATTCTAACAGTTCGTCACATTTTCCAAGAATGTCTTTTTTACATGCCGCTAAAATCATAATTTAGGGCTAAAATCCGATTTGACTCAAATCCTAAAAAACGACATAAACACAGTAGAATTGGTCCTAAAATTTTTAAAATCCAATTACGTAATATTAGAAATATAAAATCAAGTAAAATAAAAACCTGGTGTGAAGGAGTAAGAAATAAAGAAATAGAAAATAGAAAAAATTGTTAAATAAAATTTAAAAAAAGTAGTATAATAAATAGTAAAATAAAATAGAAAACTGTTATGAATGAGTAAGAAATAATGAAACATAAAAAATAAAAAATCATATAAACGGGAATAGATGATTGATTGATATTAGAACTACAATGACGTTGATGCAGTTTTACGGCAATAAAAACAAACAAATAAAAATAAATTAATTTTAATTTGATAAATAATATTGATGATTTAACGCATAGGGTCTCACTCCCCCTATCATGAGATAAGGGAAGGCCTTAGCGTTATGCTTACAGACTCATTTACATTACAATAATGAGACCCGTTTTGGATTACGGAGTTGAGCTTTGAGTTCTGCCAAACCATCTACTTCCTCCCGCATCTAATCTTTACAAACCAAAATCTTTCGTATAATCATCTAAACTACTCATTTTTTCTCTAACAGAATTATTCATAAAGACCTAAATGTTCCTTATGTCGCCTATTTGATTTGATCTAGATAAAAGAATCCAGAAAGGGTGCACAATAAACTTTTTACTCATGCTAACGTTCATGTTACAAATCTTTCTTTCTTTTCCATTTCTAATAATCTGAGATGACTGAGAAAAAGGTTGTCTCGGACATTCTAAATTGGAACGATTATTAGAGCGCTACAAATGGGCTGTTTCTATACAAGTCTATTAACATTTTTTTCCTGATTACTTTCATGTTTATAATACACCTCTTAATAAATATCAATAAACCCGACTTAAACAAAAAAAAAAAAAAAAATGTGAAAATTAAAGGATAGTTCAATAGGAGGATGCTGATTGCTTATTAAGCAGATTTTTACTTCAAAATAGTTTTAATTATATTCATTACTCCACCTCGCATGGAAATGAACATAATTATTCTTAGTGTTAATAGTTAATTATTATAATGAACACCGCTAATTCTTCATAAGTTTTTATGAACAATTGACTATACTTTTTATGCATATAAAAATATTTCACTGATATCGTTTATATTTCGAATGTATTATGGAGAAGACAGGTAAATATCTAATGCGAAAGACACGCATGGGTACACTGTGAAAATAATAATTAAATCATTTTTACTGTAGAGAGAAGATTGGCCACACTCGTGAACCAAACTCTGGTCTCTGCATACCGTCGCAGTGCTCCTAACTATTTATCTAAACATGGGCTCTATCCCTGCCATGTCAACTCTTTCTCTTCAACTATCCCACTCGCAGGTCGCAGCCACATTGCAGCGATGTGACTGGGGGCTGGTCAAATATCCAAATGATACGATGAATTGACAAACCGTCATAGACATTTGTTATGTTTTCAATAATTTTTATCTTAAGAGAAAATAGGTTCGATTGCCGGCCTTGGCCAATCATTTCTGTACTGATAAAAATAATTAAATGATTATTAAAAAATAACCACCCATCTATATAAAGTAAAATAATATTTTTACACTAAACCAATTTTGCACCAGGGATGCATTTTCGCATCATTAATACAATTTTTTTAGTTTTTAGGATATTATTACGAGATTTTCGTGTTTATTTCTGTTTTCGCTTAATGTATAAGGTTTTGTATTTGTTGCGTTTAGCCTCAACCCTTAATTGGTGTTTTATTTTTTCAATATTATATTTCTCGGTATAATACGGGTTTTCATAAAAATTTAAAGACCTTTTTGACGTTTTTTTTCATCGTCTTTCAATAAATCGTGTAGCTTTTCTTCTAAATGTTAGCCGGAAATCTAAATTATTTTTTTTAATTCAAAGATTGTTTAAATTTTCCTGAGGTTCCCGAAGGGCAATAATTTTTAAATTTACCAATCATCCATTTTGGACATATGTTAACATAGAAATTAAAAGAAACACCTATATTTCATAATATATTCCTATTCATAATCTTCGGCCCGGTAATTTCTGAGATAAGCTGGAAAATACCAAAATAGCAGCTTAATTTAATAGTATAGAATGCAGATATAGGATAAAGGTACACATGAAGGTAAGATACAGTTAAAGGTAAATACCTACGTCTGGGACGATACTGGTTAATATGCCCATCCTGATAAATTAACAAAAGACATACAATTAAAAGGAAATGCTTATCTATGATGGTTTTCTCATTGCTCTTGCATTGAATTTTCATTTTCTTCAGAAACAAAAAATGATAATATATATGAATATAGTTAATATTCTATGAGTAGACAAATATTTGGGCAGAGAAGAGCGTACATAAGGGGATGAGGCGGTTGACCCTAGTGCTGCACAAGGGTGCGCTTCCCTTATTGATCAGCCCACCGTTTCTCATTCCTATATTTTTCATAAGATAGGAGCGAGGAAGTCACAATAAGGAAATTAGTTGTTAGGACACATAATTATAGTTTGTTTGTCAAATCATTTGTGATAGATTAGAGAATGCGGGTTGATCAGTCAATTTTTAGTAAATCCGTTGCTATGTGATTTGGTACTGTAATACATTGATAAGACATGATTCGCCTGTGAATCAAAAAAACACATATTATTGTGTAATAAGCTAATTGCTGACTGTTTATGTAATTTTGGCTAATAATCTGTGAACAACAAAACGAATCTTTTGGCAATTTATGAAAAAAGTGGGAAAAAATTGCAAATCACAAATAAAAATTCTATATCTCTTGATAAAATGAGAATAAACGGATAATTCTTAACCAAAGGGTTTCCTTTATTATTGAAAATTATAAATATATACATTAGACCACTTTGGGCATTTATAATAATTTTTATCTGAATCTTTCTTCAATTTATTTAAAATTAGATATTTTGTTTGGTACTGAGCCGTCATAACAAGATAAAATGAACTAAATTCTTTATCTGCTGAATAATTAGGTTTCTCCGCATGTATAAGCCATTTTTTTCGCTTACAAGACTCAAAAATATTTATTATATGAAGGAAAATTAAATTAAAAACCTACCATTTCTTGGAACCGCAATAAACAAAAAGACAAATAATAATACAAGAAGTCTATTTCAAGATTTTATAAAAATTAAGTCCTAAAAAAATATGGGATGTTTAAGAGTAGTGCTTCGAATCATAAGATATATATACCACTGATCGACCTAATTTGATCCATCAAAGTTTATTATAACTTTTTAGTACCATGCACTCTCTAACGCTGTGATAACAAGTAGAACCTATTACCAATAAAAAAAAATTATGTCGTTTTCAATATTTTTTAAATGTTATATTTAACTTGGACGAAATTAAAGATCGCTATTATTCACTAATTTTACAGGCATTTTTGTTACTTCTAAAATATAGGGTAAACCGTACAGTTATTGGCACCCTTAAGACTACATTTCTGTGGTTAAATTAAAAAAAATACTTTTTATAAAGGGATCAAATAGAAACTTCCTATAGCTCCTCATTAAAACAATAAATTTATAAAGACTCAAGAGGTTTTTTTGGGTCAAAAGTTCAATAGTTTTACAATATGGCAATATTTATTGTTAAAAGTGCCAAATCTAGTTATTGGCACCCGGTGGATTTAATTGCGAAATCTTACCTATGGTTAATTTGTTAAAGTCTTACTTCATAGATGACTTAGAGGACCCTTCAAACATTAGATTCATGTATATCTTGTAATAAAATTAGGGCTTGTTTACCTATTTCTTTCAGTTAAAGTTGGGATGCCAATAATTGTACTGAGTACCAATATCTGTATGGTTTACCCTATTTGGTGTAATAATATAATAAATAAAGCGTAATATAAAAAAAAATTTAAAAGAGATTTGTCAAACTCTGTGACCCATTAATCCTCCCTTGTTATCCCATAGCTCATGAGCCAGTCTTAAAATGGTTATTGAGACTTGCGTGCTAAAGTTATGAAATCTTTATTTCGAAATATATTGTGTATTTCAAAATAGAATTGAATTTTCAGTGATGGGAGGGGGTACCCAGAGGTAAGAGAAGAGGTGGCAACATCAAGCGTGCCCCTCCTACCAAAAATTTCTCGTTCCCTACTTAATTTACGTTCTTCAAATTATTTGTTGTTATTATTATTATTTCTTATGTTTTATTTTTATTTTTTATATCTGACAGTAAGAAAAAAATAGTTTGAATCATTAATTTTATACTATTATAAATTGTCACACCGTAGACGAGTACAAAAATAATCTCATACGATAACAATATTTAAATCAAATCAAATTTAAAGCTACCATGAAACTGAATATTCAGTTTAGAATAACTCACTATGAACGACAATTGCCTCCATATAAAGGGAGCGGCTAGCCTAGTTTAAGGGGTCTTGCGTGAGGAACCCTATACTTATCACTATATTAAACTATAAATATAGTTTCATTTCATAATACCATAAACAGTTATGATCGACTTGCGATTTCGTAACGGCAATGGAGCATATTAGTCGTAATATAAAAGTACAGCAGTTCCTCACTAATTCGAACTAATAGTGTACAGGGGGTGTTCGGATTACCGAAAAATTCGGATTACAGAGGGAAAGTAGGGAAAAAAAAAATTCATGTAAATTTTATTTTATTAGAACACAAAATATACATATATACATATTAAAATATTTTTACTTATGTTAACAAATTATTTTTTAAAGAAATCAGTTATTTTTCTGTGTTGCGATTTTTCTAAACTATTTCGGAGTGCTTCATCTCGAAGATGACGAAGTAATAAAACTTGTTGCCATGGTACGTTGTTTTCGATGGCCCAATCAATGCAGTAGTTGAAATTTTTTACTGCATCTTCATGCTTCACAATGTGAACCACAGTTGACGGTCCCTCATCTTCAGTTTCCGATGGCTCCTGAACGGAGCTTACAATGTCATCATCTGTTTTTAGTGCTACCTCATTTTCTTCACTCCCCTGAATCCAATCATTCACTTCGTGTTCTTCGATTTCAACTTCTGGATAGACGGTCTTTAAAAGTTTTGATATTAAAACAAGGTTAGACCTAGTTGAAATATCCTCCGTGTCTCTTTTCCCCAACAGTTTGTTCCAAGATGCTCTAATAAGGTTTGGTTGTACGGAATCCCATACAATTGAATTAATTTAGAACTTATCTAAATTAATTAAAAAATAAATTTTGATAAAATGACAGAGGGAAAAAACCCCTGGGCGGCTGTTCGGACTATCGAGGTTCGGATTAGCGAGAGACTACTGTATATTCGGTAATATAAAATTATTTTATATTATTTGGTTGTCCATAAGTTTATAAAAATATGTGCATGTTAAAAAAAAAAACATGACTGGCTCATGAGCTGTGGGATAACAAGGGAAGATTAATGGGTTTCTGTATCATCACTAAAAATTCAATTCTATTTTGAAATAAAGATTTCATAACTTTAGCACGCAAATCTCAATAACCATTTTAAGACTTTAACGTTAGAATCTCAACTCCATTGTGAATTTCTCACTATCCTAGAATACCTGCAATTGAAGGAAAGTGACTGCCTTTATTCAATAATGGTCAATTTGCAAATATTACCTAGCAGTGCAAGACTTATATTATTGTATGAAATATAATATATATATATATATATATATATATATATAACGTTTTTTCCCCCACTCTTTGAGTTTTCTTGCTTATATTGTAAAAAAGAGTGCCTCTATATTTTCACATTATAGCGATGATTCTAATTGCGATAATGGTCGAACTGCGAGCTATTGTCCCTTTGTGGTATTGACAGGGTACGGACTTGATATTTCGCACTCTCAATGTAAGAATTGGACATCTGAAAAAAAACAACAAAAAAAAAAAAACAAGTTTTGGAAAAAGGAAGAAAACAGTTTTCAGCTTTGTTTGTTCTTACAAAAAAACTTGTTGACATGTTTCAGCTATAAAAATCATGTGAATAGATACTACGTAATATACTTTCAAGTAATTAATCCAATATTTTTTTAGTAAACTTCTGTAGATGTCATAGGATTACATTACCTGCTTTTTTTTGGACTAAAATCATGATTATTAATGAACTGTCGCAATTTTTTTTTGGTTAAGGATCAGATGAGGTTAAAGTTATTGATTACGACAGACTTGTTTTAAAGTAAAATTTTGAAAATTAAAAAAAAAAAACTAAAATTATTTTGATATGATAAAATAATGAATCGGAAAACGAATATAAGGAAATTAGTACAGTATCCTAAACCGGGGTGACTTTGCCCGCTTTACAACTTCAGAAATAAATAGCACCAACTTTTCGACTAAATTTCTAATGAAAACCGATTGTTTAATGTTTTTCATTAGTGGATAGCATCAGTGTCATTTATATTTTCATACTGTGGCTATCATACTCTTAAAAAACTAAATAAAGGTTGGGCAACCACTATTCTTTTTTCTGTAGAGATCAGAGATTTGTTTTTTGGGCAATCTCACTCCTCTGGAGGGTTAACAGAGCCAGGTTAGAGAAAATAAATTGTATTTGAGAACAAATTTAATGAAAAAAATCTATATCAATATTTTTTTTTCTAAAAAAGGATTTAAAAAAAGAGATAACGTGACTGATAAAAACAAAAAAAAAATCAAATTTATTTTCTAAAATCCCCCTACTTTCGTGTATAGGACATTAGAGGCAAGCCTCGTCCGGCCTTTCTGAAAACTAAATTTTTTTCTCTATCTGATATTCGGATGTTAGACACATTTATAAAATTTAATAACTTTCTCCCAAGTAATTGGAAATTACTAACTTTGTAAGTGACTTGGGACAGTTCCACAGAATGATCTGGTTCATTTATTCCTTTTGACAATTGTTTTTTCTTGTTGTCACATATGTAGTGACTTATATTGAAGAAATTATCTTTTTCATAAAATTGGTCAAAGTCACCCCGGTTAACGGTTAGTATTACAAAAGGTTAGCGTTGATAAAACTAAGGATATAAAACAACAATAATAAAAGCAATAAGTTCACATTTTTGATTGTATTTCTTCTGTTGTATATTTTTTACAATTGATGTTTTAATTATAAGAAAAAATATAATTTTATTTAAGATTAGATTAATATAAAATTTTATTTTAAATATTTTAATTTTTTAAAAATTGTATTATAATTAATAACCTTAACCAAAAAATCATTCCAATAGTACCAGCAAATGGAATACTATGACATCTAGAGAATTTTAATAACAAAAATGATGGATTTATTACTAGAAGGAATATTATTGATATGTATTCAGGATATATCTTTAAAAGATATTCTACAAAATAATATTGGTTGATTTGTATAGCTGAAAAATGAAACGTCAACAAATAGAAGATTTGGAGGAAGAAGTTCGAAAAAAATATTATAAACTTACATTATTTATAATATCTACAGCGCAAAGAGTGTTAAGTCCAAACTAAAATAGAATTTTTTAATTTGTTTTCTGGCGACTATGCAGGTTTATAATACTTTGCAGGGGATACCATGATGAAAGTTTATAATACTTTGCAGGGGACACCTTGATGAAGGTTTATAATACATTTCAGGGAACACCTTGATGAAGGTTTATAATACTTTGCAGGGGACACCTTGATGAATGTTTATAATACTTTGCAGGGGACACCTTGATGAAGGTTTATAATACATTTCAGGGAACACCTTGATGAAGGTTTATAATACTTTGCAGGGGACACCTTGATGAATGTTTATAATACTTTGCAGGGGACACCTTGATGAAGGTTTATAATACTTAGCAGGGGACACCTTGATGAACACATTTAAACATTCAGGTTGTTGATAACCTTGTAAAGTTCTAAATAAACTAATATATATATATGCTCAAACTCTGCAAAGGTGTGCAAACAATTTAAAACAATATTTTTCTTATTCGGACTTAACACTCTTTACGCTGCCATATATTTACCACATATATCATTTAGATTTTATATCATTTGCAATATTTCTCCATCTTAAATTTTTTTAAGTATTTATCGCCCTAAAACCCCCAATCCTATACTATCCATCTTAAAGACAATTTATTTTAGCTCAGTAATTTTTAGTTTTTTTCTTCTTTAAAACCAGTTTCATATGCTTTCATGACTATTGGCCTGATACACCCACTTTTTCTAAAGACTGCAAATTGTAGAAAGCCCAAAGGTATAAAACTCGGGAACTAAGTAAAATTTCAGCTAAGAGGCAAACAACCCACGCTGTTGAACGGCTTACGTCTTCTCTTAGTCCGCTTACCGCTCAATCCGATCTTCTGTTCACCTATAACGTATTTATCCCCATTAAATTAGAGTCTCAATTGACTATATCTTTAAGTAATCTTTTGGATTATTAAGCTGAGGAACTATTAATTACTTATTAATTGCAAATACGTCGTTACGTCTTAACTATAGTTAAATCAATAACATTATTGTGATCATCAGGAATCTACTAGCTTCACAAGTTTCAAAGTCTGATTCCTCACTTCCCTTTAATGGGTTCAACAACGGTTTACAACTAATAATAGAGTGCTGTTGGCAAAGATGCAGCAGACAGAAAACAGGAAATTAGTAGCCCAACATATGCAGAGGCAGAGAAGTAAAACGAAAGCGGGAAAAACATGGAGTGTTGTCAAGCACGATACAAGAACTCATCGGTTTTGAGTTAAATTATTATTAATATTAGAATTAGTCGATTTTACCTTGATAAAGATAGAAGGAATATCCATCCAATCAGTTATGGATTGTTTACATAAGGTGATTTCATATAGTGCTGATATTTTCCACATCGGTAATTCCTCATCAAATTAACACAGTGATGGACCTCACTATCTCAGATTTTTTTAAAATTTGACAGAGGTTTACTATTATTAATAGTAGACATGTCAGAAATTTCTCGCGCTAGCAAAATTTGCAGACATCTCAAAATTGAGCCAAAAATCTGGTAACATCGCGTATAGGAATGGCTGCAGTATTTTTCATGATCTACATAGAAGTATAAGAGAACTTTTCTTTTCGTTAGAAAGCCTAACGAAAACCAAAGTCGTTGGAAAGAAATATTGAGCAAGGCCTTAAGCTTTTAAAAATTCTTCGAAATTACTTAATTATAATTACATGATTATTAAATAACGTCGACAGTAAAAATAATTGCGTTTTTAATTATAATATTTTATCTATTTTAGTAGTTGCATATATAATGGGGCGACAGTCCCTACCTCCACCGAAATTAGTAATATAAAGAATAAAAAAAAATTAGGTCTCGTACTCAAAATTATTTTAATGAATTGTGCTAAACCGAAAATAAATTATCAAATGGCTAATAACATTATCCATTTGTCTTTTAGCAGTTCCCAGGTCACCATTGTGATAAATCGGACCACCACTCCCGATTATCACCATGGTCATACCAGTTACTTTCGCTATCTGATCTGAACAAGGCAGTACAAATTTGTCCTACAGAACCCTAGGATAGAAAGAATCTTTTTTTTAAACCGACTATAAAAATCTTGACTGTTCTTACTTTCGTAAAAGTGACATGAAATGATTTTAATGTGATCCCAATATGATATCATAAATAATAAAAACAATAACATCATCTATGATATCATCTTAATTTTTGTTGTCAATATTATTTATCAATTATGTGATGTATCCAGAGGGATTTGGAATTGCCTAAAACCTTCCTCAATTAATGGGCTTTCCAAACCATAAAATAATGCCCAGATGTATAAAAGTAGTACCTGTAATAGTGTGTTCAAAAGTTTCAACTATATTTTGTAATATATATAAATAAATATATATATATATATATATATATATATATATGTATATATATATATATATATATATATATATATATATATATATATATATATATATATATATACTACCATACTAATGTAACGTACTTTGCTTAATTTTTGACTTATTTTTAAATGTTGATCAAGCGGACATATTTAAGTAAAAGTTTATTTACGTTTTAGTCTCTACTAATAGTACACCAATTAATAATCACCTTAAATTCATATGGACGCGTAAGGAAGAAGACAGTCATAGGATCCTAAATTTTCTTCCACAGCACCCTTTAAAAAAAAAATTAAACGTAGTCAATAACATAATACAAAGGGCTATAAAACTACCGATTCAGATTTTATCGATGAACTCCCACTGTAGCATCGTCCGATTAGCCTTAGTACCATAAAATTATTCTTAGTAGCATAAAAGGACATTTAACAAACATATGTAATGCCTATGTAAGCAAGATGTTAAATTATTATTTTTATTTTTTTCTAGGCCACATTACGTAATAATTTTCCTAGAAAAAGAACGGTTTGGCAACACATGGTCATAAAACAAACAAAACCCGATTGAACGGGAATACAGCGTTATTTTTATTGCCGCACCTCCCAACCATATTCACTTCACGATTTTAATTATCGCATTTATGGGATTAATGAATTCCTTCAGCCATCGATGATTACGGCAGCTAGTCATCCTGTTTTTTGTAATTTTGTACTTTAACACGATATAGCATATGATTAGAGCTTTCGTGAAAGTGTTGCAAAATCTCTCATCGTGGCCTTTTAATCTAGTGAGAGATAAAAAGCAACTATTTCATTACTCCTTATCGAACGAACATATGCCTCTCCGATAAGCTGAGTTTTCCACACTCTGAGCTCATTCTAATAATGACGATTAAACAGGTGGGCAATTCCAAATAAATTCAACACAAAAAAAAAGAAAGACAATTTTGAAATTCACCATCTCAGATCATCTTGAAATTTGGCAGAGGTGTACTATTAGTAGAGACTAAAAAGTAAATAAACTTTTACTTAAATATGTCCGCTTGATCAACATTTAAAAATAACTCAAAAATTAAGCAAAGTACGTTACATTAGTATGGTAGTATATATATATATTTATATATATTACAAAATATAGTTGAAACTTTTGAACGCACTATTACAGGTACTACTTTTATACATCTGGGCATTATTTTATGGTTTGGAAAGCCCATTAATTGAGGAAGGTTTTAGGCAATTCCAAATCCCTCTGGATACATCACATAATTGATAAATAATATTGACAACAAAAATTAAGATGATATCATAGATGATGTTATTGTTTTTATTATTTATGATATCATATTGGGATCACATTAAAATCATTTCATGTCACTTTTACGAAAGTAAGAACAGTCAAGATTTTTATAGTCGGTTTAAAAAAAAGATTCTTTCTATCCTAGGGTTCTGTAGGACAAATTTGTACTGCCTCGTTCAGATCAGATAGCGAAAGTAACTGGTATGACCATGGTGATAATCGGGAGTGGTGGTCCGATTTATCACAATGGTGACCTGGGAACTGCTAAAAGACAAATGGATAATGTTATTAGCCATTTGATAATTTATTTTCGGTTTAGCACAATTCATTAAAATAATTTTGAGTACGAGACCTAATTTTTTTTTATTCTTTATATTACTAATTTCGGTGGAGGTAGGGACTGTCGCCCCATTATATATGCAACTACTAAAATAGATAAAATATTATAATTAAAAACGCAATTATTTTTACTGTCGACGTTATTTAATAATCATGTAATTATAATTAAGTAATTTTGAAGAATTTTTAAAAGTTTAAGGCCTTGCTCAATATTTCTTTCCAACGACTTTGGTTTTCGTTAGGCTTTCTAACGAAAAGAAAAGTTCTCTTATACTTCTATGTAGATCATGAAAAATACTGCAGCCATTCCACTGTGTTAATTTGATGAGGAATTACCGATGTGGAAAATATCAGCACTATATGAAATCACCTTATGTAAACAATCCATAACTAATTGGATGGATATTCCTTCTATCTTTATCAAGGTAAAATCGACTAATTCTAATATTAATAATAATTTAACTCAAAACCGATGAGTTCTTGTATCGTGCTTGACAACACTCCATGTTTTTCCCGCTTTCGTTTTACTTATCTGCCTCTGCATATGTTGGGCTACTAATTTCCTGTTTTCTGTCTGCTGCATCTTTGCCAACAGCACTCTATTATTAGTTGTAAACCGTTGATGAACCCATTAAAGGGAAGTGAGGAATCAGATTTTGAAACTTGTGAAGCTAGTAGATTCACTAGTAGATTAAGCGGTAAGCGGACTAAGAGAAGACGTAAGCCGTTCAACAGCGTGGGTTGTTTGCCTCTTAGCTGAAATTTTACTTAGTTCCCGAGTTTTATACCTTTGGGCTTTCTACAATTTGCAGTCTTTAGAAAAAGTGGGTGTATCAGGCCAATAGTCATGAAAGCATATGAAACTGGTTTTAAAGAAGAAAAAAACTAAAAATTACTGAGCTAAAATAAATTGTCTTTAAGATGGATAGTATAGGATTGGGGGTTTTAGGGCGATAAATACTTAAAAAAATTTAAGATGGAGAAATATTGCAAATGATATAAAATCTAAATGATATATGTGGTAAATATATGGCAGCGTAAAGAGTGTTAAGTCCGAATAAGAAAAATATTGTTTTAAATTGTTTGCACACCTTTGCAGAGTTTGAGCATATATATATATTAGTTTATTTAGAACTTTACAAGGTTATCAACAACCTGAATGTTTAAATGTGTTCATCAAGGTGTCCCCTGCTAAGTATTATAAACCTTCATCAAGGTGTCCCCTGCAAAGTATTATAAACATTCATCAAGGTGTCCCCTGCAAAGTATTATAAACCTTCATCAAGGTGTTCCCTGAAATGTATTATAAACCTTCATCAAGGTGTCCCCTGCAAAGTATTATAAACATTCATCAAGGTGTCCCCTGCAAAGTATTATAAACCTTCATCAAGGTGTTCCCTGAAATGTATTATAAACCTTCATCAAGGTGTCCCCTGCAAAGTATTATAAACTTTCATCATGGTGTCCCCTGCAAAGTATTATAAACCTGCATAGTCGCCAGAAAACAAATTAAAAAATTCTATTTTAGTTTGGACTTAACACTCTTTGCGCTTATTTATTGATAATAAATAGATAAATAGATAGATTTATATCGAGCAATTATTTATTTATTGACGACAAAAAAAAAATCATGATATACATTTGCAATCTTCAAATTGCTATGCAAAGTGGGCTGCTTCGACAGCATTCCATTACAGGAATAAAAATAATCTTAGTTGGTCTCGTTTTCACCGCTTTCATAGTCGTAATAGATTAATTGTTTGTTTAGGAATTTTAAATTTTCTCTCAGTTGGTTTATGTTATTAGTCGCTCTTTGGTGAAAGATAATGTCATTTTCCTTAGCTTGTTGTTTTTTTTAGCTTATTGTGGCATGTTCCAGTCCGTACGTTTTATATCTTAGTTGAATCAAAATGGTGCTTCATCTATTTTCCGTAACACTTTCGACTGAAAAGACTTTTTTTTTTTTTTATGTTGGATTTGTTATCAGAGACCCACAGTTCTAAGTCCTTATCGGTTTTAATAGGACTTTTTAGTTAAAGGATGATTTCAATCGTTTGTCAAGTATCATAGATAAAAGTCTATATTCATGAACGTCCGCAGGGGGGGGGGGTCAGTGGAGGGTAGCTACCCCACCCCCCTTGAAAATATGAGAAATAAAAGCTACGAATTGAACAAATTCGTATACGTTTACTATATGTATTAAGTAATATATACAAAAAATTAAAATTTAAATATCAATATTTTATTTAAGAAATTATTCCAAAATCCCTGGTCCCACTTTCCCGGTCATCTTACCGAAGTATCTTACCAGCCTGCCCCTCTAGAGGAAATCCTGCGGAAACCCTTATTTATATGGTCACAAATCATAAAGAATCATATTGATCACGGTATGAAAGCTGCTCTAAATCGTTAAGCTAATCTTCGACCTTGCTCAATTGAGATAGAGTTCGGGAAGCATTAAACTATGACATGAAGGGACCTTGAGACACTGCTTTGCGGGATGTAGATGATATGCAACGGAGTGGATGGATGCCTTTGAAGAGAGTGGATGATGGAAGAAGCTGTGGTGGCGGTGCGTACTCTTGTTGGTCTCAGATCGATACTAATAGCAGCCGGCCTGGATCCCCGGTTCAGTGCAGTACCGGTCGGTTAGAACCGGAAGTCTTCCTCCATTAAATTCAAATTAAATGAGTCACTTACTTGCAGTGTGACTGCTCATAAAGCGTCAATCAATTGGGCTCATTCCACTCTCAACATTAATTGGTACGTTGATTTTTTGGTTGACTAAGTTGAAACTGCTCTAACCTTAATGTTAAGAAAAAAATAGTTTCTAATAGTTAAGTCAAGGTGTCAATACTTTTTGTTAGCCATTAATAAAATCTGGTCTTGATATTTTTTTATATTTCATAGGTTTAATATCTTCAAATTGCTTATGAAAAAAAAACATCTTTGATTTTATATAAAATAACTTTCAACATAGTGAAAACACTGCCACAGGCAAAAACACTAGTCGCAGCTTAGTTTATAAAAAATAAAAATTATAGTCCGAAACTAGTCCTAGAGTCTTACAAAAAGTAAAAAAATTCTCTCTCTCTCTCTCTCTCTCTCTCTCTCTCTCTCTCTCTCTATATATATATATATATATATATATATATATATATATATATATATATATATATGTATGTATGTATATATTCAGTATTTAAAGTTTTCTATGGCCATTAAAAATTGATTAATCGTTGAAATCTCAAAGCTATTTTGAAGTTCAAACTTGTACCTTTCAAATCAAACAAACTCCTTCCTTCCTAAAAAAATTAATTGAAAATTGTGTTTTTTAGGATGGTAAAACTAAAAGATTTTCATGTAAATATGTTTCTCCACAATACAACGCCTATGATTTGAAAAGAACGAGATTGATTTAAAAAAAGCAAAGAATTGAATAGATGCTTATTTGATTCTTCTTTAAATTTAGATAAATATGTTCTAATTTTATCAAGATGTTAATAACTTTTGAAATTTTGTTATAAAAAGCCCTTATAATATTTGATATTGATATTTTTTTTATATGTGTGTGTTTATTATATGTGTATGTGTATTGTATTTTTGTTTATTATGTGTATTGTATTTTTGTTTATTATGTGTATGTTTATTATATGTGTGTGTGTGTGTTTTTTTATATAGGTATGAAAGACCTGAAGATACCTGAATGAACGAAAATTTGTTTATATATTTGATTCAATAGATAAAACTTGAATATCGATTTTTAAAATATAAATATTTCTCATTGTTCAAATTATTTATACATAGCTATATAGTTACATTATAGCTATATATATAATTACATTATAGCTATATAGTATGGTAGTATATGGGCTACAGTGACTGTAGTTTTTTAATTTCTTTTAATATCGACGGTTTGGTTTTAATTTTGGAAGATTTGTTTGTGCTGTTTAGAGATGGGCACAGGCGTTGAGTTTGCTCAATATAGGAAAGCGAACAAGCCTTGATTAGCTTTGCCGCATGTCCTACCCAGTTAACGAGAACCAGTTTCGGAAAGGGCAGAGAATTCAGAGTGCGTCAAATTTTGAGCAAAATTTAAGTTGTAACTTATGAAAACAAAGTTTTGTTTGATTTAGCTTTAATTAAGTTCTTAAAAACAGGATGGATATTCATGCCATTTAATATCATAAAACGGTATTATTATATATGAAATGTATTAAAAAAGAAGTTTAACAAGTCTATGTTAAAATTTTATTCGGAGTGGGCAGTAAGTGGGAGGGGGGGTAATATTGTTAGCTCTCCTAGAAAAAAATCCTAGTGCTTGACGAAGGACTCTATAATATCTTGCTGATTTACTCTTCGTAGTCCAACTTTACAATTACCCATCCAAGGAAGATACTTATTTAAAATCATTATAGAATTTATTCGGTTTTCAATGATGTATGGAATATTTTTTTTGGAAGGTGCTCGCTGCTCATTCTCTGTACATGGCCTAGCCATCTTATCCTTCCCTTCTTCATGGTGGCAACTATGTCTGGTCCCTCATACAAATTCTTCATTAGTTTTCATTCGTTTTTCGGAGAATTTTCCTTTCCCAAATTTTTTCCTTCCAAAAATGATAATGGAAGGGAACCCTGGTGGAAGAAGGGAGAGAGGTAGGCCGAGACTGCGTTGGCTGCAGGACGTAGAAGATGATCTTCGGAATCTTGGCGTTGTGGAATGGAGAAGGGAGAAGTAGTGGAGGAGGCCAAGGTCCTGCAAGGACCTTAGCGCCATTAGATGATGACGGAATATTTTTTTTTTTTTTTTAAATTTATTTATTGAAATTTACAACTGTATAATATAAATACAATAAGTAATTTAGTTAAAATCATTATCGAATCATTCGGAATGTTTTCGGAAATGTTTTCAATGACATGAAAAGGCGTATGGAGAAACTACCCATTGGTAGCAATCGAGTATTGTTTTCATTTGGTAGATCTCTAGGCCATCTTCTTTTCAGACGCCTCTGAGGATTGTCTGGGATAGAGGAGGAAGCAAGGATGGAAACAAGAGGGTTAGGATGATTAGAGAGTTTACCGTGAAAGGTCTGGTATCTGGATGGGGCCAAATAGGTGACATAAGGAACATTAATGTCTTCCTGGATAATTTTATTTGGGACGAAATAAGGAGCATTAAGGATTTCGGATTGTAGGGCTAGAGTAATTCGATGGTTTGGTGGAACCCTAAAGCTCGACTCCGTAAGTCTAGATAGTTCTTATTATTGTCATGTGGATTAATCTTTTATATTGAATTGGAAGTTTGGAGCGTTTGTCTAGTAAATGTTGTAGTAGTCGGAATCTGTGGGTTGTTTCTTGTCTTTTCAGTTATGTGTGACGATTACAAGTGAGACGTTTATCTATATGGATTCCTAGGTATCGGATCTGTTCGACGAGGATAAGTTGAATATAATTAAAGGATACTGTATGCCAGGGTGTTGAGGGTTTACGACGTAGGGTAAAGGTAATTTGATGGGATTTGTTGGGATTTACCTTTACTCTCCACTTTTGACATCATTTTTCTAGGGATGTGAGGTTTGATTATAAAGCCTGGGATGCAGCATTTGTGTCATTATTCACAGATGACACGCATCAACAACCCGGCCCCAACTAATGCAATAATAGTAGCAAAAATTAATACGTTCTAGGAACTTAAAAATATCAAAATATATAATGGAGAATATTAAAAAGAATTATATTTATAATTAAAAAAAATTTATTTCATAAAATTCATAAACATTTTGATCGGATTTGATATTTATTTTTTTAATTTTCGATTTCCAACCAAGCTTTTTTATTTTATAAATTTAATAATTAGATTTTAAGATAGATTGTATTTTGGATTAAAAAAAAAAATTACTAACTTTCCATGTATATAATTACAGTGATGCGGCTGGGAGAGAAGCACTGGGATCTTCCAGGGTCTTGCTTTGCCTTCCATAAGTGGGCTGCAAAGCATGAATCGGAGTTTCCCAGGCTGATTGTATATATTGTATATAGGTATGAATGTATGTTATTTAATTTTGGTGATTGTTATTTTATTTATTATTATGATTTTTTTTTCTTTTTTCTATTTCGTGATTTACATTTTATTTATTATTATTACTTTTTCTTTTTTTTTTTCTTTAGATTTGTTTATAGTTATTGAGTGAATGTGTCCATATCCAGTCTAATATTAATGCCCTCGATTGTGGCTTGTGATGTAAGGGATGCTTTGTTTGAAACAACACAAAAAACATTTAAAATCTAAAAGGAAGTATTGGATTAAATTAATCATAAATGGTCGGTTGTTCAGCCCTTGTTTTAAAATAAATATTTATCTGAGAAAATATCCAAATGCGAGATAAAAAGCTGGATTTAATTAATATTTATTTATAACACTGGGGATTCGTGGAAAAGCATTTAGGGTGTCGAAAGTAGGTCACTCATGTAGCTAAAGTACATTTTTTTCTGTTTATTATAATACCTTGTTATTTATTTGCAATTTTATCCTCATAAATAAAAAAAAAAAAAAAACTTATATGTTGTGTTGAATTATTAAAAATAAAGAAACCTCTTTCATTTTTATAATTTGTTTGAACCTTAAGTGTCCGGTTTTAAACCTAATTTTTGGTGTCACCTGTGCTGTAGTGGTTAACATAGACTCTTACTGTACTAAAGGACGCGGGTTCGCGTCCCGAGGTGGGCCTAAGATTTTTTCAACAATTTTTCAGTAAAAAATCCTTCTCTGCCGTCCCTCGGATAGGAAGTAAAATGGAGGTCCCGAGCCTGTACGATGTCAGGTACTCGTTAAAGATCCCTCCCTATCTTAACTATACCTGGGATAGGCACAATTTAGGACCCACTGTAGCATCGTCCGATTAGCATAAAGTGACGTTAAACAAACAAACCTAATTTCAATGACCTTATCTGTATTAGCAACAAATGTTCTAGTTAATAACATATTAAGGATATTTTTATATTTTAAAAATCAATTTAATACTCCTGGAATTCGTTACATAATTACTTTTTTCTCAAATCTGTGAATAATGAATAAAATGTATGTTGCTGTATAATTTTTATTTTAATTTTCTACAATTTTAGTTTTACAAACTCAAGAGTTGAATGATAAGACACAATTAAGATTCTGCGAAATTTTGATTTTATCCCCTCCATTTGCTTAATGTTTTAACAATTAAGTTGGTAAAAAAGTTTTGGATAATGAACTTTTATGAGAAAAAGGCATGGTAATGTGATGATACAACCAAGGATATAAAATTAAATTATAATAATACCCAAACTTTGCAAGAGAGGAAATAAAAATAAAAATACAGATTTATTAAGGTGGTTCTATATTAGCCGGCCAGTCAGATGATTTTTAAATAGAAAGTTCTTAAATGTGGATAGGGAGGTTGCATGTCTGATATTTATTTAGTGGGAGGGAATTCCAGAACATGGTGGAGAAAACGACGAAGGGTTTCTGAAATAGGGCAGATTTGTAAAGAGCGGTATTCAGGAAGAGGATGGAGTATTTGAATTGCAGTATATTTAGAAGTAGGGATGGCGATAGTTGGTGATACAATAATTAGGAACAGAAACTAAGCGTTCTTGCCACTTATCCGGCACATATTCCTTGAAGCACATATCCCGGTCAAGTCAATACGTTCTCTTCACTGACCCCCTTTGCCACCGATCTTGTAAATTTTTCGAATTACAGGGAATACAGGGGAATAAATACAGGGGAGGGTGGACTAATAAAATATTTAAAGAATATAAAAAAAAAAAAAGTAAGTTGACAAACCTTGAATTATATATATATATATATATATATATATATATATATATATATATATATATATATATATATATATACATATATATATAAAATCGTGGTCGTTTTAGTGCATAGAATATAAACAAAACAATAATAAAGCGCACTAAATCGCAGGTAGACCGGAAACAGCTACAGCTACCGAGTTTTCCCGAATATTTCTCTCCAAATAAATCCCCTGAAAGCTTACTTTATTAGATTAAACCTAATCCGATCCTCTCATCTATGTTTCGGTAAACCCCTCCAGCAATATAGCAATTATCTTCTCAAAGATTTCCTCTCTCTTTATTGAGGTGGCGGATCCACTAGGGCTGGAAAAGGGGAAGTTTCCCCATTCTATGGGTATTGCGAAAATAGAATGTATGAATGCTTCGAATATGCCCAAAAGTTACCAATAGTTGTGAATATATTGCATATAAAAGTAGGACATCTGAAAAAAAAAGTTTTGAGAAAATGAAAAAGACAGCTTGTAACAGTCTTGTTTCAGCTATAAAACCCAGAGTTGGGCAAAATGTAGTTACAATTACTAACTACTAACTAAAACTACTTTGGCAGGATTCTAGTTACAACTACTAACTACAACTTGTAGTTAGTAGTTAACAGCTGGCAACTACATTTTTTTAACTAGTAGTTAGTAGTTAAATTTTTCCAACTACCAACTACAAGTTAGAAAAAGTAGTTAGAATTTTTAACTACTAACTACAAATTGTAGTTGGTAATTACAATTATTGAACTACTAACTTCTATCCATATATGATGACTATCCAAATATTATTAACTTCGGAATATTAGTGCGCCAGCTTTGTTGAAGTACTGCTATCTATTTGGAAAGGGGACAGCGGGGAAAGAACTTTATAAAAGAAATTTATACATAGCATTGACATTTCTAAGTCAAATTTAACCGCAATATAAAAAAGTTAGAATTTCGGATATCATTCACACGGGGTCCAATATTATGTTATGGGGGACGATGTTTTTAAAAAGAATATTCATTTATATCATTTTAGGGGCGCGGGGAGGACGATCTATAAAATAGTTTGAATTCCAGATATCCTTCATACGGGAGTCCAATTTTATGTTATCGGGGACGGTGTTTTTGAAAAAAATATTCATTTATATTTTAGAGGAGGGGGGCACTATTAAAAAGATGGATTTTTAATTACAGGGGACATTGGATTACAGGGGTCCAATTGTATGTTATCGGGGAGGCTCTTATAGAAATAAATGTTCATTTATATTTTAGTGGCAGGGGGCTCTTTAGAAAATAGTTAGATTTTCCGATTTCTTTCCCATGGGGATCCAATTTTATGATATCGAGGACGGTGTTATGAAAAAAATATTCATTTTGTATTTTAGAGGAAGGAGGGGGGGGGGGGCACTATTAAAAAGATGGATTTTAGAATTTCTTTCACACAGAGGTCCAATTTTATGTTATCGGGGACGCTCTTATAGAAATAAATGTTCATTTATATTTTAGTGGCGGGGGGCTCTTTAGAAAATAATTAGATTTTCCGATTTCTTTCACATGAGGATCCAATAATATGTTATTGGAGACGGTGTTTTTTAAAAAAAATTCATTTTATATTTTAATAGCGGAGGAAGGAGGGAGCGCACTTATAAAAAAGTTAGTTTTTTGGAGTTCATCCACACAAGGGTCCTTCCTATATTATGTTATCGAGGACGGTATTTTTCAAAACAAATATTTATTTTGTATTTTAGTGGCGGGTAGGGGGGGGGGGTGTAACAATTTAATGTTTAAAATGGTAAATGAAAAATAATTCCCAAATAAACCCTGGTAATATTTTAATCATATTATTTTAACAAACAGGTATGAACCAATAATTAAAGAAAAACCCACATAAAAACATACAAAAGAAATCTAAAAAGTATAATTAGATCACATTCAAAATAGATATTATTTTCGTATAAACTGTTCTAGATAACATAATATGATGACCCTGATGTGAAAGAAATCCGAAAAAAAAATTCATTATCAATATTAGTGCGCCCACCACTAAAATACAAAATGAAACTTTGTTTTGAAGAATATCGTTCTCGATAACATAAAATTGTATCCCTTTGGGAAAAAACTCTGAATATCTAACTTTTTTAAGTGTCCACCTTCCCCGCTATTAAAATACAATTTGAATATTTTTTTCAAAAACAACGTCCCCGATAACATAATATTGAACCTCTGTGTGAAAGATATCCGAAAATTTAACTTTTTAATAGTGCCCCCCTCCCCCTCCACTAAAATACAAAATGAATATTTTTTTCAAAAACACCGTCCCTATAACATAAAATTTGATCCCCGTGTGAAATAAATCCGAAAATCTATTTTTTATAACGCACCCCGCAACTAAATACAAAATGAATATTATTTTCAAAAACATCGTCCCCGATACCATAAAAATTCACCCCTGTGTGAAAGAAATCCGAAAATCTAACTTTTTTTTTGTCCTCCCCCCCCCCCCGCAACTAAAATACAAAATTAATATTTATTTCAAAAACACCGTCCCCGATAACATAAAATTGCACCCCCGGGTGAATGAAATCCGAAAATCTATTTTTTTTATATTTATGTGATTCTGTTTTTGATTGGTTACCGATCAAGAGCCCATCAAACGAGAAAACCAAACAAATAATCTGTAAATAAAAAGAATGGCGAGCATGAAAATTAGTCCAGGACTGCTTGTTGGAACGAACCTTTCAAAAGTAGTTGTCTACCTTTGTAGTTAACAACTCGTTAACTACGAACTAGTAGTTGGTAGTTCGAGATTTCAACTACTTTATCTAACTAGTAGTTGGGAGTTAAGAATTCTAACTACTTTTACTGTAGTTGAAAAAAGTAGTTGCACATTTCTAACTACCAACTACTAGTTAGTAGTTGCTCCTTGCAACTACTTAACGAGTAGTTAGTAGTTAAAAATGTAGTTAACTCCTGGCAATAGTTAACTACTGCCCAACTCTTTTAAAAACCAACAAATATTGTATGGAATGTCTTTGAAGGTTATATCTTGAATAATCATGATATAACTCTCAGTAATCACTCCAAAATATTTGTCAAAACTAAAATTCATGTCACAGTATTGCTTTATTTGTTCCATCTACACTTGGTCCATCTTTTGAGTGAAAGTTCTTAAATTATTATATAAATCGGATACTAAAACTATTGCCAAAGCAGGTTTCTTCTTCTCGTCCTATTTTTAACGGAATTTGAATAAAGAAAAAAAACATATCTATAAGGCAACAATCTTTAGTAAGGGCTTTGATTTATCCAAAATCCACATAATTAGACTTTTTTTTTTTTGTATATAAAGTACCATTATAATTTAGTTGAGTTAAAACAATAAAAAAAAATTCTGCTCTGGCAACAATTAACAATGCAAGGGCAATGTTTTTGTCGTCAATTTCATGTTCTAATTATATAAACCCCATCACTTTGTTATTAATATGAAACAGCAACTGTCAATATATATTACTGGTACAATATGGATGTTCAATTTGAACGCTACATTTTGTCATTAGAAATAATCATAAGCATAAAGCGCTAAGGACATCACTATATGATTTATATTACAGATAATTGTCGAAAATTCGTTTATTCGTTTAAAACTATATTATGTAATGTATATTTATCTTATTTAAATATATACGTTTCTACATATCTATCTATCAATGTTGTTTTCCAGATTTAGGTTGATATTTTACATTTTATTGATTTTTCATTTAATGTTGATACTTATATTCTCCACCATATTAGCAATACGGAAGACCCGGGTTCGAATTCTAGCCATGACCAATCTTTTATCTTCAAAATAAGAATATTTAAAAATTATAATTATTTTTGGTTCTCATATTTCTGTTTTTGGTTCGATTTTCTTTCATAATGATGAACAGCGATCCCACATAATATACTGCCTTAA
Source organism: Aelia acuminata (assembly GCA_911387785.2). Lineage (NCBI taxonomy): Eukaryota > Metazoa > Arthropoda > Insecta > Hemiptera > Pentatomidae > Aelia > Aelia acuminata. The sequence continues at coordinate 110,142,309 of OU426980.1, forward strand.
AATACACTACATAAAAGATGTTTGTTCGGAGTAGGGCGTCCTAACGAGCCTTTTTTTAAATGTTATATTGTTCATAGTTAGTTGATAAATGGATATTTCCCCAATAGGTAAGTTTACTTTTTCATCTTTAAACGATTTTCAAGTCCATAACGCTTTTCCCATAAGAAAAATAGGGCATACAAAAAAAGTTCTATTAGCTTCACAAAATCCTTTTCGATGACGCCTAACTAGATTTTCGCCCATCTTTGAGAAATATAGAATTTTTATTGAAAATTCCTTTGCTTTCCTAGTCTGCTCGAACATTGAAATTTTAAGCTTGCGACCAGTCACATCAACTGCAAAGAAAGATATTTACTCCCTGACGTTCTGTTTAGTAACAGAAATTTTTATTATTTTGTAATTCTATCTATATAAATAAAGTATAAATAATTTGTTTGTTTGTTTGTTCTTTATAGAAATCCATACCGTTTGTCCTAAATTCTCCAAATTTCGCTCAGTGGTTCTTTGATACTAGGTGCGAACACCTGTCCATATTAAAATTGCATAACTTCAGCCAATCTCTAGGTCTGTTCTTTATTGTTATAAAAATCGTTTTGATCTCGCTTTACATTGGTTTTTACGAAATCGACCGTTTGAGTCGATAAAAGTCTTACTTTATAGATTTTAAAGATTTAAAAAATGAAATTATCTGAGTGAAACCGGTATATACAGCTAGTATCAAATAATATGATTATTTATATTAATTTTATTTTATCACAGAATAAAATAAATTTTATTTTATTTTAACATTACTTACAGTACCTTTCAATCACGAATAATTCATTTGTAGAGGGTTTTTTGTTATATTAGAGTTTTTATTGGTATTTTTTACATTTTTACTTTTGCACAGAGTTTTGTTAGAACTAAAATAATTAAATAATGTTTAATTATTATTACAATGAAACCCTTAATAAAGGACTAAAATGTATCCTCTTTCTTCCCAAACCCGTGAAACATAAAAGATTCTCTAAGCTATCAGTTTTTCAGTAAAAATTTAATTTTTTTTTAATTTGAAGTGATAAGGTTTTTTTTAAAAAAAATATTTATTTTTATTTATAACGCTTTCCCATTTTAATAAAAAGTATTTTCTTTACTTATAAATTACTATTACTTATAAAAATGTGAACGTCATCGACCCTTACTTTAAGCTTCTTCTATTGGACGTTGTGGGGGAAAATGTAATATAAAAGTTAAAAAAAAATTCTGTATCAAATTCAACACAAATGTGAATCAAAATTATTGTACAGTTTTAAAAATTTCTAAAGAAGCTTTAAGTTTTGCCAAATATATTGACGATTTTGCTTACTGGTGCAACGTTAGCGAGGGAATATTTATTTTTCTAAATTCCTATTTACCTAAAATAGAATGGCCTTCAGTCACTATTATTCATCTGCGTAAGTTACTTCTGAAACAATATATAAATACAGTTATAATATATAAATTCAAGAACTCTACAATCCACTAATAAACACAATACAAAGTTTGAACAAGTTTTGTCCACTAAAAATCATAATATTAGTAAGAAATTCTCCCACCCTCCCTCTTACCCCCAATCCCACCCATACCTATTTTCATGAAACCGATATAAAATCACTCTAAAATAGTGGATTAAAAATAATACAAAGTTTGAACAAGATCCGTGAACTGTAAACATTTTTTTTACCATGATGGGCAGATCAGGACTACTGTGCGATGTGTCTCCTAGTTCTTTTTCACGCCTTTCAACATTATAAAATTAGAAGGCTCTCTTTCGAATGTTTCCCGTATAATTTTCCAGTTTTATTTTTATGCTTTTATCCGCTCTACTTTCTCCTCTTCTTCCCACACCCTTTGAGCTGAATATCTTAGTTTCCTTGTACTTTGTCTCCACCTCAAACAGGAAAGATAACTTTTAAGCGTATTTCCTTCTTTGCAATATTTCTTTTTTCCTCCTGAGAATTTTTCTTTCCTTATACGAATAAAGGAAACCTTAGATAAATAAAGGCTTTTTCCTTGCTCATCTTTAAATATACAAAGAGGAGATTTCCATCCGCTTAAGGATCTCACAAAATGTAACACGCATTCATACATATTTCTAAATATTTTCTTTGTATGATATTCAACCAATAATATAACTCCGCTGAATATCTAACCCCCGTTCTTTAAAAAAATATATAAATAAGAATGTCTATCTTTATTAACATTATTAAAAGCAGTGTAACCTGAGGAACTATAAGTCTGGTTTCTAAGTTGTTATATATAAATCGATACTTATTTTTAAAAGTATTAAATTAATTAAAAAAGAGAAAAAATAATTCCGATTGATAAAATATTTTTTTTATTTAATAAGTATTCAATAACTACTTTTAATACGGGTTATAAAAAGAATAAAAACATCTCACTTTCTCAATCTCTTTGTATGTTAAGGATCTTTATAATTGACCACCTTTATGGCGATAAATTAATTAGTAATTATCATAATCAACTTTTACACGATATCATTAACTACAAGCGGCAACACTAAGGGTTAATTCGTAAATTGCATTTCCTAGGTAGTGGGTGGCCCCTTCAAGTTTATGAAGAGGGTGAAATATATGCTACACAGCCCTTATTCAATTATCGCTAACTTGCCTTTTCACTCCCTTCCCCTAACGTGACTTAATCTACCTAACAACCATAGGACTACGTCGAATGGTTTTATATATATATATAAATATATATATATATATATATATATATATATATATATATATATGTATTGGTTATGATAATTACTAATTAATTTATCGCCATAAAGGTGGTAAATTATAAAGATCCTTCATATGCAAAGCGATTGAGAAAGTGAGATCTTTTTATTCTTATTATAACCCGTAATGAAAGTAGTTATTGAATACTTATTAAATAAAAAAATTATTTTATCAATCGGAATTATTTTTTCTCTTAAATAAGTATCGATTTCCTGTATATAATAATCTAGAAACCAGACTTATAGTTCTTCAGGTTACACTTCTTTTAATAATGTTAATAAGGGAGAATTTGTGTTTATTAGTGGATTGTACAGTTGTTTTATATAGGTTCATATTTCATTTTATATTAACTTATTATGTAAAATGTTTAATTTATAACAAGAAGAACTCTTTTAATGCTCTTCAGAATTAACTAATACTAAGAAATCAGTTAATAAGTCATCACTAGAGCATTTGTGAGTATTAGGTACCTACATTATTTTTTTATAATTTAAAACACAACATTTATATATTATACAATTAAGAACGAAAAAAAAACATATGTGCACATTTACATAAGAATATAATAAGAATGTTCACTGGTAATAATTTGAAGTTTATACATCAGTGGAATAAAAACAACAAGTTTTAAAATACACATATTGAATTGAATTATATAAATTTAGAATTTTAATATTATAAATAAAAATTAAACACAGAATATTTCATTTCCCTGTAATTAGTGATTTATTTACAACAAAATTAAAAATATTTTATTCATAAGTACTCTAACTCAGCAGAAATTAGGATAACAAATATCAAATTAAAGGAAGGTAGGTAGCGCACACTTCGAGCCGGCCGTAACATGCTTTATCTCTAAAAACTCCCCTTTTCCTAATGTTGCTGAATCGTGCTGGACGTGAAACTTATGCCAATCGAAACTCAGATAGTTTCTGTAACGTGTAGTGCCACAACCATCGTAAACACTTGCAAACAAAATTGTTCCCCAATATGAGGAATAGGTGACCAAAATTGTTTACTTTAAAAAATAGTTCATTAAACCAATGGATACAGAAATCATTTAGATGGCTGTATATTGTATATGTAATGCACATTCAAGGTGACATTAGTAAAAATTGATAGAAATTAACTAGCGAATGATACAAACATCGGTTAACGGGCGGCAAAAAGAGCGCGGATTGAGATGCCAGAAACATACAAATTTGAAATATTGTATATTCCACCAAGTTTATTCTATTCTTGTTTCAACTATATTTACAAAGTACAGCATTCATATAAAAACAAAAAAAAAATTATTTGATCCAGGAAAAAAAAGTTGGTTTTGGGGATTTTTGCACCATAATGCGTGAAACGGGACCACTGTGCGTCGGTTAAAACAGGAGAATCGTTTTATGGGCTAGGAAGGGGATGGAAGAATTAGTATCGCTTATATAAAATACATGGGCTGGTCAACAAATTCCCTCTTATGTTTGGCTATTCGAAAGTTTGCAAGCTATTTACTTTGTTTCGCAACAATCGAGGAAATCTTCCGAATACTCCCTGTCCGCCTGATAGCAGACGGACATCGCCACTGTCTTTTAAATTTTCTTTTTTTGTTTTTCTCTTCTGTCCATCTAAAATTTGAATTAATATCAGTAAAATTGAACCACCATCGAAGCAATGGAACAATACTGCGTAACACCTTTTTGTGCATTTTTTTTTTCGCACTCCTAACGGCGGACAAACACCTTTTTTACAAACTATACAACCGTTCATTTAATTTAACAATAAATTTCATGTCTTTTATCACAGCGTTTTAATTTGTACTTTTTCACTAAATGCGAGAATTTAAAATAAAATATTATAACTAAATCGTTTTTATAAATAATAGAAAGATATCTCCACATAAAGTAAATTTCATAAAAAAAAAAAAAAAAAAAAAAAAAAAAAATAATAATACTTATAAAGCTTTTATTTTTTTGTAATATAAAATAGTAAAATTGATTAAAAAATATATATTTTTAAACTGTAATCGTTTTATGATAAGAGTGTTTTTAATTTGTAAGGCCTGATATGATAGGTATGGATAAAAAATCATGATAATTAAATAAAAGAAATGTTCATGCTGAGACATTTAGCTTTTAGTTTTTGCTTTTTATCGTTATATCGGAATATTAGGGGAAAGCCTCATATTTCGATCAATACAGTTAAAACTTACTTAGTAATTGACCAATTATGGTAATATTAAGGTACGGTTGTGCATAGAAATAATTGATCATGGTTCGTATCGGTAAAACTGGAGTGAATAAACTACGAGCATTTTTTAACAAACCCGTTCGAGGCCGAACCGTTTACCTCTTCTAATAAAAATTGCACTCCATTGCAGATGAAATTTTTAGATGTGTTTCGTAAAAGTAACTAGATCAGAAAAATAATTTAGTGTTGTTTGAGCTCGATGGAACTTTTATTTTAAATATTCACCAACTGTTTATTTTTCTTTTTTCTTCTCGTTATCAGAACGTAGAATACCTTATATCTGCACCTAAAAACAAATGATTAAAAAGGTAAATTGTTTCGAATTTTCTTTAATCTATGATAAAATATCTACTATATTTCAATTCCATTTTTTTATCAATGAAAATAAAGGCACTGGACAAAAACTAACTTCCCGGTTGTATTAAACATTGTTTAATACAACAGAGAAAAATGTTTAATACTCTATATACTATAGTAAGGAAAAGTATTGCGATCTTGAAAAATTGACAACCAGTTTTCAAATTATGAAATAGTTGAAATAACCAAACAAAGGTACCGCGAAATATGTCTGTGGGTGTGAACAGACCAGCTCAAAAACGATTTGTTGTACGAAACTTGAATTAGGTATTCGAGATAGGTATATCCACGGGTGATCCCAACGAATTTTTTCTCTTTACAATTTCTTAAAAACGGCTTTGATCAAACTTCTCATGTTTAATCACATTATTTAATAAGAGGTAGGTTTTATCATCATAGAAATGATAGAGCTTAAATTGTAATGGAAAACAGCTTTCTCTGTAGCTCATTACATTTTGTTTATTCGTTAATTTGAGTAAATTACAGTAATATTATCCATAGCAAGAAGAAATTTGAAAGTATGAAATATGAAAGGATTTAATAATAAAATGAAAGAGAAAAACGATCCCCCCTCCAATAAAAATTCGATTTGGGAAGCTTGACATTATTACGACTATTACCATTGGATTCCTCACCAGAAAAATTCATAAAATAATTTTTAAATAATTACGAATTCAGGCACAGAATCGCACTAAAAGCAAGAAACTGATTTATGGCCGTCGCAAAAAGTTGAGCTTTTTCATATTCTCTAGTTTACTTTGCACCCGACGATATATGTACGCCTCTGTATGGGCCCAAGCATATTTCTTTTTCCGGACTAATGAGAAGATCAGTTTATTATTTGACTATTCATGGACTGAGAACAAAAAAATTAGGAATATAGTTTCTAAATTCAAATGACGGTTTTAGGATAAACGTTCCCTCGTGAAAATAATTGGAAATTTATCACATGGTTCCATAACCATCCCTGTTGTATTATTAAAAATGTTGTTTTATTTACGAGCTCAAATTAAACCAGCATCATGCTTTGTTATGGTGGTATAGATTATTTTCTTTTTTTAAATAGTCACCTTCATAAATAAGCTAAGTTGATTATACATTTTTAAGTTCAATTTTACTTCTAATTTTTCTAGCAATTTCTGAGTATATACAGGAATGGCCGATATTTAACTTAAAGGGTCAACCAAACGAGGAATGGTTCCCATTTGTCTCTGCTGTAGAAAGGGCAATTGGTGGTCTGATAGAGTCGGGAGGGTGGCGTAGATAGAAGGGAAAACTGTCATTCTTCTTCCGGTCCAGTTTTATCGTTCTTTTTCAACTCGTTCAGCTTCGCCTCCATCCCTCCCCATGATCTCAAATAAAATCATACTCGATAAACTTAATTTCTCGCTCAATAATTTTCTATAGCTCAATTATCATTGTACTAAGTCATTACTATTTACAGAAACGGTAACACTGCACTCCGATATGCGTACGTATATATCTTATTTAGGAACCGAATAACAGTGAAATTGATTGCCTAAAATAAATAATGTAGGAATTCTAGTCCGTGCCAATTGTTGTGAGTAGGAGTTAGCAATTCAGCAGACCATGAGAATATTTAAGAATGGTGGAATATATTTGACCGTAGGTACAAATTAAGTGGAAATAGTTGGGGTGCGGTCAAGATAAATAAGACGCATATGTAGGTTTTACATATCTTACAGTGCTGACGTTTCGCCCAAATTTTAGGTCCTCATCAGAGCTATTCGAAAACAAAAAAGACATCAACAAATAAGAGAAAATATATAAAGAAGTATCAAATATATGTGTATTATCATATCGAAATTAAATGCCAAAAAAAATGAAATGAAAAAAACAAAATACTTTTACAGCTACATCTCAATATTACTTTAAATAAACTCAGATAAGTTATATAGATTTTGGTCTTATATTTATTTTATCATGTATAATCTCCAAAAATTATAATCTCATCCTTTTTTAAAAATACATAATTTTTAATTTTATTTATTATTTGTTGTATTTAATTTTGATATGATACTACACATATATTTAATAATTCATTATATATTTTCTCTTATTTTTTTTTCAATTTTTTTTTTTTTTTTTTTTATGGGGACCTAAAATTTGGGCGAAACGTCGGAACTATAAAATATGTAAAACCTACATATGTGTCTTATTTATTTTGACCGCCCCGCCCCCAACTATTTCCACTTCATTTATAACTAAGGTCAACTATATTCCACCATAATTAGATATTTTCTTGTTCTGCTTAGTTAGTAACCCATACACGTATATTTAATTTTTCTTGATATATTTTCTCTTATTGGTTTTTGTCTGGTTTTTCTCGTTAGCTCTGATTAGGGCATAAAATTTGAGTGGGAACGTCGCACTGTAGGACGGTGGCAAATCTAGGTGGAAATAATTATGGAAGTGACTTATTTCATTTTAATTTTTCTTTGCACCGTAAATCTAAGATTTCTAGATTTTTCGTTGTTTTTTAGGGCATTCTTGAAAGAGAAGAACACAAAGATATATGAAATCAACGGCACATACCGCTACATACTCTTAAATGACTAACTGCCCTTATTTAGTCACATTAAATTTTAGATAATTTCCTGCATCAGGAAAAACGTATATACAAATTCGTCTATAAATATGGTTGCAATTTGATGATAAACACGTGCAATCTGGATATAGCATGATTTTTTAAATAATTTTTTCCATGGTTTGTGTTTTTATTCGCAATTAGTATTTTCGCGTTTGAAAAATCGTTCATTTATTCCCACACAATATTAGAAACAGATATTTTTTCACTTAAAGTGATCGAATTCCCCTCCCAGGGTAACCGATGTTCTGTAGGCAAAGCTCATATTTTTATTCAGAAATATATATTTTTTTAAACTACCTAGAAAATTGGTGAGCGACCAGTTTCCTCCAAATAATGTAATTAGATGTCGATATTGGCGAGACCGGGCGTAGGAGTGATGTACCTTCCCCGTGTATCCCATCGAGAATCGTGGTGTGGTTTTCCAGGACAGCAGTAGCCGCCCGGAGGTTTGGCTCGAGGACTGTATGCTTCAGGGAAAGAAATATAGGTCCTCGAGGTCTGCCGACTCTAGGCTACCATAATCCTTGGACCTAGACCAGTTTGTCACTGTCCTTGAACCCGAGAGAGCTGACGTCATCGGTGGGAAGGACACTGCCAAATTGGCCCCAATGGGGTTATGGAGCTATAGGCAGCCTGCCGCTGCACTATGGTGACCATGGTAGGTTTGGGCTACCCCCTCCAGGTTGTCTGTGCTCCCGCAAGCAACGCAAGAAGACCACACTGTGCGGCAAAAGGTCTCATTAGGCCTAATACGCAAAAAAAAAAAAAAAAAAAAAAAAATTGGCGAGAGATAAAATTGTTTAAGAAATTTCTCCTGTACTGCCTAATTATTTTTTAAACATCTTAAGAACCAAATTTCTGCTGCATACTATGCAGATACTATTGAATCGAATAGGGACATTTTAGTTTCTAAAGTAAATACATCCTTTCCAAATAGGACTTTAATACGTGGAATAATTTGGTATGATCAGGGAAACAACAAAGGGTTACCGCCTCTAAATTATTTTCTTGGTTTATGTACCTGCCCCATCCACCAGTAATTGGAAACTATAAAAACTTTTTGGATATTACATACTTAAGTAACCGATAAGAAATTTATTTGAATGGTTGTTAATAATGGAGGTGTTCTCCGTTCCACCTAGATTTAGATTCACTATTTTAAAAGAAACATCGCCTATCAATTATATGTTTAATTGAGAGCTTCCTTTTATCAAAAATGAAATAGCGGAATCGGGAATAAATTATTACTTGCCATCGGTTTCCTTTTAGTTCTTGTAAATAGATAAATATTTGTTTTCTCATCCCAGAGTGCCCTTTTCAATTATATATGAACAGTTTATTTTACTTGAACGGAATGCAATATGTCCCTTTAGGACCAATCTATGCTAAGTATACAAAGCTGTATGTTCCCTGAAGCACTCGGCTTCAAAGGAGCAAAACCATATACTGCTCGATCTAAATAAATCTGACCTTAGAAGTAAAGGTCGGGTCACATTCAACAGACTGTATCATTTCTTTGTAATTTTGAATTAATAATATGTCCACAAAACTTTCATATTTCTTTCTAACCATGACCAAGATATTAATAATGATGAAATATTGCTGCATTCTGTGATTCATAATCACAGGTGTGATAGCATGTTTTTTATTAGTGGAAATTTAACTTATTAAATAAATAAGGAGAAAGTCATGTTACCCCTAGAGAATTCAGAGATATTAAAAAAGATTAAAGTCTTTTATTAACGGGAGATAAACTTATTAATTATTACACACTATTAATTTCATAAAAAAATTATCGCTGTAAATACTGAAAAAGTTATAAGTAAAAATTTTTACGCGTCTGGAGTTTACAAAAATGAATAGTTCTAAAGTTATAAAATACGACTTCTCTTTCTATCTAATAAAAAAAGAACATCACGCTAAAAAAAAAATAAAATTCGGAGGCCAGTATTGGCTTGGTTAATTAATATTATGGGTCATCAGCCGTTAAGGACAAATGTAAATAAAGTTTTATCAATGAAAAATTGGTATGATTTCACTGATTCTTATAACAAAAAAATCTGGTGCGTGCGCGCAACACACAACTTTCACTTACCAACTTACTTAGATAAGAAATTGACGTGTTTTGTTAAATATCATTTCCCAAAGTCACTCATTTTTCTACATTCATATCTTATTTTTATTAATCGTTAAAGCCGTTTACGAGTAAATAAAAAACCCCGTGAAAATGATACAAAATTTATTAAGTAAAGTCCCCCCTTCGGTTGATCAATTTTGATGAAATGTTGGCTATCACATATTTGGCATATACATACATCAAATACCCAGTTTGGTCAAAATCGTGAAAGCCGTTTTTGAGTAAATAAAAAAAGCACGTAAAAATGATACAAAATTTATTAAGTAAAGTGCCCCCTGCGGTTGATCAATTTTGATGAAATTTTTACAGACCTATCTCGGGTATATAAATAGATCAAATACTAAGTTTAATCAAAATCGTTACAGCCGTTTTTGAGAAAATCAAAAAAACACGTGAAAATGTTACAAAATTTATTAAGTAAAGTGCCCCCTGCGGTTGATCAATTTTGATGAAATTTTTACAGACCTATCTCGGGTATATAAATAGATCAAATACTAAGTTTAATCAAAATCGTTACAGCCGTTTTTGAGTAAATAAAAAAAACACGTGAAAATGTTACAAAATTTATTAAGTAAAGTCCCCCCTCCGGTTGATCAATTTTGACGAAATTTTTACAGACCTATCTCGGGCATATAAATAGATCAAATACTAAGTTTAATCAAAATCGTTACAGCCGTTTTTGAGAAAATAAAAAAAACACGTGAAAATGTTACAAAATTTATTAATTAAGTCCCCCCTCCGGTTAATCAATTTTGATGAAATTTTTACAGTCATATCTCGGGCATATAAATACATCAAATACCCAGTTTGATCAAAATCGTTAAAGCCGATTTAGAGTAAATAAAAAAAACACGTGAAAATGTTACAAAATTTATTAAGTAAAGTCCCCCCTCCGGTTAATCAATTTTGATGAAATTTTTACAGTCATATCTCGGGCATATAAATAGATGAAATACTCAGTTTAATCAAAATCGTTAGAGCCGTTTTTGAGAAAATCGAAAAAAACCTAAAAAGTTATTAAGTAAAGTACCCCCTCCCTTTAAGTAATTTTGATGAAATTTACGCTGTCACATCGCGGACATATACCTACACTAAATACCTAATTTCATGATCGCACGGTTTATAGTTTTTGAGTTAGTCTGTTCACACACACACACACAGACACACAGACACACAGACACACACACACACAGACCATTTCGCGGGACTTGGTCATTTCGACTCAGGGGACCCCAAAACGTGTATTTCCGTTGAAAACCGGAAGTCGAAAATTTTCACGATCGCAATACTTCCACTTACTATATATTTCATATATAGGTAAGTGAAAGTAAAAAAAATCAGGGCACATTTATTAATGGTATTAATACTATCCGGCAATCAATTAGAGGTTAAATAAAACACAATTAGTATTAAACAGCTACCCTCAATAATTCTGGGCTTAGTATTTTGCGTTTTCATTTTTTTTTTAATTTTAATTCAGAGAGCAGGGTAGCTCAATGGTAAGGCACTGTACTTGTACTACTGTAGTCATCAAGGTCCAAAGTTGAAATCTGCCTTAGCAGGATATCTTAATATCCTGTCACAGATCGTTTCTGGGGCTAAAAGATCTTCCTGAAGCAAACCTTGCCTCTATATAGTGAGTGGGTACTATTAATTAAAAAAGAAAGCGAAAAACTGGCGGTTAAGCGTAATATCTTTCAAATCACCTTCTTGCATGACCGCTGACCATGAATAATACTTTCTTACACAGTACTGCAACCAAGATCCTTCATGGGTTGTTGTTGCACATTTTTATTTTTTTATTTTATTAGTTGGACGAATGAAAAAAAAAAAATGGTTCCTCCTATGCAAATTCCTCTGGCGAATTTAAACTATGTAATAGTTTAAATAAGAAAAGAAGAAGCATTCTCTAGTGAAAAAAGTTGATATGTATTATAAAGTGTGTAAAATGTTTTAAAGGGATATTACTTTAAAAAAAAAAAAAAAAAAAAAAAAAACGCTGATCACTATTACTATGAAACAACCTATGAAACCAGCAACTTTCCCTAAAACTTGTTGGTTAAAAATCAATTCTTACCCCTTCTTGTGTGTCCATAGTAAATTAGAACAAGTATTTCCAAACTTAGCTCTTCAAATAATTTTCTACGATACTTTCATACGAAAATGAATAGTAGGGGAGAGCGGGGTTGGTTGGCAACAATTGTGTAAAAAAAATCTGTCTAAAAGGGTAGACTTTTTTTTTACACAATTTTGATGCAAGAATCATGTCGATATCATTTTTCAAACTCTAAATATAAATTAAGTAGTTTAATGTTATTTTTGTTTTTAGGGTTCTAGTGCCCATTGAAACGAGCGGCAAAATACATTTCTAAATTATTTTTACAATGAACCTAAAAAAAAAAAGTTCATTGATTGAGATTCGAGTGATATTGGCCGTTCTTCCAATTGTGAGTTTTTTGCCGCGTTAAAGGCTGATGTTTTGGAAGACTGCACCCAATATGATCCAATGTGACACATAAATTAAATTCTTTATGTCAATGATGCCGATTCTGACTTTACCGATAGTTGCCTCTTTCTACCAAATATGACTGAAACAACTTTCTACCTTATTTTATTTTGCCTAATTTTAGTTGCTTGTACCCTAGGTTTTCCTTTGGATTTACGGAGAAAAATGTAGCAGGGACTCTGTACAAAGGCTCGGAACCCATCATTAGGCCTTCTACTTATCGTAGATATTTTTGTGTGATTTGAAACCCTTTTTTCAGAGGGTTCAAGTAACCCCTTACTGGTCCAAGCAATCTCTTAGATCCTCTCTGCCTCTATCCCTCATTCTCGCTCACCTTCCAAAATACAATACTTTATACGTGGAAAAGATTTATCTTGTCCACCTGGTGTAGGGGGCAAGGGCCACTGTACTGTCTTATACTGTAAGGGCAGTGTTTTTGCGACTTTTTTTTGTTTCCTAAAAATATCTCTGAGACATTCCATTCGTTCTCTTAAATTCTCCGAGCGTTTTGAAGTACTAAGATATAAATTTCATGTCCCACACATTTTACAAAAAGATACAAAGAATATTTAAACAATAAAACCTGGAATAGATACGTATTTTCCTTTAAAATACCTGTTACACATCTTTTAAAGGAGAGGGAAATACCTCTATTCCAGTTTTTTTTAATCCGACTAGTCCTCTACAAATGGAGGCATTTTTTATTGGAAGAAAATATTGGCATTTTTAAAATAATAAAATGTGAAAAACAACGCAATTTTCAATGTGTTGTTTTTTTTATTTTAATTTTTTAGATTTTGTGTTTGGAAATTTGGTAATTCGTGTTTTTAAAGGAGATAAAAAACTTCGAATACTGAGTGATTTCGGTTTAGGGTGACTAGAAACTTAGCGCACTGTTGTAGCTCAACATCTACCATATTCTTATAGATTTAAGTTGGTGCTTTTATATCAATTAGTTGTTGGTAGCATTTTTTTTTTTTGGTTTTTTTAACTTTAAGAATGAACTATTTTTATCAAGCCGTCTAAAAGTTTAGAAAAGTTTCCTTTAAAAAAAAAAAACAATTGTTCCTGATCTTACATTATCTCAGATTCTACATGCTTTTACATTTATTATACATATTTAATAAAAAAAGGTAATATGTGAAAGAAGAAATCTTTCATTTTAAAGTGTATTTATTATTATTATTATGTTAGTGAATTTGTGATAAAAAAAAACCTTAATTTAAAAAATTAAATTTAGTCTAAAATTTTGCAAGCAATGTTACCAAAAGTGATTGTTTTTATTTTGTTAGCTATTGAGGTAAGATTTTTAATAAATTTTTTTTTTTAAACTAAACATTTAAACAACAACACTATAAAATGAAAAAAAAATTATCAAAATTACATTTCTTTTTTAGTTAGCCAAACTTTTTTTTTATTTGCAGATTTTTTTACAGTGCATAGATCTGAGATAATCTTACTTGAAAATGGTGTATTTTGTAAAACAAACTTCTTAAAATATTTTTGTAATCTTTAAAAAATTGATCATGTTATTCGTATTTTAAAGGAGAGGCGAATACGCACCTGTTCCAGTTTTTTTTTTCGTTTAGTCCTTTACGAATTGGTGGCATAATTTAGCGCGGAAAATATTAATTTAATTTTTTTTGTTTGTTGAAAACGCGGTAATATTGAATACTGGGTGATTATGATTTAAGTTAGTCAAAAACTTATGCGTACAACACATTGAACGTAGAAATTTCTCCGAAGTAAAGTGACGTAACTAGAGTCCTTTGATTAAGTCTTGGTTCATTCTCTCATGATGGGATCATCAATTTATGCCCGAAAAGTGAACCGTGTCATTTGTGTAAAAATCAAATTTATTATATAAATCTATTTAATAATTATTAGTTTTTAATTATACATTTACTCATTTCAGGTATTGCATACCAATAAAAACTGAATAAATTAATAACAATTGAGTAATGCATTATTATTCTTTTATGCAAACAATCCAAGTTTTAGACTTCAAGCTAAGTACATCATGCTGATAGTTTCATAAAATTGCTGTAAACAACCAATAAACTTTAAGAACCGTTTCTTTAGCTGTTTAATATCAATCGGCTATTTTATGTGTAGTCAATAGTGGTCATATAACTTCAGATAAAAAAGAAATAACGAATTGAAAGCCCCTGGTTTTAAGTCCTGCTTTCACCTTTTTTTTCTATTCTTGGAGAAGATAAGCGATACATTGCCACACGAGCTTAAAGGGAGTTATGTCACATCGATTTATAGCTGTCCGCAATGTCAAATCGTTGCTAGAGGGAGGGATATGTTAAGCTCTTCGTCAAGTAAAATCCTTCAAAAATATAATAGAGGAAAGTAAATAAACAATATATCTAATTTTATACAGGACATAAACAATTCATTTATACCAATAATAATTATAGTAACCAAACTATGTATGTTTCCGATTGGACCCACACTAGGTTTTAGTTTAAATTTTCTCGAACTTGGCATAAAATACAAAGTTGTTATGACTTTAACATGATTCATGATATTCAACATGACATGATATTGGTTAAGCGTAAGCAAGTTCGAATAGAGAATTGATAATTTAATATGCATAAGTATTCACCTAAAGTCTTTACTTAAGATAAGCATCAGAAAAATGCCATAAAATGGCTATCACAATAATTATGATAAGCTGCACTTATATAACTAGGATGTTTCAACTTAATATAATATAATAAAAATATAATAAAATAAAAATAATATATAATAAAAATCCAAATTATGGCACACTAAAATGTCTTAAGATACCCTAAGCATAATATAGAAAAAAAAAAAACACAGATATAGAATACAAGGCCTCAAAGTCTCGTATAATTTCAATAATTCACTTAATCAGTGAATCACAATAATCACCATCAGTCTGTTTCTAGCTTGCATGTGAAACTGTTGTAGCCCTGAAGATGCCTGAATAGGCGAAAATTTGGCATGTAACCTGCACGATTAAGTGAATTATTGAAATTATACGAGACTTTGAGGCCTTGTATTCTATATCTATAATTATATAGTCTCTTCCTAAAAGCTTGTTTAAAAAAAAACACATTAATTTATTGTTTTCCATTTATGCCCAATTATAAGAAATAACTTAAATTTCATATTTTTTTCTACTTTATTAAAAATAATAATTATTTTTTGTATGGAAAAGTAGCAAAAGCCTGAAAACTACTTCGGGAACCATCTGGGACTTTAAGGAATCAGACCTAATTTCATTTTATCATTAAATTCCTTTAATCAATATTAGACATAGAGAACATTTTAAACTTTGCTGAAAATTTATTTTCCATGATATTCTTGAAACAGCCTAACCATCAATTCGGATTTCGCAAATTAGATTCTACGACCTACCAATTACACAGAGTTACTGACTACAATGCTGGAGCGTTAGAACAAAGACATATGCAACTGGTGTAGTTTTGGATGTTGCTCAGGCGTTCGACAAAGCCTGGCACCAGGATCTTCTCTATAAACTCAAGACCATACTACCGCACACTTACTATATCATTCTTCCATTACGACAGATTTTACTCCGTTCGGCAGGGATCAGAAATAGCTTCAATCCGTCCAGTACTATCAGGAGCACCACAAGGTTCATTACTGGCTCCCATTCTCTACATCATACTTGTAAGCAATAAGACATTGACCGCTACTTAAGCAGATGTACAACAATTTTAACAAAACATCAAGATCACTCACATGCCTCAGTAACATTCACAAATCACTTGAACAAATTAAATGACTGATGTAAATTATGGAAAATTAGACTTAATCATGAAAAATCGAAACATATAACTTTTACTCTCCGAAAAAATACTTGCCCTTCAATTTATATCGAAGGCATCTTAATTCTCTAAAAAGACACTGTACAGTATCTCGGACTAGCCTTAGATAAAAGGATGACATGGGGCACGCACGTTAAATGAAAAGAAAAACTAGCAGCAACGACTGAAACTACGGTACCCACTTTTTTCCAAATCCTCAAAACTCAAACTTAGACAAAAACTAAATACATACACACACATATATATACATATAAATATATCTTTATACACTTACACATACTTAAACCTTTATGGACATACTGCTCAAAAATGTACGGGATTGCCAAAAAAACACATTTACAATTACTCCAGACTTTTCAATCAAAAATATTACGACTCGTTTTAAAAGCACCTTAATACGTCACTAAGCAAACTACGAATTGACTTTCACCTGCCAACAGTCGACAAACACATAAAAACTCTTTACAAACGTTTCCACCCTAAGTTACACGGACATATTAACCTCCATATACGAACAGGCTACAGATGACATGCCCATAAATATTAGGAGGAGATCAAAAAGGCGTTGAATGAGAGATCTCTTTCTTTAACATACCAGAGTAACTGAAACAAGCCAGGAAAGAGGTACTGCTGGGTGCTATCCTTCCCCATGCCATTATATGTCTATTCAGAGCCATCAAATCTGCTGATTGTCGACAGGCGCAGATTCAAAAATGGAGCAAAAAAAAAAATAAGGTAAATGATCGTATTAGCAATTAATATGACATTATGTGCAAGTGCTTTTTAAATGTAAATCGTATGATGTGGGAATGTTACGCAGTGAGTCCTGAGGATGGAGTTGGATACCCCAATCGTCGAATATATTCTAATAATAGTAAATAAAGAACATTATGAACGAATTATCCCTCTAAGACATATAAAAAAAACTAACGAATGAACATTTCCTATAAATTAAAAATCGAATAATGAAAGCATAGAAACCTATAAAGCAGCAGAAATTGTTCTCATAATTTTAAGAATAAAAAATTAAATTTATTGATTATTGAATTATTGAATTTATCAAAAGTTATGTAATCGTAAAAATGTATAGAGCCATTGGTCCATTGGAATTTTACAAACGTGAGGTCTGACTCTAATTCTCAGCGTATTAAATAATTTAGTTTAAATAATTTCTTGTGAAAATAATAGGTGTGTAAAGGAGTATATATAATTTATAAATATTTATTAATAAAAAATAATATTTAGATTATAAAAATATATTAAAACACATTTAGACAGTGGATATTTTTTATTATAATAAAAAAGAGAAGAATAGTTTACAGATTCTCTGAAAATGTGGAGGATATTCTGTAACTTTAATGTTCGATTCAGTTATTTTAGCAAATAAAATTATTGTTTTGTGTTGTCATTGAAGAATTAAATTGAAATATTATTTATTTAAGCTATTGAATATCATAGTTTGATAACGAAAGCAATATGCCTCTAATTAGTAATTAAGTTTATACTTATATGTATTATACTCTAATATGTAATTAAGAAATTGATTTCAATCGTTGAATTTTATTGATCAGGGTCCCCTACCGGGATTGAGGGGTTGTAAAGCGAAGGGTGAAACAATGATCTACCGAAGCGCAAGAGAGAAGTTTACTTGTACCGCTGTAATATAAATTTTTTTGTAATGAATAAGCCAGGTGTACGTTTAAAATATAGTTGTTATATAAATGTTTAAGTTTGACTCTTGAATTTAGGTTTTTTAACTCAAGAAAATTTAAAAAAATGTCTCTATTTAAAAAAAAAATTGGATTCAATGCTATTTCATAATATTCAGTGGTCAAATTACCACACTGAATCCATATCATCAATAAATATCAATATGAAGCTTATTAGACTAACAAGATGAAAATGCAATGAGTATTACAACAAGAATTGTGGCTTACAAAGTTAGTTCCATTAAAACCCGTCAGTTAGTTTCATCTAAACATATGCCTTCCCCCAACAAACCCTAATTCAACCCTTTAGATATATAACCATAACTTCACTCATTTCATAGTCTTTAAATCGCTTGATTTGATTTCGTAATAATATTAGCGACTCATCCTTGGTGATGGTCTAAAAAAAATATTTCTAGAGCAGATAATTAAATGTGCAAAGACAGGTTTCGTTTTTCCCTCATATATATCGATTGTAAGATACCATTCATTTAGGATTCCTATTAGAAACATTTAAGAGAGGAAAGCTAGACCGATATTCTACTCCATTATAGAGATCCTCTGAAAAAGTGTCCTTCTAAGCCAACGTATTTAAAAACCCATGAGAACATGATGCCACGCTAGTTCATACTTGCATAATCCTATTATAAATAAACTGAAGTCCTTGTACAGGATATATAGAGGTAAGGGTGGTATTATGGGCACCCTCTTCTTTTTTTACTATAAAAAGTTCAATGAATCGAAAGGTTTACAGAAAAAGTAACGTAACATGTGATGAACATGTCAAATGCTACTATTAACAACCTAAGCACACTACTTAGCTTGTTAAGAAATGTTTTTACTATTATATAATTTTTTCAGAAAATTTCCAGTTGTGCTGGTAATCAGGACACCATGATAAAAATAAAATTTAATTCAATTTTATGGTATAAAACAAGATATTTGAGGTAACAAGAGAAAACAAAATACATGACATATAATTATTTTTATAATTAAAAATTAATGTTTACAAAATGAAAACATATTTTTCCAAAGGGGGTGGGGACTTTCTGCCACCAATGAATATTTACATTGGTGGCACAAAGTCCCCCCCTCCCCCGTGTTTATTTATGCAACAAATAATATTGATGACATAGATTTAGTTCTTTTCGTGGTAATCTGTAAAAAAACCGGCATCATAAAAAGAGTGCCTGTATTACCCGCCCAAAGAATGCCTGAATAACCCCCACTGTCATGTAAGAAAAAGAGGCCAGCGACTGGCAAATTTTACTAAAAATACAGATTACGCAAATTTCGCAGATTTTACAGATTTAATCCTAATAATGTGCAAAACAAAACTATATGACTAGTATCATGCGTTAATAGTCCCCAATGTTTGTAAAATCATGATGAATACTTACATTTCAATGTTTTTGTACCGGCATAAACAAAAAACTTGACAACTCACTAACTGCAACTAATATTGCAACACTAAGGTCAACACAAGACCTCTCACAACCTCTTTACTTCAAGTTCAGGGAGTTTCAACTATTATGTTTGTACGTATTTTTTAAATATTTAGGGTGCCCATATAACCCTCAGGTGCCCATAATACCACCAATTTTGCATCTATATCATTGTAAACATTTATCTTATGTATGATTAGTAGTAGGTATCTTGCTTAAGATGCCTACTTTAAACCTTTCATTTGTGTTAATACCTACTTCTTTTATATATACCGATATTTAGGTTTATCTACCTTTTGTTCCTTTCTCCCGTGATTAATATAATTATAGCAAAAGTATATAAATTTACTATTATAGCAATAGCAAGGTAGTAGAAATTTATTATTATTGATGGAGATGTATTTTTCTTTATGTTTCTATTATGGTTGAAAAATAGGTTGAAGTTCGCGATGTTAATAGCGCTGGCTTTCCACCCCTTATTACTTCCCCCTAGAATTTATCTCCAGTACTTCAGCTTAACCGTTTAACCACACCGAGCCTATTTAGGCGAGATTTCGCTGTATTAAGAAGTCTTCAATAGATGGCAGACATTTTTTTTTAGAACGTATTGAAAGACGAAACCCTTACTTAAATTACCCTCGTCACGTTATTTTCGAAATAGGGAGAGAATTACAGCTCTCTCATTTAAAAATTTCAATATTTAGATATATTTTTTCGTTTCCATTCAAAAGCTTTAGTATTTTAAAATGAATATATCTGAATACGATTGGATTAGACATGACCAATTGCAATAATCGATGTGTAAAAGTTTTAGTTTTTTTTTTATCTTCCACTGAAGAGAAGGCTGAATTCCCTTAATATAGCCACAGGAAGGGAAGAAAAATGGCAGGAGGGGGGGGGGGGATAGTGACGCCAACAGTGAACAACCATTATTAGCACATCTGGCCGGACTAACACTTCCTGTTTATTTTCCGTCGGTGACGCCTGTCTTGAATCGACCGGAAAACCTCTTCAGTTGACTAACGCAATGGCTCCATTCTTTTCCTGAGCGGTTTTCTCTGGTTGTCTTGGACCATTTCTTTCGATTACCGAAGAAGAGCTTTTCCTTATAGGTTTTTTCCCCTAGAGTAGATTAGACGGTTAAGTAATTGGAATATATTTGGATTGCTAATTGTAATTTCATTCTTCGTCATCTTTTTTTGATCCCCTTATGACAAATATTTTTTCTAAAAGATGCTGATTAGAGCAGATAGGTAAAACGATTTTAGAGAAATATATTGCACTAATATTATTTGCTGTCCCGGAATCCGAATCAGATTCCGAAATAGATATGAAACAAATTTAATGTCGAAAGACGAAATTAGAGCTATAGTTCAGAAAACCGGAATCCACTAATTGGCTTCAAAATATTACCTTATATGCTATTATGCGTCAAATAAGGATTTTTGATGATTTGAACCGTAGGGGGGCTAAAAAAAATAACTTGTATGTGAATTTACCAACTGTTCCCACAATTGAGTAAGATGACATTTATCTCAGATTAGATTGACATTTTCAGCAGACACTCTTATGCACCAAATGATTAATTTAAAAGGATTTTTGGTGATTCGACCTGTGAGGTGGAAAAAAAAGGTACAACTTTCGGAGAGAAGCTTTTGGGCATGGCGTATTTCGACAGGTTATGTGGCCGCAATATTAGCGAACTCCTATCGCGTCCTAGTCAATTAAAAAGGGCCTTAATTAATTTTATTTAATTCCAGCTTTCTACTTTGGCTCGTTACGCTAGCTCAAAAGAAATAAATGAGCTCCCAACAGGTTCTTTTGAGTTGTGATCGGGGACACACTAAAAGGCGACAAATAGGCCACGGACAGAAGCCACACTTCCAATGTTCTATAAAAAAATTATGTGTGTATTTACCTAGACCAACAATACCAAAAACTTAATAATAACTGAAAGGCATCAGCCATCTGTGAATTTTTATGGCGGTGCACAGTGGTTGAATAGCGGAAAAAAATATTTTTGAAGGAATTAGAAAACAAATTTCTCTTCACTGTTAATAACATTGTTAACTGTCCTTTCTACTAATTTATTCGGACATATTACCATTTTTACAATTGCTACTAAAAATCGAATATAGAAAAATTTTATTTTTCAACAAAAATTGTTATAATTATTTTTGCTTCTCAAATTTTTGAATCTTGATGCGATTTTCCTTCAAAATCCTGAACAGCGATCCAACGTAATACATTTCCTTAAAAGTGATATTTTTTTCGATGTTCTAAGCTAGTAATAAAATACAGAATAGATTCAATAAAAATCAGAACAAATTTGGTCGGTAATTCATATTTTTTGAGAGCAGCCGAGCCCAGGTTTGACATCAATTTTTTTATGAACACGATATATCCAAGGAGCTATTAAAACAGATTCCAGATGTGTTTATCTATGGCTACATAAATGTGATTTTGGTGATGAAATTACCTTTGTTATTTCGTGGTGTGTATTTTCAATTGAGCTTGCGCTTCGAATTAGATTAAATCCAGGGTTCGAAATTAACTCGTATTTCCTTTACCAGACAAAGTCAGGAAATGAATTTTGTTTTCACTAAATAAATAAAAATCACATCAGGACTTTTATTTTATTGATTAGTGTATAAAACTCATGATATGATCTTAATAATAAAAAAATCTAACATATTGATCAAAATTTAATTTGAATTTTTTATGGGTAAAAGTATAAGTTTCTTTTCGAATTTCTCTATATTGCTTTACATCATTGGGTTAACCGTTTGTATGCAAATCATATCGGTATTTAATAAATTATTGAGGTCGGTTATTAGGTATGCAAGGGTGCTGATTATGAAAATAATATCGATTTTAAGTTTACTCTGTTAGGTATCGATTTAAAGTAACTTTTCCTGTATAAGGCTATAACCTCCTGGCTATAACTGTGAGACAGCTCATAAACCAATTGCAAGGGCCTAGTTAGTGTAGTGTAGAATATTAGTCAAATAAGCTTTTTCAGAAAAGAAACCTATATTATCATTAGTTTGTGACTATTTTTGTCTCATTTTGTTTTCGAGGCACGTAAACTTTCTTTTTACTTTCAATTAACTATATATGAAATATATAGTAAGCAGTGGCGGTCCCAGGGGGGGGGGGATATTGGGGATCAATCCCCCCCCCCCCCCGAAATTTCGACGAAAAAAAATTAGTGGGATGAATTAAAAAAATTAATTACGCATCTAACTTTTACGAGTTTTCTAGGGAAGTTTAGTTTAATTTTGACTAGAATTTTATACACAATTTTGTATATGAACTTAATGTATAAGCATAAGCAAGTAAAGTGTGCTATTTTTTTTTTCATACCGACCAATCCCCCCCCGAAATTTTTTTCTGGGACCGCGCCTGATAGTAAGGGAAATTATTGTGATCGTGAAAAATTTCGACTTCCGGTTTTCAACCGAAATACACGTTTTGGGGTCCCTTGAGTCCAAATAGCCAAGTCCCGCGTAATGGTGTGTGTGTGTGCGTGTGTGTCGGTCTGTGTGTGTGTGTGTGTGTGTGAACAGACTAGCTCAAAAACTATAAACCGTAAAAACATGAAATTGAGTATTTGGTATATGTATCCGCCCGGGATATGACAGCAAAAATTTCATCAAAATTGGTCAAACGGAATGGGTACTTTATTTCAAACTTTTTAAGTTTTTTTCGATTTTCTAAAAAAAGGTTCTAACGGTTTTGATAAAACTGGGTGTTTGATGTATGCATATGTCCGCGATACGACAGTTAAAATTTCATCAAAATTTATCAAACGGAGGGGGCACTTTATTTTACAACTTTATTTCCCATTTTTACGATTTCTCAAAAATAGCTTAAGCGATTGTGATTAAATTCGTCATGTTTAATGAGAATCAAGCATTCTTTAAAGCAGGGAAGCTTTATCAATAATAAATGTTCTGAGGGAGCTTAAATGGGAAAGGTATCTTTTTTGTTTTCCTATAAAGTACCTATGTTTTTGTTTATATGGAGAAATTATCTGTCTCTGGTTTCACCTAAAAATAAGACATGGCTAAATATGAAATATGAAAAAAAATCAAGTAAACATATACAATTAAAAAATATTCCGCCATCTCATAAAACACGTTGAGCCCACGCATGCGCAGTACGCCTTTAATGACAGACCATTGTTTATAATTAAAGATGTTCTGTTCATTTAATGCAAATTATTTGTTTCATGGTAACTATATGAAGTTTTCAACTACTACATAGAGAATTATAAAATCAGACGACTTGAAGTATGATGCTTGCATGACCGGATTATGACAAGTAAAATCTTTTATTTAATAATAAAAAAAAATAGTGTATATTAAAGACCAAATACAAAGAAAATAATTAAATGAATGTGAAAAAATGTGTGAATTTGAGAAACGTAATTTAAAAAAACACGTCAATTTCTAATCAAAGTAAGTTGGTAAGTGAAAGTTGTGTGTTGCGCGCATCGCATAAAATTTTTGTGACTTGCTTTCTAGTTGACATTGTGGGTACTATTGTTCATTTCACCAAATTTCTGTTAATGCTTTTTATTCACCTACTAAAACCCTTTGTATTAACCTTTAAAAGGCCACTGATTGTTCACTTCGGAAACCAAAATTGGAAATAAAAGACGGTCAGGCTTAAGAAGACACTTTTACTGTTATATAGAAAATTAAAATTATATTGTCTAATCCCAAGAAGGAAAGAATGCCTTTAAAGGAACAGACGATCAACAGTAGTTATTTTCATTAAAATGTAATATCTAATTTTTTTATTAAATCACCTAATTTTATCAAAATTCTACTTTATTTATTGTCAATAGGTGATTTGATAATGTTAATTTCAAATTCTCGTTGTAAGTATTGGTCCCTAAATTAAATAAAAAAGAATTATATCTAGTGATACTAATCTTGTCAACGACTCTTGATAATGACTACTTCAAAGAAGTCATATATATTTTATGTTAATTATTATGATAATATTTTGTAATAAAATGTTATTATCTTTTATTATTAATAATTTTATTAAAATATTTAGTTTTAATATGGTGTCTCAATGCTCCCCGAGCAATGTCTCAGTGTTCCCTGCAGTGAGGGGGGGGGGAGTACACTGAGACAAAAACCTTCCTGTGGTTTTATGAAAATAAATATTTGTGTGTAACGTTTTCAGATTTCACATCTACTGAACAAAGGTCCATTGTAGTAAGATGTACTTTATAAGTTTCAGAACTCCAGTTATAGTTTTTCTATTATTTAATTTGAAAAAAACAAAAACAGTCTCATTGTTCCCCACTCCCCCTACACCATATTATTTTGTTCTGTCCATTATTTAAGATTATGATGAACCTAATACAATTCAAATAAGGTATAACATAATCTAGACTAAAGCATATATTATTTCATCTGTGGAAATATTTTAAAAAATATATATTTATACAAGAAATAGCTGTTTTTATTCATGCAAATAAACATCGAATTTTTGTTTGTTTTTGTTGTAATATAAGATTTAGTTTCTAATAATTTTACTAAGGGTAATTGTAATTTGTTTTCCATAATAGTGGCGTACTTGAGCCTGTCACTTCTAAATATACGATTTTTTCCCACTCTGCTTTGGTTCTAACAATCTCTCTCCTTCCAGTGGCTTGATAAACTATCACTTCTCATATAACTTCCACCAATTTGCACGTTCTTGCGCAACACTTTTCCAATCTCTGACTCCCTTTTCCTCAATTAAGGCGTCCATGCAATCGAGACCCACTCTTCTTATGCGTCAGGGGCTGTAAATTGCCTCACTAATTATTTTTCTGGGGATATCATCCTGGTACGTCCGTATTATATGTTCAGATAATAATAATCTTTGCAACTATATATATATATATATATATATATCCTATCCTGTTTTCCAAGCCTGATGTAACATTGGTTAGCAACATTTTCTTTCATCAACTTTTCCTTTTGATGACATTGCCAAAAGTATCATAGATAGACGAATTCATTCATCGTCTTGTTAGGAAAATAAACAAGCGCCTAATTCACATATACGATAGTATTTTTGTAATTTACACTATTCCTCCATATCGTTATTCAAAAACAAATAAAATATTTTTATACTAAATTCAAAACTATATGTTTTGTTATATATGTTAATGCAATTTATTTTATCGCGCCCCTAATCATTTACATTACATTAATTTATAGGGCCAACCAACTACTTTCATTTGGATTTTTGTGGTGTTTTCGAGCTGTCCCTGTTGCCATATTTTCGGTTGATAATTTTCTTGCGTGGTTTATTAAATTTTTTGCGGTGTTAATTTTATAATTGTTTGGGACATTGGCTAGTATAATGTATCTTCCGGAATGTACGGGGTTTTGCAACCAATTTGTTTCTAATGTTCCATAAGGGTTTCAGATTAAACATACGTCAATAAAGCGTTTTTATTTTATTTTCATTTTCGAATTCTATAGTAAAATTTAATCGGTGTGAGACTTTATTAAATGTGACGAATCATGATAATAATTAGTGGTTAATCTATTATTTTGAGTATGATGATTTTTACATACATACATCGTCCGATTAGCCTTAGTAGCATAAAAATGGACGTTAAACAAACAAACAAACATACATATATAATGAATGCACTACGTTTTCTTGAATTACGTGTCTCTATAGAAATATAATAAATGAGCTAATGAAAGAGAGAGAAATCCAAACGCAAGTGTCTGAGGGTTCCAGGCATCACACACTCATCACATCGCAGTCATACAATTCAGTAACAAACACAGTCTGAGAAATCGTAACATGATAATTAATGGGATAAAGCGTCATTCAAACACGAATATTGTTCATTAAGCCTTCTCGGTTCATATCGTATCCTAAGCAAACTGAACAATGACACTTTTTAATAACATGGAGAAGTGAGGCCTTGACTAACAGTCGAGTGGGGGTGCAAGAGGTGAAATTAAGCGGTTCATTTGCTTTGATATTGGGTTAGATATCTGGAATTAAGTCAGCGTACGTAATACAGCTCTTGAAAAGGGTCAAAGCAAATGTCGGATCTCATATGCTGGTAAATTTATGCCTCCACCAAGCAAAGGTATTTATTTATTCTTCGTCGGAGGGGGGGGGGGGATTGATTCCCCCTGGGACCGTTCCTGCACTCTGTTTTCTTTCCAATTATTTTTCTAATATTCTTTTTATATACGTCTCGAATTGGCAAATCATATACATGCAATAAAAACGGGATATCGCAATAGGTCAAAGTTCTTGGTATATGTTTCACTTGAAAAAATATTTTTTATTTTATTTTTTATATGTCTCATGGATCTCATATAATTTGCAGCACACCGATTCGACATTTCAAACAAGGTTCTTAGTGATACAAAATAGCCACCGCTTCACATTGCCAACACTCCCCTTATCAAGCCACTGTACTGCAATGTAGTTGCAGGTTTAATCACAAGCAATTAGAGCTTGTACCTTTGGTTCAGGCATTTTTCTGTCAACGGCTTTTGATTACAGCTAATAAAACGTTAGAATAAGACCGTTTTATTTAATAATAAAACCCTCTTTTAATTGGTGTTAATAGACAAATTTTTCCTTCTTTGAGGTTTACATTTTTTTTAATTCTTTCTTTATGAAGAAAAAAATAACAGATATGAAATAAAGTTCTAGTCTCACATTCATACATATAAGAGTAAAACTAGAGATATTGAAATATTAATTAAAGAAATTAAAGTTAAAAGGAATGAGATAAGATAAGAAGATAAAATATAGAAATGACAACAGATCACAAGATAACACGTAAGAGGTAGATGTAATAGATAGCTACTAGATAATAGAGGGTAGGTTGTAGCAAGTTTGTCTAACGAATTTTATCTGGTTTGAAAACAGTTAAGTACCTAGGTAAGTCGAAGAGGAAAGGTATGATGAGATGATTAGGGATTAGTTTTGACATTTCGGTGTGATTTTAGCAGTATGAGGATGGGATCATTATACTATATATTCTTAACTACGGCCACTATGATATTTTTAAATATGGGTGAAAATGACTTTGTGTTGCCTTCTTATAGCGTTTTTTAAATACAAAAATGTTGCGTTAATCGAAGAATAAGTTACTTTTTATCGTCCTTTATTTGAGGTTTAATTATCATCTGTACTTTTGTTATTGTTGACCTGTTAAAGAATAAAGGAAACGAATTTTATTATTCTATTTCACATCCCATCCGCAACAATGGCCTCATTAGCAGCTATCTGGACAGTTCAAAACTGGCGCCTAATCGAACCATTTCCTCTATTCCAGGGTGATGTCATCTCATTTGTCATCTAGGCTGCTAATCATATCAGATGCTCATTTGCGTTCGTGTCTGCCCATTTTCCATTTACTTATACCTACTAACCAGCTCTGCAGGAATGGTGGACATGTTATTAGAGGACGACTTTTAAATGCTACTCTACAGGGCAGATTGTGGGTTATATTAGTAAAAAGCAGCAATATCACCTTGAAATTACTATAACCCAAATATTCACATTTTTAATGAACAATTCAAACCTCTATTTAGGCTGGTTTGGTTTAAAGGCGTAAAAAAATGTCTATTTAAATATACTTTTAAGAATCTTAAATTGGGTATTTAGTGTATGTAAATGCCCGCGATGCGACAGCAAAAATTTTATCAAAATTGATCAAAAGGAAGGGGTACTTTATTTAATAAATTTTGTCTCATTTTTACGAGTTTTTTTTTTAATTTATTCAAAAACGGCTGTAACTATTTTTATCAAACTGGGTATTTAGTGTATGTATATGCCGGCGAGGTGGCAGCCGTAATTTCATATCCCATATCACTGATGAAATTGGTCCCTTAAAAAAAGAAATAAGCAATAATGATGAATCTAAAAGTACTGAGAACTTTCACGTTTTGCAATACAAATATACCATATATTTGTACCATAACCATAACTCAATATCATGAAACACGTCAATTTTTAATCGAAGTAAGTTTGTAAGTGAAAGTTGTTTGCTGCGCGCATCGCACCAGATTTTATGTGTAAGATAGGGTGTAATAAAAATCAGAATTAATAATAGTTGGTATAATATAATAATAGTAAAATAGTTGGTTTTACTTTTCTTCATTTTATTGCTTTACACTTTATAGTATGTAAAGCGGTTATGATTTCTTCCAAGGAAATGGGGTGCTGGAATAAATCCCTAATACCCAACCTGGAAGACAAGGGATTTGATGTCAGTGAAATACTATCAAGAATACAATATACTCTCCCACTAGAAAGGTTGCCTTAACACAGCTTGGTGGTCTGCCTGCTCAACCAGTATGTTAGCGCCACGTGGAAGTACATGTCGGATTTAACCCCCTCATAAAAGATAAACTGACAGCTGGAATGTCAAAATAATAAATAAGATACTTTATATTATTTTTCTTCGTATTCGCTTATAGACCCTTTCATATTTTATCCACCTAGTTAATCTATATTTATTTTGGGCTTATGCAGCTTCTTTTTGAAAAAAATTACGTACAAAAAAGTAAATTAAACTTTTCTACTTATGTGGAACTTTAATATTTATTCTTCTGCTACACGATCAGCAGGTAATTTCTTCATGTGTTGGGGCAAAAAAACTGGTTGATCAAATATATAAAGTATGCATCAAGCTTCTACGTAATTATTCTACGATAGATTGGCATTGCTTTCTAAGCTTAAATGCTTATGACGGATTTCAAAATTAAAATAGTTAAAACATTATTTAATTAACAAATACAACAGCCGTAAGTTTTACTTGTTCTTGGTCCCAAAACCCCCTGTAGAAATATCATCCCTCAAACTAAAATTCATGACTTTGTAAAAATGTCAATTGCGCAACTTGCACCATGCAACCCACGTCTGAAAGGAACTAAAAATAAAGTCACCACACTAATATGCATGTATGTTTTTATATTACACCACCCTTTTTTTGTGTTAAAAAGAATATTGAAAGAAAAGTTTTAAAAAAATGAAAGGGGTCGCAAACGTTCGAACTTAAAAATATTAAGGGCAACGCTTTCAAAGAAATGATATGCACTTATTTCCAACACGCAAGCATGAATCTGAACGGTGGACCCCTCCTCAACTTAAAAATTCCAGGGGGGGGGGGGAAGAAAAAGAGACCCTTTATAGATAAATTGATTAAAAAATACTCTAAGGAATTAGATTTTAGAAATAGCTTGAAAAAAATTGAAATACAATTTCAAGAAAATACAAAACTGTTATCCAAAATATATAAGATTAACGAAAACTTTATGCATTAAGGAAAAAATTCTTTTATATATCTTTATAACAAATCAGATCAATTATTTTATACTAACCAATGAGCCAAGTCTATTGTTTGAAAAGAATCTTTGTCTTCTATTAAAAAAACAATGTGTCATGCACTTTCATTTTCAAAAAATTAAACATTATAGATATTATCCATTTAACCTTAATTTTATTAATAATATTATATATTTCGCATCATAAAATTGTATTTTTCTTCTTGTAGTTTTTAAAAATGCTTGAATAAAAGCGGAACGTTAAACGACAATAAAATGAATTTGACAGAATAAATTTATTAATTATTTTAAAAAATCGAGACTACTCTAAGCTATTTCTAAAGCCTAATTCATCTAATAGTAGTCTATAAATTTCTTCATAAATTGAGAATTATAATCACTCTAAGGAATGCCATTTGTTATCCAAAAATCTTTTTTACAACTCAAAGGACATCAATGTCTATGTATCTAAAACATCCATGTTATGGAACCGATGTTTTGTTGACATCGATATCTTTAGGTACTTTTTTATTAATTTTTTTAAAATTGAATAAAACTTAAAAATTAACCTCGTAGCATAGTTTTCAAGCATAGCACTCAGTAAATGTAAGCTTGAAAGGAATAAATACAAAAGAGGGAACGAGACAAAAGGGCGATAACGAACAACTAATCAGAGTGTTTGGAATCTTGGCATACCTGAACCTTTATGGGTTTTCATTTATACAGTAAAAATTGAGGGGTTATAAGGTAAACTACACACGTAATTTTTTTTTCTTTTCAGTTTGTTCATTTAGGTGAAAATTGTTATTGATTCGCCTTCAAAAAGTACCGTTAGTAAAATTTTTCTGAAATATCTGACAAATTAGCCAAGTGTCATATTGCCTATTAGCTTGCAATACCACAAATTTCCTTTGACGTTTGAAGCCTATCTATCTATCCATTGACGCCACAGCCCATGAAGGACTTTGGCCTACGAAAGAATCCTCATCCAACTTCCTCTGTCTGCCACCTCCGCTCTCCATCTCCTCACTCCCATTTGCCGCAAGCCTCCACGTCCTCCAGCCACCTCAGAGGGGGTCTTCCTCTAAACCGCTTTCCTCCTGGTCTCTCGTTTAATAGTTTTCTTGGTATGCGATTTTCCGGCATTCTCTCGACAGCATTAAGTAGAGCAATGCCTCTATAGTTTTTGCATGCAAGCCTATCACTTTTTTTATAGATGGGGTATAGTAATGCCGTACTCCATTCCTGGGGCATTTCTTCATTTATCCATATTTCAAAGATTAGATCGTACATTTGATCAATCACTGCAGTCCCACCATACTTTAGCAGTTCTCCTTGGATCTGGTCTATTCCCGGTGCCTTATTGTTATAGAGTGGCCTGGATGGATGGCCTGAATCATTTCAGCTATATCTTCTTTCTCTGGTGGGAGGACTTCGTCTGCATCTTCTTGGGCATGTCTCTGAGTTGGTCTCGGCATAACTGTATCTGTGTTCCTCTGAGCGTTGAGGAGTTCCTGAAAGTGATCTGCCCATCTTTCAAGCATTGCTGCTCTGTCTCCTATGATGCTTCCCTCATCTTAACCCATTTATAATTGGGGTTTGAATCCATCTTTGAAATTTTTCACCCCCATGTAGAACTTTCTTGATTCCTTGGCCGAGAAGTTTTCTTCCACTGCTTCCAATTTTTTGGTTTCCCATAGCCTCTTTTTCTTTCTGCACAAAGATCTAACTGTACTTCTCTTCCGATTATGCTCCTCCACAGTTCTTCTCGTTCTTCGGAGTAGCATCTTCTTTCTTGCTTCATTTCTTTCCCGCACTGCATTTTCGCATTCTTCATCATACCAGGCATGATCTAGTGGGTTTTGGGCCTATCACATTATCTCTAACCTTTCTTAGTGTGTGTTTTATCTTTTTCCACTTTCTCTCAATTGCTGTGTCTTGTTCCTGGAATTCTTTCGTCACACTTTCTTCAAAACGCTTGGCCACTTCCGGAACTTTAAGTATCTCTAAATTTTGCAGTGTGATTTTCTGGGATGTACCATGTCTCCTCGTTGCTATTTTTTGTTTGTACTTTATCCTTACCAAGAAATGGTATGAGTCACAATCCGCCTCTCTGAAGCTGCGTACATCATAATTTGTTTAACGTTTGAAGCCTAAACATGTTAACTATCGATGATTTGACGAAAAATAAGACAGTCTTAACATGTATGTTTTGACAAAAACAAACACAATCTTAACATCGATGTTTTGAAAAAACAATTATTTTTTAACATAGTTGGTTCGAAAAAACAAAGATATTTTTCTAACATCGATTTTTTTTGTTTAAAGATGTCAATCATTGAATGGAATTGTGCCACGAACGAAGAGAGTATTCCGCTCCAATGCTGACCACAATGGCGAGTTGGTGCTGCTAAAACCTTTTTATTTTATTCACTCGTGTTCCGCTTACTGATAGGATATGGATGGGAAAAAACGTATAAACAGGGGTCACCTGTGGCATGGCAACCTACAATACTAAAGATCGCGGGTTAAATTCTAATTCAATTCTAATCAATACTAAAGATAGCGGTGGCCCTAGGATTTTTTAATGGGAGTAAAAAATCCTTAGCTATGCCGTCCCTCGGATAGGACGTAAAATGGAGGTCCCGAGCCTGTACGATGTCAGGTACTCGTTAAAGATCCCTATCCTAAGTATACCTGGATAGGCAAAATTTAGGACTCCCACTGTAGCATCGTCCGATTAGCCTAAGTAGCATAAAAATGGACGTTAAACTAACAAACAAACGTATAAACAAAAAAAAAGTTATTATCAATAACTTTTAGAAAACTTGAGGAAGTTATCTAAAAAACGAAAAAAATGTACAAGAAACAGATATATATTGTTTACCCTTGAGATCCTTTGTTCCAGCATGGTTAGTGAGCTTCATCGACTTGGATAACGTTTACGGAATGAACAATGTGTGGCAAAACACGGGAACATTGCAATTATATATGGTGCGTAAAAGAAAGCACATCTGCTGGCATGCCGAATCAATTGAACCGACCATAGCAGCATAACTATGCTTGTGTTGCGCATACAATCTTTCCTATGTTATTTTACAAACTTGCACCTTATTATGAAAGTAAATTGACGAAAACCCATACGAATTTCGAAAAACAGGTCAACCATAGATTTGATCTTTGTCCTACCGCAGACAGATAAAAGTATGGGAGTATAATAGGTTCACATGGTAATTGTTTATCGATTTCAACGCTGCCATATAAATAGATGGGATAGATTTTAAATGTGACTCCACGTTTTACGAAGTTGGTATATCGACAATGAAACAACTTAATGTCGTGCAACCAAAATTAATCAATATATATATATATATTATAAACCTAAGTGTACAATGTGCGGGACGCTATAACGAGTAACGGTAGGACCATGAGTGCTGTAGCCCTCTATCCCTTATCCAAGGTTCCTGTTTTTACTGGAAGGGCGTTTCATTAAAGAGTAGAAGGAATTTCCAGAACAGTCAAGTCATTACAGTTTTGCTAACGAATGAAAAATTTAGTTCGATAGCCCCAATAGCCAAAGAGCGCCGATTTGTTATGGTTTTTGCTCAGCTGTCCCCTTTCAATTTCACTAAATTACATTTCAATAACTAATTTTCCCCGTGTATTTTAAAATAAAGCAACAATTTTCCATCTTTGTACTGAACTGAAAATAAAAAGAAACAAAACCAACTGGATTATTCAACAATTTAAACAAAAAAGAAACAGTGAATTTATTAGTCTGAAGTGATACAGCGACTGAATATAAATGGAAAATAAAGTGCGTAAAATGAACTGTCAATAGAAATTTATTAGATTAATATTTTATACAATGCCCAAACGAAATCCAGAAAATGTGCACATATATTTTCCGGATAACTAACTAAAAAAAAAATTGTTTTTAATAAAGTACAACTTTTTGAAAACAGTTGGAATTGGAAAACTATTAATAATTTCATATCAACTCTCTGAGTGAAATCGGGTACTCCTGCTTGTGACAAATAAAACTTTATTATTATTATTATTTTGTTTACTTCTCCCCGAGGATAAATATTAATGTTCTTTGTTATATATATATATATATATATATATATATATATATATATATATATATATAGATAGATAGATAGATACATCACAATATTTTCCTTATAGCTCAGAAGTAAATTGAAAAAATAATTTTTAATATTTTTTTCATATTATTTATTATCGTATTGTAAATAAGTATAAAATGTTTAATTATTAGTCTTTTAGATTTAATTATTTTTGAGGTGTTTCAAACAATTAATTAATATAAAATAGATTGTTTTGTTCACAGATGCCTTTCCTTTGCTGGATGGGGGAGCAGCTAGAAGAAGCTGATAAATCTAGAAGCTGACTTAAGGAAGTCATAGAGGTGAGCAAATTTATTTAATAACAAAAAATTAAATATCAATTAAAAATTAAATATTTAATTTAGCTAAAAATATAAATAATATATAGTTGGTCAATTTGATGAAATTCTCAAAGAAAACGCCTTCCGTCTTTCCCTTTAAAAATAAGAAGCTTTTCCTGATTTGTTTATTCCGCTTTCCTTTGACCACACTTTATATACCAGATCCTAGCCTAACAACGTATAAAATTGCTCTTTAGATAATGGCTTGTATTTTAATATTTAATACGTTTATATTTAATCTATATGTTTAGTTATATAAATTATATTTTGTATAATGTTCTTATGTCCCCCGTTTGCACCATACATCTATACTGTGATTTTATTTGTAATATTAGATGGTCTTTAACCTAATTCCTTCCATAGAATAAACACCTACAAAAAAAAGTTAGTTAATATTAGCCATAATCTAGAAAATCTGTGGATACCCTCACTCTAATATATTCGGACGAACTCATTCATATTTGTTAACCTGTATAATCTATGTTATAATAAAGGAATGCAAACACTATTTATTTCTTAGTAGCTTTGAAATATTTTGATATTTTGTTAAAGTTTATAAAAAGAGAATCTTCTATGTAAATAACAGTAATCATTCAACCTAAATAGTAATTAAAGACTTGTTTGAAAAAACAACAGTTAATAATAAAATAATGCTAGTTGTTTTTACACTTAACAGGTATTATGTCTGTGAATACATCCAAAGCGATTAAAATATGAAAAATAAAATAAAAAGTATCGTCATAGAATCTTAATGCTTATACAACTATTTAAAAAAAATCTTGCATCAAATCGAATTTTCAATGCAAGTATTTCTCGATTTTAGTACATTCTACTTTCGTACACATTTCAGAAACTAATCGACATTTTAATAAAAATCGAGCACTTCCTGTATTTTTATATTCACGAGTAATTCAAGGGGCGTTCTTAGTCAATTCTACAATGATTTCAAATTAAATTTACTTTTTACGATCCCATATTAAAAAATATATATATTTGTTCATATATATATATATATATATATATATATATATATATATATGTTCATTTAATAATATAAACGTTCTATATCTTTTTTTTCTTTCTGTAATTTGAGATTAATTAAAACAGCTTTGAGAAAAGTATATGTAATATTTGATCTCTTTAAATCCAAGATATAGGGTTGACCATTGAATAATCCAGCTCTTTGATTATTCAGTTTAATACTGATATGGGATTAGTCCGCACAAAACTGATAAAATCGGTCAGTTCACCATCCAGGAAATCCATTATTGTTGAATAAGGAAGAATGACCTCCAGTATAATAGGATGTTTTCAATGAGCTGATATCAAGAGAATGGGATGCATTAAAATCCCCTGAATATGATTCATATTGAGTATGTCAATGGCAGAATGCACCGAACTCGAGGATCGACAACAATGCTACTATTCAACGATTGAAGAAAAAATCCATTGTATAGTGTTGATAGTTCTATGAAAAAATAATAAATCCCAAAGTGATTCTTTAGGCGTCGATTACTATTTATTAGACCAAACTGAGCTATTTAAAAAAAAAAAAAGCAGCAAAACCGCTTTGGGGGTAAGAATGAAACACCCTGACAGACTCGGCGGAGTTGGGTACTATTTTATTTTTCAATACAAATACGAATCTATTCAAATGAACGTTACAATGTTTCGTTTTTTAAATTATCGGGAAAAAAATGTTGTTAATTCTGTGGTTATTTGCCAAAAGTAATCAGGTTTTACTATTATCTATTTGGCCTATCTTGAAATTCGTTTTTAGTTTTATTTTTAAACAGAAAATTTGATACTTCAAAATTTGGGCTTATTCAGAATTAGTTGTACATTAGGGATATCAAATTTTGGCATAGAACAATAAAATTCAGAACACAAATTGTAATAGGCTAGCTAGAAAATTGAAATCTGAAATGTCAACTTTTGGCTAATAATCTCAGAATTATCAAGCGCAGGGATTCGATTGAAATTAGAAATATCCAAAAATAGTGTGGTAGGTGCACATATAAAAACCAAGAAACATCAGGAGCCGATTTTACACCTCAATTGGGACACATTAGTGCATAATAAACTCCATTCGAGATTTTTAATGATTCCGGGATTTTTATTTTTTGGTTCGCCAATCACAAGGATTTCATTAATTTTCTCTATTGCCCTACCCGATTTTGTATTCATATTTTTATTGCTACAATTAACCATTAGAAAATAAATAAAAACTACACAAACTACCAGGGGCGTTCCCAGTGGGGATATGACCACATCATTAGCATACGCTTTGTGTTGTATGAACCGATTGTAAATAGTGCCACCAAGGTTTGTCCCTATTCTTCAAATAACCTCTTTCTCGCATCCACACTATCGTAATAATATCGGAAGTTAATATAGGGGTGGTGCAGAAAAATATTATACTCATACGTTTTCTCGAGATTACCCCGAAATAGAATAGGTAACCAAATATTACTTATTTCTATGATTGATTTACGGGATAACCGAGAATATTTTGTAAGGAAATATAATGAAAGTGATAATGTATTATAGTTAGTAGAAAATTTCTGGTGTATTTATTGGCTAAAAAGGGGGTCGTGGCATGCTGACTATGAAGGGCTCAATTAATTTTCCAAATAAAACCTCTATTTGGATATTGAATATTTGAATATTCGATATTTGAAAATGAAAATGTTTCTTTTAGTTTTTCTTGGTGGTAAGACCAAATGATTAATTAAAGTAAAGGAATTTAAAAAGGAGTATAAATAAAGTAATAACTAATTAAAATATAAGTATAAAGTAAAGGAATATAAAAAGAAAATAAAGGATATAAAAGGGAAGATAAGTTGCTAATCTTTCATTAAAATATTATTGTATACAATACTTAATAAATATAGTATATGAATACGAATTTATAGCTTTTTTTTCTCACATTCTAGGGGGAGGCAATCGCACCCTCTGCGGAAGCCCATGGTGCTATTAAATAGATAAAAATAAAATAATATTATAAAATCAGCGATTTCTTGGTTTTATGCATGCATTATTTAAATATTGTAAATCCCTTCAAGTATGGTCACTTTAAGAAACATAATGCGAAAATCATATGCTTGAAAATCCATTTACTACTCAGCCCTATTGTCTTGTTAATTAATATATTATCAATAAACTATTTCTAGAATTTTTATAGCCCTAAAGATCGGTGAACTTTATATAATAATACCACTACACGAAAATCTGATCTCTACTTTTTCTAATTATTTATTTTTATTTCTATTTTCTCCTTATTTTACACTTTATCTTACATTATTACTTTTAAAAATCTTGTCTTATGTCTTTTCTTGTATAACATTTAAAATTTGAGGAGGAAAAAAAAATACTTACTGGAGTTAGAGACAGAAATGGTGATAATGAATAATTTGAATCATTTTCCTGAGGTGGCCTTACTGAAATATCAGGTTGCGTTAGCCTATACCCAAAGCCTATCGCTTATATAGTACCCGAGGTGTTGAGTGAGTTCACATAGGAACCTTACACCAATTATTCACGTTCATTAAACATCCTTCAAAGTTATTATTTGAGGGTGATTGTAACTCTAAGTCTTAATATTATAAATGCATCAAAATCATATATTAACTTTTTTTTTTTCAAACGTCATAACATTTTAATATTATCGCTGGATAATTCCTTATTCCGTCGTACTGAGCAGAGAAATCTCAAAGGATGTAGTGATCTCACTGATAAAGGGCTCGTGGTTAATTAACCGATCTACGGATTAACTGACTACAGCAAGGGGCCAAAGGATTCCTCTCTTTGCCCTTTATCACAGTCACTGGTTAGAGATAATATTGTACCACACTAAATGGTCATGTGAAACTAAGATTTCAATGATAAACAAACAAAAAAAATGATGAAAGCTTTCTTTTATTTTATTAGATTTTTTACTTTTATTTTTATTAGATTTTTTACTTTCATTTTTATTAGATCGTATTTAAATATAACAATTGGTCCTCAATTACAGCCTCACTTATTTTATTTACGTCCGACGTTTCGGCATGGTTTTAATTTATGGCCAGTGGTTTTCCTGTGACCATAAAACTGTTACAATTATATATGCTAAATGCCTTTGTCAAACACAATTTAAAAATTGTAATGGTAAAAAACACCCTATCCTCTGAAAGCATCCAAGTAAAATCCATCAAGTATTTTCAGCTTTCAGTGTGTTTTTGACCATTATAATTTTTAATTCGTGTTTAGCAAGGGTATTCAGCCTATTTAATCTCAACAGTTTATGGTCACAGGAAATCTACACCTATGAATCACCAGAATGCCGAAACGTCGGACATAAATATAATAATTGAGGCTGTAAATGAAGATTAATTTGTAAATAAAAAAAAAATGTTATTGACATAGAATTTCCTATTCCTTTAACTAAAACGTCGAACAAGAGATTTTAATCGAACTATATCCATATTTAGTATTATATTGGTTCAAAACTACATACAGGTTTATTAAAGAAGTCAATACTGCTACTAATTTGGCCACGTATCGTCGAGGCTAGAATATTCAAATTCAATAGAATTATGTGATAACATCAATATTAACTATTCATATTTAATTTAATTTCAAAATTTGTTCATTCAACCTCTGCGGGCACCCACATGCTGCGACACAGTCTATTAGATACATTATGAAGCATGTTCACACTTAAGGTAACAGTTATAGCACCTACTACTTTTAATACACACTTTAGGTGGGAAAAGATTGGTGTATAAAAAGGGGGATAAAAAAAGAGAAGGAAGGATTGTAAAGAGAGTAACACCCCTTTGTCGTTAGTTGATTCAGCACTTGAAATATTACCTTGGGGTTTTGTGGTTTGATATTTTTACTAAGGTTTTCCCCGTTGGATACAGGGTGCTTGTTATCTACCCTAGTATTCTTTAGACAATGCAATTAGCTCATATATATTAAAAGAGATCTAATAGATTGATTTTCCACTGATTTCGGTAGGTACCCGATTTGGTATTTTATAGTCCCTTTCTTAAAGTCAATCAGACCATTTTAAGATTAAAAACTAATGTAAACAAAAATATCAATCTGGTACAGCTAGTGAACAAGTGTACCACAGCTAATGATTCGCTCACCGGACACTATTCT
The DNA here is from genome assembly GCA_911387785.2 of Aelia acuminata. NCBI lineage: Eukaryota > Metazoa > Arthropoda > Insecta > Hemiptera > Pentatomidae > Aelia > Aelia acuminata. Next base: position 110,181,848 of record OU426980.1, read on the forward strand.
AATGTGGACGTAGTGAATTTTTTATGACAGCGGCAATACGCTTTGCCATTTGACCTAACAATTTATCATATTTCAACTTATTGTAGATATACCTTAATGTAAAAGATTAAAAATAAAAAAAAAAATAAAAAATACCAAGAACTAAACCTTTGCCGTAGCTGCTTTGAATATTTTTTCTGCTACAAAATAATTTCCTTTGATGATGTCTACAAGACCGAAGTCAAGAAGTAAATGTTGAACTATATTTTTCATCTTAAAATTTTATATTGGAGAACTGAAAGCCAGTGATCGTCTATTCATCGTCAGATAAATCGTATATTTACGATCTGCAGTGAATGAAATTTTCAATGCACAAATCCTTAGACACAGAGTCAGTAAAAGCATTGTAATGGTATTAAATACCTTACAATCCAAAATCCTAAATGATTATTTTTTTCAATAATAAAATCATCTATAAAATCCTTAATTTTCTACATTTCCCCAATTTGGCCCGATCCAGTTACCTATTTCTTCATAATAAACTCCGGACCCATCCGAACCTACTTGTTTTCGAATCAATCCTTTCTCCTCCACTGCAGATAATTTTCCAAGGTCTCTGAAAAATAATTTATATTATATATTTATATTCACGCTCCAAAATTCTTATAAAAATCACTAAGGTTTACTTCAAATCACACACTGCACAATGACATGAGCATACCGACAGTAAAATCTTACATACAAGACAAATGCCAAACGTTACTCTCAACGCTACATCACCGTTATTCACTCGTACCTTCTCAATCCTCCTCCCTGTTAACTGTACTCCACGTCGCACACAGGGGTATTTGGCCCTAAAAGCTGGCCAAAACCCATTTTTTGAAATTTGAAATTTCTGGTAAATAATGACTCGAAGTTGAAGTAGAGGACCTGTTGGATCATGCAAGATGATTCTTATCTCTTCCAGGCCCTTAATCCGGCGGATATTCTAATTCAAATCTGACCATAGCCTTTACCTCGTCTCTGCTCATAAATATTGGTCTACAAACTATATTAATTTTCTTTGTTTTTACTGAATTACCGTTATTATCATATGATGGATAGTTCGAGGCCAGGTTTGCACTTGTTATCCAGACAGTTATTTATTTTTTGTATTCAATACTAGTATCAATATTTTTTTGTTTTTTGGTAGGTCGATTTTAGAGCTAAAAATTAAATTGGAAGGTTAAAAAGTTATACTTCTGGTCATTTCTGGGCAATGAAATATTTTTTATGATAATGAGTAATTATCGTAGTTTATGATTCATGAAAAAAATTCTGCGAATAGCTACGAATGGGAAACTTATAATTTTTTATTTCTAAAATGCCAGTTTCATGAAATAAAAAAAAAAAAATTGTTTTGTAATATTTTCATTCATTTATATTTTAGGATCTTCTGGAATAATAATAATATCTCGAAGGGAATTATTTGACGTATTTTTAAAGTCGAAAGTATAAGATTTAAAAGTATTTTCTAATTGGGAAGTATTGTAATAGCCTAGACCAGGTGAAAGAGCTAAAACATAAACTATCAATTTTGAGGCATGATTTCCAAGTAAGATGGAATGCTTCTTCAAGGAAAAGAAAAGTTTTTAAAGCAGCAACAAGGAATGGCTAAGTGGGGACGATATCAATTAAAAGCTCAAGATTTGGTATACGCCCTGAAAAATCATTTGATTGCTTAAGAGAAAGAAGCAAGAGGCGTAAAACTGAAAAACTCAGATCATCAACTAGCACTGATATGCTCACGTACGCCATTCTAAAAAACTAATAGATTCTGGTGATATAAATGTCACCCATGTTCTGAAGGATTTAACAAAAACTCTATCTCGTGCCATAAAATATAGAAAAGCATTTAAAAATTTCAATTTGTCAGAAAAAAACTGCCTATTTACACTGGAAGCTTTATTTATATACATTTAATATTGGAGGTTCCATCAAGTGGTCATTTCATAAATTTAGAAATGCTTTCTATATTTGCTAATGATACGGAGAAACTTTATCACCTCAAATTTTTATTTTTACCTATTTTCCACTATTCCCATTTTAGAAAAAGGATAGTAATAAATAAATTTACAATAAATCTTTATTTGTACAAAAGCATATTTCATAAGCTCCAATGCATAAAGAGCAAATAAAGATAAAATAATATGAACAGAAATTGTAAACCCAGGGATGCCGATTTCGCAGTCAGTAGATTAACGTAAAAATTTATTTTATGAAAATTTTCACCTATGAATATTTTTTTAACTGCTAAAAATATATTTTTAATGTCTATTAGAAATTTTGAGGACGTTTGAATTAATAAAATGGAAGGAAATAGTTTTGGCCAGCTTTTGGGGTCAAATACCCCTGTGTGCGTCGGCTGAAACGACTGTGGCCAAGAGACCAAGTTATAGACTCAATTCATTGAAATTTTATGAAAAAAATCAAAGCCAAAAACAAAAGTGATTACATTTGCTTGATCCGCCACTGCGCAGGTGCAAATCTGCGAGGAGAATAATAATAATATATTTATATTATTATATATTTTTTAAAATCTTTATTTGAATATTATTACATTGTATCGACGTAATGTACAATGATAATAATGTTTACTGAGCATATTTAAAAAATATATTAAATAATTATGAATAAATAATATAGTCGAATTAAAGTGCTCATAATTGGTGATTTCTCTAAACTTTTGTTCATGTCATCATCTTGTATCCTTTAAATAAAAACTGTTTTTTAAAAATTTTTGATCATAAAATATTGTATAGGTGTTTTCATTCCTTCCCTGACGAATTTATTCAATCTTTGGAAATTGGAAGTATATATATCGGTCATCTGATTTCACTTGCCACGACGAATCTAAAAAACGAAACAATTGTTGTAGTCTTATTTCTATTATATTTTAATTCTACTCGACAAAATCATATGATTTTATGAAGTTATATATAAACATATTTGCCCCGAAGTAGGTAATAAGCAAAGTTATTGAAACGGCAAAGTTAGTGCTTCACTACTGGTTTTCAATTCATATTAATAAACATCAGAATCATTAAAAGTTTTTCAATGTGCAAAACTTTTGAAGCTCGATGTTGTAGAATTTGAAATCAACTATGCAAACATCCTTGAAATAGTTGTATATTTATGGATGAAATAGATGAAGTTTTCCGACCCTCCAACAAGTACCTTCTGATGTTCCTGACACCTGCACAATAACATTTTAGTTAAAATGGGGAGAAGGGGTATATTTAGTTACTTTGGAGCGTACCAATTACTTGGAGGTATTTGAACATATGCGGGCCAAAGTGGATATCCGATTTAATTAAAAGGGAAATTACAAGTTAGTGTATGTTGGCAACGCTAATTATTAGGGGCTTTGTGTTTTTGACACGTTGTAAGGACGATCAGGTACTTATGCCTTTATCCTCAGAAACAATTTAAAATATCCCTCCTACCTTTTACATGAATTAGTACTTAATTTAGAATTGTATTTATATATACTCAGAAAGAAAAAACAACCGGACATACTGATTTCTTACCCATAATTCTGGTAAACTTGTTTGTTATTTAAATATTTAGTATGATTTAGTTTATTCGTATGTTATTAAAATAAAATTTACCTATAAACACCATATGAGGAAACTGCGTCAAGAATGAGCCTTGAGATAAATGAGGACAAAACGAAGTATATTGTAACGTCAAATCGATAAGCAAATAAAAAAACATATGGCAATAACTGCGGACTTGGAGAATCTTGTTTTGGAGGTTTTAAAAGTCCTACAATTCCGTAAAAGGAGACCCGTACGGTGCTGGAGCTGTGGGGAGCTCGGACACATTAGGAGATCCTGCAAAGGAAAGGTTGCTCCTGACACAGGAAAAATAGGGGCAGTCACCAAGGTGCTTCACCAATAATGGTAACCTCCTTGGGACACCGAGACGACAGCGCATATGTGGATGGCAGCGTCAACGGCAAGAGGCACATGATGCTGATTGACACTGGAACTACGAAGACTATAGTCTCTTCGAGTGTGGCTGGCAAGGGAAGACTGAAGCCCTCCAGATGGAAGCTGAGGACTGCGACCGGAGAAGCTGCCAAGGTATTCGGGGAAACCGAGGTAAAGTTACAGTTAGGCTCAATCCGTGTCTGACACTCGGTCCTAGTGGCTGACATTGAAGAAGATGTAATCCTCGGGATGGACCTTATGAACGCGTATGGCTTTCAGCTCGACCTGAAACGGAGGAGTGTCAAGATCAGTGGAGAGGTGCTGCCCTTACGGAGTCGGGGACCAGCCGGTGTGGTAACCACCGTGGAACAGAGTGTAAAACTTCCTTCGAGGGATAATCGCTCAAGTATTCTTCGAAAAGGCACTAAGGTTGAGACTTCAGCGTCGATTACCTCGTTGGTTCGGCAGGCGACTACGAAGAGCGAGCTGAAATACAAGCAGAAGGACAGGGTGATTGAAGGCGTCGATCCGTCATTGCCTCGAGAAGAGAATCGAAATCACCCTATCGCTGTCAATAAGAGACACGTCGCCAGAGACCGGATGAGGAGACAAAGCGCGAGCAGGGCCAACCAGGGTGGATAAGAAGAAGGAGAACTTGCTTGGCTCTACAACCCACAAGGAAGGCGGGGACCATATGTGATTAAGAAGAACATCAACGACGTGGTCTACAGGGTGTTCAAGTACCCCAAAGGAAAGCCCATTATCGTTCATAATCATCGCGTGGCACCATATGCAAGGAACCACGAAGAAGAACAGGTGCAGCGGATTACGGAGGAGACCTTTCGTTCGACCTAGGGAGCAGACACGCATGGAAAAGAAGACATCCAGGAGGAAAGTCTCTAAGGAGGGGGCAGTGTAACGTTAAATCGATGAGCAAATAAAAAAAACATATGGCCTAACCTCCCGGACCGCTTGTTGGAACAAAATAAGCAGTTGGAACGAACTGTTTTTGTCTAGATCATTCCGTGATGGCGGAGAACTGCCGACATTGTTCTAGAATATTCCAGGCCCCACTATTTACGATATATATAAGGGGCAGAGACTGAACGAGTTAGTGAGTCGAAGTCTGTGTCTTGACTGTGTTGCTCAAGTCATATGATTGTTTGTGATAAAGTTATCAATTTTGTAACCTGCTCATATATTTAAGTTTTAATAATTCGTTGGCATTGTGATAACTGAATATTTCTGTTAATAAATATTCTTTAACCCACAAAAGTGTTACAATATGATGACTTCAAGGCAAAAAAGACGGGTAGAACAGTCTATACGCTTTTCGACCCATGAATTTAAGACGGTGGAATCTTTCAAATACCTGGGTGCCACTGTTACCAACACTAATGAGGTGATGGCTGAAATTAAAACAAGAATGGCAGGAGGAAGCAGATGTATGTTTTCGTTAAAAAAGCTGCTAAAATTTCGGAACCTGTATAGAAAGGTAAAAATAATAGTATATAAGACAGTAATCCGACCAATTGTGACATACGCCTGTGAAACATGGACTCTCACCAAGGTCATGGAAAGAATTCTTCTGGTATGGGAGAGAAAAGTTCTAAGAAAGATTTTTGACCCGGTGTTTCGTCAGGGAACTTGGAAAATCCGCCCAAACATAGAATTAAGAGCACTCTTCCAGGAAGTTGACATAGAACGTACGTCAAGAAGGCAAGGTTAAGGTGGCTTGGCCATGTGGAGAGGATGCCCGAGTATAGAGTCCCCAAGAGGATGTTATACGGCAAACCTGGTGGCCAAAGACTAAGAGGGAGGCCAAGATTGACGTGGCTGCAAAATGTTGAAGATGACCTGAAAAGATGAGAGTGAGAAGATAAAGGCAAATGATCTTCAGGAGTGGCTAAAAATTGTGGAGGAGGCCTCGGTTCTTCAAGAGCTGTAGTGCCCGTCAGTAAGTAAGTATAAACACCATATATACTATATACTTAAACAAATAATTCGGATAATTAAAAGTAAAAGGAAATAATTTCGTTTTCACTACTCTTAATTAATTTTCGTTTCCCTCAAATATTTTAACGCTTGGCGGCTTCTAAGTATTATAGAATACACCATGTATAACCATTATCGCTAAAATGCATAGAAAAAGTGTACTTAAAATTTGGGAGAGATGAGCCAGGGAATAAAATATCTAGACGAAATCCTCATAATCGGCCTTTAAAATAAACATATTAAATATTTTTTTTTTTCTTGCCGTGTTTATATGAAGGGTAGGGTGGAGCACAATGAAACACAAAAGTTTTTTTTTTACCCATTGCACCCTACCTGAGGCTTTATTTCCAAGTTTTTATTTTTTCCATGTTTCATAAGGATCGAACCTATGTAAAAAAATTATTAATTATTATTTTATGCATCATGTGTAACCACGAGCAGCTATTTTCCAAAAAAATATATTTTGTTTCATTGTGCCCTATGCCCAGGGTACAATGAAACAGCGCAAGGGGTACTTTGAAACAACTGAAAAAACAACACCATAATTAACGAAAAAACTTTATTCGGCTTCCGGTCGGTTTTTCGTTGTCCTGTTTTAAAATAGCCTCGAAATTCTTCAGGGGAGGAAAGTTTGATTTGGTTGTCTGAGAGGAAAGTTTTTTTGATGTACAGCTCTCGATTTCGCACCATTCTGTCAGAAAATGAAAAAAAAAAAAAAAAATCGACTGCTTATTGCACAATGAAAAACACATGGGACTCGATGAAAAACTCGTGGGGCTCCAAAAAAACATTTCATAGTGATCCGAACGCCCCTGTTTCAAGGAGCCAAGAGAGTAATTATTTTATTCAATCTGTTCTTACTAAGAACAGATTGAATAAAATAATTACTCTTACCTAGAGACGAAAATACGTTCGACGAAAAATTTTAGTTTTGCCACACAAAACCGCACTTCAGCACGTGGAGTCTGTCACGCAACAAGTCGAAAGGGGAAAAATAGCTGACTTTGTTTGGAGCCTCCCTTACTTGCTGTCTGAATTTGGTTGCACTAGAACTTTTAGTTCGCCCAGTGAACCGACTGTTTCATTGTGCCCCACCCTCCCCTATATTTTTCTTGGTTAGAAATCAAGTATTGAAGTTCTTTAACTGCGTCTTATTATGATACATAAGTGTACCTATATGAGTTTATTCTTCAATAAGACATTTACATAAAACATTTAAAAGGATAAATAAGAAATTAGAAAGAGGAGCAGTTTGCCATAGGTTGATTGAGAACAAAATTACAATATTTTTCTAAGTACTGCCATACCCTCGGTTACAGGAACAAAAAATCAGGATTGGCAATTCACGTGGGACTAGGTCGTGGCAAAAACAGCAATTGTGAGAAATTTATCAATATTTAGGAATGATAACATTATATAATAATTATATGATGATTTCTATTATTTTTTTACCTAACCCCGTCGGGTATAGGCGAATTCAACAATAAACAAATAAATAAATTTCTATTTTTTGAATGCAAAATTTACCAACTCAAAAGTGATGTTAAAAACTTTTACAAATTGTTAACCTGATGATATAATCTTCCACAGAAAAAAAAACAAACTATTATTGACGTGTATATACTATTTTTTTTCTAGGAACGGAGACATTTATAAACACCCTATTTTAAAAGTGTTTTTATACAATTTTTTTTTCTTTGTTAATGACTCATAACTATACATCATATGAAATAATAAGAAATCGACAATTATATGATATACATTAATACTTATGTAAATTTCAATCGGTATGTAGAATTAAAGAAAAAAAATATATATAAAAATTAATTTAATTATGATTCTTATTAGAGCAGGAAAAATAATTAAAAGTGACCAATTAAAGAAAAAAAAACCTGTACATTCATAAAACTACGGTCACCGTACCAACTCCGTATTGGTAGTAGGAATTGAGTTCTGTCGATTGCTATCAAATTGAAAAAGGACAATTAACCTTTGGAGTGGTTGAAAAAATGGGACTGATGTTCAAATTAATTTCTCCGAACAGTTCGAGTGTTGCGTCGCTTTTAATAGTTTGTGAATCTGATATAACAGTCGATGGTTAAAGCATAATCACTAGATAATCAGCGAAAAATTACATTACGCGACGGAAAAGTTTTAATAAACGTACATAGGTCAAACCATACAAGATATTGATTAGTGATATAGATTAGGCTGGTGCTAAAATTCGTAAAGCATATTGTACTTATTTTTCGGCTTAATGAAATTATGACTAACACGTTTTGTGTGAAGATATGAATAACGTACCAATCTTAAAGTTGATCCACGATGTTTAGAGGCTTTTATATCAGTAATGAGCGAATGGAGAATAATAAAAAAAATCAAATTTAAAGTAAGATAGAATAATTTTATAGTTATTTATATCATTCGTTCGTTCCTCTGATTGCTTCTTATCACCCTACGTCAATGGATAATAACTATTCTTCTCTCTATACTGAATCATAATCAAAGGCGTAAAAACGTCACGAATCATTGATTAGATACGTCACTAGATGCAAGCTAAAGATTCGTTGATTTATAACGATAAGTGGGCATCTAGTTCTACATAAAAGATTCAGTAGTACTATCACATTTTATTTTGGTATTGTAAAACACTCGATAGACTGTTATCAGCTTTATGTTCCGTTGACACATTTCATCAGATTGAATAAGTAGAACACGTCTGACTATTCTTGGAAAGTCATTATCGGGAGGTTCAAAGTTGGCCAACAGTTAGTTTAGAGTTTTAACAGGATACTTTCCTGGAGTAATTCATAATTTTAATCCTGGAACCGGTTGTGCTATCTTTAGGAAGCAGATTGTTCGTTACCTACGCTTTTCGTAATTATGCCCTTAACGGAAAGGGTATACCTTTCTCGTTAGCGCAAGTCGGGGAAGTTTTCTTGTTAAGTTCGATGGTGCATTCAACTTGATTCGTGTCCTCATTTCTTGTAACCTCGGGTAAATTGGCTGGCACAGCATTATTGACAATCTGAAAAAAAATAAATAAAAATTGTAGAGGTGAAAAATCGTCGACTATTTTCTTTAAGGTTCTTCTTGTATGATAAATAGTGAAGAATTTTAGTCAAAAACGTTTTCATTAATTTACAGCCTGCGTTTTGAACCAAACAGGTGGGGCCTAGCCTTAGGGCCAGGTGAATCCTGTAATTGAGGCTCTACCTGACACCTCACGACTAGGGATGCGACATCGATGTCTCGTGAACATCGATGGTTATTGTCGATGTTAGCATCGATTTTTAAGTAGTTGAATTTTTTTTTTTTTTTTTTTATTGAAAGAGTAATGTAAAAAAAACAGCATAGAACACTTAAAATTCAACCTCATAACACAGTGTATACACTCAATAAATCCAAGCTTGAAAGGGACCAACATCGATGAACAAAGGATAAATAATGGGCGATAAACAATATCCAATCATAAAGCTTAGGATTTTCAAGTACCCTAAGCCGTTCTACGGTTGTCAGTTAAAAGTTGAAAAGTGGCAGGTTTGAACTGAATTGCGTGAGAGCAATAGTTTTTATTTTGTTTCATTTTGTACACACTATTGGTCCTTATAAAAAAAAGTGACAGTGCTGATATTTAGTAGTTTGAACTTTTAAACTAATAAAACAGCTTTATTATAAAATTTGGCCCCAAAGATCTTGGTTTTAAGATGTTCATGAATTGAGGCATATTTGCGGTAAAGAATCTCTTGAAAGGTCAGAAAAAAAAAAACATTTTTTTTGTTTGTGTCTAATTTTTTAGAATATAAAAAATATTTTTTAATCGATGTTTTGGCAAAATTTAAATACATGTTTCTTAAAAATAGATGTTTTGATAAAAACAAAGAATTTTTTAACATTGATGTTTTCACAAAAATGAAGATGTTTTAACATTGATGTTTTGTCAAAAACAAAAATGTTCTTGAAAGCGATGTTTTAAAAAAAAAAAAAAAGTCGTTTAAATCGATGTTTTGATAAAAACAAATATCTTTTAACATCGACGTTTTGACAAAAAAATAATATATGTTTTTAACATCGATGTTTTGGCAAAAATGAAGATTTTTATCACATAGACATTTGGCAATATATTACCTCTGTTCTACCTATCCTTTCTTTTTTCTGTAAAATGTTTAACTTCAAATAAGTTAATGAGATATAAAAACACGAAACCATAGTATCTTTTATATTACTTATTTAATGCAGGTGCTAGAAAAATCTTTTAAATATTCACCGAAAGTACGATTCATAATAAGGAAGCGACATCCATGTATGAATATGTTTGGGTCCTAACAGAATAATCTTTAATAAATGAATATTTAAAACCATCAATGTCGAAAACATCGATTTAAATCCGTTTAGGCACTAATATGTTAATGTTTAAAGAATTTATATAATAAAAAACATCGATGTTTTGTGGTCGATGTAACATCGACATTGATATTTTGATTGTAAAAACATCGATGTTTTGCCTTCGAGGTCGCATACGACTCGCTTAGCTCTGATGAAGACCCACATATTTTGGTCGAAACGTAGGCTGTTAAAATAAGGAAAACGTTTTTTGACTGGAAATCCTGACTATTTAAAAAAATAAACAATGATTTTGATGTTAAGTAGAAATTGAAATATTTTGTCAACATGTTAATTAATGTTCTTTTCTTCTTCTTTTTTTTAAATATAAGTATAATAAATGAATTATCACTTATAAGATGAGTTCGAACTTTCATGTTCAATTTAGGCCAAAGAGATATGTACCTAAGTTTTTATGTAATTATTTTTTTAAAATGCATGATTAAATATGTGAATTATTTAATAAAATAATCACTATACTTGAAAAAAAAATAATAATATAAGGAACCGGATTTAAGTGAGTAATAAAACTTCATATGTGAATATATTCTACGTATATATACATATTGTAATGAAATAATACGAATAAATATAATACAAATGAAATTATTGTTTGTCCCATGTAGTTTTAGAAAATATTTTTAGATGGAAAATGTGATTTTCCATGTATAATCAGTGATAACTTGATATCTTTCGACTACATCATCATGGGAATGGTCCCATTCGATCCAGAGACGAAGTAACTATTAAAAACTATTTATCTTTCGACCTCACTGTATTAATGATTATACAGTGGAAACTCGATTATCCGGGGTAATGACGGGGTACACGGTTAATCAAATACCATGGATAAACATATTTTTTACATATTTACATAAGTTTAAAGAGGATGCAATACGAGAACAATAATAATTTGTTGCAACAATAAATTTGAATCGATCAGAAAAAAAAAAACAATGTCTACATGACATATAAAAATATTAATGTAAATATCTATATGTGTATATATTACATGAAACAAGTGAGCAAATAATTAAATTTTATTTTTCACGGGAATATAAACAATCCGATGTATTTTTTTTTTTTTTCATCTTTTTATTTCTGACCTCTCCACACATTTCTCATAATTTTAATATTTGTGTGTATTCATCATTTTCTTTTTCAAAGCAAACAGTTTGTTATAAAAGTTGTTAACCGATTCCCGTATTTTTTTTTAACACTTTTAATTTTATCAACCGCAGGATTTTAATTTTTTAAGAGATAAAACAAGTAAACGGTTCATTTTGTACGTAAACGGTTCAAATTATTCAACGAAACTGAAATTAGATGTTAAGTCATAAAACATAAGCGGGAGGTTTACTTAGAACTCGAAACGTTTGGCATAAGTTTATTTTTTTTTAAAGTTCTCTATTACTTCTCGGAAATGATTCCGCCTCGTTTCACATAAAAATTTATTCCATCATTCTTCCTTTACATTTCAATTTTATTATGATATTGAATCACTACTCTGGGAAAATTAAATAAAAAAGTAAATACAGGAAAGATCCCCCGTTAATCAAGAACCCGGATAATCATACCCAGGAAAATCAAGGTTCTACTGTAGGTAAAAAAAATCACATTTTGCTGGTGAATATTACTTTACAACATTGGAAAAACTATTCTAGATATTTATTTCACATTATTGTTTTTACTCACATTTATCACATATGTATTATTAAGTACAATAAATACATATTTTATGATTTCTTAAAAATATATATATCCAGTCCCTTAAATCATTATATTTGTTTATTTTATTATATGTTTGTTAATTATTTGATTTTATAGTTCTGATATTTAATTACAAGTGCTTGAAAAAACTTATAATTTTCTATTTCTAAAAACATACATTCTTCCTGCTAAATACATAGATACCTTATTTAACAGGAAACTCTGATCTCTTAGTACTAAATATATATGTATCTATTTATATAATTATTTCTTTCACTTTATTATTCAGACGCAAATTTTGGTTTTTCATCTATAATTCCACGGTAAAATCCCATTTTTCCAGCTATAAAAATCAACAAAATAAATACTCAAAACTTCTGGTAATTATTCCACTATTTTCTTTGCCCTGCTCCAAAGATGGCTCCTTTCTGACTATCTGTCGCAAATGTGTTATTGACTTTTCGTGAAGGAGTATATGAGGTAACACTTTAAGCTACAGTTATTTAAAAATTAAAATGTTGAAAATAAAATTATACTTTTTATATCAATGAATGAAAAAAATAATAGGAAAAATTAATGCAACGGAAGAAATACAATAAGTATTAAAGAGTTTTGTAAGAATAGAACTAAGATTATAAGACAAAGGAAATAAAAAATAAAACACTATAAGTGTTGTATTCATTTTCTTAATAATGTTTAGATTTCAATAAAGAATTAGTGGATTAATTACTGGAAGGTATATTGTGAATATTTTTTCAGGATATATTATTAAAAGCCGTTCCATACAATAATATTGGTTTATTTTTATATATGAAATAGGACATCAAATAGAATTTTTTGAGGATCAATAAAGTTTGGCATAGTTGTATTTTTTGTGCTCATATGTGCGATTAGTTCAATAATAAATAAAGGTAATTCAATAATAAATAATGGTAGGTGGTCACCTTGGTGTGAGATTCGGTAGGGGATTTAACATAACCCCTCACTTGGACTACCTCAGGAATAGGGTGGCCCTAGTCTTAAACGGGCTCAGTCGCCTAGGGGGCGCCTTCTGGGATCTCAGATACCCAGCGTCGATGACCATTTACAACGGTAATATACTGGGTATTCTGAGATACGCGTCCCCCGGATGGTTCAAGAATCCCTCACAGCGGCAGATACGCAGGTTGGCGTCGCTTCAGCGTACGGCTCTGCTACGAGTCACAAAGTCATACCGAAGTGTTTCTCATGAGGCGGTGCAGGTCCTAGCAGGAGGGGTACCTCTCGAACTTCTCCTGCGTGAAGATTCCTTGAAGGATGTCCTTAAAAGGGAAGGCCCAGCAGGTCTACCGGAAAATATCCGCACGAGGATTGCTGAAAACCCAGGAAAATGGAAAAGTACACTGCGAGAAGTCACAATTGATGAATGGAACCGGAGGTGGGTGACTACCACGAAAGGAGCTACGTTGAGGAAATATTTCCCCACGTTTGTTGGTCACGGTTGTTGGCGACGTTGATTATTCCGGATTATTGGGTTTCGCAATTTCTCACGGGCGCCCCAAACTGCACAGTCTCGGAAAGGACATAGATCCCCTATGCCCCAAATGCAGGGTTCTGGAGACGGCTGAGCATATCATTATGGGCTGCACCGTCTTTGAGGCACTTAGGGCCAAACTGTTGAGGGAAACTGGACTCTACGTGGTAGCAGAAAAGGATTTCCCTCAGCTAGTGACTGAAGCAAACTACCCGTACTACAAGTCCTTTGTGTACGGGTGGAAAACTGCGGTTGGCCCTGCCCATTTCAATTTGACAAGGCAGGGACCTTTGCCTGGAAGACCACCTGAAGGAGGAGATGAAGAAGAAGGCCAGGAAGAAGGTGAATTGCAGAATAGTAGCTGAAAAACTGAAGTGAGTAGAAGAAGAAGGAACAGAAAACAGAAGAAAAAAGAAACAACTGAAGTAGAACTCCAAAGATTTTCAATTGCGACATTTGAAATGTTGCCAACACCCGTATTGCCGAAAGACAAGGAAGGGCGAAATAAATAAATAAATAGTTCAATAATAAATTTCAATTTATCTATATTTAGTTCGATTAATACCACCCATAATATGTATGACGTAAAATTAATATTCTGATTTTGATAAATCATAAACAACTTACGTTTTGATAGCCTTTTTAAGAATTTTATCATCCTGTTTTCGATTGTGTAGTGTTTCAGAGTTCCATATTTTTGTATGGACATGGTAATTCCAACGGTTTTTCTCGCTCTGTTGCTTTATTCGTGACATCTAAGGCTTATGATAAGAAGGTACTCACTCGGATTATGCCTCTTTGACTAAAATGTCTCGTTTCTTTATACGCCTCCACGTCCCTAAGATCGCCCACTCTGTTTATTTTAGTAACGCACACGTTTATTTTATTAAACGTCCCCAAAATTTTCAAATGTCCTTTAAACAGTCATGTTCTTTCGATCTAATGGATTTTTAAGAGCTATTTATTTGCAAAACAAAATTCTTTGCTTTGGTTTTGTGTATCTATTAAAAGGGTAAATATTTTTGTTGCCCTCTGGAGTTTTAAAACATCCCCCCCCCCTCCACGCCTATATTTTCCATTGCTTGATTTAAACATCACAATATCACCATACAATACTGAAATGACAATGAACTGCTCGATGTTAATGTCAACTTTAGCAACACTTTATTGGATAACAGGTACTAAGACCAGGATCCTTTAAGAGGTAATAGAGGATAATTTTGACTCTATATTGTATTATCTGAAATTAAACTGTTTCCGAGATATCTGCATTTAATGATTTTTCGTTATTTACAAAAATAAGCTTTCCTTTATTTCTATAATACAAAAATATCATAGCTATCGCAAATATTGCTGGGAAAATATATATGAAAAAGGGCATCAGCTTAAAAAAGGTTATAGAAAAATCTAGTGACTCAAAAACCATAAAACTGTTGGTCTTATTAAAGTTTTTGCTCACAACTTGATCCGAAAGACAGCCATTTTCGAAATATTTGCATTTCAAGATTTTTTTGCAAAAATCATTTTTCCTTCTGTATGCAGAAAGGAAATATTGGAGAAAAATTTTATGTACACAGGTAGGTTAACGATAAGACCTATGTTTTCTGTACAGATGCAAATTTATATTATTTTATTAATGTGTGTTAAGAATGGAAATTTATTCCATCTAAAAGTGTAAACAAAATTAAAATTAAAATTAGTTTTTATAATTAATTTCTAAGGAGGAAAACTGATTTTTGTAAAACAAAAAAAAATCTTAAAATTTAAATATCTCGAAAACGGTTTGCTTTCGAATAAAACAATGTGGGGTCAAAATTATTCCAAATCACTTTTTTAAAGGATTCAGTCTCATTACAAATATCCCTCTTTAAACGCTGAAAACTATTGACCTAAGTTATTTTGTGGAATATACTATATATGTCAATGACAATAACAATAAAGCTATAATGTTAGTAGTTAATGATCATAAACTGAGGTATTCTAATTTAATCATACGTTAACTGAGTTATTGTTCCTACAAAGCAAAAATATCACAGCTATTGAAAATAGTCAAAGGAAAATGTACAAGAAAAAGGGAATTAGCTTCCATTACAGAAGGTAATGGAAAAATCTAGTGGCCTAAAAATTATCAAAGATCGGTAATTTTCACAATTTTGGCTGGAAAATGAATAAGGCTCGTGTTCCAATTCCTCCAACTCGAAAAAAGCTACTCCAAATGAAAAATGTTACGGATAAAAATTGTAGAGCACCAAGTTCTGCGTTTAATTAACTCCGTAATTATAAAATTAGCTCATCTATTTATCTTTATAAATAACAAATTATATGATAGTGGTGTGTATACTATAAATATATGTAACATTTTATAGTACTAATATTTTTATGTCGTCCTCATCAAGGAGATCTAGTCCCCAGTGGAAAATTCTGTTACTATTAGTACATTTATTTTATCATCATAAGTTGGATAAATAAGTAGTTTAATTTCATGTGACTTGTTCGTGAGACACAATGAATTGATATATTTTAGTAATTTGTATTACTATTTGTTATTAATTGGGTATTTCTTTATAATGATAAATACAGTGAAATGTACTAGGTAGTATCTGAAGGGGAAATGAGCAAAGAGTGAGAAATATTCCTAATTACAGTCATTGCTCGGTTGGAAGAAGACTGAGTTAATGGCTTGAGATATTTGTTGCTGGAGGCTCTTGTGAAGTTGCCACAGGCAAGCTTTCATCTTAAATCTCATGCAAGAGTCCCTCTGCTCTTATCTCGAGACTGAAATATCTTCGAAGGAATCCCACCTACGCCAAATTTCTCATTTATAATTTTTGATTGAGTTTCTATCTCTCTCTTTCTCCCTCCCCCCCCCCCACTCTCTCCCTCTCTCTCTCTCTCTCTCTCTCTCTCTCTCTCTCTCTCTCCCTCTCACTCTCACTCTCTCACACTCTCTCTCTCTCTCTCTCACACACTCTCTCTCTCTCTCTCTCTCTCTCTCTCACTCAAAATTTTGGACACAGATATCGGGTAAGTCCGTAAGTAATGAACATGGTGAGTGCTATAAAACATGGAAGAAAAAACACATCACGTAACTCTGGATTTTGGATAAGAAAGCTCAGGAATGATCTTGTTTTTTTGTTTATTTAACCAAAAGATAAATTAATATTTCCCACATACAAAACTGCCTTTTAACAGAACTTAAAAAATCGGACTGACATTTATAGCATATTATTAAAAATAAAAAAATAAAATTAGTTGTGATAAAAAAATATTTATGGAACAATGAAATAACGAAAATGACTAATTCTCTGATAGCCAATACATAACCAATCGTTTTAGTCCAGCAGCAATAACTACGTGTATGGGAAGAATATTTGTGGGCCGGGATGGCCGAGTGGACAAGGGCGCTTGCAATAGGTAATCAAAGTTAAGCAACGTCAAGCGTGGTAAGTACTTCGATGGGTGACCGCTCAATTCGGGTGACCGCCCACCAATGAACACCACGCAGTCCAAGTGTACCCCCACCCCCGGGTATGTGAGGCCCGTCAGGCTACTGGAGGCGACTCACACCGACCGGGCGTAGGAGTGATGAACCTTCCCCGTGTATCTCATCGAGAATCGTGGTGTGTTTTTCCAGGATGTCAGTAACCGCCCGGAGGTTTGGTTTAAGGACAGTATGCTTTGGAGAAAGAAATATAGGTCCTCGGGGCCTGCTGACTCTGAGCTACCACAATCCTTGGACCTAGACCAGTTTGTCACTCTCCTTGAACCCGAGAGAGCTGACACCATCGGTGGGAAGGATACTGCCCCGCTTCAAATTGTATTTGAAAACTTTTCTTGAACCGAATTTAAGCCTTTACTTGAAAGTAGTGAAGTGATACCGAGTCATCAGTTTGGTTCTGTGCAAGCCATTCTTCATTTTTTTTTTTTTTAAATTGTTTTATTTCTACGAGCTTCCTGCCACTTACTGTTAAAACGAGGCTAGAAAGTTTTCATGAGAAATCGGTTTATTTCCATCAAGTTATCCGAGGTCATGTTAATAAACTTAATATTAATAATTTCCAAACACATACTATCATCACGGTAGGTGAACATTTTTTTTTTTTTTTATCATCGACCTAATAATGATTCAGAATGACTTTATAAATGATGCTACAGAGCTAGTAAGTAAGGAATGATGTTTTACTTAACGATTAGTAATAACCTAATTCGAATCACAAGCTCCATAGCGAATAAACTGCATGAAATAGCATAGGTAATTCAATAAAAAAAAATCACACATCTACAGACGCAGGTGGACGCAGCTAGAGTATGATTTAATATTTCCTTGGAGGTATCTTCTTCTTAAAAAAATTGATTTTAAAACTGCGCTCGGCTGCGCTTGAAAAATATGGATTGCCAAAAAAAAAATTTGTCTTATTTTTATTGCATTTATTCGGGATTTTATTTCTGAGTTAAAACATAGGCAAAATAGCATAATTTTTATGGTCGTGTAATATGTGAGATCGCTCTTCATGATTTTGAAGGAAAATCGCACCAACAAACAAAAATACGAGTAGCAATAATAATTATAGTATCATAAATTTTTCGTTGAAAAATAAACTTTTTCAATGATCGATTTTCAAAGGGTCGTAATAAGTGTAAAAATCGGAATATCTCAGAATAAATTGATGGAATGTGTCAGATAACTATTCTATTTATTAATAATGAAAAGAAAAAGAATATTCCGATACCTTCAAAAAAATAGGTTTTTTCCGCCTTTCAACCACTGTGCAACGTGAGGTTTGGGCTACCCCCTCCAGGCTGTCTGTGCTCCCGCAAGCAACACAAATGTCTGTAAGAAGACCACACTGCGCGGCCAAAGGTCTCATACAGGCTAATGCGCCAACCGAAAAAAAAAAAAAAAAAAAAAAAAAAAAAAAGGAAGAATATTTGATTCCAAAGTAGATTTTAAAAAATATGTCGATAGTACCAGGAAAAAAAGCATGAAAATGATTATCTCTTTATTTTTTTTCATTTATAAGGGTATCAAATTATGTAAAAAAAAGAATAGGTACTTAATTTTTTTCTAGGAAGTTTGGAGGAAACCTTTCACCAATGCGAAATTTTATTTTTCCCCTCTCTAAAATAAAATTTCCTTTCATTGTATATCAGTATCTCTAAACGGGGTTTATGTTCCGATATTCATTTTATTTTTATTATTTTATTGTATTATTATTTTTTTAATTAAAATATAATTATTATTTTAAAATATTTTGACTCCGTTTAATTTATACATATATACATGGGGATAGATATATAGTTGAATAAAAAAACTATAAATCGTACAAATATATTGATAAGTGAAATAAGTAAATGAATAACTACATTTATTCTAGTTATAAAAATAAGCTTTTGCGTTATCGTTATGAAAATTGATTGTGATCACTGTCAAATCATCCATGACCACTGACCAAGAAACAGTACTTAGGGACATTGAGGGGAATGGGTAACCAAGCTATTAAAAAGAAAATGGTTGAGAGTACGGTCATAAATAATAAAAATATATTTTGAATTACATATATCATTTGGTTCGACGCTTCGACCCGTGATTCATGTCTTCATCAGGGCTAAACATGAAACGAGACAGCAACCAATAAGGGGGCAAATAAAGGGTAATATAAAATTTTTGAATAAAAATATATAAACAGAATAATAATAAGGTAGAAATCCTTTGTGAATAGTATTCTTAAGTATATTTAAGCAGTATTTCTTTTTATTAACATTTGTTTGATACGTTGTTAGGTGAAAAATTCATATAGTTCTTTATGTGTTATCGTATTGGTTGTTATATTGTTTTACATTTAAACTTATTCAAGACATGAAATTCAGGCCGAAACGTTGGATATAATTATATATGAAATTTCACTTATAATTGTTTATTCTTTATGAACGGAGCCCCAACCACTTCCACTTCATTACTACTCACGGTCAAATACGTTTCACCATATAAATAAATTTTTACTTAGAATGATTCAAGAATTAAAAAAAAATCAATTATCGTAATATTACTGGGTGTCCCTGATAAAACGGCAAAAGGGAAGCACAAACTTTGAAGGGCCATATCTGCCCTTGAAGATAATTCATCTTAAAAACTTTGACTGTCTATTTATAGAAATTGACCTATCCTACAAACTTGCTTCTCTTGGATTTGTTTCTTAAATTCTTCCTTTTTGAGCTATTTGAAGTGTGGCGGTTTTGTGTGGTACACCATGTATACGATACAATGAATGGTGTATTATATAGGAAATTCTTCTTTGTTAAATCATACGTTAATTATTTCCTTTGAATTCTGCTATAATGAACATTCCTGTATTCCGGCCCAATGGTACTAAGTAGAACTTAATCAAATATACCCCAGTTCAGATTTAATGAAGTTATGCATCGGAAACATTCCAGTCAAATTATGTGCTCTAATCATACGAGTATTATTTGGAATTACAGTACCATTGGAGGTAAAGCATGTTAAGAACGGCGAAAGTAATTCGAATATAATAATCCTGCTCAAAGTTATGAATAACTCATACTTTCTCTTAATTTCATTCAATCATAATTTTGAACATTTCAAATATAAAAATTATATACACAGAGTGTTTCGGATAATTAAATAAAAATAAACACCAGTGATTTTAAATTTCCTACCTAAAAGTTCCTATAATTGCGTGGTATGTTTCCCTTTCTTTTCGATTAATCGCGGTTTTTGTGATTTTTCAACGAGCAGTTTTTTTTTTAATCTCAGGGTAAACCGTACAGTTATTGACACCCTTAAGACTACATTTCTGTGGTGAAATTTAAAAACTAATTTTCATGAAGGGATCAAATTGAAACTTCATATAGCTCTCCTCTTTATCTATCCTTATAAAGACTCAAATGGTTTTTTTTGGGTCAAAAGTTCAATACTTATACCACATGGCAATATTTATTGTTAAAAGTGCAAAAACTAGTTATTGACACCCTGTGGATTTAATTGTGAAATCTTCCCTATGCTTAGTTTGTTAAAGTCTTACTTCATAGATCACTTAGAGGACTCTTCAAACATTATTTTCATGTATATCTTGAAATAAAATTAGGACTTATTTACTTATTTCTTTAAGATAAAGTTTGGGTGTCAATAACTGTATGGTTTACCCTATATAGTTTATATAAAAAGAGGTAGAAATTTTTAGTTTTTATCATGCGAAAGAGAACTGGTTACCTAGTTTGTAAAAACATGTATAATATAATAATGAGCGTTACGCGCATTTTACAAGCGAAGAATATTTAGTCACATTTCCATGGGATTATTATCACTTTGTTACTCCTGATAGAAACTCCCGTCCGACTTTATTATAACAGTCTCAAAGTACCTGCCAACAAGTCTTGGACGTGATAAAAACTCGCCCCTCATCAGTGGGACAATATTATCGATTAATCGATCTCAGAGGGAAATTGATTCAGATATAAATTGGATTACTGGATTTTATTTATCACTGTATCTAACAATAATAAACTCATGTGACACCTAATTAATTTTTCAACCTTTTATTTCATATTACACAACTTTACCATATTAACTTCTATTTGTATTTTTTTGTAAATATGTTTTATTTTAAGAATAAAACAAATAGTTTTACTTTTAATCAGTCTCAGTTTATTATCGTTAATTATAAGATGTACTTGGGATGTTTTTTTTTTTTTTTTTAAAACCAGTTAATTTATTTTTAGAAATGGAAATGGTATCCCATAATACCCTACTTTCCTCTTTCTCTCTCCCTCTCTCTCTTTCTCTTCTTGACAGTTGATATTAAATGTTATAATAGGTTTCTGGGTTTGTCCTAATGGCTCTTACTGCCATTTCTAAACCAAGGTTAAATAGTGCAGGTGACAATGGATCACCCTGCATGAGACCATTCGGGACATCGAATTCCCTGGATATGTGGTTTTGGGGACACTTTTTAGTTTTTAGGGTCATTCTAATGAGTTGGACAAGTTTCATTGGTAAACCCAAGTCTTGCGAATTCCTCTTTTAAGTCCACAAATCGATTTCAAATTCATATGATTTTTCTTGCAATATCCTCAGGGAGAATATATGGTCGGTTGAAGACCTCCCAGGTCGAAAACTAATTTTCTTGAGATTCAGTAAATAATAAAACTACATTATTGCGACGTTTCAAGCCTATATTGTGCTCAAAATCATACCCTAAAATGAACAAACAGTTTAGGATAAAATTATTATGTTTATTGTGTAAGGAGTTACATAGGTAATTTTTTTAAAGAATACAGTTAACAATAATTTAAATACCCACAATACATAGGTTATAAAATAAAAATAACTGTTTATATATCATAACATAGAGGCGTGTGAATATGCTTACAAACTATTTTGAATTATATTCAGTTATATATTCCAACCTATGTAATGTATATATTTAAATTATTGTTAACTTTAATTCTATGTAACTCATATAATTCTATCCAAATCTATTTGTTCATTGTTGGGCATGATTATGAGAATGATAAAGTCATACAAACTAATAATAGATCATATGAAATTGCTATTTTTTAGATATAGTGATAAATAAAATCCAATGTGTGTGTGTGTGTGTGTGTGTGTGACGCGAAACTATGAAAATTCGATTAATTTGTTTTTCCAGTTAAGTTGATCATGTCATAATATGCTCGTTCTAGCGCCTCAACTAATAAATTGAAATTAAATGGGGAAAAGTCAAAGGTCATTGTCACAGGCTCTGGTACCCTTTTCAATTCCTTGTCTGAAATTGCTCATTTATCCATAGGCCCCTGTCCCATAAAATTAAACTCACCCCCCCCTTCCTCTCTCCCCTACCCCTAAGGAACCTCGCTTTGTTCTGGATCAGACCCTTTTTCGGAATGATCAGGAGTCTCTTATTAACAGACTCGCCATCCCCTCCACCGCTATATCTCAACATTTCCTTTACAAATCAACCCTTCAACCCTTCTGTTTTAACGCATATATGGGGAACAAGTTACGGTACCATTTAAGTATCAAAACTTCTCTCAATTCGATACTTTTCCTAAAGTATCGATACTTGATATTATCGGAAGAAAATTATCGATACTTGTTATTACCTATAAAAAATGATATAATTTAGCCAACAGGGATGGAATAATTTGAAAAAAACGTGAAAATAGTTTCATAGGGAACTATTTCATTCGGAAGTGTTAAGGATATAAAGGAATAAATAAATTTCGGCAGGAAAAAACGTTTATTGTGACAGCGACACAGATGTGAATTTTTAGAACACATGCATCATATTTAATCACCATGGCAACATTATCAAAATTTGTACTGTTACCAAAATTTAACTTAATGTTCCTAGTTAGAATGTTAGTAATAGTATAAATTTTCAAATTACTTTATATTATTACCTACTTTGTTTTCAAATAAGGCTAAAAATAATTTAAATTTTTCCTAATGCTCATCTTTACTTTTAAGAAAGTAAACATGTCTATAATTCAAATAATCATTCTCATCCTTATAGAGAAGAAAATGCTAAAAATACTCATTGAAAAAACCGTTTTTCAACATGAACAGTATAGGTTGAAGGGGCTAATTTATTAAAGTAGTGTAGTGTACCCAGTCTTATCGGACTCACTAGATCACAATTTGAGCACATTCCTTCTTCAGACTTATCAACAATTTTTACCATGGGGACTGTATATTCGAATGGATCAACAATTACGCAAGTTTTTGACATCTTAAGATATACATTTGTCTTCGGCTACATTTTCTTGAGGTCATAATTTCTTCCTCAAGAACATTATTAAATTTCCTGAAATCGAGTTTCAATGAACAAGAGGACATCATTGCGACGTCTTTTGAATTTATTTTCGTAACGCTTGCGGCAATATCACACAGTAATCTTATATCAAATTTGTTTTCTTCTTGCATTTCATTTTGATGTTTTGTATAAAGTAGATGGTTGACAAAGTGCTTTCAAAGCTAGCGTGTTAGGTTGAATTTTGAATCTCATCTTTTTATGATACTTAGGTTTACCTTAGACCAGAAAACAAGGCTGGATTAGGACGCAAGACTGCAGCCAATTCTGGCAGTCCCCCGTCTCTCGTCATTCTGCTTTAATATTTTTTCTGATTTAACAAGGGTTTTGGGTTACTGAGGGCTCGACACTGTCCTGTAAATCGTTAAAGGTATTTTTACTAACTCGCTGCGCTTTCATGAAGAGATTACCCTTTTTGTGAAAATCTAACAATTCTTTTAAGCACTTCTAAACTTTTAGTACGATCCATTTTTATAACAGAATTAGAGAATTTTCGTGATAAAAGTTAATCATAGTAACAAATAAGCATAGACCTTGTACAACTAGTGTCTGGAAACTTTTGAAAAGAAGACATTTATCAAACTGTAAATTTTTTTTTCTCCTCACCAGGGCCCGGATTTTGTTTACGTGCTTCTTTAACATTACGGACCAGATATTACGAATTAGAGTACACAGATCAATTGGCCAAGTTTTATTGTGCATATTTTGATGATCTAATAAAGTAAACAACACATTTAGAATTATAAAAGTAAAATCCAACGTGGGAGCTAAGATTCGGAATTTCGATGGGAGTCATTCGCCGTAAAAATAAGTTTTTCTTCGAATTAATTTTTACTGAGATTCCCGACTTCAACCTCCTTTTTTAGTAAATAAAAATATAAATCGTATCCCAGGCCATGTTCGAGAAGCTACGAATGAAAAAATCGAAGACGTTTTTATGAAAAATGCAGGACTTAATATCCTGAAAAATATAAATACTACTTCAAACGTGGATAATTCAATTGTTTTCAGCGACCCAATAATTTTAGGCGCTTATAAATTTCTTTCAATCTCATCAGTTGACGTCGAAGTTCATTTTTGAATTATAAAAATATTTTAAACGATAGAAGGTTAGGATCCACATAAATAAATTTATAAATGCATTTAATTCAGATGATTTTATTGATTAATTCACTTGTTTTATATTTTTTTAATTTATTATTTATTTAGTTATCTTTATTAATGCTATTCTTGTATTTTTCTTGTTAATTAGTATGTTTGTTTAAGATTAAACAAAATTTAAAATCATTTTGGTTTCATTCTAAATAGTCTCTTTCACTCCCTTTCCTGTGAAATATTTTATACACATTAGTATCTTTGAATATTACAGTTGTTTAAAAGCATATTTTTTGTTTTTATGATGCATACTTCGCTACATATTTAATAGTTTTTTACTGTATATTATATGGCATATTTTCACGCTTTTTACTACATAAAAATCCGAGCTCTGCTCATCACTTATTCAATAAAAAATGATGTCTAATTATATTGGAATTTTATTCTATATTAAAAATTGTGTTAGTTCGTGTATAATGTTTTTAGAAACGAGCAAATGTGAAGTATCCGAATACTTTTGACCAATACTGTAAATAATGGTGTATGTCCTTTAACAAAAACATGGGACGAACCTGAATCAGAAGTAGTTTACCTGAGCACAAGACACTACGAAGAAGAAATAAAGCTCTTTTTTACATTCTTTTACTTTCCCTTATTGTCTTGTTATATCAATATCCCCAAGGGTAGAAATAATATTATTTTTTCGAGTTTTCTTATATTTATATATTAAAAGGAATATGTTCGGTCAAAGGTATATATTTGGTAAGTTTGAAAATTATTTCCCTTTTGGAACCCTATATTTTTATTTTTTAATGACTTAAACAAGTTTAGGTATACATTAGATTTATACAATATAGTTTTTACAGGACTATATTGTTTTGTGGCAGTGGGTTTTCAAAATCGAAATTACAAAAACTGACCGCTCACCGGTAAATTATTAAAATATGTAATGGGCTATATAAAAATAAATTAAATGAAGGTTTCTGAATAGCTGATAGTAATTGAGGAAATAAAAAAAACATGAACTCATCGATAAAAGAAATGATAGTTAATAACCAGTGATAGATATCGTATCAACATAAATAATATCCTATGAAATAAAACTAGTAAAATAATGAAGATAAATTAATTATTACAATATATATATATATATATATATATATATATATATATATATATATATATAATGTATATAAAATAATTTTTAAAAAATACTAAAAAAATAAAATAAAACTCATTAAAGAAACTAATTTAAAACTAAAAAGATGTAATAAGCTTAAAATAAAATAACCTTCATATAAAATATAAAAAAATGAATATGTTTTACTACTAATCAAAATTATCAATATCTTTTACTACTCAACGAAATTATCAATATATTAATTATGTTTAATAAATAATGAAGGACTAATGAATAATGTATATTATACAACTATTTTTTACGCAATGGGGTTGCTAAATAACACAGCGTACCAATCAATCATCAAATACATGCATACATGCAACTAAAATCCATTGTGTTTTATATCCAATTTAATATCATAATAATTTCGTTTTTTCTTTATATCTTTTACAATTATGTTTTTTTCTATGTTATTATCATTATTATTTTTTTTTTCACAAATCTTAAGTCATTTTCTCTTCCTTCCCTCTAGTAACACTCGCAGTTACTGTTACCGAAGAACTGAACCTTTAACAGTGTTATAAAATGTTTATAGCTACAAAAAATCAAAGTTCAATGTGTTTCCTAGTGATTGACATAAATGTTTGCATACATTGCGATGTTCTCGTATGTGCCAAAAAAATAACTGCACTCCAGGATTGCCAATGCCGTATTACCATTAGATAAGGGTGCAGGGCTAATACCAATTTTAACAACATGGCATTGCCATATAAATGTATATGTATACAATGTACCTATCCGTAAACATGTACGTATGTTAACTTAAATACCTATTTATTAAATAAACTTATAAAATTTTACGTTTACTTGTTTATAAATGATTACATTATGGCCAAAACGAATTGTGAAAATATAAATTATATTATTGTACATATATAAGAAAAAAGGATTCAAAATTTGTACCTTGAGAGGTAAGGAGTCGAGACTAATTGGAAAAGTAATTTTCTTCAATAAGACAGCTCGGAAGTATCTACGGCAATTGGGGTCCAACTTAGGGAGTTGGGGGGTTTGATCCTCTTAAGCCGATGAAGAGTAGATATACTCTTACTAATTTACTCCTCCGAGGTTTCGCTAAAAGGAAAGTGATCTTTTGCTTAGTATCCTAGCTTATATGCCATGTTGTTATATCCATACCTGTAAATACTTTTTTTTTTAACTAGTAAATATTACGCCATTTTGGATAGTTACAATATGTTTACAAATTGAAGTGTAACAAAAAACAAAACAAAAAAAAGTCGGCTTCTAAGGCAAGGCTTGAAAGAGCAGACACATTGGGCAAAGAAGCCGCACATGATTCAAAATTATCAACTGCTTATTTCATAGTGCCTTTGTCATGTATTAAGAAATATATCAAAACATACTCACTAAAAAACTTGGAGAGAAGACTGGTGAAAATATACTAAAGGAGGATATTGGCACAAATAAATTACGAAGTTTACAATCTAAATATGTTTTGTGTAGAATATCACATACAAGAACATAACAGATACCATATAATTGAAAGTATTCTGATTTAGAGACATGGTCTACTCCAGAAAACAAATTATTCGACAAATACAATTAAATTTTACATAAGATCGCAAAGCATTTTGTGTCACTTACGGGACACCCTGTATAAATGTATTAAAAAGGCGCTGGCAAAACTAATTTTAAATTAATTATAATTTCAATCTAATTTAAGTCCAGGAAATTTTTTCAGATATTGCATAAGTATGTTTTGAAGAACGTTTTTCCTCAGTCACAGATTAACTGGGATTGTCCGTTTTCCGGCACTTTTTTTGTAAGTCACAATGCGATCTCGTATGATCGCTTTATATCTTTATTTTAGTTTTTTTTTTTTTAATTAGAAATGTGTTTATTCAGTTATTTATAGAACCCTAAAATAGGAACCCTATATATGCCGTACTGTCTTTTTACGAGTTATACTTATCAGGGATATAGGAACCAAATTGTACAATATAATAGTTTTCGAGTTCATAATTTTTAGCAGCATTTTAATTTTTTTCAAATTATTGATTAATACCTTTTCTTTACTTGGTGGAGTTGGTTTTTTCTGGATTTGTAATCAATTTAAGACCATGTAAATTCTATAGATATTATTAAAATTATAAAAATGAATGAAATATTTGCTCTAATTTTAGAAGTCTCTAGTAAAAAAAAAAATATATATTATTGCAGAATGTCAGCCGTCATTTCACTGCTACATTTAAAGGGAAGCCGCCCCCCCCCCTGGAAGGCTGGATGCAATAATTTTTTAAGATTTTAAGGCGGGAAGCAGTCATAGAATAATTTTTTTCAAGGAAATAATTGTAATAACTTAGTTGATAAAGCACTGCTATAATTATACATAATTTTGGTTTTATTCACCTTTTTCTAGGTAAGATGTTACAACCTGAACGACCATAGCTTGCCCCCCTTAGTTTTGATCCTGGGTACGCCCTTGGGATGTGGATAATGGCAAAGAGATAAAAGTTAGGACAAAAGCATTAGGTCAAAAGTATTTAAGCGCAGTTTTTGTGATTTTTTAACTGGTGATTGTTTTTTTATTGAAAAACTTTTTATCGAGATTAAATAAAAAGACATGTATTTTTCTTGTTTTTGGCTTTCAAAAGAGGATTAAATTGTCATTAGTACTGATTCTCTAGGGTATCCGTTGAATCAACATTACAAAGATTTTTTTTACCAAGTATACACCAAGTCTTAGTGAAAATTTAGAACTCCTTTGAATAGTGGAAACCATAAATTTTTATCTCTATCTAAAAATTTTAGCTTGAGATTTTCTAAAACTACAACTAAAATTTGAAAAATCACAAACAATTGCGAAAAGTGTTGGGATATATATATATAGACACACACATATTGTGTGTGTTTGGGGTAGCGAGATAAAGTGTACGTAAATATTTTAATGGAGGATTTTACAGGTAGAAGCTTTTCTAAAATGGATGCCCAGTATAGGAAGGCGATCAGTCCTAATTGAGCGATAGCTTCTATCGGAGAAATCTGAACTTCAATAACTCAGTTAAAAATAGACATAGCTCCACATTTCCCGTTTTATCCGGAAATAACTTTACGGGTTTAACACGTGTTCATAAAAAAAATCATACGCACAAGAATAATTGCCCGATCATTTTTGTGAATTTTTTTATTACGTGATGGAGTAAAAAGTGCAGAGTTAGTTAATTCGGTTTAGATTATTTATAGGGCTAGTATATTTATAACTGTTACTCCTGATATATAATGTCTGAGAACTAGGGTTTAATGCATCATAGAAGAGGTAATTATATATATTTTTTGTTGTGTATTGTTAATAGAACAATCTTATGTCTAAACATATTTTCAGAGAATTCTAGCAATTTAGATAGTATTAATTGTAGTAATAGATTTCTTACCTCTACTGAAAACGATGATTTATAATAATTAGATTAATATCAATGGTTGATGTTTGGATACTTAAAATAAAATAAATTACAACAAAAGAATGAATTTATTAATACATATTTATTTAAAAATATATGAAAAATAAGGGAAATCTATCAAATTTTATATAGAACTCGGAGGAGAAGAAGTGATTGAATAGACGGGATTCGAAGATGGAAGAGATATTACGATGAATGATATACCCAAGACATTCCCGGGAATAGATATCTCAGGTCTTTAGGCTGTACATCCCTTTTTACAGAACTGCTTCCTTAACAAAAGTCTTTTTCATTCCTTACCTATCCTTATCACTTGCATTAAAGACAGCCCAATGCCTCCTAAATCACCAGTCTTTCAAAAATATGTAAAATAGTGACAGCAGTATTACCTAGGTACGAATATGTACATGCTTTTATTTCCATACTCCTACTTAAAGAAATTATTGAAAACGGTATTGTTCTATTATGTTATTTGATTGTTCTATTATCTTTATTATTTATTTTTTTTTTACAAATTTAATGCAAACAGCCAGGCAAAACCTCTGGACTTGTTTATATTTTGTTTTTCTTGGGGATCTTGATGTCCCAAAATAAAAAGTAATCTCTTTCTTTCTTTTAAAGATGGAATGGAATTCCACAGACGGTAATATTAGAAAAGATCAGACGAAGGCCGCATTTCTTTGGCTCGTCCCTAATAAATCTGAAGAACGAGAACGAATGTTATGGGAAACGTGGGAGGATGAAATTTAATAAGATCAGAAATGTATGATGGGAGGCAGTATTGGATAACATGGTCGTGTAAGAGTTCGAGAAAATTTTTAGCACACTTCTTTGGCGTCTGGAAATAAATAAATAAATCTTGTTTTTTTCACTTGATTTAATTTTAAATGTTCCTAGAGATTTCATTCATCAATTAATCATAGTTTTTACATATATCTTTTTAAGCAATTTAGAATAAAAATAAGAAATGTTTGAAACGATCAATAACTGTGACTCCTTACTTCCTCGTGTTAGTAAAGAAGGGATTTTATTTTTATCTGGTGAAATTTGGTTTTAGTGGAAGTGGATTATCTTATTTCGGAATATTATGGGTTAGTACAATTTTTTTTCTCACTGGGCATATGATAAACTTTAAAACCAAATATTATGAATATACTTCCCAAAAAACCCATTCCATTTATTGAGGATTTTGACTAAAACTGAATTAGATTCCAAATGTTTTAGGATCATCGGCGGAAGACTGAGGGTTTGATTTCGACAATTTTTTTTTAAATTGAAATTCTAATTCCTACTTGAAAACCTACTCGCCGCCTCACTAATTTGATTATTCCTTCTAATGACATTTATTTTTACACTCAAATCCAGTAAAAATATTATTTGTAACTCCAATTAACTGAAAAATATAAATAAATTAAAGCGGGGTCTCAAATAAGGTCCTTATTTGTTATATATTTAAATTACTTAATTAGTAAAACAATCTAGGTACTGCACTGTACTGTACTTTTTACATTTTGTTTAGATTTTCTGTTTTGAAGATATTGTTTGATACAAAAATTGGTATCGGTTAACCTATGATGTTTCTCTATTTTCTCTGAATACTCTGACCTATTATAGCAAATACATGATTTTCCAAGGATTTTGGCTTACATTTTTTGAAATATGGTAATTGTGAATCTTCTATAACAAGCGAGTGTCTGATTCTTAGGTTGAACATCGAAGCGTACAGTTAATTTTGAACCAATTTTATGTCAACGCTAGTTAAAGTTTTGTAAGGTTGTTACTTATTTGAATGCTGATATTGATATTATGCGTGATAATTTATACGCAAATAAAATTGCTTAAATATATATCAGTGTTACAAAATAATAAAAAAATAAAAGATGAAAAATACACAACCTTGACGCAACTGATAAGAAACGAAGGTGGCACAAGATAACCCCCTTATAAGGATTATTCGTAATCAGCAGAGAAATTCATAATCAAAAGATTATTGTGCAAGTGCTCGAAGCATTTTTACGACGGTTGAAAGGGAAAAAAAGGTCCCCCTTCAACGCTTCATAAAATCAGGAAGTACACGCTTTTGTTGATTCCTACAATTATTTTAGTGGTATTTATTTTTTTTAATAATAATTATTTTGCATTTTTGTTTTACAGAAAAATAACTAATTTTAACTCATCTCTTACGTGTTTCATTGAACAGTATTACATCATGTGAAGCTGCCTGCATAGTTTTGTAGTACCACCATATTTATCATTTTCTGCTATACAATATGTAATAATAAAGTAAGAGGATCCCTTTAAACACGAAAGTGGTCGGTACTAGTTAATTAGTAAAATTGAAGGACATCTTGACAGGCAGGATCCACTATGCGATGGCTCGCTGGCCCCGGGTCGAAGGCCTAGGGTGGTGGGGGGGTGTAGGAAGGGAGAGTAGAAGGGGGGGTTGGTAGTGGTGGCAGCACTGTAGGTGGGGGCGGTATGAGGGTGGAAAGGGGGTGGCACGCCAGTTCCCATCCGACCAGCGGTATGGGCCCTTGTTGGTGAGTAATCCTACCCTATATTACGTATACCGAAGTTCTCGTAATTTTCATATTAAACGATATTTACAAATAAACTGTTTTTAAGTGATTAAAATAAGTAGAAATGTATTCTCCTGATTTTTTTCAATAAAATTATAACGTTTTTAATCATTATTCAAATCTATACTAAATTTTAATGTGCGCTTACTGGTATATTTTGGTGTACTTGATTACATTCAATTAATAATATAAATTATTTTCAAAAATTTATATTATTTTGATTTATTTTATTTTGTGTTCTGATGTTGATAGTTGCTTAAAAGATATTTCACACATTATTCTTAGTCAGTGACAATATTATACATAAGTTTTTCCACAAAATATTACAAAGTTATTTATTCATGCGATCTTACTCCTTAAGTAAACGCAGGTGGTTTCTTGGCAACCGCAAGGCGGGCTTTCTCAGTTTCTTATCATTCCCTCAAGCTCTTATAATGTTTTCATCGTTTTAGTAAAGTTACAGAAGCGACTTAAATCAAAAAATAAATATCAACACAATATTCGAAATCAAGTAAAACTGTAACGATAGTTTTTAAAAGAGAAATTAACTCTTATAATAAAAAGAGGATCGATTTTGATTCATAATGTTTAATGAAATTAACATGACCTTTATTAAAAATAAGAATCATATAAATTTTATTCAAAAAATACAATAACAGTTATTGTTCTTACCAAAATCATTTATGTTTTTTTCGAATCTGAAATATATATATTATAATTATAATTTTAATTTTATTGTGTTCTGTGACATAAGGCTTGAGTATTTCATTAAGTAGATAATGGTTGCTATAAATGTTTTTATTTATTTTTTTATAACGCACAAGCTCATATATATATTTGTACATTATAAATGTACACATTACGTATATACATATTTTTACACGCCTCTAGAGGATAATGCATTGTTATAAAAACAAGAATTGACCTAGGTCGTCTTGTCGGCTAGAGTAGATCATCAGGAGACCCGGAGACTAGAAGCGTAGGCGTCTTCCACTTGGTCACAGCTCCTCCCTAATAGACCAAATCGTTACATAATGGCAAGCATCAAACTGAATGCACCAACATTAACTAGTCACTGATGCAATCTAAATAAGGGATTTATTTATTTATTTTTTTTTTTTAAGTATGTACTTTTAAGAACTAATTTAATAAAAGTTTCTTAATGTAAGTGGAGGGATGGAATTTATCATCAATTCATTGAAAGTAATAATTTACTTAACCTTATTAAACCTAGGCTGGAATCTGTGAAGAAGAAGAATGCAATGAGACACTTGCAGAATCTAATATTAATATATATAATTAATATTCTTTATATTATATAATTAAGGAATGCCTCTGATTAAGTGGAACCACCCCTATACCCTAAAGTGATGAACCACCCCTATACCCCTTCATAATTTGGATCTATGTGGTAAATATACATACACTCCATTAATTATGGTGTTGAAGGATTTTGAAATAAAACAGCTCATATTTCAACTCTGTTTTTTTTTTTTTTTTTTTTTTTTTTTTTTTTTTTTTTTTTTTTTTTTTTTTTAATTGACCAAGTTTAGGCATCGTATTCAGTTTTCCGTTGGCCTCTAAATAAACACTAAAAAAAGCAATGATAATAAATTAATACATAAATCATTATATTTAATTTAAAATCAAACATTTTATTTTTCTTTATGGACAATTCAATAATTGGAAAAAATGAATATGAAAATAATAATACCAACCACTATTAAAATATCAATTATATATAAAATTTATATTCTTCTGTTTTCCATCGACTATATTTATAGTACATGTGTAAAAAAGGGCTGGTTTATATGTATATTTTTTTCTAGTAGCAATATATTTATAATATAATTTCTTTGTAAAAAAAAGGTCTAAAAAAATCTAATTTTTTTGTTAAGAATTTCAAATGAAATAAAAACTTTACCTTCTGCATTCATAATCATGAGTTAATGTTAGTATATTATGATATTTAATAGTCAAGATGTATCTAAGTATTTATTTCATTTGCTTATATTTTTCATAAACTAATATCCCCAAATCATCATTAAAGTGGTTCCAAGACCCAGATGAAGGAAAACTTAAGCGTAATACAAGTCAGAGGGGTGCGAGACCAGTGAAAATGAAAAAAGTTTTAACAATTTATAGAAACTAAATTTATAGAATTTATATATACTTATATAATTTATATATACAATTTATAGAAACTAAATTTACGCTGTGGATTACTTGTAAATGACAATGAATTTTAAGTAAATTAAAATAATGTTTTCTAGTAAATACTTTTTTTTTTTAAATATTTCCATAAAATTGCTTTTTAAGTGGGGCCTGGAAAGCTTTAATTTTAACAGGGTGGTTGGTAAGAAAAAGTTTGGGAACCCTTGATTTAGAAGAAAGCATAACTAATCTGTTTCACTTAAAGTGCTAATTTTTTTAGGCATAACTATGGAACTATTCAATTATTATAAGATGTTACTTAGCTAAATACAAATATATGTTTATTTTTGGTGAACAAGTTTTTATTGATAATTGGTACTCAAGTACACTAAACATTGAAATCTCAACTAAAAATGTCCCCTTGGTGGTTAATTAATCGAAGCCCGACGGGAGTCGAAAGCTGGAGTTAAATAAAATTGATTAAGTAAAGCACTTTTAAACTGGAAAAACATAATGGATGTTCGATAATATCATGGTCACGTAACCTCTCGAAATACGGTTTTAAGACATATTGTAGTATAAAAAATAACGCCTAAATGATTAAAAAAAACTAGTCCTAAAATATTATGATTGAATAACAGTCCCAAAAAAAATTTATATGCTTAAAGTAAAAAAGACCCAAAACAGTAAAACTTAAAAAAATAAAATAAAAAATAATGGAGCATGGTTATCAAAAATTAATTCCAGTTTAGCTCACAATAATTCAATTTCCGAATTCCGAATCAGTTGCTGTATACCGTCTAAACTCATATGACATCAATGGAAATGCTTTGCCATTCAATCGTTTCAGCATGTTTTCACATGGAAGAGTTAATATTTCCTGGGATATTTTTCCCGAAGAAATTTCTTTCGTTTATCTCGTCTCTTTATTAAAAAAATGTATTGTCATTTTCATTGTCAACCTTTCGGGTTCCCTATAAAAGTTCAACATTAAGCCATGAATTATTATTTATTATTCAATTATTAGCCATGAAAATATAAAAATATATTTAAAAATACTTGAATATCTGCAATTAGCCAATTAGTATATACCTTATGCTCATTATTTCTTAAAGTATTTTCCACACTTTTTGCAAAGCCATGTTCATATACGCTATATTATTATTTTTTCACAAACTCTAACATAATTGTTTCCTAAGGATACCCAAGATTAAATTAATATTACCCATCCGTAATGAAAGACTATTGAAATTTATTGTGTCATATAGAGTGCAAAGTTTAATTTCAAGTGACCATAAACAGCTTTAATGCTAGCTTCATGTTTTTAATTCATTTTAAACCTTAAGCTCTATTCCTTTCAGCAGTATAGTTGATTTTTCTATATCCTAAAAATTACTATTAGAATGAAGGAAAATTTGTTTAAAGTCCGCTTTATGTACATCCCCATAAATGGGGGAAGTTCTGAAACCTCTTCTGAAAATCGTATTTTTCTTTTTGCTCTGTGAATGACAGTAAACGTGTTTATAGAGGAGATAAAGCTTGATAATTTTTAACTTTTTCAACTTTACACCAAACTAAGTCAAGAAGTGTGACTATGGAGAGTCCCAGTGAAGCTACATCTTTCAGTAGAGTGATACACTAGATTAAATTTAAAGTTATGAAGTTCGCAGATCATACCGCAGAAGGCAGTTGATGTAACATAAGCATATTATAAGAAATAACTGACTGATGCACTTGCCACAGTTCACCTTAACATCTTCCTATTGCTTTAAATAATGAAAAGGAAAGGTTTTTTTTTTGTTAAAATCTCAAATCTTAGAAAAGTTTATCTAGATTTTGTTAGGTGCGTTTGAAAAAATTGAAAAACAATTAAAAATATTTCAGGAATGAAAGATGTTTTTAAAAATAAATATTATAAACTCGATATTATTTTATCATAATATTCTACAACATATTTTAATAATCTCCTAATAATAGAGACCAGTCATCTCATCTTCAGGTGACTACAAAAATGCAACTAAAAATAACGATAATTAAAAAAATATTTAAATTACCTGAATAATCATTATTATACTCTTCATACCTTTACGTTTTGAAAGGTAGAGAAAGGAGGAAAAAATAGTACCTCGGCACAGAAAATGTCTCTATCTAAAAAAAATGCCATTAAAAAAGTTAAAATGTTTAGATACTCAGTGCCAATCATTATTAGTAAATGCACTTCAGTTAAAAGTTAGTTATATATTTATATAATATCTTATATATATATATATATATATATATATATATATATATATATATATATAGACATATTAATTACTTTTTTTTGCATTTTTGGTAATTTTAATTAGTAGTTAGGTAATATGTAATTAGGCTATTGGGACCGCATATTCATAGTTCTTGCTTGCACCTGACAGGCCTACTTTATCAATTTTTAGTAAATTACTAAATTATTTGGTATATTATTAACGATACAATTTATAATTTCAAATTTTTCTTTAGGGATTTCTCGAAATTTTCGATGTGATTTGTTCAAATTATTGAAAATCACTGAAATAATATGTCAAGATGTAAAACATGAGGTGGAGGTTTTTGTAGAATTTTAAAGCGTAAACATTAGATGGAGAAATCTTTGGAAAAGTTCTTAATAACTTTTCCGATTCATTTAACATATAAATTTATACCATCATCCGTCGGTACGTTTAAATTTTATTATAATAGTCAAACACAACACTGGACAAATAAATAAAAATTACAGGAAAAATAATATTTATATAAAATTACAGGGACCTTTGTAAAAGTTCTTATCATTTTCCAATTCATTTCGCGTATAAATTTATTTCATCATCCTTCGGTACATTTAAATTTTATTTTAATACTCAAACACAACGCTGAAAAAAGAAATACAAATTACAGGAAAAATATTTATACGCGAAATTTGTTTAATTTTTTTTTC
This sequence comes from Aelia acuminata, assembly GCA_911387785.2. Classification (NCBI taxonomy): domain Eukaryota; kingdom Metazoa; phylum Arthropoda; class Insecta; order Hemiptera; family Pentatomidae; genus Aelia; species Aelia acuminata. The sequence continues at coordinate 110,218,615 of OU426980.1, forward strand.
GGGAATAAAATTACTATATAGAATAAATATATTTGGTTTGATTGAATCGGTTGTAAGAAAGAAAAAATATTTTCTGTTTGAAAAAATTTCTTGGGTTGATAAGTTTCCGGACACTAGTTGTATAAGGTCTGTTGCTTAGTTGTTATTATGGATTGATTACCTTCTATCTTGAAACTATTTTAGTTTTGTTTTAAAAATGGGTTTTATTAAAAAATTAGAAGTACCTGAGAAAATTTCTAGATTTTCACAAAACGAGAATAGTTAATTAATCATTGAATCTCTGAACTTTTAATTATCGTTACACGTACCGTTAAGGATTCATTAAAATATATAAAGTAGATGAAGGTTTCAGTGATCGGCCAACATGTGAGAAATCCAGTGAATGTTTTTCTTCGCAGGTATATGTTTGGAGTTTAGCCATCCTTCAACTGAGTTAAGTCATGATTGTAATCTTTGCAGAGCCGTCTGGAATATAGACCTGCGCATACAATTCAACGTCATAACCACTAATGCGAATGATGTTGATTTAATGTAAGCTATAACAGCAAACAGTTATTTCAGTCTGAACTAAAATGCCATATGATACATGGAAAAGCATGTGCAGTCCCGTAGTTTCTAAGTAAATGTATTTTTATTGGGTATTTTGGATTTTCGTAAAAAAAGGTACAAAACATCGAGCAATAATATTGGAACAGCTAACTTGTAATGTAAAAGTTAGTTCCTTATACTTATAATATTGATATATATATATTTGTTTAGCCTATTGATTGTTTTTTAAAATTATTTTCTCTATAAAAATTCAAAAATAACTTTGAACTATAATTATATTTTACGTAGCTAAACTTTAATAAAATGAATTGGTCCAATATGTTAACTCTAGGCAGGAAGGGTTTTTTAACCTTAGAATAAAAGAAAGTTTTTTTTTTTGTTTTTTTTTGTCTCTTCCAAATACTTAAGAAAGTACCTAATGATTTTGCAGCAAGTAATGATTGAATCAAACATATCCTAACCTACCCTTTTTTACCTTTTTAGACAATTTTCAAATAAACAAAAGAAGAAATAAACAGTTAAAACCTCTAGCTGAAAGGGGCTAAGGTTATACATATTTATAACATTCATCAAAGTAATGGAAAACAATCTGGTGCGTGCGCGCAACACACAACTTTCACTTACCAACTTAGATTAGAAATTAATGCGTTGTGTTAATGCAACTTCTCACTATGTTACAAATTTTTCCACATTCACTTCTTTTTTTTTTTCATTTGCTCTATAACAAACACTAATTTCTTTTATTATTAAATAAAAGTTTTTACTTGAGATAATTCGGCAATATAAGCATAATAATCCAAGTCGACTGATTTTATAATTCTCTATGTTCTTGTTGAAAATTTCATTTAGTTACCATGAAACCAATAATTTCCATTAAATGAACAGAACGGCTTTAATTATGAACAACGATCTGTCATTAATGGCGTATTACGCATGCGTAGGCTCAACGTGTTTTATAAGTTGACTGAATATTTTTCTTTTTTTCTCCTCTATATGTTTACTTTGTTTTTATCATACCTCGTATTTAGCCATTTCTTATTTTTAGGCGTAATGAGAGATAGTTAATTTCTCCATATAAACAAAAACAAAGATACTTCATAGGAAACAAAAACAAACAAACAAAAAAGGCCCCTACCCCATTTAAGCCCCCTCAGAACATTTTAATAATGATACAGCTTAGTTATTAATTAAATATTAAAGAGCACCTAATTTTCATTAAACATGACGAATTTGATGAAAATCGTTAAAAGCGTTTTTGAGATAATCGAAAAAAAGGTAAAAATTGCAAAAAAAGTTATGAAATAAAGTGCCTCCTCAGTTTGACCAATTTTGTTGAAATGCTGGCTATCACATCTTTGGCATATACATACATCAAATACCCAGTTTGATCAAAATCGTTAAAGCCGTTTTTGAGTAAATAAAAAAACACGTGAAAATGATACAACATTTATTAAGTAAAGTCCCCCCTCCGGTCAACCAATTTTGATGAAATTTTTACAGTCATATCTCAGGCATATCAATACATCAAATACTAAGTTTAATCAAAATCGTTAGGGCCGTTTTTGAGAAAATCGAAAAAAACGTAAAAAGTTATTAAATAAAGAACACCCTCCCTTTGAGCAATTTAGATGAAATTTTTGCTGTCACATCGCGGGCATATACCTACACTAAATACCTAATTTCAGATTCGCACGGTTTATAGTTTTTGAGCTAGTCTGTTCACACACACACACACACACACACACACACACACACACACACACACACACACACACACACACACACACACACACACACACACACACACACACACACACACACACACACACACACACACACACACACACACACACACACACACACACACACACACACACAGACCATTTTGCGGGACTTGGTCATTTGGACTCAGGGACCCCAAAACGTGTATTTCCGTTGAAAACCGGAAGTCGAAATTTTTCACGATCGCAATACTTCCACTTACTATATATTTCATATATAGGTAACTGAAAGTAAAAAAGATCATAATTCAAAAGTTGTTGAATTGGAACAAATAATATCCATTAAAGACTGTAATATCAGCTTTGAATTTTTTTATGAAAACTACTATCTACTATTAACTATTTCTAAAAATACATTACTGTAAAGCTGCTCTTTCTTTAAGTTACTAGCTGCTATTTCCCTAGAAAACATGATAAACAAAAGCTACAAATTCAATAAATTCTTATTCGTTTACTATATTTATTAACTATTAAATAAAAAAAATATTGTTTTTTCAAATATCAATCAGTAATATCTGAAAAATTAATTGAGCCCTTATTTACTATTTAATTAATCCCCCCCCCCCAATCATAGGAATTTTACCACCCTTATGGACGCCCTTGGGGTAAATGGTATAAATATATTGGTAGGGGTGTCAAACTGAGTCTAGTTGATATATTTCTATTCTACTTCCTATCGGAATAAAATGCTCTTATAATAATACAATTTTCTTAACGCTCATGATCTCATAATATTAGAGTTCTTAGTTCTTAGGAAAATTATCAAAAAATATGGATACTTAAAATAAAGAAATTAATAATTCATCTTTAACCCTGCCATTTTATTCCTTCAATATTCTCGTAATTTATTCTTCAACCTCCGATTTTTCTTTAATTTTTTTATTAGACCTAAATTAACAAATTGTCAACCCCCTAGAGAGTTATATTTTTTTTTTTCCAGCTTATAACTAAGTCATCTCAGATATTACAGAAAAATATGCAAGATGAAAATTTGATTTTTCCAAGATAATTAGTGATTGTTCCTCTAGCACCAGTATGAAAGTTTATTAAATAAGTACAACAAATATATTTCATCATGATACATGTACAGTTGTGTCGATAATTCGGACTAATCAATGACAAGCCTAGTCCGTATAATTAAATGTTCCGGATAATTGACGCAATAATACACAAAGTAAAACTGGTGGTAGGAAAAAATAAAAACAAAGGATATAAATAAGATATTTTTAATTATGCGATTAAGGATTGTATTCATGACATATCTCAAAACTACAAATAAAGAATAAGAATCAATATATAAATCCGAAAATCTAATCTGGAAAAACGGGAAACCGTTACGCTTCTACTCACTATATGAATTCAATGAATTTCAGGACATAAATCGAACCGTAAAAACAGTAAATAAGAATTTACAAATTAATTCATTCAGTAATATAAAATATTACTAAAGCGCTGTAACGTATTTTACCGTGTGATAAATCTTTTAAAGAAAATTGACGTTTTAATCTTTCAACTTCCAGAAACAGAAATATGTTAGTGTGTAATAGTAGAAAATAAATCATTAAGTTTTGCGACCCCTCATTTAATTTTTTAACCCGGGTAAATGTTTACCCAAAACAGGCCGGATGATTGAAGTTCCAGTTGATTGACGACCGGATAATCGATGTTTTACTTTATGTATAATTTATTTTATATATGCGCTCCTTGGGAACATCTCAGATTAACCTTCTTACCGGTAATCAGGTTTACATTCTAGGAATATGTTCCAATTGAAAAATAATCACCAATTAATTATTTATTCAATAATCCAATTAATCAAACAAACCAATTAATAAGGCTTTAATCAATTAATGTTATTGCGTAAAATAGCCGGTTTCAGTACTAACTACCTCTTGTGGCTTAAAAATTAAGTAAAAAATAAAATTTTTAGATATGTAATAGCTCGAAATTCTTCTTCGTGTAAAAGGGCTTTGAGCTGTTACATAATATTATCCAATCCGCCCTTAGCCGCTATAAGGCGTAACACTTCTTACACATTCTTCCTTTCTCCAGTTTTTTTCTCAGATCTATTCAACTTTAAAACAATTTATCGTCGACTCAGAATTTTATAAATATTTCCTAGAAGCTAATATTCTGTAAAGAATGATTTTAGATTGCCTAATTGTATGAAATAAATTTCTACCATTTCTTCCTTTTGTTTTATCGATTGGTTTGTAAAAATATGTATAATAAGCGTCATTTACGCACAGCCATATAGATGATAATGATAACAAATAAAAAAAAAAACATTGAAAATGAAACAACTTCTTAACATCGTTTTTATTTTTCCGATTAAACCTCAAAAATACTTGAAAATAAAAATTTGAGTATCACATGTCAAGTTGATTGGTTTTAGATATGGCTGTACAAATTTAAAACGTAGAGGTTTTTATTTTGTTTTAATTTTTATAATTGGCAAAACGAATTTGAAGTTGAAGTTCGAGGAAAAGGCATTGTATTTAATTTCTTGATCAATGTAATGTTATACATATGTAGGGGCCATGTAAAATAAAAGGCTAAATATGTACATACATATGTAATTATAAATACTCAAATAAAATAAATAAAACGTAAAATATGTACAGACAAAAACCCTAAAATTTTATGATTATTACTCTATAAATATGAATAATTATGTAAAACCATCAAACTGGCATAAATCACCACCGCAATAAAAAAAAAAAATAAAAAAAAAAATTATTTTTTCTTTTTGTATGAATAGTAACCCTATTCAAAAGGAATTATTTTATAATTTATATTCCATGCGACAAGGCATATTATACGTAATAATGTATATAAAGAAAATCAGTTATAGGAATATCGCCTTAAAGGAAAAAAAAAATAATAAAGAAATGCTTAGAAGTATTTTTACGGATTTCAAAATACAATAGAGAAGAATTTTTCAAAAAAAAAAAAAAAAAATATATATATATATATATATATATATATATATATATAAAAGTTTTTGTTTAGAATATTTTTATTTTACCTTGTTATCTTGCTCTAGTGGTAGACATATGTTTTTTTTTATCCCTTATCTCTATGTTTTCAACTTTCATCATGCTATCAATAAATTAAAACTTTACATTTTAAAGTTTAGAAACTCGCAACTAACACTAAGGCAAAAGTAAGATAAACCTTTAAGTAGTATTTTATTTTTGACATTACATTGATTAAAAAATATATTACCTTAGAAACCACTTAGTACAGAATTGGATAAATCGTAATGTTAAAAAATATTTATAAAGTGTATAAGTTCGTGATGAATCATATTAGCAATCACCTCACTCTCAAACCAAAAAGCTTTATTTTTATTACATTCCAAAATTCTCTGAATTTCAAGCTTAAATACATCCTGTTAGCTACTTTTTTTTTTTTTCGACTAAAGTAAAATAAACCCCAAATATTTAAAAATATGTAACAACCTCCAAACATTTACAAATAAATATGTAAAAACAAATAGGTTTATTGATTTTCAAATTGTATAAAAATGAAAAACTAGCTATCAACAAGGACTGTAGGAGGCTTGGAAAAAATAAGTTTAAATAAATCCGGGGCCTTAACTCCTTATTTACAACTTAGCAATTATCGACGATGAGGTTAGACAACTTGTAATAAATAAATAAATATACCTATATATATATATACGTATATGAGAAAAGCAAGAATGGTGGGTAAAAATTGGGGAGTACGTGAATAATCATATTTGAATGTTTTTATTTTCGAAAAAAATAAGATGCGCTTTCAATAAGTAACTAGGCATATCATTGCGGAAAATCTCTCATTTATAAAGTTATTTTTTTATTATATAAAAGTATATTATTATTTTGTAAAAGTTGAATTTAAAAAATGTGCTTATTTTTATGGGTTTATATTAGAGTATTATCATGTGGTTCCCTGGAAATTAAAACGAATTTATGAGAAAATCATGCATATCAACTACAAAGCACAGTAAGTTCGAATTATTTGACATTTTTAAAGAATGTAATCCTTTTTTTTAAAAATAGCTATTTGCTTATGGAACAAAAAAAAAAAAAAAAAAAAAAAAAAAAAAAGAAATGTCTTTATTTTATGTCTAATATGGAATGATTTAGTAACCATATGTAACAGGCAGTTCTACTTACAAAATTTTTTTTTACGTGTATCTAACCAAGCCAGAAAATGGAAAAACTGCGTTTTGTACAAAAAAATCCCTTTCTTTGGTTTGAAAACCACGAATTTGTTTGTTTTTTTTGTTAATAACTCGAATTTATTAGCTTTAAAAAGTTAAAAAAAAAAAAAAAAATCGTGGTTTTTAGGCCACAGAAACTTTTACCGAAGTAAATTTTGTTGGAAAACTCAGTTTTTTCCTGTTTGCCAGGTTACATACAAATTAAGTCTTTTACCCCACGTTTTCACAAGTTAAAATGTACATTTTCGCTACGCTAGAACATTAAAAATGACAGCCTTCATACATTGTGATTTCAATCAGTATTTATATAATTACACTGCTATAGAAATCATATTTTTACTTTAACTAAGTCGGAGAAAACTCAATTAGAAATGTTATGCAATTAACGGCTTTTGACAAAGCTTTTGGTGTGAAAGATCTGAAAACAAATTTAAACCATAAATAAATCCACTGCGTACAAAGGAGAAATTAATCGCGGAGCAATTAAAAAAATATATAACACAACCACTCAGACGAATGTTTTGATTGACGAATCAATTATTCTTTCGCCGTTTCTAAATTTATTAAAAATGGATATGATATCCCACTTGTTGAAAAATCCTAAAAAAAAAATTAATTTTATTTTTATTGCAAACAATTATTAAACTTTCCAAATTATAGGCCTATCCGAACACGCAAAAATCCGGTTTATCCAGAGAATAAGGGAAAAAATCTGGTGCGTGCGCGCAACACACAACTTTCACTTACCAACTTACTTAGATTAGAAATTGATGTGTTTTGCTAAATATCATTTCCCAGAGTCACACATTTTTCTACATTCATATCTTATTTTTGTTAATCGTTCAAGCCGTTTTTGAGTAAATAAAAAAACCCCGTGAAAATGATACAAAATTTTCACGGGTAAATAAGTAAAGTCCCCCCTCCCGTAGATCAATTTTGATGAAATTTTTACAGTCATATCTCGGGCATATAAATACATCAAATACCAAGTTTGATCAAAATCGTTAAAACCGTTTTTGAGTAAATAAAAAAAAACACGTGAAAATGATACAAAATGTATTAAGTAAAGTCCCCCCTTCGGTTGATCAATTGTGATGAAATGTTGGTTATCACATCTGGCATATACATACAACATATACCCAGTTTGATCAAAATCGTTAAAGCCGTTTTTGAGTAAATAAAAAAAAACACGTGAAAATGATACAAAATTTATTAAGTAAAGTCCCCCCTCCGGTTAGTCAATTTTGATGAAATTTTTACAGTCATATCTCGGGCATATAAATAGATCAAATACTCGGTTTAATCAAAATCGTTAGAGCCGTTTTTAAGAAAATCGAAAAAAACGTAAAAAGTTATTAAATGAAGTACCCCCTCCCTTCGAGCAATTTTGATGAAATTTATGCTGTCACATCGCGGGCATATACCTACACTAAATACCCAATTTCATGATCGCACGGCTTATAGTTTTTGAGCTAGTCTGTTCACACACAGACACACAGACACACACACACACACACACACACACAGACCATTTCGCGGGACTTGGTTATTTCGACTCAGGGGGTCCCAAAACGTGTATTTCCGTTGAAAACCGGAAGTCGAAATTTTTCACGATCGCAATACTTCCACTTACTATATATTTCATATATAGGTAAGTGAAAGTAAAAATATAACATTAACTTGCTTGAAATATTTGTAATGGAGTTTACAAATTATCATCGGCACACTTTCAGAAAAAACAATAACACTTACACCAAATGTATTATTATACAAGTATATACCAGACTTATTAAGTGGAAGGAAATTTCTTTTAAGGGTAGAGATAGTATGGCGTGAAATTTGGGACATGGTTCCTGAGAGAGGGTTCAATCAAAGGTAACGCCAAGATGTTTTAACTGAATTATGGAAAGAGATAGGTGAGTTGTTCAGGTATTATTTAACCGTTTCTGAATATTTCTATAAATTGACAATATTTTTTTTGACAATTGGACTCCTCCTTCTATCTGGATGACGGACTTAAAAGCTTGTATGAGGAAGTTTGTCTTACGTAGTCTGTTTTCGGGCTCTGCATATGTACATTTTTCCTGTAAAAAAAAGTATTTAAGATAGGTTTAAAATGGTTAGTACATTTCGTGGTTAAAATTTCAACCCATAGTTTGATAAAATATATTTATTTTGTTTATCTGTTTAATATTTTGTTTTCATATTTTTTTTATCTTATTTAATGTTTTGGATAATATGAGCTGTTTTATTTCAAAATCCTTCTACACCATACAAAATGGAGTTTATATATCTACTTTGGTAAGTTTTCGAGGGCAGAATTTAGAGTGAAATAAAATGAAACTGGACAGCTCATCTCAATAATATCCCTATTAAAATAAATAAGCTGTTTCATTATTACTTTCTTTGTTGACACCACATCAAGGCAAAAAAATCCGGAGTACAGTTCAGAGTATAGTGGGGCACTCATTTTCAGGTCCTGAGGAATAGTTATTTTCATTCATTTGAAAATAAAAAGTAAATGCTTTCCAAACACATTTTTTGACTAATGTTGCTAACAAGTAGTGTCTTTTCAGATTAAATTTACCATACACCGTGTGCGAATCATTAAGGAAATACGAATTCAAAAGCTGCCTCAGTTTTTTTATCGCTTACGAGCACCGCGTTCTCGCACTCGCTTTAACATTAGAAGCTCGTTTGGCAAAGTTTCGGTTTTTCTGTTGGAATAAACCATCCTCTTCATTTTTGTTTTCTATAAGACTGCATGATGCAATAATTGTATCGTCTGCGATCGCTTTATGGCCTTCCTTGTCTTATTGGAACCAGTATCAATTTCTATTTCGTGAAAATTGGTACAGTCATGGATATTTTTAAAAAGGTCTTTAAAATCACACTCAAACCTCTCCCACACTTTTTTATGTAGGTTTTTAATTCTTCCTACTGTTCACATACAACAAACCTGTTAAATATTTATTATTGTTGTTCCACAAACAAGGTATGTAAATTAGATGTTGATTGGAAGGATGAATAATCCGAAATCATGTACAAAATCATCATTTATTTTGTAAATCTTTAAATAATAAAAATATTCTCTTCTCTCTTCTTTTTCATTATTGTTTTCTGGCAAGGAACTAAGTTGTGATTCATTCTTAATTACACGTGCTGTGGCCTGTCCCATGTATTCCGGCAAGGACAAAACTATTTCTATGCCTTTTCTTTTCTTCTCAAATTTTCTTCTGAAACCACACCTGATTGGTTATAAGTATTAAATAATGCATCATAAAAAGTTATCCGGATACTTTGTTACGAAACTCCCTCTGATATTAAATAAAAAATCGAAGCCCATACAATACTGTATTTTTTAAATATCCTTTCCGGCCAATTAACCAGGATAGAATGTTCACTATTCATCTTGTGGGTCCACCACATAATTAATTGTAATCAACCCATTTTAAATCGTCGCCGTTAGACTAGAAGTTGCTTAAGTTGCTGATGCTTGAACACTATCGGCCATCCCGGCTCCTCTGAGGTCCAAGCATCGATTATAAAAAAAACTAAATTCCACTTAATATTTATAATTTCTGTTTTATTTTAATAATTAAGGAAAAACCTGTTCTATAATTTTCAATGTACAGAACAATTTTTATTTTATTTAATATCAGATACAATTTACCTTATATTTACGAATTTTGTTTAACTTGTTTAAAACTAACAGTATATTATTTTAGCTGTGGATTATATTACGGATTTCAATTAAAAATCTATAAATGCTAATATTTGAAAATATTATTAACTATTATGTTAATTAAAGTATTATTTTTCCAAGCCTTTCCAGTAATTTCAGTGATATAAAAACATTAGATAGACATTGATGACCAAAGAGTTTTTACGCCTTTAAACCAAATAAAATAAAAACATTTTAAAACACCCTCATGTGGGAGGCAAAACAAGCACAAGGAGATCCCAGTGTTTCTCGCCCTACCGCATCCCTGGTATTAAAAGCCAGTGGAGACAGGTTGACAGTACTAGACTACATACGCTCAGTGCTTTGTAGTTGAGGCGTTGTAGCAAAAAAAAAAAAAAGTGACGTTATTTAAAAAATAAACAAACAAAAAGCAATAAATAGGAGTACGATTGTTTGAATTTTTATTTGTAAAAGAATAAAAAATAGAGAGCAACATCTTAGAAATTTTTCTTTTTTTTCCTTTTTTTTATGATGGTTAAAACTTTTTTCGTTTTGGACCTATATAGGACGGCTACTTTTAAGATAACCTATTTTTGAATGAATGAATAATATCTATTTTATTATTATATCATACAATTTCGAATTAAAAAATTATTTATGACAATGGCAAAATCCGCCTGCCAGAGTTAACTGCCAATTGCAGAGTAAAGAAAGTAAAGTAAAAAATAAAATTAATTAAATTGAATACCAATAAAATGAAAATAGTTTGTATGTCAGACAACAAACAGTTACTACACATTAGGATTTTGAGCACAAACAAATATACGACAAATAATTGAGTGCTTTCTTATTTGGTTTTCTTTTGATTAGACCTAATGTGAAGTCGCTGAACCTTTTTGTACAGTGAACATTGAAATTAATACAAGTTGCTCGTAAGATACTTAAGGTTATATGATAGGGCAGAGGAAGAGGGTATCAATATCCACTAGTAAAATCACTACTGATAAGAAATGGTAATTCTTAAAGCCTACCAGTTTACCTCCAAATACTGAAAGGTCCAAATACTGCTCAAGCATTCACTTATGAGTGCTGGTTCTCTCTTAGGGAAGTCGGAACATTTTTCTATGTACCTCAAAAAATGAGGTTTCTGATTGGACTTGGGGAGGAGCAGCCAAATATTGGAGGAAGAGTGCTGAAGAGGCAATGAAATTAATCAAGGAACCCTCCCTTACCAGATCCAAGTTCTTACTCAGTCGGCGAAAAGAAGCCACCAAGAGGCCCGCTTCCTGGTATTTTCACTCCGATCAATATTATTACAAGTTCCTTATTTTAAAAATTGTGAGCCACCATAGCAAGAATTCAATTAGTCAAATACCTCTTTTAAAAATCTCTATAAATGAAAGAGTACATAAATCCGTCTGAGACCAAAGAAGTTCGTTCTCCTTTTGATTGCCGAGAAAAAATAGAATTACTTGTCATTAAAAGACATCGAAAGCAGAAAAGAACAGAAGACTTATATATTTCTAATCAGGGTTTGAAATCGATAATTTCTTTCCATAAAAAAAAAAAAATAATAAAAATTCAGATTCCCATTTGGCAATTACCAATCTCTGAACAGTTTTGTTTCTCCACACAGATTAGTCGCCAAATACATTTAATATATTGTAATTTTTCTATATAAAAAATATTTATCGATGAAAAAAATATGTTTCTTTAAGCTTGCTTTATAAATAAAAAATAATGTGAACTTAGTGATCTTTCGGGGCATTTTATTTATATTTTTTTTTTTTTTTTTTTTTTTTGGGGGGGGGAAGACTGAAGTTGCCCAACTGGAGGATTATGCTTTATCTATGCTATGAGTGATAAATTCCGCTCAGGCCCTTCATGTATTTTTCCTCGTTCGTTTTGGCTTATTGAAAGGTGCTTTTTAGTTAAGCATTATTATTAAACTCTTTTTAAAAAAAAATTTTGGAAATACATTTGCATTTTTCTCTCTCTCTCGTATTGTGTTGAAAGTGCTGAAATAATTCCTTCATTTATATCTAAACGATGGAACTCCTTTGGCTTTTAAGTATTTTTTTATTTATAAATCATTTACACTTAATAGGCTAATACTACCGACAGTTTTGTGTATTTAAATCTTACATATACACAACAGGTAAAACTTGAGAGGGTTGGTTTGGGAATTCGACAATTCAATTAACAGTAATACACAATTGAATGGATTGTAATGGATGCAAATGGAATGACCAAATAGGATTGCCATGGTTATATTATAATTGTGGAATTGTTCTAGCGTACAATGAAGCGTTGGGCTGTTTCGAATAACGTTTAATTTATTATTGGAACAGCCTAATTTTTGTGGAAAAATTAGTTCCATAAAAGTTAATATAGAAATGATTATATAGTAGTATTAATAATGGTTATCGAAGGAAAAATATGATACAATATAATCCAAATTGTAAATAACAAAACATTTTACAAACACACACACACACACACACACACACACACACATATATAAATATATATATATTTTCCTATTGAAACAGTATTGTCTTCATTTCTCTATACATATTCAGCATAATTTTAAAATATAAATAAATAAATCTTCTATTACTATAAAGCAGGTAATGAATTTGCCACAAGTCATGATTGATTCAAACATAACAATTAATCAACATATTCAAAATATTCATGTACATTGCGCATTCAATACGTCATAACCACTAATGCGAATGACGTTGATTTAATGTAAGCAATAACAGCAAACAGTCTGAAGTGAAATGCCATGTGTTACATGGAAAAGCATGTGCAGACCTGTAGTTTTCAAATGGCTGCAAATGTATTTTTATTGGGTATGTTGAATTTTCGTAAAAAACATCTAGTAATAATATTGGAACAGCTAACTTGTAGTGTAAAAGTTAGTACCTTATACTTATAATATTGATATATATTTGTATAGCCTATTGATTGTTTTTTAAATTATTTTCTCTATAAAAATTCAAAAATAATTTTAAACTATAATTATATTTTACATGGCTAAACTTTAATAAAATTAATTGTTCCAATATGTGAACGCATAAAGGGTTTTTTAACCTTAGAATAAAAGTTTTTTTCTTTTCTAATTACAAAAAAAAAAGTACCTAATGATGATGACATGACAATTAATCATCATATTCAAAATTTTCATGCACATTGTAGTGTTCTAAAAATGGAAAATAAAAAATATACTAAATTTTGTATTGTTGAAATCACCAAATGTTAGCTTTTTAGACATTTTTTTCAAATGATTATAATAAATTAAAGAAAAAACACTTAAAACCTCCAAAAAAGACGGCTAAAGTTATATATATTTATAACATTCATCAAAGTAATGAAAAAAAATTATCATAATTTAAAAGTTTTTGAACAAATAATATCCATTAGAAACTACAAATAATAATAATAAAACTATATATATATATACTGATCAATATGAAATGATTTCTATTTTCAGAGTATTAGTGCCATCTATTAAAAAAAAAAATTCATTTATAAAAAACTATATATAAAAATTAATAAAATGAAACTTATAAACATCAACTGATTATTATTATTAGAATTTTATAGGAATAAAGCATTTTAAATACTTCGTTCAAAAGAAATTAGAAAAATGGGCCTTCGACAACAAAATTAAATTCAACATTGACAAAACGAAATATATAATTTTTACTAAGAAATTTAAGTTCCAAAATTTAAACATTCGGCTATATTCTAAAAAAAATCCTGCGAACTAACACGATGACGTACTTAGATCTAAAATTCGACTGAAAACTTAAGTGTTAAGAACAAACAATATAGTCAACAAAACGCTTTAACGGTGAACGGACTGACTATCGCCGCAAGATACACATGAGGACTGGAGACAGAAGCCTAAAAACTGTTTAAGAAGGTGCCATTATTGCTAAACTCCTGTATGCGATACCAGTTTGGGAATCAGTAGCAGTTAAAACTATTAATCTAAAAAAATCGGGTTCAGCGAATAATGGGAATTAGGATTGGTAGCGAGCCATTCCACGTCAAATGATCCAGCCGATGTCCAATATTATACCTTCCCTCCAATAATATACCCTCCCCGTTTGATCCTAGTTTGTATTGTTCTTCGTGTCATATTTTTTTTTCATAAAAGTTTAGTACACATCGATGGAGAGATGGATCCAGTGTTTAGTTTGTTTGGTAATTCAGTCCTTGTTTTTGATTTAGTTAACCATAGGGTCTTTCGTACTATTTCATGGAAATTGTAAATGGATGTATCCAGTTTTTGGTTTGTTTGATAATTCAGTCCTTGTTTTTTAATTTTGGAAACTATTGCTATTTCATGTACAATTTTCATGAAATAGTACGAAAGACCTTAGGGTTTAAAAAATTAAAAAGCAAGGACTGAATTACCAAACAAACTAGCTAATACTGACACGGTTAGTTTAAACATCGACGTACTCGTATACACTGATGGAAGCAAAGACGAACAGAATACGGGATGCGTACTGACCTTTTAAGATAAAAAAACATGGTACGAAGAACACGGAACTGTTCTACAAACTGTTCTAACAGTTAGGAAGAGAAAGTAGCCCTAGTTAAGGCCACAGAAATCATTTTAAGGCAGACATACTCGTAAAACATTTATACTGACAACAGATCTCTTAGTTAAAACATATTATTCACTGACCTCTACTGAAAAACACTGAATTAAAATTATGGACATAGGAATGCAAACTTGACTGATGGTGGATCAGAGGCCACAGTGACAGGCAATGAGAGAGCAGATACATTGGTCAAGAAAGCTGCTTATGATTCAAAATTACCAATTTGGTATATCATAGTGCCTGTGACATACATTAAGAAATATATCAAAACTTATTGGAACGAAGACTGGCAAAGATCTACAAAAGGACATTTTTCCCATAAATATGCCCCTAAAATGATACAACAAAACCACCGAAAACCAAAAAGCACACATTAAAAACTAACAAAACCACTGGCAGAACACGGACAAACAAAACATTATTTGAACCGCTCCCACCAATGTAATACAAATATTTGTGATTGTGACGGACGAACTCCACAAACTTTCAAACATATCCCATACGACTGTCACTGACAAGAGCAGGGCAGAGGACATTTAATCAAAACTCTTCTGATGAAGGGGAACACATGGACTAATCCTGGCAACAAATTATTCGGCAATTATAAATCGGAATGACTCAAGTTTTTAAAATTAATTAACCAGCAGAATTAACCCGACAGAAGACCCGGCAGAAAACTGAAACACCTGGACTTCATCTCCCACCACACCAAGCGGTAATTTAGACTTTTTTTGTTTTGTATTTTTAGTTATAAGTTATTAGTTGAACTTATCATTGTTTTGTTTTATCTTCTTTTCTATATTTTTTGTTTTAAATATGATTTACATTGATATTGTATAAAGATTGCATCATATTTATGTAAAAAAAAAAAATGTAAACATCTATAAAGGTAGTATGCCTAATGGCATGTAACCAGTAATATTTGGAAATACACGACCCTCTAATAGGGTCACTATTGAAGGAAAAAAAGGTACACGATATTACATACCAAATTACTTAGGACAAATACGATACCTCC
This sequence comes from Aelia acuminata, assembly GCA_911387785.2. Taxonomy (NCBI): domain Eukaryota; kingdom Metazoa; phylum Arthropoda; class Insecta; order Hemiptera; family Pentatomidae; genus Aelia; species Aelia acuminata. The sequence continues at coordinate 110,234,483 of OU426980.1, forward strand.
ATCAGTGTTATTTGAATGAAGAAAATCCTCTAACACAATAAAATATACCATTTGTTCTGACCATGAAATATTATTTCCTGAGAATCATTTGCTAGCAATTGATACATGTATTTATTGGCAATATTGAAATCAAACTTATTAATATTTCCTGTCATCTAAATATAGAATGAAGTTGTACACTCATTCATATGCAGTTGTTAATTAAATAGCATTCATCCCTCAAAACAGACTATATGATTGAAAAATGGAGAATTTGATGAATGAAAAATACTTTTGGTTATTAGGAGTGTGTGACGCTTCACCAGGCCATAACTTTCACGAACTCCAAAAATATTCCGATCTTTGTACAACACAGAGTCAGAAATAACATTGATTGTTATAATTTTTACCTCCCTTAAGAATAAAATTATCACAATGAAGTGAACCTGATTTTAAATTATATTCTTTAAGTGAATAATATTTTTATTTTGTGTATACTATTCATGTCAATACTAAAACAGTATACAAAATTTATATCGTTTATCAAGTTTTGTTTGTTTGTAAGTAATATAATTATTTTTAAAAATAATATTCATAAACACGTTATTCTGCCAGTAATTTATTTAAAAATTTAATTAAAATTTGTTTTTATCATTAGGTTCTACGAATTTCTATATAGAACTTTATGAATGAAAAAATCGTTCTTTTTGTTTGTAATAATTATATAGAGATATGTTTTATCAAACCTATTGTCAGAATTACAGCCCCTGAATTAAAGCTAATTATAATTTATATAATAATATGTGAAGAAATTAATTTTTATCTAATAATTAACTATAACTGATTTTAATCTAAATGGAAAATAACCTTAGCTTATTAATTCAGTAATATATTTAATTGACAAAAAATAAGAGGGGTTCCTGGAACAATACCTCCGTGGTATTTATTTATATTTCTTTCTTGTCCCTCTAAAACAGAAAACAATTGAGTTAATATAAGCATAATCGAACCACTACTGAACTAATGGAACAACACAGTATTGGTATTTGAAGGTTGTTTATTTTTTATAATCAGTCGATTGTCTTCAAGTCCATTCCCCACCCCCAGCTGATGGCAGACCATCACCAATTTCACAAATAAAAAAACCGTTCATTTAATTAAGAATTAATTTCGAGTCTTTATCCCAGCAGTTTCAATTGTACTTTTCTTCACAAAATGCGAGAAGTTAAAATAAAATGTCACACCTAAAATTTGTTTATATCTAATAGACTTTATATATATAAATGAATATTTACATTCATATCGCGATATACATGCGAATATTGTTTTTTTACTTTCACTTACCTATATATAAAATATATAGTAAGAGAAAGTATTGCGATCATGAAAAATTTCGACTTCCAATTTTCAACGGAAACACGTTTTGGGGTCCCCTGAGTCCAAATAACCAAGTTCCGCGAAATGGTCTCCGTGTGTGTGTGTGTGTGTGTGTGTGTGTGTGTGTGTGTGTGTGAACAGACTAGCTCAAAAACTATAAACCGTTCGAACGTTTGATATTTGGTGTATTTATATACTCGCGATGTGACAGCAAAAATTTCATCAGAATTGGTCAAATGGAGGGGATACTTTATTTAATTACTTTTCAGGTTTTTTTTCGATTTTCTCAAAAACGGCTATTACGATTTTGATAAAACTGGGTACTTGATGTAGGTATATGCCCGTGATATGACAGTAAAAATTTCATCAAAATTGATCAAACGGAGGGGGCACTTTTTTTCTTAACTTTTTTCCAATTTTTACTTTTTTTTCGATTTTATCCAAAACGGCTATAATGAGTTTGGTCAAATTCGTCATGTTCACTGGAAATCAAGTCTTCTTTAATATAAGGTAAGCTTTATCATTATTAGAATGTTCTGAGAGGGCTTAAATGGGGAAGGCGCCTTGTTTGTTTTCCTATGAAGTACCTTTGTTTTTGTTTATATAGAGAAATTAACCGTTTCTCGTTACGCCTAAAAATAAAAACTGGCTAAATATGAAAAAAATCAACTCATAAAACACGTTGAGTCCACACATGCGCAATACGCCTTTAATGACAGAAGATTGTTTATAATTAAAGATGTTCTGTTCATTTAATGGAAATTATTTGTTTCACGTTAACTAAATGAAGTTTTCAACAACTACATAGAGAATTATAAAATCTGACGACTTGGAGTATTATGCTTGCATTGCCGAATTATAGTAAAAACTTTTATTTAATATTAAAAAAAATTAGTGTACTTTAGAGAGCAAATACAAACAAAAATAATTAAATGAATGTAGAAAAATGTGTGGCTTTGAGAAATGGCATTTAACAAAACACTTAAATTTCTAATCTAAGTAAGTTGGTAAGTGAAAGTTGTGTGTTGCGCTCGTTGCACCAGATTTTTTTTTTTTTTTTACTAACAATAGAAATGCTTTTACTCATAGGTCTATATAAGGTAAGTGTATTTTCTGGATGAGTGCGGAATCATTTCGTTAAATTCGAGTAATAAACTGATATGAGTTGCCCTTTATGGAACGTGACACTCGTGCCTCAGAAATCATCCAAGCGTGTCCCTTAAAGGTGATCTATAACGAGCTGTAAAGGAATAAGTTGCTACCTGTTGATTAGGTCGGATCTTTCAATTCCTACCGGTACTTTTCCACTAACAGGCTTGCCTTCATGTTTTAATAAAAATACTTTTTACATGTTTTTTTCATTTGTATTATTTATTTTTTACTAAGGAATGATCTTCGATAAAATATTGAAACAGATTTTCTGCCCTCACTTGCATATATTTGCGTATTTTGAATTTTTATCATTTATTTTTTTTTTATTAATATCATTTGTTATTTATCTATTTTTAAAAGAAAATTCATTCAAAAATAAGGGATAGAAGGCTATGAAGTGAACAACTATTTGTTTAAAGTATATTATTATTTCGTTGGCTACTTATTTGTATTATATTTTAGTGTTTAACAGCAATTATTAGTAGAATTATTAGCAGTTATTAGTAGAAAAAAAGTGGAGACCAAGAATTCACATAAGGTTTTTCTAATGTGAATTGAAAAATAAAGACGATATCGCATAATTATTGTTAAACACAAAAATGATCATATCTTTGTATGATATTTTGAATCAATTTAGTTTTAAATTTAGATTTATTTAGTTGGTTTACATTTCAGGAACGCCATCGTATCATTTATCTATTATTAGTATTATTATTATGTCATGTATAAATTATTTTTTTCTTTTATTATATTTTATTTAAAAGCCTTTTTATTTTTATAAATAAGTAGATTATGAAAAAAATAGACTTTTATTTATTTTAGGTTATATATCTTAACACCATAGCATATATATACTTCTTAATTATATCCATATATATTTAATTTATAAAAAAAGAAGTTTTATGTTGAATTGATGAAGACATTGCTTAAAGCTGGATTAATTACATCTTTGTTCAGATTGAGACTTGAAAATGGCGACATAGCCGAAACGTTGTAAATAAGCATTAAATGGTAAAGTTGAGATTGTCCTGGTGATTGCTCCAATACGGTTAACAGCCACTATACCCATTATATATATATATATATATATATATTTACATATATATATAAAGACTATATAATTAACATATGTTTGTTTTCTATTTAAAAAATATTATGATATTAAAATTCTTCTCGGCGCGCAAAGACTAACTACTGCTTTTTTACCTTCGCCTTGTTCGCATCTTTGTTTGGTTGTAAGTTAATGAGACTGCCTAGTTAATAAATAAGAAATAGAATAAAAAATGTTTAAATATATTTTTATATATTTCATTTATCTGACCCAGTAATATTAGTCGCTTTCGTAAGAATACTCAGCTAATGGGGCCATCTTGAAAAAGTCGAATACTGTCGACAATTTCTGCCAAAACGATCGGAAGCAATCAATTTTCAGTGGTTAAAGGCCGTCGGCATAGATTGTAAGGTCTTAATAATAATATATCTGTGTGAAAATGTGTATGCACGTAAATATGTGTATATATTTTTTTTTTTTTAATAGCTTCCATCATTTATATTAATTCATCAAACCAATTACTCCGTCACCTATAGCAAAAAGTACTGATAAGAAATTTTATGAAGTTTATTTATACATTGAATCCGATCCGTTTGGCTGTGTTAGTGAAGTTATCAGAGTATAAAAAAATCCAAAATGAAATTTATTATTAAAGTAAAGAATTATTGTTTAGGATTTCCAAAAAAGCAACAAAAAAACTGCTTGTGCTGAATTTGTTCCTAATGGTTAAAAAAAAAAAAAAAGTAATGTTTTTAATAAAATAAATTGCATTGTTTGTGAAAACGAATTGATTATTGTTATTATTATTATTAATTCCATCCAAAACTTTTTGTTTCCAGCCTTGCATCCTCCTCTATTCCCGATAAACAAAAGACACTAAATCAAAACGAAACCTTGAAATTATTAAAAGGTCTAGATTATGATAATCTTAAAATTATATTCATATCTACAAAAGCGACTGAATACAGAAATGAATAAGTTAAAGAATTTAATTAAATGCTACAAATGGAAATCTTAAAATGTGATATATTACTTCTATATATGTATACTGATTTATGTAAATTTATGTTGAGATAAATATTATAAATGTATCTACAAAAATACTAAATAACCTCCACAGACGAATTCTTGTTCATTGTCTATATACGTGATTAAAAGATAAGTAGATTTTAAATAAACGTATTTATCTATCTATCGATCTATCTATTCCTGATAATCTTCCGGGGGTGAATCTGAAAAGATGATGGTCTCATGAACTTCCAGTATGAAAATATTGAAGTCCTACAAATGGGTTTTTCCTCTTTAAGTCTGTTCATGACTTTATTTTTATATATAACTGCTAAGCCCAGCCACGCTTGCTTAATCTAGTATCAACCTTTAGGAAAGTAAATCAATGTATTCCGGTAAAATTTACACCAAAACATCATTACACATTCTTAAATTATCTACTTTAAATTATTGTCGAATATGAAAGGATTATAAATGTCTGACATTTTTATATTTAAAGATAGTTAGTTACACCCTCTAGTGAACAGCGAACACAACTGCGAATTCCATTGGGATTCATTTTTTCATCGGGGACATTAGCAGATATAACACCGGTAAAAAATGTGATCAAAAATAAAATAAGCCTTAACTGTTCACAATTGTCCTGCTTCCGTGACTTTTCCATTTTATAGCAAAGAAATAAAACTATCATTTTGTACAAAAATAATTATATATATTATCATAAAATGTAGATATGACTGTTTACTGGCTAAAAAACAATGTTCTGTACAAGTTTCAGATTTATCCATTCGCTATTTTTTTAAACTTTGATGTATTTTCACCGACAATAATTGAAAGAAAATGACTTTATTTGTTCGAAAATTACAATTAACATAAAACTTAAAGTTTAGCAAACAGGCTGTAAATATAACGAAAAAATGGCTAAAATGGCGATAACCTGATGGCTGGGATTTGTAGAAGGGAATACATCGGAAAGGATGTGTCGAGTCAGATTCCTCTAGAAATCAGTGCAGATGCATATGGTACGATCTGCAGGTGGTCCCCTAACTTATTACGCACATTTGCCTTCTGTCTTTCTAACAAAGTTGTGAATTTCAATATGTATATATATATATATATATATATATATATATATATATATATATATATTCCTAATTAACGCATTTACCAAAACTCTATTGCATTATTAATTGCATTTTATTATATAAGTAATTATATTAATCTCCGGAAATGGTGCCAAATCGAAATTTCCATCAAATTTAAAAGTCGATTTAACATTTAACGTTCTTTCAACTGAGGCTCTTAACTGTATTGACATACCCGGAATCAAATTGCTCTTGTGGCTTCTGTTTTTTTTTCTCCATTTCCCAAATTAGCATATTCAATGTCCTTGAACGATCTTAATGGTTAAATGATTTCAAAGTCAATGGGTTTCCAAGCCTCGTCGAACCCGCTTTTCAGATCCAAGGGTGGTGCCATTACCACCATTAACTTTTCTGCAGGATAGGAAACAAGGCTAACTAAGTAGTTCTAACGAGTTAAACTGGAAGCTATAATTTCTCCGATACTTCAGTGCCTATTAGAACTATACTCATTGGTATGATGGTAACCTGATTATAGTTGTTCTATAATAGAATTAACTTTGATTGATGCCTAGGCTGCAAGGGATTTCTTTCGTTAAGACGTTTTTTCCATAATAATAATCTAATAATTTCTTGTCTGAAAAACTTATGAAGAATGCCTATTATTTCTTCTTCAGCTCCTGGTGCCTTCTGATACAATATTTTTATGATTTTATGAGCTATCGGTGAACATAAACGCCTTTTACTAGGTATTGCCGAACAATTTTAAAAGTGAGTTATCAGGGTTTTTCTTAGCCCATTGCTTCCTTTAAAATTATTTCGACAAATTGCAACATCGTAATTATGTTTATCCGTATATTTCGTTATCAATAATAAACCACCTTTAAATACCAATTGTAGGACATGTTAAACAGGTAATATTCAGTATTGATCCATTGCTTCTATATTGGATGGATTATACTCATAATCATTCATGGTTTTCTGTTTTAGAGGACAATAAAGAAAAAAATAAAAGAACGTGGTTGTGTTGGTCTGCTGTCAGGCGGACTGGAGGTACCCTCAGATTTTTTTAATCGATATTTTACATCACCTATAACACGGCTATCTCACTTACTAAACCATTTTTTTTTTTTTAACAATTTGGATGGTACATTCATCATTTTTGAGAATATTCTGGTATATTTTTAATGTTTCTATTGCCTCTTGAAATAGTATTTTGGCCACTAAACATATAATCCTTTCCAATGTTGGGTGTTTCGACATGCGTGGTGTGTGACGTACTCTTTCGACACGTGCGTCAATTTTGGGTGCATTAAAACCTAGTATCTGCATGGTAGATTGGCTTCATTATTTGAATCCTAGCTCAATAAATGTTTGCTGATAGCCATTCGATTTCCCACAGCCACATGATTATTTAATGACGAATGGATTTGATGAGGTCCGTAGTGCATATAGTCAAGTTTGTATTTATTTAATAAATCTATGATGTCCTGAAATGATTGACGCCTAGTAGTTTCTCCCTCGCTTTTTATATATATATATATATTCTCAATTTACTGATTTACCAACGCTCTATTCTATTATTAATTGCATTTTATTATATAGTTAATTATAATAGTTTCCGGAAATGGTGCTAAATCGAATTTTCCATCAAATAAGTAAGACAATAATTAAGGATCGATTTGTAAATATTTAATTCAAATAAATTCCTTAAATAAAAGGACATTTTTTATTGAATAGTAATTATTAACGATACTTATTTTAAATTTTAAAAAAAGTTTTATTATTTTCTAGTTTAAAAAAAAAGTAAGTTTTATATAATCTACTATCTTATCTACCAGTCGATGCGCTACGGTTGTGACTTATCAGTAATAATGTTTTCACTTACTTCCGACTGTTTCATTTCGATAAAACTTTGCGTTTTACAAAGTAAACGTCCATAATTTCATACTACTGGGTTAGATTTCTATCTCTCCCCCTTTTCATTTTTTTTTTTAAGATTTAAAGATTCGTAATATCGATCAAAAAAATAAAAACGAATCGATACTTGTACGAAGCGAGGCTTAAGCTCATACATACTTTATTCAAATCTTTGACTAATAACTATCGCCTTTTGAGCAAATATATAACATTTTCCAAAAAGGTTTTTTTTTAAATTAAAATCAATATATTTTTGTTGTACAAATCCTCGTTTGTTAATAAATTTGTATTAAAAAAAAACACATTATATATAACATTTCGAGATTCTGCGTATCATTTTAACATTAAAAACGATTAAAACATAATAAATAAATACAACTATAATAAATATTTGGTTCTGAGTGATTAGTAGGTGAAGAATATTGTTATCAACTTCTAGCAACAGAACATAATTATTTCTATAAAAATTTTTGCGTGTAAAAGTAAACAATGCCTCACTGCATGGAGTTGGAAGAGTTCTTTTCAGAATTTGGTTTTTTGTTTTGATGAGAAGAACTTCAAAATCAGAAAATTTTTTAAGTGCTCAGGTGTCGACTATTAGCAGTATGTTACATTCTACGGTGAACAGTTAAATAAGATCCTTAATGCACCAGGCCCAAGCATGCATAATTCCGATGTCTCCTCACACTATGAAAAGAAGTCAATAATTCACAGCCTTATATGTTCAGTTGGGCTTCATGATTACTACAGTTATTTGAAATAATCTGAATATACTAACTAATGTGGACTCTTTTCAACGAACTTAGTTTTTCCCTGTGGTCATAGATATAACGACCTATCATATTAAGAATACTATGAAAAGCTGGAAGGCGATTAGGTAATTTAGTTTACATCGCTATTTTCTTTATGGTGATTTTTTAAAAATAATTAAGTAGGCAATAGATGAATAAATGTAAACATCTAATGCGTCAAGTATCACTAACAAAGTCTGGTAATCTGTGACTTGGTCCGTGAGATAAAGAAAAGCTGGTAATTTTTAAATATAGTATTTTTTTATCAATATCTATATATATAAAAGGCTTTGTCCTGACGGACAGAATCAACACAGAGCAAAACCTACTAATGATAGAAACACGAAGTTCGAAATTTAGATTTTAAACGCGATGTAGATAACCACTAAGAAAGGAATTTCAAAAATGTAACCCCTAAGGGGCTTAAATAGCGAAATTGTCGTTTAACTCTAACGGAAATCTATTTTTGAGATTTTAAACCATATGTTTTCATTTGAATATCGATTTAACGTTACAGTATTATTAAAATAGACATTCACATAAAATATGGCTACTGATTATTTCAATATTAGTGGTAATCAAATTATGCACACTGTGATTCCCATAATTGGGGATGGTGCGTGTTTATTTCGATCTCTTCTCCATATATATAAGAGGCTTTGTCCTGACTGACAGAATCAACGCAGAGCAAAAACTACTAATGATAGAAACTTGAAGTTCGGAATTTAGATTTTAAACGCGATGTAGATAACCACTAAGAAAGGAATTTCAAAAATGTAACCCCTAAGGGGCTTAAATAGCGAAATTGTCGTTTAACTCTAACGGAAATCTATTTTTGAGATTTTAAACCATATGTTTTCATTTGAATATCGATTTAACGTTACAGTATTATTAAAATAGACATTCACATAAAATATGGCTACTGATTATTTCAATATTAGTGGTAATCAAATTATGCACACTGTGATTCCCATAATTGGGGATGGTGCGTGTTTATTTCGATCTCTTCTCCATATATATAAGAGGCTTTGTCCTGACTGACAGAATCAACGCAGAGCAAAAACTACTAATGATAGAAACTTGAAGTTCGGAATTTAGATTTTAAACGCAATGTAGGTAACCACTAAGAAATGAATTTCAAAAATGTAACCCCTAAGGGGTTTATATGGCGAAATTGTCGTTTAACTCTAACGGATACCTGTTTTGGCACTTCGAGAAAAAATATCTAATTTGGACTCATTTTTAAAATCTTGATAAGACGAGTTTAACTCGAAAGCTCCTATGGGGCGTCGAAAACAATGTTTTAAAGCCGAAAAATGAAGCGTTCACGACGAGTAAGCAATTTTTTTTTTGGCGGTTTTAGTGAACTCTCCATTGCGCGTCTCCCTCACTTTTACCGAACCGGCAGCTTCCCCCTCCAACGTTCCACCTACCGGAAGCTCCGATCCCTGTTTGTTGTTAATAAGTAACATATGTTGTCAATATATAACATATTATATTAAATCAATACTAACAAGGGGACGTTCTGAGTTGTAACTCACAGATTTAATTGGCGATTTTTGTGTGGGTAGTAGGGACCTATAATAGAGCAAAACTAGAGTTATAGCCGCCCATGAGCATTGGGAGCCGAGAAAAAAAAAAATATATAAAATAAAAAAAAATCTCGTTTTATTTTTTTTCTCAGCTCTCAGTCAAGATAAAGAAATAATTCTTTCATGTAAAGTTGTAGTTTTCTATGCTATTTGAAATAAAAATACTTTCGTTATTCTCAAGAGACGACCCAGCTTCAGGGTGCTCAAAAACTCCAAAAAAATGACGAAATCCACTGTAACTCAGTGGGAATTTTTTTTCGTTGAAAACTGACCTCAAATATCGATTCAGCGAACCAAAAAACCCTTCTGTGTGAAATTTTATCAAAATCAAAAAATAAAAATTTTTTCCCCCTTTCGAGGACGTTAAAATTTTAAAGTTGAGATTTTGTCAAAAACATCAAACAGTCATAACTTTTGCTGTAATCAACCGATTAAAATAGTAATGGCATCACTAAAATCAACGTGCATTCTGCTTTCTATCCATCTATATAACATAGCGTTTAGTCCAGATTTTAGTGGACAAAAACTGGCTTGAAAAAAAATTCCGAGGTCAACTATAACTTGAGATATCTCAATAAGGGGACATCCTACGACCTCCGCATTTAGGCTAAACGATGCAGTTTTACAGCTTCTAGGGGCCCTTAAAATTTGGTCTCAATCGGTGGCACAATCTGTGAGATAGCACGAATTATTTACGTTTTTTAAAAAATTGATAGCCTCTTTGCCTCTAAAATTCTACCAAATCTTAGGGGTAAAATTTTTTAATTTTTGATTTCGACCAAATTTGGTTACTACGGGGTTTTCGAGATGAGGAATCTGAAAATTATATCAGTCTTTAGTTTAAAAAATTTCCTCACCTATATTTTTGAAAATGTCTTCCAAAATTTTCGGAGTAAAAAACGCCTAATTTTTTATTTCGGCCGAATTCGCTATTTACATCTTCAGGTCTAAATCTAAAAATAATAACAGGTTTTGGTTGAAAAAAAACCTCTCCTTACTTATATATGCAATGCTGTGTTGACTGACCGGACTTGGAACATCCTGGAAATGCCCGCCAAGCTTCTATTTGGTTCTCCTTACTTATATTTTGTTTCATACCATGCGTTCCGTATTTCGATTCAAATGCTGACGTTGATAATTGGTCTTGGATTAGGGAATGAAGCTTTATGGCATCTTGTATTTTTCTTAATCAAATTTGAACTTGACGATAAAAATAAAAATCCGTGTTGATGTCTTTAGTAAGGCAGATTTACTTCGAAAGGCTAACATTGTAAACAAACAAGGTTGTTTGGGTGAGAATGAGCGATGACAACACAAAACAATAATCCACCGAACGCACCAAGGTTCAAAGGAGTATCAAAAGTAAACACGAAACACTGCATTAATTTCCGGACAACCCAATATTTTCTCCTCTATCAGTTTTACTATAAACGTTAGATCCCTTAGTACAGCTTTGTTTACTTGAGTCTATTAGTATTTCTGGACATCTAAAGGTTTTTTTTTGCAATTATGGAGTCTATTGTGCTATTCGCTGATCCTCTATTAAAAAAAGACTTTGCAGATGCTATGTTCTTATTTCAAGGTAAGTTTCTTAATATTTGACAATTTCGATTGACCTTCCATAGTTTAATTATAAATCTATTTTTTCCGTCAATAATAATTCAAAAGTTGGCGAATGTTTGACTTGATATTAGTAATACCTTACAATCATTTTGTTTGTTTTAGAAAAATTGAAAAGCCAAGGATTGATTTCTGGTACTGAATGCTCTCGAATTTCCTCCCGGGCGGAATTCATCTGCCAAAGTTTGATAGAGGAGCTGCAAGGAATAGTCGACGAATATAGAATCTTGGAAGATGAAGAGCTATATCTTGATAGTAATGCTGAAGGTGGGGCATTTCAAGAAAGCTCATCCCAGGAGGATGACTATTCGACTCAGAGCTTCTTTGAATCGTATGAGCCCGACGAAAAAAGAGACAGAAAAAACCCCATCCCTTACGAGGTAAAGCTAAAAGTGGTAGCATTAGCTGATCAAAACCCGAATTGGTCACTTAAATCTCTTCAACGACATGGCTCTAAACTGCTGCAGTCAAACACACAGCTGCTGAGATGGAAATCTGATGTAGAGAGCCAGGGCAGTCGGCTAGACAAACTGAAAAAAATTGAAGATAGTGTGTTTCAGATGTTTTGTGAATCAAGATCACAAAATCTGGTGGTCACAGCCCGTGATATTCAATTCTGGGCAATACGCTTATCCCATGAAATGTTTGAAGATAGTTTTAGGTTTTCTGCTTCACCTTCTTGGCTGCGGAGATTCAAACAGAAGCACGCTCTCAGTCACAGAAAGATAACAAACTATGTGCCAAAAGGTAATGTAAAATCGATCGAGCAGATACATAGCGCCGCTGAAACTTTTTCAACACAGGTAAGAAACTTTCTCACGAGCTCGAACTTGAACTATGATATGGCTATAAACACGGATCAAACTGGATGTGAGTACAGACAAGATGTGAAAGGTACCGTCACTTTTCGTGGTGAAAAAAAAGTCCAAGTCTGTATAGGAGACTTGAACAAAGTTACACACAGTTACACAGCGCAATATTCGTTGACCGCGTCTGGAAAGCTTTTACCTCAAGTTTTTTTATGTTTGCAGGAACCCAAAGGTTCGTTTGGTCCACGAGTGCACGAAGTTGAAATGCTTTATAAAAATGTGGTAGTAAGTAGCTCCAAATCCGGGAAATTAACCACTGATATATATATGTCATTTCTAAAAACCATCATCGTGCCTTACACAAGGGAAAATGAATTTTTGCTTATAATTGATTCGTGGAAGGGACAAACAAACAAATCGATATACGACCAAATATAGCTTGATGGGGACTCAAACTCTACGTGCACCCTAAAAATCATTCCTCCAGGTTGCACTCCTTTGTGTCAACCGTGTGATGTGTATTTTTACCGACAAGTAAAAATTTTTATTAGAAAAATACAAAACGACCCTTCTTTGTTAGGAACTGGACGTCAATTAAGCAGTCGCGAGGATGCCATAAAAATTCATTCCTTGATCCACCACCATCATCATCGGCCTTCGAACCAATGCTGCGGTACGCATGGTATGCAGCAAGACTGGTCCCATCTACCGAAAAACCAACTTTTAAGAACGTGCAGCAAGTGTGTTTTCCCGCAGAAGTTGTCAAAGAAAAATGCAAATGTACAAAAACTTGTACAATTAAATGTTCTATTTGTAACAAATTTTTGTGCTTTACATGTTTTTATGATGATTACCACCCAAAAACCTGCAGAAGTAATTAAACATAACATTTGTATTATATAAATAAAACGTTGAAAAATTATCTATTTCTACTTATTATTTTACTTTTTACACACTAAATTTTAAATAAGGCCATTAAAAAAAAAAAATATAGGTATGGAGAGTTTTATTTCAACCAAAACCTTTTATTATTTTTAGATTTAGACCTGAAGATGTAAATAGCGAATTCGGCCGAAATAAAAAATTAGGCGTTTTTTACTCCGAAAATTTTGGAAGACATTTTCAAAAATATAGGTGAGGAAATTTTTTAAACTAAAGACTGATATAATTTTCAGATTCCTCATCTCGAAAACCCCGTAGTAACCAAATTTGGTCGAAATCAAAAATTAAAAAATTTTACCCCTAAGATTTGGTAGAATTTTAGAGGCAAAGAGGCTATCAATTTTTTAAAAAACGTAAATAATTCGTGCTATCTCACAGATTGTGCCACCGATTGAGACCAAATTTTAAGGGCCCCTAGAAGCTGTAAAACTGCATCGTTTAGCCTAAATGCGGAGGTCGTAGGATGTCCCCTTATTGAGATATCTCAAGTTATAGTTGACCTCGGAATTTTTTTTTCAAGCCAGTTTTTGTCCACTAAAATCTGGACTAAACGCTATGTTATATAGATGGATAGAAAGCAGAATGCACGTTGATTTTAGTGATGCCATTACTATTTTAATCGGTTGATTACAGCAAAAGTTATGACTGTTTGATGTTTTTGACAAAATCTCAACTTTAAAATTTTAACGTCCTCGAAAGGGGGAAAAAATTTTTATTTTTTGATTTTGATAAAATTTCACACAGAAGGGTTTTTTGGTTCGCTGAATCGATATTTGAGGTCAGTTTTCAACGAAAAAAAATTCCCACTGAGTTACAGTGGATTTCGTCATTTTTTTGGAGTTTTTGAGCACCCTGAAGCTGGGTCGTCTCTTGAGAATAACGAAAGTATTTTTATTTCAAATAGCATAGAAAACTACAACTTTACATGAAAGAATTATTTCTTTATCTTGACTGAGAGCTGAGAAAAAAAATAAAACGAGATTTTTTTTTATTTTATATATTTTTTTTTTTCTCGGCTCCCAATGCTCATGGGCGGCTATAACTCTAGTTTTGCTCTATTATAGGTCCCTACTACCCACACAAAAATCGCCAATTAAATCTGTGAGTTACAACTCAGAACGTCCCCTTGTAAGATAATGATCACAGAATTGATTTTAAAGGCTCGCGGGCAAAGCCGCGACGGGTAATGCTAGTAATAAATAATGGAAATGTAGTAAAATTATGTTATATGTTGTCAATACTTTCATGTATTTATATTTTGATGTACTTTTTACATTTTTGTAGCAATTACCATAAAACAGTGATTCGTAAAACGATAATTACTCCTGAAACCGTTTATATTTGAGTTTGCTTGTCTCATTTGCTGACGATATGAAAAAACTTAATTCTTCAAATGAATAAATAAGCTGATTTTTAATGTACTAATGACTTAAATGTTCTGTAGCTTTTTTTTTTTTATATATATATAAGGAAGGAGCATGTTTTTAACATCAATAATTGTTTCTGGGAACGCTAAAGCGAATTTAACGAAGGCAATACTAAGAATAAAAAATACAATAAAATAAGCCTCGAGTTGTAGAATTATATAAGAGAACATCTAATACAGTTTATTGGAAAAAAATATTAGAGAAATTTTCAGCACGTGGACGATTGTATTCAACCTGCCTGAACTCGAGCTAAAAAAATACAAACTCATCGCTGATTCTGCCCCAGTATCGAATAAGTTTCAAGAGCTCTTTGGAAGTACTTCGAGTAAGTAAATCACGAAAATACATTTCCTTCTAAATACCAGAACCCTGAACAACTCATATTCGTAACAGATAAGGTGAAGTTCGAATACTCAGGCATCCGTTAACACTTGGTTCAACGCTGCATTATATTTATATCATTGGTGAATTTTAAATGAGTACGGGGAAAAAGAAGGCGAAACAAAATAAAGTATTGACTAATGCATAATGTGTGTATAGGGTCTGACACGATACCTAATGGGAGCTTCGCTACTTTTGTAAGTGCTATAAAATATTAACACTAATTCTCACTGGACTCATTACGAAATTACCTCCCATGTTGATTTAGAGACTATAGATAAAATATTAATGCATTAAAACCCAAAAATAGGCGACATTGAAAAATAAGTTACGCATGTTAATGTCTTATTCTAATAAATATTTTACATCTAATCAAGTAAACATGGGAATGCCCCGTACAAATTATCAAAATAGTCCGCTAATTTTATTTCACAAAACCGAAACTGGAATAACTAACATTAAAAAAATAAATAAAAACCGATTATTCTTTTTTCCCGACAAAATTGGAGAAAACAAATTAAATATTTTGATATATAAGTATATATTTTTTCAATTTAAAAGAGATTATTCACCGACCTTTGTTATCATGGTTTTACTATTTTTTACATATTTCTCAACTTTGAATATATCATTTTTGTTTTTCCATTTCATAAACGAAAAAAGTTAACTTAATATGAATTTTAGTAATTATTAATATTATAAGTAAGGCATAATCAATTTTTTAAAGTTTAATCTTTATTACTTGTCAATGGTTATTTTATTTTATAGTTTTATAGTTAATGGTTTAAATATTTATTTAAGGTTAATAAAAGCTGTAGGTCACCAAATATATCATATCTTTATTTAAAGTATATAATCCTTGACGTTTCGACCTCAATGTGCCATTCTCAAAAGACAAAACTAAAATATTAAATAATAAAAAAAAACTGGTGCGGTGCACGCAACACACAACTTTCACTTACGAACTTACTTAGATTATAAATCGACGTGTTTCGATAATATGTAAACGCCATTCCTCAACTTCACACATTTTTCCACATTTAAGTATATAATTATATTTGTATATCTCCATAAGTTACAGAGTATCTGTATAGCAAAATTTGTTAGTTCTCAGCACATTTCGATTCATTATTGCTAATTTATTTATGAAGGGACTTATTTCATCAACAGTCGAGTTTTTTTTTACTGCTTGCTTGTTTTTTTTTACTACGAATTGCTTTTTGCAAATACATTGTGAAGGAGAATCAGTAAGTGTATTTACGTCTCTTATGCCTTTCTGGAAATCAAGAAAGTTTACTGTTCCTCTAAAAATTTATTATGGAACTAAAGTTTCTAAACTAAAATATAATTAATTAAACAACATCGGTACACCCGTTTTTGAGTAAATAAAAAAAACTCGTGAAAATAGGGCAAAATGTATTAAGTAAAGTGCCCTTTCAATGTTAATGAAATTTTGACTGCCACATTGTGGGCATATTAATATACCCAATACCGAGTTTAATCAAAATCGTTAGAGCCGTTTTTAAGAAATTCGAAAAAACCTAAAAATTAGACAAAATTCTTTAAATAAAGTACCCTATCCGTTTGACCAATTTTTCTTTCACATCGCGGGCATATACATACACCAAATACCCAATTTCAGGTCTGTGCGGTTAATAGTTTTTGAGCTAGTCTGTTCACACACACACACACACACACACACAGACACACTGACACACAGACACACAGACCATTTCGCGGGACTTGGTTAATTGGACTCAGGGGACCCCAAAACGTGTATTTCCGTTGAAAACCGGAAGTCGAAATTTTTCACGATCGCAATACTTTCCTTACTATATATTTCATATATAAGTAAGTGAAAGTAAAAACACGTAAAAATGATACAAAATTTATTAAGTAAAGTCCCCCCCTCCGGTTGATTAATTTCGATGAAATGTTGGCTATCACATCTTTGGCATATACATACACCAAATACCCAGTTTGATCAAAATCGTTAAAGCCGTTTTTGAGTAAATAAAAAAAAAACGTGAAAATGATACAAAATTTATTAAGTAAAGTCCCCCCTCCGGTTAATCAATTTTGATGAAATTTTTACAGTTATATCTCGGGCATATACATACATCAAATACCCAGTTTGATCAAAATCGTCAAAGCCATTTTTGGTAAACAAAAAAAAACATGTGAAAATGATACAAAATTTATAAAGTAAAGTCATATCTCGGGCATATTTATACATCAAATACTCAGTTTAATCAAAATCGTTAGAGCCGTTTTTGAGAAAATCGAAAAAAACGTAAAAAGTTATTAAATAAAGTACCCCCTCCCTTTGAGTAATTTTGATAAAATTTTTGCTGTCACATCGCGGGCATATACCTGCACTAAATACCCAATTTCAGGTTCGCGCGGTTAATAGTTTTTGAGCTAGTCTGTTCACACACACACACACACACACACACACACACACACACACACACACACACACGCACTCAGACCATTTCGCGGGACTTGGTTATTTGGACTCAGGGAGCCCCAATACGTGTATTTCCGTTGAAAACCGGAAGTCGAAATTTTTCACGATCGCAATACTTCCACTTACTATATATTTCATATATAGGTAAGTGAAAGTAAAAAATTAATTAAATTTAATAACAATTGATATTAAAAATTATTTTACACATAATAATTTATAAATACCTTTATGCACATAGTCACCAATTTATCCTTCTAAAAGAAATTGTCTATATTTTAAAATACATATGTCAAGTATATCTAGCTGAATATCTGCTACGTCTAACATCGTCAACTAGCAAGGAACGACTGAAAAAGAATAAGTACGGCAGGGGTGGGGTAAGTACCAGGAGATAATATGTAATAATGACAATATTTAATAATGATAACATAAGTATTCAAAAATCTTACGTACTTATAATAAAATGTACTATCTTAAAAGATGCAAAACCACCGATACAATTCCCCATCATTTGCTAAATAAGATATTACCTCTGGAAAATCTATTTAATACTTCATTTTTAATAAATAATCAAGAAAAATCAACTAATCTGTTTAATAAATTAGCAAAAGAATGTTTAACATTCTTAACACAGGGGTGGGGTAAGTACCAGGAGATAATATGTAATTTAAAAAAAAAAAAAATTCGATATATCAATTTTCCATTATCTGCCATTTGTAGGCTCTATTGTATTATTATCCATAGTCTTATTTTGAATATTAATTTTATTTATAATACTTGCGCAAAATGTACTTAAGTTTTCCACGTCTGTATGGTTGTTCACCGAATTCTGAATATTTTTTGAAATGTAGATAGCTTCTATAATTTTTCTTTTATTAGGATTATTTTCTTTATGTATTATTGAGGCATTTTAAAATCAAATTCATGGTTTTTTATATGTGTAGGTTGTGATAGACCGGTTGCAAATTTTGATTTAGTTCTTTTTGCTTTACAATTTTGTTTGTGTTGTATTCTTCGTTCTAGCTACTGTGATGTTTGTCCAATATATGATTTATTTTCACAATTTTTGCATTTAACTTTATAAATCACATTAGTTAATTTATCCTTCGGAATTTTATCTTTCGTTTTTGTAAATAATTTATCTAGTTTATTTATTGGTTTTTTCCAAATTTTATTTCATTCAAATCATATTTTTTAAAGGTTTTTTCTATTTTATTGGTCAAACTATTTATATATGTAATCGAAAAAAACTTTTTGGAATATGGGTTATTGTTATCTTTTTGATAGTCTTTCAGGTTATTATTTTTCTGAGTATGGTTTATGTTTTCATTTTTAGTATCACTATTTTCATTTTTGAAGTAATCTGTTATTAGTTTTGTTCTTTTAATGTTATTTTTATTATTTTCGTTGGGTGTTTTAATATCATCAGTGTTAAGGACCTCTATTTTTTTATTATTTTTTGGACTACTTTTTAATATATTATTGCTTTTATACCATAATTTATTAATTAATCTTATGGGATACCAATTTTCCTAAAGGATATCATATATTTGTGATTTTAAATTCTTGATGTGTATATCGTCCGTTAATATTTTAACTCTCTCTAGAAGATTTTTAGCGGTGTTTAATTTCTGGTGTGGGGCATGATTGCTGTACCAGTTTAGGATTCGGTTACTTTTTATTGATTTTTTGCACCATAGTGTTTGAAGTAGACCAGTTTCTGTTCTATTAATATTGATATCCAGGAATCTGATACTAATTTCTATTTCTATTGTAAATTTTAGTTTATCGGATAAAGTGTTTAAGTGTTGTAAGAATATAAGTATGTCGTTTTTATCTAAAATTGTAAGGATATCGTCAACATATTTTAAAATTAGTTTCGGTTTTTTGTTTTATTTATTTATGGCTTTATCTAAAATTTGATTGAGGTATATTCCACTAAGATTAATCGAAATTGAACCACCCATAGGTAAACCATTTCTGATTTTAAAGAATTTTCCATTGTATGTAAAATAACCATTATCACAAACTAACTTAACTCCCTCTAAGAACAATGATTTATTTTTTATTGGTGTATGTTGTTCTATTTCCTGCCAATTTTGGTCTAGTATTTTGTATAATCCATTAAGAGGAATATTTGTAAACAATGATTCCGCGTCATAACTTACCAGACATTCATTTTTATCACTTTTTTTTTACTTTATTTCATTAACTTGTATTAAATTTTTTACGTCATATGTATTTTTATTGTTTAAATGATCTAGGGAATGATTAAGAAATTTAGCTAATTTTTCCGTTATTCCATCAATGTTATTAACTATTGGTGTTAGTGGTTTATTTGGTTTATGTAATTTGCTTATCCCATATATCCTTGGTATTGTGTAGTGCTTGTTAATTAATCCGTCTTTATCTTTTTCCTCAATCTGTTTATGTTTAATTAGTTTATTTACATAAGCTATTAATTTTTCTTGGATTTCGTTAGACGGGTCTTTTCTCAAAGTTCCATATATTTGTCGGTCACCAAGGAGGCATTGCATTTTATTGTCATATTCCGATTTTGAAATGGTAATTGTTTTTTTGTTTTTGTCTGATTTTATAACTAGTAAATCTGGATTTTCCCTGAAAAAATTTCTTGTCTCGATAATATCCTTATTTATTTTAGCGTGTAAATGGTTTATAGTTCCTCGTTCCTTATAGTTTCCTATTATTATCTAAAAATTGGTTAATATCATTATTGATTCTATTTCGTACATTTTTATGGTTATCAGTGTGTGTTAATAACACACATAACAAGTGTTAATTGTTCTTATAATGTTTTATACGTCAGCTATAATATTTATTATTTCAGTATTATAATATTTCGGTGTTATATTAAATTTTTCTCCAAGTGATAAAACATTAAGAATATTTATTGGTATGTTTCTATAAGTGGTATTAACCGTCCATCCTT
The DNA here is from genome assembly GCA_911387785.2 of Aelia acuminata. Lineage (NCBI taxonomy): Eukaryota > Metazoa > Arthropoda > Insecta > Hemiptera > Pentatomidae > Aelia > Aelia acuminata. The sequence continues at coordinate 110,255,034 of OU426980.1, forward strand.
TCGTATACAATTGCTCGTAAGAGGCTAATATAGACTTATGGTTGGTATTATTGTTAATAGTTTGGTTTTTATTGAGATTTTTAGAACTAATGGTAATAGTGTGGTTTTCTTTTATATCTCTATAGGGTTTTTTGATATGAACTATATACGGTCGATTAATTTTAATATTGAGCCTTTCATTATGATTTTGGGTATATTCCAATTTATAAGCTTCAAGCAGTTTATTAATTATCTCAAATATATGTGGATTATTGTATTTTATGTTATTTAAGTATTCATTATGAATTTTATTTTAGGTTTTAAGAGCCCAGTAACGTTGTTTAATTTCTAATGTTAAACATTCTTTTGATAATTTATTATTATTTTTTTTTTTTTATAAATTACATATTATCTCCTGGTACTTACCCCACCCCTGTGTTAAGAATGTTAAACATTCTTTTGCTAATTTATTAAACAGATTAGATGATTTTTCTTGATTATTTATTAAAAATGAAGTATTAAATAGATTTTCCAGAGGTAATATCTTATTTAGCAAATGATGGGGAATTGTATCGGTGGTTTTGCATCTTTTAAGATAGTACATTTTATTATAAGTACGTAAGATTTTTGAATAATTATATTATCATTATTAGATATTATCTCCTGGTACTTACCACACCCCTGCCGTACTTATTCTTTGTCAGTCAGTCGTTCCTTGCTAGTTGACGATGTTAGACGTGGCAGATATTCAGAGAGATATACTTGACATATGTATTTTAAAATATAGACAATTTTTTTTAGAAGGATAAATTGCTGACTATGTGCATAAAGGTATTTATAAATTATTATGTGTAAAATAATTTTTAATATCAATTGTTATTAGCTTTAATTAGTTTTTATTTAATATTTTAGTTTTGTCTTTTGAGAATGGCACATTGAGGCCGAAAAGTCAAGGATTATATACTTTAAATAAAGATATGATATATTTGGTGATCTACGGCTTTTATTAAACTTAAATAATTAAATATGGCACCGAAATTAAATGAGAAGACTATTAAAATATTTATCATATCTGTCTATTAGATTCCTCGATTTTTTTTGTATGGGTTTTAAAAATATTATAAATATTTTAATATTATAATATTTATAAATAATGTAAAGAATTTTAAAGACTGTGAATAAATGTAATGAAATCGAGATTAGCGGTTGAAGTGTTCGTAAATTGGTCAACAACAAAAGTGATGAATATTGAAAAAAATAACAATTCTAACTATAGTTGAATCATTCGTTTCAGAAAAGAAATATCGAAAAAGGCGATCAGCGATTTTATTTATTTTTGGGGGCCTAGAATTTCTCGTCATTATTATTAATATATTATTCAAGATGATTATTCTAAAAAGGATACATGTCGGAAAAAATAATTTATGTTTAGGTGGACGTATCTTGACTCACGCAGTCGAACTTTAGGGTTCCCCCAAACTATCGAATTCCACTCGCATCCAATCCCTACAATCCAAAATCCTTCGTAAAATCCTGGAATGCTCCTTATTTCGTCTCAAATAAAATTATTCATGAAGACCTTAATGTTTCTTATGTCACCGATTTGGCCCGATCCAGATAGTAGACCTTTCACTGTAAATTCCCTACTCATCCTAACCCTCTTGTCTCCAACCTTGCTTCCTCCTCTATCCCAGACAATCCTTTAGAGGCGCCTGAAAAGAAGATGGCCTAGAGATCTATTAAGATTAATTAAAACAATATTCGAGTGCTACCAGTGGGTAGTTTCTCCACACGCATTTCCATGCCATTAATTTACTTATATCATATTTACTTATTGTATTGATATTATATAGTTGTAAATTTCAATGAAAATAAAAATAAAAAATGTACAAGGTTTCTTTTTGTGGACATTTTAATCGCTTAAATAAGCATATAAGTAATGCGTAACAAAATAAAAAAAGAATCAGTACCTACATAAATCTGAAAATCGAATCCAGGAAAACAGGAACCATTATAGATAGAACCACCTCATGAATTCAAAGAACCCTCCCGAGTCTTTAGTTCAATTGTGACGTTCCGGGGGAATTATACAAGAATTTTACTGCTGCACTACAAGAATTTTACAAAATCCACCCAAGGAATGAGAAACCTTGGTTTAATGATGATTGCAGAGATTCAAGAAAGAATGTGAAGAGATTATATTGGAAGCTTAAGAATAGTGGATACAGTTTAGAAGTATATATAGAATATAGCTCTGTTAAAATCTCATATTGCAAACTACTTAAGGAATAAAAAGAATCATATAATGAAATAATTATCTAAAATTCTCGCGGGTCAGAAATTCAGTAAAATATTCTAAACTCAAAATCAAATAAAAAAAAACCCAATTGATATTGATACGTGGTGTTCATATTTATAAACCCTTTTTACATCACCTGGATTAGTAATAGAAGAATTGCATTTCTCAAATATCGGGCACCCCTAATTAGATAGAGATATACCCTTGAGGGACTCGAACTGTATTTCCAAAATCAAAAGCGGAAAGTCACCGGGTTTAGACGATTTTATAAATGTCTTAGTTGTGAATGGATCCGCTATCTACTGAATTTATTTTATTAAGTTTTAAGGACAGGGAAAGTGCCATCTGATTGGTCAAAGGGTGTTCTGACAATGGTTTTCAAGAAAGGTGATCGAAACTATCCATCAACCTATAGGGGTATTGCATTATTTAACACCTGTCCAAAACTTTTTACCTCCATCTTGGCAGAAAGGATAAAGTTTTGGGCAGCAGAATGTAGCATCATACCAAGGGAACAGATGGGCTTTCAAAAAGGAAAATCTTATATGCATAATCTTTTTCTCTTGTACTGCATCATCACGCTCAAGGTGAAACTCAAAAAGCAGAATTTATCATGCGCTGTTATAGGCAAAGCTTAACTCCTATGGATTAAGCGGCAAAATTATTAGTATAGAATTGTCCAAAACTTTTACTCCGGAGCAGAATTTTATCCTAAAATAAATATGAGAACAATAATTTTTAATTTATCAGGGCGAATCAATCTCATCTTCTTTGTTTATACTCTTTATGCCAGACGTTATAGACGAAATTCGGTCTGCAGGTCTGCACGTGGTGCAATTGGATAACGGGATCGACATACTAGGACTGCTTTTCTCCGATGATGTTATTATGTCTGGAGATTCCAGGACTGATACTCAGGTAAAACTTAATGCTTTGTCTGCTTATTGCAGAAAGAATCATCTGAGGATAAATGAAAGAAAAACTAACGTTATAGTCTTTATAGTCCTAGATATAAGAGTCGGCCTCCCTAGGTGCTGGATGGTGAACCGATAAAATACAGCAACAGCTTTACATATCTGGGTGTTCGTTTTAGTTGTGTGGTAAAGTTCAGACAGGCAGAGGACCACTTTGTCAGTCGCAATACAAGGCCTTGGGTAAGGTTAAGGAGATCCTTTAAAGGGGTAGTCAAGATCTTGGGACATACCCATGAAGCTTTACGACTCCATTGCTGTGGCCACTGCACTTTTCTCGGCGGAATTATTGTCACTGCGTCACATGTAGAGGGTGGAAGGCATTCATCTCAAGCATATAAAAATTATTTACCATTTTCTAATTAATACTAATAAACCACTTTGTTAGGCTCGAGTTCGGTTGTCAAGACTTGAACCCTCAAGATAGCTACCCAGCTATCTTGAAGCGGACTTTAAACTGGTGGATCAATATCAAATCTATGGATGTCGATGCCCTGGAGAGGAAGGGCTAAGAGACGATTATCAAGTAAACTAACTTCCACCCAGAGACCCTGAAAGACGCCTGTTTTTCGCCGCTCCACCATGAACTCCAATGCAAGGTTATACAAGAGCAGGGTGCATTTATTATTTATAAAAAAAAAAAAAAAAAATAAAAAATCTCGGAAGACGGGAAAAGAAATGTTCTGCGTGTTCGTTTAAATATATATGTTTCTTGTGTTTTTTTTAATTTTTTTTTTTTTTAAAGAGAGTTGACAAAAATCCTAAGCCATCTAACAGTCATTACTCTAAACTTTATGACCATCCGGTTTTTTTACCTACTCTTAGCAAGAAGCCGCAGTCATCTGTAATGGTTAAAACTGCCAAATTAAGTAAATTTTACGTAAGCGGTGGAAAACCCCTAACACCGGGGACAAGCCTTTTCCCTCCTCTATATACCATTCTCTCATTTCTAAAAATATCGCATACCTCATATTATAATCTTGAGATGTTTTGAACAGCACCACAGTTATAAAAACTTCAAAAAGCGTCAATGGTCTGGTCAACTGGAGTTGTGACATGGCGGGGAAGGAGATTGGGAGATGGGGAGATTTCCCCATATCATATTGAAATTCAACCTTTAATTTTTAATGTTATATGAGTAAAACCCTAATTAGTCGTCAGAGCAAATCAGAAAGCATAATTAGAGATTGTTTAATGTACCAAACTGGTGAGGGGGCTTCAGAATACATCGGGGACAGCGTTTGGCCCTTTCTAGGAAAATGACCCATGTACAGTTGTTCATTATTCTTACAAGGTAATGTTTATTTTAAACTAGGAAGAAAAAGTTATGTTTTATTTATTATTATTTTATTTTTATCTATATCCCTGGGCCACCAGGCCCCTGCAATTGTTATTTATATATATATATAATATACAGAATTGATTTTTTGCCTGACTGAAACGGAAATGTCTTCATTGTGTAAAATTATACCACAAATCCTAGATTTTTGTAAACATTTATTTTTCAACTCGGGAAAATTTGACTCCAAACGATCCGGATGACTGACGTCCGATAATCGAAGTTTCTACTGCATATAAGGAATGCATTTTTTAAGTGTAAAGAATATAATGAAAATTTTATGTAATTTATAAGGCACATCCGTGTTTTGTTTTATAGGAAATTGAAATTTATGGTTTTCACTTCTTTTTATATTTTACATAGCCAATTATTTTTAAAATTAAAATTGTCTATGCTTTTTAAATTAGTATACTACAGCAACTGGAGTAGGTATAAAGTTGTACCTATATTTGTATGGTTATTGCGATTCCTAATATTGTAACGTCAAATCGTTAAATAAAAATTAAAAAAAAAAAAAAAAATATGATTTAAAATTCCAGACCGTTTTGGTGGAACGAACTATCGATTGTAGCGAACTGTTTGGATCTAGATTATTCGAGCTCCATCTACGCTATTCCACAACGTCCTAGACCCTCCTTACAACTATATAAAAGGAGCGATTGACTGAACAGGCTGAGTCCTAGTCTGTGTCTTGACTGTGAAGCTCAAGTCATATGATTTGTGTTACAAAGTGATAATTTTTGTAACCTACTCGAATATTTATGTTTTCATAATTCGTGGGGCATTTATAATTGTATACTTTTGTTGAATAAATATTAGGTGACCCACAAAAGTGTTACAATATTTTGTGCTAATTTTCATTTTTGTTTTTTCTAATGTTTATTCTCCTTTGCCTCCATATTTTTCAACATATTGCAACGAATATTCTCAAAATAAAAGGATAGAATATTACTTCGAAGGAATAGGTTTTTTTTTTTTTTTTTTCTAAATCAGGCCAGTTTCTGGAATAGAGATTATTATTATTCGCTGCGTCATAATCTGTAGGAATCTGCAGTTTGGAAGATTAATTTATTTATAGATACTCGCGATTGAATTGATTCAATCACTTATATGTAATAAAATAAATTTATTCTTGAATTGCTTTATTCATAAGTTATATAGAAGAGGAAACTTATTACATTGGCAGACTAAGACCATTTGAAGCATGAATTCCTGGTGCTTATAGGTGGGGCTGGTTAATCACTTGAAGCCTTCTGTTCATCTGTCAAAACCACTCAAACAAGTGAGTCCATTAGTATTAGGGAGACATCATCCATAGCCATTAAGATAATAAGATACAATAACAATAATGGTATTTACCAGCACCCAAGATATTATTGTGCTCCCTAACTACATGTAAATTATTAGCTTGTAAGCATAGTAATGGCATAGTAATGATAAACTTAAAGGATAACATTGAAAAACATAATACTATGATATTATAGTGAGAAAAAATTAACATCAACATTAATGTCGTATTTTCCTTACTTTTGTATGGGCAACAATTGAAAATTCGTTTCATCAATCCTTACAATCGTAAAAAAAAGTTTATAATAATTTTAAAAACTGAATTTATATCTTAAATATTTTTTGAGTTTTCATTTCTAGACTTATAGCACTTCCATCACAACGAAAAAAAAAGGCAATTCTGTAACAAAAATATTATTTTCTTACAAATTTTAAACCGTCTAACTCAAATTCAAGTTGTTCAGCCGATTCGAAAGGTTTGAAAAAACTTTCAAAAAGGAGGGAGAGGGAACGTAAAAACTTCTAAGACATCCCGAAATTTATACTAAATTTATCTAGCCCGTTATTATTAATTCCTAAAATTTATTGTTGGAAAACAATTCTGGACACCTTAATTCGAAATCACTCGCTATTTATTTTTCTATCACCTTCAAAAATTGATGAAGTAGAAACCAATATCTTTCAAGTCCCTAACAAAAATATAAGTAATAAAAATAAAAATAAGTATTTTAACGGCTTTTAAAAGTTTTTTTTTCCAAATCTGACATTTTTTCTAATAAATTTTAGAAACTTCCATCTTTTTTACAAATGAAGCCGCCGAAATCCACTTTTCAAAGAATTCCCGATTTTTAAGACCTAACAATATACTCATGACTATTGGGCTAATGCTATAAAAATTCTGTTCCTAAATTAAATGAGACTTTTTTTTAATTGAAAAGAAGTAAGTCAAACATTAGTTTTGTAGTGTAATGCGGTAAACACAATTCAATACATTCAAAAAAACAAAAACAGTAATTTCATCGATTTTTTTAAATTGGGACCTGATTTCAGAAACTGCTTAAAATGATTGATATTTACCAATTTATTGGAGTTAAAACTAATACTTTCTATTGACTTGAGTGCAAAAATTTATCTTTTTAGAACGGCTGATCTAATTGGTGTGGATGAGGGTTAGTTTTCAAGCAAGCGCTGAATGTCTCATTTCATTTGAAAAAAAAATTGTCAAAGTCCAACTCGCAGATGATTTTAATAAATTTTGATTCTACTTTAGTTAGGAAATATTTAAAAAATGGAAAGGGTCGTTTGGGGTTATTTTGTTATATTAGACTTAAAATTTAATTGTATATCGAGTGAACAAAACTTTTTTCTAACCCATAGCCATATTTTACAAAATAATATCAACTTTAATTTAAATTGAATTTCACTTTATACCTCTTCTATTCAGAAAGAAGACCTAACGAAAAGATTATGGCCATTATTAAGATTACATAGCCAATGTTTACATCTCGCATTTACCTTCTATCTAAAATCCCTACTCGACAAATATGAGTATTACTCATTGAGTAAGTAAGAAGTCACAAATACTAGTGACCGACCGAAGTTTCGGTTTCGGTTTCGGTTTCGGCCAGTTTCGGCCGAAAAACCTGGTTTCGGCCGCAGTTTCGGTTTCGGCTAAAAATTGGTCGAATCTTCGGCCAGGCCGAAACTAGCTGCTGTGTCTGCTATCTCCAAGAAGGAAGTAGGACTACACGATTTCAGCTTGTAAGCTCGATCTCTTTCATCATTCATTTAACACCCTTGAATTAAATAGTGGGAAGTATCTGTTATTTTAGTTAATTACACTTGTATTGTATTTCGGTAGAACATGGATTTTTTTCATTCTTTTGGTATCTGTACTTGATCGAAAACTTTAAGTTGGGTGTGGAGACAAAAATTTGAGAGTGACAAACAGAAATGTCCTCGTAAATCACATCAAGTCTTAACATGTAATATAAGCATGCTCTTCATACAGAATTCGTTACGCGCGTTAAGAACCTTTTTGTGCTTTTAATCATCTTCTCATTAATAATGAAATTTGTTTTCTAAAAAAAAAAAAAAAAAAAAAAAAAAAAAAAAAAAAAAAAAAAAAAAAAAAAAAAAAAAAAAAAAAAAAATTAACATAAATAAGAATATATATTCTAAATACTCAAACTTAAATTAGTCGGCATGTCATGCGGCATGACATATTCAATTCAAAATTGAAAAAGATATTTTTGTCATTAACCATGTCATTAAAAGTTGCATCAAATAGTGGTAGTAGGTTTTGGTCTTTGTTTTTGTATGGAATGGGAATCAGCAAAACTAATCTTTCAACCTTGGCAGCCCCCTTTTCCCCAGCGGTTCACCAATAACATCCAAAACTTGCCTGAATTTTTACCATGAAGAAGCACGTTTTCGACCAAAAACTATTCTATAAATTTATAAACTAGATTAAATCCACTGACATTTGAGACCAAAACTGACTCAGTAGATTAAACAGCTTCTGATATACAGCTTTACGTATTCAATAGGCCGTCATTTTGTATTCTATCGGCTTTATTATGGAAAGATTCACTATATTATTTATTATTTATACATAATAATATGATTTTTTATTAATATCAGCCTGTTACTTCAACTTTTAGGGCTGTACTAGTTAAGGGGGTATGGTCTAACATCCCGCGGGGACCAGCCGTACTAGGAAGGAGGGGGCCGGGATTCGATCCTATAACTTAACTAATACACCTGTTTTACCACTAATACTCTTGTATACCAGCTCACTTATTTAATGAATAATTGGGTTAAATTAATGTTATTTTATAAGCCTTCATTGATATTATTGCTAAACTAGACATATTACACACTTATATGTATTATATACAGACACGTAAATAATTTTCGGTTTCGGTTTCGGTTTCGGCCCGAAACTAGGTCTATGGCCGAAATTCGGTTTCGGTTTCGGCTAAAATTTTGGTTTCGGTTGGACACTAACAAATACAGTTTTTTTTCTCGAAACATTTCTTAGTTTATTAGCGACTGCGTAAACAAATATATGTAAACACTATGATGCAAGACTGCTAGACAAAAATAAAAACTTTATTTTTTTATTTTTGTCCATTGATGGAACCACTGTGCGACGACTTGACAACTCCACTTCCTCTTTCTAATAATCCACCTCCGGTGTTTAAACAAAAAGTCATCAAGAGGCTTCTGAAGAGAACAGCACCATGCTATGATCTTATCACTCACTCCCTTTATCCTCCGTTACCTACCTCGAAAAGCTGTTTTGTTTCTTACACACAACCTATTATCCTCCTCTTTAGAAACTTTCCACACTCAAAATTATTCTAAACCCACAACTAATCCTTCACCTTACCGTCCTATCGCACTCCTACCTATAATGGATCAAGTATTTGAAAAACTTTTCTTGAACCGAATTAAGGGCCGTATTTATGAACGTTCCTAAGGAAGCAGTTAAGGTAACCTTAACTGGTTCCTATGTTAAGTTAACCTTTAAGCTTAAGTGTTCCTTTAGATAATTCTCATTTTATGAACCTTCCTTAACAATTCCTTTCCTTAACTAACAAGGGGAGGGCACAGCTATGGGGTCGTCGATCGGGCCCATTTTTTTTCTGGTGATTCTACATCCAAAAAGTAGTCGACGCGTGTCCGAGCGTTCCGTCCAATGGGCCTTAGGTGCTGAGAAATAAAATAAAATACCTTGAAAATCCTTTATTTTTTATCTTAAGTTTGGAAAATGATATCGCCATGATTCTTTCACTAATTCATTTATTTTAGAGAGTAGATTAAAGGAAAAATACAATCGTTAAAGAATTATTCATATTTCTTCAATATAATTTTAAAAAAGCTTCAAGTTTTCAAGTAAACTAGCTTTAAAATTTTTTTCACATAAAAAAGAATAGCAGAATTGAGTTTAGCACCTCAAGAAACCCTGATGTCCTAAATATCATCCAAAACAAAAAATAAATTGTTTTTCCTGTCAGGAGCAGCTTAAAAATGTTTCAGCAAAATTGTATGTGTAGTTTCAAAAGTCTGCATCTCGTGTTGAGCTGATCCGATTTTTACGTTCTTGAGCTCGTTGCATAGAAGAAAGCTTCCTTTCTCTAACCATATAAATAACTATCGTATTATCTCGGGAAGCTCTTGTAAAAAATGGTCCTCAAAATAAAAATTAAATTCAAACTTTTCTTTATATTATGTTGATTCCTGAATACGTAAAAATATCTCGATTAGGTAAAAATGTGCAACTCTAGAGCCTTTATTTACCCTATAAATTTGATGAGAATCGGTAGAATTTTCTCCGAAATATGGTCGGATTTTTGGATGTTTAACGAAATTGTAAGGGTCTAGCCTTAGCGAAACTTTTAATGCAATTTTTAATTTTTTTTTTTTTTTTTTTTTTTTTTTAATCTTCCCAAAAATTACTTAGAGGTTTTTTTGATTGTCCTTAAAACGAATCTGAAAACTGTTATGAAAACTGTTATGAGCCGAGTAACAACCAAAAACAATACTAATAATTTTTAAAAAAATCCAAGAATGAATGAAAATAAAAAGTTAGTCCATCACTTTGAGAGAGAGGTTTGTAAGAGTTTTCAATAAAAAATAACAATTAGGAATGATTCACATCGTATCAGTTTTAAAATCCCCCACCTACCCTCACCAGTAAGTAAACAAAGAGTATATGCGGACGAGTACAAAGTACGTTTTTCTATTTTAGTTCGCACTTGTTTCATTATACCACCTTCACATTGGAAGTATATCCATAAGAAAAAAGTACTACTTGTTGATGGCGAGGGCATAGAAAAAACACATTGCATATAGATCATTGAGATTAAGTAGTTTTAAATTTTAGTTCGTTTGAAGTTCAAAATCATTTTTTGTAAGGCGAACGTGAAACAATCGGGATGAACCCATTTTCTCCTAGCCGACCAAGAAAAACAAAATAGGCTCAGTAAAATGAATTTACTAGTGATAAAAACATGGTGAAAAGGATGGAAATAATTACTTTTTAGAGTAATGTTGATGGAATATTCTGGCAAAATACTGACATTAAAAAATCATTTTGTGCAAAACTGTTTTTGTTTCATCCAAAAATCCGACCATATTTCGGAGAAAATTCTACCGATTCTCATCAAATTTATAGGGTAAATAAAGGCTCTAGAGTTACACATTTTTACCTAATCGAGATATTTTTACGTGTTCAGGAATCAACATAATATAAAGAAAAGTTTGAATTTAATTTTTATTTTGAGGACCATTTTTTACAAGAGCTTCCCGAGACAATACGATAGTTATTTATATGGTTAGAAAAAGGAAGCTTTCTTCTATGCAACAAGCTCAAGAACGTAAAAATCGGATCAGCTCAACACGAGATGCAGACTTTTGAAACTTCACATACAATTTTGCTGAAACATTTTTAAGCTGCTCCTGACAGGAAAAACAATTTATTTTTTGTTTTGGATGATATTTAAGACATCAGGGTTTCTTGAGGTGCTGAACTCAATTCTGCTATTCTTTTTTATGTGAAAAAATTTAAAAAAGCTAGTTTACTTGAAAACTTGAAGCTTTTTTTAAAATAAATTGAAGAAATATGAATAATTCTTTAACGATTGTATTTTTCCTTTAATCTACTCTTTATAATAAATGAATTAGTGAAAAAATCACGTCGATATCTTTTTCCAAACTCAAGATAAAAAATAAAGGATTTTCAAGGTATTTTATTTTATTTCTCAGCACCTAAGGCCCATTGGACGGAACGCTCGGACACGTGTCGACTATTTTTCGATGTAGAATCACCAGAAAAAAAATGGGCCCGATCGACGACCCCATAGCTGTGCCCTCCCCTTGTAAGTATGCAATTATTAAGGTACAAATTTAAGGCCACCTTAACTAAACAACCAATCAGGGAAGACTGATAAGAGTACTCCGCCGCTAGGTGTGACCTCCCTAACCTGACATCAGTGTTAACTTCACTCTTGTTTACTGTGTTGTTTCGAGTGTTTTAAGTAGTTAATGCGGCAATTACAGCTCTAGAACTATAAGATCATGATATTTGGAGTAGAAATCACTCAAAGTTGAATAGTGAGCAAACATTGTTAGTGTAAAAGAACAAACAAATGTATACAATGTTTCATCTAACCGATTTCAAAACAACTTAATGGATGCTTCAGGATAACAATCAAAAATATCTTTATTATAAGATGAAGATGCAAATGAGAGTGAAAAAGTGTGATAAAACAATGTTAGGCAGTGTTAGTCTCAAACTTTATTTCTCTTGAGGTTAGCTTGGGGGATGAGAGATTGCAATATTCTTCGAATTAAGATGTTTGTGATATACTATTGTATATTTATTATATATTTCTAAATATTCTTCGAAATATTCTTGGATGGTTTAGTTCCAGCCTTCTTCATGAGAAGAAGTTGTAAATGTTAGATATATGTAAATTAGTAACCAAGTTATTTTTAAAAAGATGTGTATTGGAAATGTGAAATATTAAAGCTTCAGTTTCCTTAATAAGTAAGCTGAAATTTATTTTCAACAACTTCATATTCTTATATGAATTATTAAAAACTGATTGTTTACTTTAGAATGTTATTACTTTTGTATTACCATAATAATTATTGAAAAATCTTAGTGGATGTACACGTGTTTTGACATTTTATAAAGAATTGGTTTATTAGTGTGTATTATGATTCTGTTATTTATTTTTCATTTTTATATAATAATAAATAAAAGTTGTCTATCAATTTATTTCTGTTCTTTTTACATTTCTCTTACCACTCTTCCAAAAACTTGTTATACCAAACTTATCTAATTTCAACAAATTCCATGAATGCCTTTTACGTAAAATAGGCATAGATAAATAAATAAACTTTAAAAATGTTAAATTGGTACCATTAAAATTACATTTAATTTTCTGAAATTGGATTTAGTCTATATTTCATATCAATATTTTGTTTTGTCAATGAGTAATTGAGTGAAACTATCTTTACTATCAATAATTAAGATTATATTGCTCATTACAGTATTACTTGCAGAAGAAAAAAATGAATTCACTTATATTCTTTCAGATGTTTATATCACCACCTAATCAAATATTTACAATTACAGCTGTAATACTGGCTACTGAAACAATTAATGTTAGAAGTGTAGAAATGGAAAAGATTCAAAAGCATCTGCATCAAAATTAAAGTTTGTGATTAACGTTGAACACCTAAGTTATACTATCAATATACTAACTAAAAAAGTATGCATTAATTGAAAATAATACATCTTTTGTTTTGATTTTGCTTATATGAAGAAATTATCTGTCTCTCATTGTGCCTAGTAATAAGAATGGCTACATATGAAAACATTTGATAAATATATAAAAGAGAAAAAAAGAAAAATATTTCACCAAGATTAAAATTTTTACTTCCCGTAAAAAGTGCAATAATATTTCACCGCCTTTGTTGTTTATACCTCATATAAATAAAGTAAAAATTCCAAAAAGTCGTTTTGTTCTTAATAAACGGTTCTTTTTAATAAGTATTTAAGTCCTGATATTTATTTTCTGTTTTTATTTCTATTATTAAATAGTTAAGGAGAACTAAAGGTAGCTAGGTGATTAGTTATTAATTATTAGGTGATTAGTGACTATTAAACTTACCTCTAAGGAAGGAAAACAGATCAAATTTATAGGAACACCTTAGGATCTAAGGCGTCCTTAAGATAGGATAGCTTGAAGGAACGTTTATAAAATGAAAATTGTGTTAAGGTTAGCTAAGGGTGTGCATTTTAAGGAAGCCTTTAATAAAGCGTTCCTTAGGATCGTTCATAAATACGGCCCTAAGACTTTACTTGAAAGTAGTGAAGTGATGACGAATCATCAGTTTAGTTTTCGTTCATATCACTCCACTTTGCAATCCATTCTTCATTCTTTTTATCAATTTATTTTTATTTCTATGAGCTTCCTGCCACTTTCTGTTAAAACGGGGCGAGAATGTTATCACGAGAAATCGGTTTATTTCCACCAAGTTGTCCGAGGTCATATTAAAAAACTTATTATTAATAATTTCCAAGCACATAATAAAATCACAATAGGTGAAAAAGTTGATCTATCATTGAACTAATAACGATTCAGGCTGACTTTTTAAATTATGATAAAGAACTGGTAATTATGGCAGGATGTTTTACTTAATGGTCAGTAACAACCTAATTCGAAGCACAAGCTCCATAGCAAATAAACTGCATGAAGCAAAAAAGGTAATTCAATAAAAAAAACCCACATATATACAAACGCAGGTGGAGGTATATGTTTTAATATTTCCTTGGAAGTATCTTCTTCTTAAAAAAATGGATTTTAAATCTGCGCTCGGCTGCCATTAAAAAATATGGATTACAAAAAAAAAAGGTCTTATTTTTATGGCATTCATTCTTGATTTTATTTCTGGGTTAAAACATAGAAAAAACAGCATCATTTTTATGGTAGTGTAATATGTGGGATCGCTTTTCATGAATATAAATGAAACTCACAAAAATGTGAGTTTATTTATTTATTTAATTACACTTAAGGTGCCGTGTACAACAACATGGGTTAGAGGCACCAAATTCTATTTAAATAACATACAACGCCATACATCAATTACAATGCATCAAATGCATATACATCAATTACATAGATCAAATACTACTGGAACTATAATCAAATTAATGGAAACTACATTAAATACCGCTTTATACATATTTGTAAAGCAATTTATTATTATATTTGCAAAAATAATTACAGTGTTATAAATTATTTTTAAAAAATAAACTTTTTCAATGATCGATTTTAAAAGGGTTATAACAAGTGTAAAAATCGGAACATCTCGAAATAAATTGATGGAATGTGTCAGGTAACTATTGTATTTATTAATAATGAAAATGAAAAAAAATTTCAATACCTTCAAAAAATATGTTTTTTCCGCCCTTCAACCACACTGTACGGTGCGCCGCACAGTGGGGCAAAACTGCCCAAAAGTGGAACAAACTCAATATCTCGAAAATGGATAGTCCTAGCGAAGTGAAAATTGTTCCATTCAATTCAGAATGGAAAAATACATTGGGATTTATACTAAATTTAATTATTATATATTATTTTTCTAAAATAATACAGACTATTTTAGTTTAGATATTTTTATAATTAAAAAAAATACGTGAGCTTTATCTTAATTCCAATTTGTTTAATTTTATTTACATTTACCGTAATTAAAAATTGATCAATTTAATTTATTTATTTTTTAATATTTAAAAATTTTATAGTAATATTAAATTTTTTTTATAATATTAAACAATTTTATTTTTTGAATTTCCCATGTTTGTGTCAAAACAGCTTTTTCTTTAGCATCTGGAGTTTAGACGGTTCAATAGGATCCATTATGATCCTAAAGTAAAAAGTGAAAAAACAATTTAAAGTCTTATAAATTTGGGAATTCACTATATAAACAATAATTAAATTTTCCGAATGTTGCAGTTTACCTCATTCGATTATTAATGGAAAAGTGCATTAGAATTGCGATATTTTATTATAATTTTAAAAGTGCAGACATACCTGTATACTTAGCGAATATTTTATTTTATTTTATTTGTTATCGGGGAATCCCCCATACAAATGCGTTAGCCCTAGACCATTTTAAACAATAATATTAGTAAAAAAACAACAAGCTTAATATACAATTTTAAACTTGTAATTACTTGGCGAATATTAGAATTGAGGTTTCATTCAGTGCAGATTAAAGAAACATAGAGATTTAGCTTTAAAATAGTTATTTATTAAAAAATAGAAATTGATTTAATACTAACTATAAAATTTGTGGTAATAATTACAAAATATGAAAATAGTTAACAGCTAGTTAATAGCTAGCAGCTAGTCAGGCTGTAACTAATACTATCAAATCAATAATTCTAAGGGTTCTGCACTTACTGGAAAAAATTTCTTTTTTAGTTCAGGTCGCAAACTAGAAATAAATGGGTCGTATGATTCTAACATTCTGTGGAACACATCTTCATTAGTTGATATTCGAGAATTTTTTCTAGCGTGATACAGCCTGAAGATTTTGTAATCTTTATTTCTGCTCTCCTGGGCTTCTTCAGAAAGCTGTCCGATCGGAAGAGCTGCGGTTGCTATGATTTCGGCACCGTGGAGTAAAACCTTGTGTACGGTTGAGGGCATATAGTACCATGGGTACAGTTGAATAGCCAATTCTGCCGTCTCTTGCGCGTATATACCGAATTTGATTGGGTCAATCGCATGATGACTGTTAATAACTTCAAGAATGACAGAAAATTTACGAATCAAACTCTCATCGATTTTTGTTATTTCCGATGTCAAAGATGGGTCAGCAAAAAACCTCCTAGAGGTTTCCTGTATTTGACGAACCATATCCCTGCCGGACAAAATCAACTCGGATTCCAAGTTTTTCAATAAATTCTTTCAGTATACGTTTTTTTGCAGCTTCTTTTATTGGAAGAGTTTCTTTTGAGGTTCTCCAATTTTTAAAATCAGAATTGTACGCGAGATGAAGGATATACTCCATAAATTTGATTCGTGCATGCAGAGGGGATAAACCTAGTTGAAGGGCATCTTCATTTGATTGCTTGCACGTAATTTTAGTTAAATCGTTCATTTCTGACGGGCGAGCTTTACAAACAAAGCAATTACTTGACGATGAAGTCCCTGTGACAGCTTGGGCTACTTTTCCATCTAACATGGTGAAGATCAGAATATGTTTAATAGATATTCTAATCTCGCCAAAGTGCAAGTTTGTGATTTGTAAGTTGTTATACATACTTTCAACACTTTCCTTCTCCATTCGAGCCAATTCAAGAGTTTCTTTTTCGTAACGAAACCGTAACACTCTACAATATCGTGTTGACGAGGGCCGAGGATTTTTCCAAATGACATCATTTTGATGGTCGTTAATGGCTAGTCTCAAAGGTACCACGGAGGTCATAAACAAGTGGGAATCGGATGCGTCTTGGTCTTCAGTTGAATAGCGTTGGGAAAATTCATTTTGTCCGGAAGCTCCGTCAAATCCCCATTTTGATTTCAACACAAGTTCTTGGCCATTAAGTTTCTCCAACTCATCTTCATTTTTCGTCTTGAGGATCCTTTCCGCAGTGTGATTCAGTAGATTTTGAAGTGGAACCTCTGCAAACCTTTCATTTATTGTAATATTGCCGGGGTAACAAGTTTTCTTCGCAGCTGTGATTTTTTTATAACTCGGGAATAAGTAACAGCCTGCATTTTTTAGTGCACTGCGAATTACCTCATATTGGAATTTGGTGAGTTTAGCTTGAATAAAAAGTGCCAAAGCAAAATCATCACTGAAAGGAATCTGCTCAGCTGCATGTGATGAAATGGCTGAAGCATTAATTAAAGTTTGTGAGTACAATCCTTTCAGTTCTCTGATTTTGTTCTTCTGGCTTCTCTCCCCACAATCTTCGAAGTTTTTTTTTTTGGCCTTCCTTGACGAGAGGCCGAGGTGAAGTCGCATTCCTCATCGAAAATATAAATAAATTCATTTTTCATCCACTCGCGATGATTCTTATTGAATATGGTTTTGTCACGATTCACTGATTTCCATTTTCCCATAAAGTTTTTTAAAAACTTTTCGTGTATTTCCGTTGAAAATGAATTTACCCTCTCTTCTGACAGGTCAGGAAAATTCTCGCTAATGAACTGTTGAAAAGAAATGTGATTACTCGGGCCGATTTTAAATAAATAATCACATAATTTACTATAAGGTATAGTAAGACGTTTCTCCATTGCGAAACTTCAACTAACAATAAGTCTAAATTTAAAGTGATATAACTATATAATTCGTAACTTTATAATTACAGTTAACAGAAACTAAGGTAAATATAGTCCAAAAATAGAATCTATACTGAAGAGATTGGGTGATACCATTTGAGTAAATAAGAAAGAATTATTTCATGTAAACAAATAAGGAACCTTTTATCCGTCAATTTACCACTTTATTTAGGAAATAAGCTAATGCTTTAGATGTTTAATACTTATCGTTATCATTAACTACACTCAAGAAAAAACATGCTAACTCATGTGCAAACGCTAACTCGTACTATATCAAAATAATAACTGATTTGTGTGGCATAATTTTCACACAAATGAGGATAATTACCGAACAGGCGAGAAAAGGCAAATGAAATCAAAGGAATATAGTTTCTGATATATCCCAGTCCCAGATCAATCGGTGCCATCTTAAGCCAGGATAAGCCTTTTTCTACAATCATGCTTCAAATTAGTTATTTTGTGTGAAAGATTTTCGCTCATTTAATCGTTTATGGTGGATGGATACTGCTATAATGTGGTACGTCTATATATGCACATAAAGGCTGTAAAACAACCATTACTCCAATGTGCTGTAACTAGC
The DNA here is from genome assembly GCA_911387785.2 of Aelia acuminata. Classification (NCBI taxonomy): domain Eukaryota; kingdom Metazoa; phylum Arthropoda; class Insecta; order Hemiptera; family Pentatomidae; genus Aelia; species Aelia acuminata. Next base: position 110,273,362 of record OU426980.1, read on the forward strand.
TCAAAATATTTTTATAAAAAAAAATGACAATATTACAACCACGGCAAAACTTATAATTTCTGCTCAAAAGAAATTTTCGATAAGCAAGGAACCAATCGTTTTTTATTTGTTGACTAATCAAGAATGAAAAACAATAAAAATTAATTCCAGATATGAACATTGGATTTTTGTTTTTCTCCCTCGTTTGCCACACTGTGCGGCGCGCCACGAAAATTTTCACAAAAATGACAATAATTACCGAATAGGCAAAAAAAGGCAAAAGATATCAGAGTTATATATTCTCTGATATATCCCGATCCTAGATCAATCGTTGTTATCTTAAGCCAGGATAAGCCCCAAACTATAATTATGCTTCAAATTAATTATTTTGTGTGAAAGATTTTCGCTTATTTAATTGTTTATCTAGGATGACTACTGTTATAAAATGGTACGACTGTATATGCACATAAAGGCTGTAAAACAACTATCACTCAAATGTGCTGTAAGTACCTCAAAATATTTTTACAAAAAAAAATGATATTTTTACAACCACGACAAAACCTTAAATTTCAGCTTAAAAGAAATTTTTGATAAGACAGGAACTAATCGTTTTTTATGTGTTAACTATTCAAGAATGAAATACAATAAAAATTAACTCCAGATATGAACATTGGATTTTGGAGTTTTTTCCTAGTTTGCCCCACTGTGCGCCGTAGGCTAAGTGTATTGCAATATAGCAGGCAACTGTGTATACATTCCCAGCCCCACCCCTACACTGCCCGTAAATATATTCAATACACCTCTCTGTTGGGATTCATCCCAAAACCATTATTGCAATGAAGTCTAGTTTCATGCCAAAAACATGATCATGAAGCACTTGTTTCGTTTGAATAGAGCTTGTTTGTTTGTTTGTTTAATGTCACTTTATGCCACTAAGGCTAATCGGACGATGCTACAGTGGGAGTCCTACATTTTGCCTAGGTATAATTAGGATAGGGTATAATTTTTTTAATAGAGAATTTTATGAAATAAAAATGAAAATATAACTGTGTGATCGCCTAGTCACAATACTACTAATTCAAAATACTTTTTTGTCAATTTTTTTAAACAACACAAAAACACCTATATCCGATTTTTTTTCTTCAAAGGAACAATTTCATGATTTTATTCGAAAATCATAAGTTAAAAGGAACGGAAAACAAACAAACATTATATATAAAAAAATAAATAAAAAAACTGCTATATTATATTGTTATTTTATGTTAACCAATGTTTAAAATAGCTATTACAAGTGATAGCAGTAAAAAATAAATAAAATGGTACTTGGTAAAAAAAATTGTAATATATCGGGTTGTTCCTTTATGAGAGATCACACAAGATAAAAAACGTGTTGAAAGTAGCACTTATCGATATTGTAGTCCCGATTGATATTATCGATGATGCAGTGATTGGAAAAATACCGTGATATTTCTCCAGGAACGTATTCAATTTTATGGGATGAAATATATTTTTAAATATTTTCATATATCACTCAGACAATACTATTTATGATAATTATGTTTTAAATAATTTTGTGTACTAATCCTTGTTTTTATATCCAAATTATTTCTTATATGCATTCTTAAATGAGATAGAAAGACTTTAACGTGAAAAAACCCCTAAAAAACGGGAAATTTAAATTTCCCGAAAAAATGTTGAATATTAATTAATGGTTAACTGGGACTTTTTTTTTTTCTCAATTGAGGTGTAGAATCGGCTCTTGCTTTTTCCTGGTTCTTATGAGCTGTACCTTTTATACAACAGAAACATCTTCAGAGTGACAATGTTACGGAATTAAGAGTTTTCCTAATACGACTATTTCACAAAAAAAGTTTGGACTCGTAGTGCGCTCTAAATGCTAACTTAAATTATCAAGTGGAATCAACCAAATATTCGTATAACACAGAGTGATTCACATCCACTTCCCCTTGTTATAAAACTAATAATATACCGAAAATTATAGTCCCAGTTTCTCTGTATTCAGCCACTAAAAAAAAATAATAAAAAAATAAAAATATATGTATCGACATCCACAAGCTTACCCTAGATCTTAGAGCTGTTTCATGGGATCTGGATGAGATAATAAAACTCTACATTCTCAAGATCCTTCCCAGGTGTTTCCTCCGAGACACCTGACAAAACGTAAAATTATAAAATAAAAATGTCTCACAAATAATGAAAACTCAAACTAGTAACAACGTTACAAAACAGTAACTACTAGTGACAAACAGTGACAAACAGTGACATAAGAGTAACCATATGCTTCAATCTTCAAGGAAAGACTAAGCCCCTATTACATCGCTTCTCATATTTATTCTGGAATGGAACATTCCAGAAAGGCCCAGAACATTCCGATCATATCTAGAACATGTAATTACGTACTAATACAGTTATGTAACGGTTCCAAGAAAAGTGTGGAGTTAGTTGTAACGGAAATAATCATCTTTTTTTGTTTTGTTTCATATCACAATATAATTAGAATTTCATAGAAATAATCATCTTTTTTTTTTCATATCACTATAAAATTAGAATTTCATTATGATTCATAGTGGTCATGATATTTCAGTTAAAAGTGTTAAATGCAATCACCTTGCCAGGAACTGTTTAATTACCATGGCATGCACTTTAACACCGTGGCACAGTGGTCAATAATTGCTTTTTGGCGGACATAAATCTGCCATTTCCAAAATTTAACAGATAAATAGATGGGATCTTTTTTATTACCTTCTTAATAAAATTCAAAAACAAGGGAAACAATTCCTGTTAAGATCGCTTCGGTATATGTGTCCTTTTTGCTTACCCAAATCCAGGTTTCTTGTGTGTTAATAGATAGTTATCATTAGTATGCAAAAAAACACGGAAGAACTCAATATTTTTCAGAATTTTATTTTTTATTTTTTTAGTCTGAGGGTGGGCTTTCATACCACCGAGTATCCAAAAGAAAATTCAAATTGCATAGAAGTTATAGGTTTTTTAAAAACAACTAAAAATTCAACATTAAACTCGATTTTCTCCTTTTAGAAATAAGATATCAATATACCGATTTCACTGAAAGTTTACATTCAACGGCTAGTACATTACGTATGAGCAGCATGAATTTGGTTCGCTTTTTATGTTACAAAAGCAATTTATATACTACTTTTTTTCTATAAAAACCGTTTTTTCTCGGTTTTAAAGGGGTGCTACCCGGAGTTATCATTGGGGTAATTTCTAGTCTTACTTGTAATACGACCACATAAAAAGATCAGTTAAATTCAGTTAAATAAAAAGAAAAGTGTGTTTTGTATATGTTTACAGAAAAATTGGCACTGTTTGACCCTTTAATCTGCTCTAAATGGTACAGGTACATTTACAAGCTCCTTCTAATCTATAACATAAAACGACTACATCTATACATAAGGTTTTCACTTATAAATGTATATTGCGGTATAAAATTTTGAATAGCCTTATTGAAAACCTTGAGTAGGTACCTGTTATCGAATAAGTGGTTTCACAAGTCAACAAAATTTTGTTTTTTGTTGTTTGTTTAGTTGTTTTTAAAAAACCTATAACTTCTATGCAATTTGAATTTTCTTTTGGATACTCGTTGGTATGAAAGCCCATCCTCAGACTAAAAAAATAAAAAATAAAATTCTGAAAAATATTGAGTTCTTCCGTGTTTTTTTGCATACTAATGATAACTATCTATTAACACACAAGAAACCTGGATTTGGGTAAGCAAAAAGGACACTTCTACCGAAGCGATCTTAACGGGAATTGTTTCTATTGTTTTAGAATTTTATTAAGAAGGTAATAAAAAAGATCCCATCTATTTATCTGTTAAATTGTGGAAATGGCAGATTTATGTCCGCCAAAAAGCAATTATTGACCACTGTGCGTGGGTCCAATTAATAAAAGGTTTGTGAGTATTTGGCAAGCTGATTGACAACCTATTATATTATAATAGTCACCAATTTTTTTTTTTTTTTAATTTTAGAAATTTGTTTAATAAATGGACCGTAGTTTCAAAATCACGCCTTAATAGCCAACATATGGATAATGAATATGTTTATTATTTTTCTAATATTGTTTTATTTTATTTTTAGAATAAATAATTGATTCGTTGAACACCTGTCAATAAAGGAATCCTCAAATGGAATACGATAAAGGGCCGAAGTCCCTGGCCATCATAGGTGGTGGTGGGGGGGGCTATTTGTTGAGATCTGAAGGGCTGAATATCATTTCCTAACCTGTCAGAATGTTATCAGTAGTACCATTCTCTTGGTGGTGGCTACCTGCTCAGTGGATCATGTCTTCATGATTTGCACCGTACAGCTTAAACGAATTCCATAAATAAAGTAAATTTTTATATCCTGGTCATTTTTTATTATTCAGAAATCCAATATAAATTACAAAATTTCCTCCTTTCTAACCGCATTGAAAAAAAATATGCCTTGTTTATAAATTTTTAATATTCTTCATGTTTTAAGTACAAAACCTTATCTATTTTTTATTTATTTGTGAAGTTTCGGACTCATTCACGACAACATTCTAAAATAACAAAATACATAATAACTTTTACCATGTGTTTTTTCCAATATTTTTATAAAGAGATCTAGCCAAAATTAAAATCTGCTTACTTATTTTCTCAATTTTAATCCAATTGAACGTCTTGGCTTCTGCATTTCAATAATTCAATTGTCGTGTTTCTCTGAGCTGTACTATATTAAAATTGAATTATTATTTATATATAACTATCAAAAGCTAAAAATTAAAAGAAAAATCATTCAATTAGTGCTCACAGAAATAAACAATATTAATAATTACTAAAAAGCGAAACCAAATATTGAGAAATGTCGTCTATGGTTCTGAGTACGAGTTAGGAAGTCATGGAGATGTTATTTATTTAGTGGATGCCATTTATTTGTTTAATAAATAGAGATGTTATTTATTTAATGGAGAGATGTTATTTATTTAACTTGATTATTCTGATAATATTTTATATTTAATGAATTACATACATAGCATCAACAGAGTTAGAAATATGAAACAATGAGCCTTCGTTTTTTGCTATTTCAAATGATTTTTGCCATATCAGTACTAATTTTTTTCAAAATTAGGACATTTATTTATGAAAATCGAAATTTTCCTGTTCGCATTTCCTGAAATTTTCTCGGAAGTTCAGAAGGATATTCAACTGCCTCCATTTCTTGACTTGTCCGCATATTTTTCTTCTTTGGCATCAAAGTCATTGTCACTCTCATAGTCCTCAGAATCAGCCTCAACAATAAAACCCCACAATTCGAAAAGGACTTGACGGATTAAAAAAAATAGATACATATTTGCTTTTTCTTTAAAAATAACAGCAAAACGGTCCATTTTTATCGAGCCACAATAAAGTTAATGTAGAAGCTTTTTTTTTTTTTGTTTATTACGATATTTTTCGTACTGTTTATAAACTCTAAAATAATCTAAATTACATCCAAATTAATCTAAATAACATTGTTTTTTTTTTTTTTTTTTTATAACAAAATACTTTGAAAATTTATCACGACTTGATAAAAAATGGATCATCTTGCTCTTATTTTAAAGGAGTGCAAAATACGCATATATTCCATGGGTTTTTTTAATGTCTATTCCAGTACAAATCGGGAGCGTTTTATTGCGAAAAAATTTTTGATAAAAAAAGCTTCAACTTTTTTATTGTAAAAGACGAATTTTATATTGTTTTTTCTTTTTTAAGAATTTAGGAAGTCGAAAGTTATTAGTTTTTACTTTAAAACTTATTTGGAATTTTTAGGATTCATTAATTTTAGCAGGAGATTAAGTTTAATTTCGGTATAGGATATAGGCCTAAACTGCGCGCATCTGAAGATAAAACGACACAAGAATTCAATAATACAGCGATATAAAGTTTGAATGTTAAAATATTAGGGAAGAAAAAGAACAGAACTAAAAGAAAATCAATTGATTAAAAACATCTAGGGAACATATATTAACAAACTGTAATGGAGGAGGTAAGGATTATTCCATGCGAAACTTTAATAATGTTATATATATTACATATAAATAAAGCTACAAAAAAAAGTTATATGACAATAAATGTGATTCTATCTCTTCCCTCCCCTCGTTATACTTTTTGTTGAATTTTCACACAAAAAATTGTTTAGTTTAGCAAACTAACATCGCTGATTCTGAAACAGTTGCAGTTCTCGCTTTATCCTCTATCACACATTGAGAATTTTGACATTTAAAATTTCCTATGAATAAGAATTAAAAAAAAAATCCATAACTTGCACTTATCTAGCTCTCAATAAAAGCGACACTAGAGGGCTAGCTCAAAATACGGTGGCGTATAGGTAAAACACCTGTTGCATTCGAGTCGATTTTAAGCTTGGTTGCTTTCCGATGGTCGACGTAAGTGTTAATGATCCTTAAAACTAACTCTTGGGACTATTTATCAATTTCAAATTTTTCTTGTTTAATTCAATTCACTTTTAGTTAAGCTGAATTATTGATTTTATTTAATTCAATGCGTTTTGCCCCAGAGATGTGTTTATGCATCATTTATATGAATATCTTTTTAAGTATATTATTATGGGATTTTTGTTTTTATTTCAGTTTTTCATTGACGTATAATGTTCCAAATTATTTTTTTTTTTATGTCAAAGATAGTTTAAATGTTTTTATAGTATGTTCACACTAAATTGTTAGTGTTTCTAAAATATCATAAAAAAATAAATTTTAAGAATTTTGAAAATGTTTTAAGTCTATATTAATTGAGGGAACGTAAATAATTTTTAAAAAAGCGGGGCTGATTTATTTTTTTAATTCGACCCCTCAATGTCAAAGAGGTGCTTCTTCTTCTTTTCCTTCCTCCATATACCTCTCAGTGTGGAGGAGCCTCGATCCATCTCATCCATCCCTGTCTATCTTGCGCAAGTCGCCTAATTTGAGCCAGATTCTTCCCCTTTTTTTCTCCCAACTTGTGAATATATTCATTGTAGGCAATACTGGGTCTTCCTCGTGGCCTTGTGCCAGCAGGTCTGGCCCTTATAATCTTCCGTGGATCTCGGTCCTGGCTCATCCTACATACGTGACCATACCATCTCAGTTGTCGCCTGTGCAAGGTATCTATCTATTAGTGCAGGAATCTCCAGTTCTTCTCTAATTGCTTTATTCCTTATACAGTCTCTTCTAGTTTTACCAGCTACTCTGCGTAGGTATTTCATTTCTACCGCTGTGATTCGGCTGATATTCTTTTCGCTTGCAACCCAGCTTTCACTTCCATACATCAGGGTAGGGAGAAATATGGATTTAAAAATATGGAGTTTGACTTGTTTGCTTACTTCGCGTTTACCTACTATGGTGTTGCAAATCTGGTAATAGACCTCATTTGCTTTCCTTATTCTGCTTTAGATTTCCTGGTCTATCTTCCCCGTCTTGCTGATAACTGTTCCTAGGTAATTATAATCGCTAACATTTTCTAAAATTTCTCCTCCACAATAAAATCGCTCGTTTCTTGTCTCTTCCCTGGAAATAATTCCCTGGAGTACTTTACTCATGGAAGTATTTATCTTCATGCCTTTCCGTAAAAGCTCCTCCTGCCATTCCGTTATCGCTTGTTGCAGTTTCTCTTTTGTTTCAGCAAGTAGTACATTGTCATCAGCGAATAAGTAGCATTTAGCGAGAATTGTTCTGAGATACCATTTTCCTATCGTTGTCCAGGGTGTCCTTCTTTTACAAATTTTATGGATCTCGTCCATCAGAATTACGAAGAGAAGGGGGCTCAAGCTATCCCTCAGTTTTACTCCTCGCTCCATTCGGAATGTTTTAGATGCTTGACCATTTATACGTATTATACCTTTTGGTTCTTGATATGTTGCCTTTATAGCATCTATTAGACTTCCCGGGACTTTTTTCAGCTTAAGAGATTCCCATAAATATTTTCTAGGAACAGAATCGAACGCTGCTTGTAGATCCAAGAATGCAAGATACACATTTCTGTCTCTCTCCCATGCCTTTTCAAGAATATTTCTTAAGATGAAAATAATGAAAAGAGGTGCGTTTCCGAAAAATAGGGTTCCTGAATGGGAATAATTTTTTTATTGAACAGTTATATTCTTTTGACGTATATTATCTTAGAAATAGAAGGAAACACCAAAACAATCATATTATTTCAATCCATAGGACGATTTAATACAAACTTAATACTGCCCTACTTTATAAGGTTGCTAAACACACAGCATAATACATCGATCTTAACAGACATAATGTATAAAAAGAATCTAATTTCAAATCTATGGTCTTGGAGGTAGATCCTATCAAATCTATGAAAGAGACGAATTTTCCTAGAAATGCTCGTTTGGGGATCTAGAATTCTGGGGAAGAACTTAACCCCTCCCCCAAAGGTTCGAGGTTTATGAGACAATCTTCATACAACAGAAGAAAAATATTATTACAAACTTATACGTATTAAAGCCCTGAAGATGCCGAATAGACAAAAACCTGACTGTTTATATGTTATTAAATAAAAAAGAACTTATATAAGAGGCTTTTGAGGCCGCATCTTTATATATATATATATATATATATATATATATATATATATATATATATATATATATATATATATATATACATATATCGCTTTTTTTTCTTAAATTCTGAATGAACTTTTCAAACAATAAAATATTGAAAACTCATAAATACAGATATAAATCGAAAAGCGAGGGAAATATATTATATTATAAATATAGTATATGTTTCTTGTTTGAAAAATTTTCATTAGAAATATAAATAAAATTCCTTAAATTATTTCGCCTTTAACCTAACCAGAAAATGTATGTATATTTACACACAATGATTATGTTTTATCATGTTTATAAAAATTATATCAGCATGCTTAATTCAATTTAAAACGGAGAAGAAATTACCTGAAACGTTTAGCCTGTATTAAATTATCTAAAATAAATATTTAATGGCAAATATAAGTTTGCTCACAAAAAGTCTTAGATAAATATAATTAATTGTTTTTAGTGTAATTAGTCTTGTAGTCGGCTCTAATTAACGAAACTTTATTTCGCCTTTGTCTCATTTTTATTTATAATAAAATATATTTTTGTTCATTCATTTTAAGATCTTGGAAGAAAATATAATAAAGAACTGAATTCAGCCAGCCCTTCCGTTGAACTTCCAAACTTTGCCTTCAAAGAAAATTTAAAGGAGGGGGCTTACATTTATCTTGATAATTACGTTATATATACATCGATTTGGGCATTGTAAAATAACAAAAGCGTTAATGAAAAAAGGATTGTCTCGATCACAAAATAATTCTCTCGTCTTAACTCCTGTAACTATAGAGCGGAGGACTGTTTTTTTATTATTTTTTAATTTATGAATTTTTATTCTAAACATCGAACAGTAACGATCAACATTTTTTTCAGAAACAAAATACACTTCATCGAACATCGGTTTTAATTTTCTTTTTTTATGTTATAAATTTTATATTTAAATTAAAGATAACAAATTAATTAGTTTTTTTTAATTTATGTATATCGGGTGTATTGTAAGAAGATAATACTCAAAGCAGGGAAAACATAACAAAAATGAAACTCTTTGCCGATTTAAAGGTCATTTTTAGGAAACCTTATAAAAAGTAGTGAAACTTGAAAATTTATCGTTATTTCAAATAGTTCTTGAACTATTATTGCGATCTGAAGAAGATATTTGTTAACATTGCTAGTGCTTCAGGTTTATAAATAATTGAATGCTGATTTCAAAAGTGTAATGAAAATAAAAATAAAAAATTGGGTTTTAAGGTTTTAAGTGCATATATCAAGAACCCGTTGAGATAAAAATGTGTGTTCGGCACCATTTAACTTCATTTTTTCATAGTTTTATCATCTTGAGTATTGTCAAATACCCAAATGTAACTGGTTTTTACTTACTAGAAAGAAAAAATATATTCTTTTAATTCCCACAATTGTTTTGATTAAAATGTTCAGATGGTCTTTACCAATAGGCATGTTTTCTTGGTTCAGGTCCGGTTCAATCCTTCGGAAAATGAAGTTATAAAATAGCGGATTTTAAGAAAAAAGAAATCTTGACTGGTAATTATTGTATATATTCTAGTGCTTCAGCCGTGGATTGAGATAGTGGGAAGGGTTTTAGGTTTTTGAAAAAACCTGACCGGTTAAAATCAGAAGCATAAACTAACAGGTTATCCCTTTTTAAAAAAAATAAAAATAAACGGCCGGATTTGAACATCCCTAGTAGAAAATATACATCTGGAGCACAACTACCTTCCTATGGGACGAGCTTTCTTAACAAAATAAATAATCAAGGCTGAAAATCTGACCTTTGAGAAAAAGGCAGTCCCTTATAACAAGGGGATCGCACTGCTGATGAGTCATCGGTTTCGACTAAACTTTTTCAGCGATTCTAGGTCGAAAATTATTTTGCCCAGTTAAGTAACGTTAGCAGACATTTAGGGCTTTGTGAATTCACAAACCCGATCTTAGAAAATACATTAGATCAAGAGATAAAAAATAAAAACGCATAAAGAGTTTTTTTTTTTACTTTATTCCTCATAAAGGCGTGTAAACTTGAATTATTTGGAGAAAATTCTGTTTTGATGAAAAACTGAAAAAAAAAAATCCTCCAGAGAAATCAATGAGAAAGATTAGTATTATTTTATTTTCATAAAAATCGTATTTGGAAGGTTTCGAAGATTCTACAAACTAATCTGATTAGATTTTCCTTTAATCAAATTTATTTTGGTGATCTCAAAGATAGGAATTTATTATTTATTTCAGTAAGGACAGGAATTTTTTTTTTAAAACTAATATGAATTTTTTTTTATAAACCATATTTTTTTAAAACCCGTGAGTGGGCTCAAATATTTTTTGGCCTAGAACCACAAACAAAGGTTAAGCTTGAAATTGGTAGCCCACCAGCTGTGCGCTCCCCATGTGTTAGTCTATCAAGAGAAAATGTCTTTGGGAAAATATATGCTACTATTTATTTTTTTACTTTAATGAGTGCATCGGTTTATAAAATTATATTTATACTATCTTAAGATTTAATAGACTGAAATAGACAATAAGTATGCTGTTATAGCAACACAATATAATTGGACACTATATCTTTTCAATAAAGTGTTTCTCTCTCTTTTTTATTATAGATTTCGTTTTATACAAAGTACCAAAGACATAAGAAGCTATTTACGAATAAATAAGTCTAAAAGATAATACAACTGCTATAACTGAAACTTACCACTCCTTGAAATATAAGACATACCACTCCCAAATACTCATCTGTCTTGCAGGCTTAGATCATACCGACTATGAAAAATTACCGGCGTAAATTCAAAAATCCTTTAAGACTTTTAATAACATAATTAATGATAAGTTTAAAAATACTGGGCAGTAATAATTAAAATTTTTCTTCAATAAATGTTAAATTGATGAATAAATTGAAAAATAAATAATTACAATACTCATTTTGTCAACTTGACAAACATGGAATGGACACACAAGTCACTGTGTTATTTAAAATAATTTAAATAAATAACGAAATATAACTGGCTATGTTTTATCAATATGTATATTCAGGTATATAATATTTTAAGTACTTTACTTCAATTTTTGTTATTTTCAAAAGTGTACAGAAAACCGATTTATTATCGACCTATTGATTTCGAGGCAAAAATAGTAATGTACGTTTAAAATAGAAATCTGATGCGGTGTATCATAAAACTTCCACTCACAACTAAAATTTGACTTAATATTAACACAACATAATGTAATTAAAAATAAACAATAATTGACATTAAGTAGGCTACCTTAAATCTGACATGAAAAGGCCTATAAATAAATTAAATTTTACAAATTAAAAACTTTCATCCGTATATTAGTATTTCGATAATCAAATAAGTTTTAGTGAATGTTCAAAAATGCTAACATTGACTATTGAACATTGTCGTCTTTGATGGGCGAAAGTTGCCATGTTGATTGTTTTATACCGTCCTTTAATGAATTGTCATATTTGAATTTGAATTTCAAAATTTCAGGGTTACTATGGAAGGAAAAAAAAAAAAATCTGGTGCGTGCTTGCAACACACAACTTTCACTTACCAACTTACTTAGATTAGAAATTAATGCGTTTTGTTAATTGCCACTTCTCAAATGAACAGAACGGCTTAAATTATGAACAATGGTCTGTCATTAAAGGCGTACTCCGCATGCGTGGGCTCAACGAGTTTTATGAGTTGACTGAATATTTTTCTTTATTTCTCCTCTATATGTTTTTTTTATTTTTATCATATCTCATATTTAGCCATTTTTTATTTTCAGGCGTAACGAGAGACAGTTTCTCCATATAAACAAAAACAAAGGTACTTTATAGGAAACAAACAAACAAAAAAGGCCCCAACCGCCCCCCCCCCCAAAAAAAGCCTCCTCAGAACATTTTAATAATGATAAAGCTTACCTGAGATTAAAGAACACCTAATTTTCATTAGACATAACGAATTTGATAAAAATTGTTAAAGCCGTTTTTGAGATATCGAAAAAAAGGTTAACATTGGAAAAAAAATTGTGAAATAAAGTTCCCACTCCGTTTGACCAATTTTGATGAAATGTTGGCTATCACATCTTTGGCATATAACTACATCAAATACCCAGTTTGATCAAAATCATTAAAGCCTTTTTTAAGTAAATAAAAAAAAACACGTGAAAATGATAGAAAATTTATTAAGTAAAGTCCCCCCTCCGGTTGATCAATTTTGATGAAATATTGGCTATCACATCTTTGAAATATACATACATCAAATACCCAGTTTGATCAAAATCGTTTAAACCGTTTTTGAGTAAATAAAAGAAACACGTGAAAATTATACAAAATTTATTAAGTAAAGTCCCCCCTCCGGTTGATCAATTTTGATGTAATGTTGGCTATCGCATCATTGGCATATACATACATCAAATACCCAGTTTGATCAAAATCGTTAAAACTGTTTTTGAGTAAATAAATAAAACAAGTGGAAATTATACAAAATTTATTAAGTAAAGTCCCCCCTGCGGTTGATCAATTTTGATGAAATTTTTACAGTCATATCTCAGGCATATATATAGATCAAATACTCAGTTTAATCAAAATCGTTAGAGCCGTTTTTGAGAAAATCGATATAAACGTAAAAAGTTATTAAATAAAGTACCCTCTCCCTCTGAGCAATTTTGATGAAATTTTTGCTGTCACATCGCGGGCATATACATACACTAAATACCTAATTTCAGGTTCGCAGGGTTTATAGTTTTTGAGCTAGTCTGTTCACACACACACACACACACACACACACACACACACACACACACACACACACACACACACACACACACACACACACACACACACACACACACACACACACACACACACACACACACACACACACACACACACACACACACACACACACACACACACACACACACACACACACACACACACACACACACACACACACACACACACACACACACACAGACCATTTCGCAGGACTTGGTTAATTGGACTCAGGGGACCCCAAAAGGTGTATTTCCGTTGAAAACCGGAAGTCGAAATTTTTCACGATCGCAATACTTCCACTTATATATTTTTCATATATAGGTAAGTGAAAGTAAAAATGATATATACACTCAAATTAAAATCAATTTTTGATGTTTATTGATTTCATTAAAAATAATTATCAAATTATAATATAATTATAATTGTCACTGATTGATACGGTCTCACATCAATAATAATGATCAAATTTTTGTCAAAAAAATACTGATCAGACGATAAAAATCACCTTTTAGAAGATATATTTTAATTTTATATTCAGGCGTTTCATTCAAATTCGCTATTTTTCTATTTCGTATTATTTATGATTTTTCGAATTTGGGCCTGGTGCATTAAGGATTTTATTAAAGCTGTTGACTGAAAAATGTTAACCTACAACTACTAGTCGACACCTCAAAAATGGTTATTATGATGTGATTTTTTTCACTTATGATCAAAAATAGAAAATCACTCTTGACTAAAATCATCAAATGATTTTTAAAAATTTTTATCGGATTTGATTTTGATTTTTTTCATTTTTTTTAATTATCGATTTCATGCCATGATTAAAGAAAATCAGACGATCGCGATGGACTAATTCAAAGTAATAAAAATTGAGTAGGTTTCATAAAAGGGGTAAAAGTAGGCGACTGTTGTCCCCAAGCTTTGATGGCAAAGCCAAAACTGTCTAGAAGTAAAATTAAATTTAAACCAATGTAAATAAAACAGGAATGTATGGATACCCGTTCTTTACGACTCGCCCTATATAAAGTAGATATTATTTCGTGTTGCACAGAATTAGCAATATTTATCAATGTGTAAGTTGACCTGAACAATAGAAATAACAACAGGTTTGTTTTTTTTCTCAGGAATAGGGGTTCCTCTATCTATTAAAATCAATGTTTTAGGAACATGAAAGAACGACGTTTCTTCACTTCATCAGGTAAGTCATTTTGAGGAGAGGAAAAATTTCTACAAGGCATCCCAGTGTTTCCTTTGTCCCTCGCATTTCTTCATTAAGTTAATCCTCGTCCTTTCGTTCCAGAGGAATTGCTGGAATCTTCTTCTCTGTTCTCCCCTTATTTTAAATCTTATTACTGGCAAACAACACAATTTTTTGTGTTTTTTTTTATTTTATAAATAAATTATGTCTTTTATATAACATCAATTAAATAAATACCTTTGAAAATTTTTGTAACAAAGACCGGTAAATCAAAATGCTTTAAATAGCTTTATTCCGGTACAAACTTCAAGCCAAAATACAGCATTCACCAATCCTTTTTTTTTTTCTTAGATATTTTTGCAAAGTGTCTATGATATTAGAAATCGGCGGTTATATTTGCAAACAATTAAGTCAGAACGAATTGTTTTGTTCTATTAATATTATTTCGCAACAAGTTATACCAAAAGTATCGTAAGATCAAATTATTTCATTTTGACGACCCCTTTGCGGTATTACATAAATTTAATCTTTCCTTAAAATAAATTATACCTAAATATATTATTTAAATTTAAAAATGCGATTTTTCAAAAACCTTCTCGACAGTTCTTTATTCAATAAAATTTACTGTTTAAGTCTTCTTTTTATAAGACCCTGGAGTAATTTATAAAAAGTTTAAGGCTACTACTAATATTATAAATTTAACACATTGATGTTAGTTCATATGTAAGTTCATCTTTTTTTTTTTTAATTTTATAATATAAAAATTATAAGTTTTTTTCAATGATTAGATACTATAAATGTTATTAATAATTATAATCAAATTATTAATGATATGATCAATTAAGTACAGTTTTTTTATTTCTGATTTAATATTATCTAGCTTTTAAAAAAATTTAAAACGAATTTGCCGAAGGATCATTGAAATTCTTCCCAGGTCTCTTTTGAAGTATTATTTTTACATTTAAATAACAAATATTAAGAGTATGTAACTAATATGATTTTTCGGTCAGCATTCAAACATTAAACAATCCAGCGTTTTAAAAATTTAAAAAATATGTATGGTCTTACAAGAATATAATGTACCTAAAATATATAACTTGTAACCATATACTGCGCTTATTTTTATTATTTTTGTTTTTATTCCGTCGTCACATAAAAATAAAATATCAGGGAATAATTTACCAATTACAGTGCTTGTATTTTTATTTTTTATTAATATCATTTTTTATAAGTAATGGGCAGAGAAAATTAAAAAAACAAAAGATCTTTTATAATAAACCTGATATAATAGGCTCATCAATAAAATTGTCAAACTCTGCATTTTAGTAGTATTTATGAAGCTCTCTAAAAATTTTGGGCTTTATATAAATGAATCACTTTTATGCACAGCGGGTTCTAGTATAAAATAGAGGTCACCAGTAAAGCAAAAGTATACAGAGCAAAGTCGAAAAATTGATGTATCATAAAAAGCAGGTTAGAAGAGGAAACGATCATTACTGGATATTTATTCAAATTTCCCAAACCTTTCTTTCGAGGTGAGAAAAAGAAAATGCCTTGGCGGATGGAAAATTTATAGACCATCTCAACATATCAATCACGAAGTAGATGAATTAAAAAAAAAATGCCCCTATTTCAAGTCACGTTTATTAAAGAATTCGTTTGGTAACAAGAAATATTGTTAATACATACTTGCTTCATGTGAGCTGCATTCATATTCCGCGATAGTTTTCATGGCATAAATATAATTTTTTTCGGCTAAAAAGAGTTTTGTTAAAATTTTAAAGCAAAAAAAAATGTTGTTTTTTGGTCCATTATATTACATTAAATATTATATTATATTATAAATATTGATAGAATTAGATTTAAATTTCAAACTGAGTGAAACATTTCTGTAAAATGTTTTCCAGCAATAATTATTGGAAAATATTATGTGATAAATGTCATCGAATTTCTGATTATACTAGAAAGTAGCTTACATAGTTATTAGGAATAGTTTTAAGGAGACCACTGCCATACGAAAACCTTATATGATGTATTTATCATTATAAATTGTTAATTCATTTAATTTAATTTTTTTTCCAGATAAATATGTGTCAAGAAGTGCGACCAAAGAAAGACTATAGTTCAGTGAAAAAGAAAAGCGGGAGAATTAATATTTGTACTGTAAGTATTTTTTTAAATATATTTTTCAGATTATTTTTTATTTAATTCATTACTTTTATATAGTTTTGCTTTACGATGAAAATAATAATTTGAAAATGTCGGCCGTCAAGGCAGCTGTGAAACATCAAATTTGGTGATATTAGAATCAGTATATTTTTCTTATTATTCTAATAATAATAATTACAGTTTGACCTATGAAGTGCATTGAAATGAATGCACATGTGAATAAACTCATATAGGTACACCTATGTATCATAATAAGACGCAGTTAAAGAACTTCAATACTTGATTTCTAACCAAGAAAAATGTAGGGGAGGGTGGGGCACAATGAAACAGTCGGTTCACTGGGCGAACTAAAAGTTCTAGTGCAACCAAATTCAGACAGCAAGCGGTAACGGAGGCTCCAAACAAAGTCAGCTATTCGTCCCCTTCGACTTGTTGCGTGACAGACTCCACGTGCTGAATTGCGGTTTTGTGTGGTAGAACTAAAATTTATCGTCGAACAGGTTTTTGTCTCAAGGTAAGAGTAATTATTTTATTCAATCTGCTCTTACAACATTTTATTATACATATATCTCTTAAGATTTTGCCAGACTTAGGCGTTTCTATCTCTTCATGTTCATCGTAGGAAGTGAAAGACATCAAAATGGCTTGAATGAGGTTCCTTGAAACAGGGGCGTTCGGGTCACAATGAAATGTTTTATGGAGCCCCACGAGTGTTTCATCGTGCCCCATGTGTTTTTCATTGTGCAATAAGCAGTCGGTTTTTTTTCCCCATTTTCTTACAGAATGGTGCGAAATCGAGAGCGGAACACCAAAAATACTCGATTAATTTATGAAAACTTTCCTCTCTGGCTACCAAGTGAAACTTTCCTCACTCCTGAAGAATTTCGTGGCAATCCTAACGCAGGAGAACGAAAAACCGACCGGAAGCCGAATAAAGTTTTTTCGTTAATTATGGTGTTTTTTTCAGTTGCTTCAAAGTACCCCTTGCGCTGTTTCATTGTATCCCGGGCATGGGGCACATTGGAACAAAATTTTTTTTTTGGAAAACAGCTGCTCGCGGTCACACATGATGTATAAAGTAATGTTTAACGCATTTCTTATATAGATTAAATCCTAATGTAATATGGAAAAAGTAAAAAATTGAATATAGAATGAAGTCTCAGGTGGTGTGCTATGGGTAAAAGAAACTTTTGTGTTTCATTGTGCCCCACCTGCCCTATATATAAATATATATATATATATATATATATATATGATACTTTAACTTATTTATTATGTCTGATGTATCATTATTTTATTTTACTGATCTTTTTTTCTCTGGTTAATTGCCGTACTTATATCTTTCAAAAAAATATTAAATGAAATGTTGAATTTATTGGATTATACATATATATACCTATTAATAAATACTGTTGTGCAATCGGATAATTATATTTCTCATAGATATAGTAATTCGATAATTGTTTTTCTTACTTTTATGTAGACAGATTTATATCCATTCTTCCTTTTAAAGCAAGACATTTGAATGTTAAAATGAAAAAGAAAGTGAATTGTATTAGTATTATATCTGATATGGATTGATAAGTGGAGAGTATTCAACGACCCATAATAGGGCAGCTATTTACTACTTTCAAATAATGTATATCTCTTTTCATTTAATGTACATTCATTTCTTTAAGATTCTTTTTTATTTAATTCATTATTTTTATATAGTTTTGCTTCCATATGAAAATAATAATTTTAAAAAGTCGGCCGTCAAGGCAGCTGTGAAACATCAAATTTGGTGATACTAGAATCATTGTGTTTTTCTTATAATTCTAATAATAATAATAATATTCACAGTTTGACCTATGAACAAAAAGTGTTCCAAATTTGGTAGGAATCGAATAAAAAGTTAAAAAAGATAAGAATAAACCCTCCTTCCCCCCCCCCCCGTAATAACATTTTTAAGAAATTAATGTCCTTTTACATCTATTTGACCTATAAACGACAAGTGATTCTAATTTCATTGAAATCTGATAAACCCGCTGTAAAAATAAATGCCAAACACCTAGTGACTATAATGTAGATATTACTTAAACAATTTCTAAACTCATATAGTTATAAGTGCTATATTATGGTTAAGAACGGAAAAATTTCATTGCGCATGCTTCTGACAATTTGGTGAATGAACCGTCATAAGGAAAGCAATGAAGGTGTGCACGCACAAAAAGAATGAGTGTGGTAAAACAATTTATTTCGAGATTTCAAATCAACAATAATCTTTAAAATTAATTTATGTCGGTTGAACGTCTATGGGATCATCATTCCTTCCTTTTAGGATAAAATGATCAACCCCATTATTCTTAGTTATTTCCGCCTAAATTTGTTCACCAATGATATACTGTATATGTTTATACTATTTATGTCATTAAATACATATTTACTATTAACATATATTTATATTATATATATTTTTACAAAAAAAGAAAGATAATTATTCATACTTTCAATTAATAAACTATAACATCCCTTTAGATTAATCTAGGGCAAACTGAGGAAAGAGCGGGTAGCTAATAATAGATAGTAATAGCGCGGCTTAGAGGCAACATATAATGAAAGATGCTAACTACCTCAGGCGATATTGTCTCGAGTACAAGATTCATTTTTTTCTTATTCAAAATTCTATTAATACATCGGTTACCACATCTTGATACAACATTAGGTAAACACGTTTAATGATAACAATAGACATTGATGGGTAAATATAGTCCTTACCTAGCGTTGCCATCCCATTTATTTATTTTCATCGTTTTTTTTTTCAATAATTTGAGATTTAAGATCGAGACTTCTTTTACAAATTCCTCCTCTCCCTAACATGAATGCAAATTATTAACATCGGATATTAAACAATATTTATTTCGTCATATTTTAAAATCCAGGAGGGTTTTCATTAAAATGTTCCGTTTTTGCGTTAATTGAATAGAATAGAATAGAATAATTATTTATTTTCTTCAAAATATAAAAAAATATAAAATAACGATAGCATGGACATAGTCCGTTTGCTAGAGTTGCCTTACAGATGAAATATACAAAATTTTACCAATAAACAAAATTTTTAAACATATATACATATTAACTTCTGATCAAAAACAAAATGCATATTTTAATAACAAACTAAAATACACTAATACTAACTTATACCTAATACAATAATCAACATTTAACAAAATAAAGTACACGCTTAAATCTGTACTACTGTACTGATAAATTTATTCCAAAACAAACTAAACACTTTAGAAAGAATACACTGTATTCTAAAACACTTTAAAACCAAAAAACAAAAATTTAGAAATTAAATTCATTTATTAAATATGTTCTGTATTTAGTTGCCCTTTTAACATAATCATAAAGGGAATTCCAGTTTTCACCATTCAACATCTGTATGAATTCCTGGTGTGACAACTTACTTTTTCCCATGTATAGTTTTCTAAATTCTGTTAGAATTGGACAAACTGCTATAAAGTGATAAGTATCCTCTATTTCATTTGAATTACACAATGAACATATCCACTGTCTTTCCTCTCTATTAAAAGCATAATTAAGTTTAAGCATTTCCCCCCTAGCTTTTAGAATCGTAGACATAAAATGTATATTATTCTGATCTGTTACATATTTTTTAACTCCTAAATCGGAATCTAATTGCTTATAAATTACATGGAATGTAGCCTTTTCTTTTTTACAGATTAATTCCTGCTTAAACCAATTATGATATTTATCATTAAAATCCTTTATTATTTTATTTATATTATCAGACGTTAGATTGTTTTGAATATCTATTTGAAACTTAGTACTAATGTTTAACAATTCCTTGTACCATGATATTTTGTTTTTTATTATAGATTTAGCTAAAATATTAGGTAAACGATCTGATGACATCATCAATACCTTTTTAATATATTTTAAGTGCATTCCTAAAGTAAAAGGAAATAATGGTTTTAGGTCCGTTTCCAAGTATAAAATATAATCCGGGCAATTACTAGGTAGATTAAATAGTCTTTTCATAAAGAATTTATTTAACAATTCTATTTCCTCTATAGACTGGTAGCCCCAACATTGTGCCCCATAACACAATATTGCCCTGCATACTGAGTTAAACACCTGGTATTTTGAGGATAAGTGTATATTTGTATTTTTAAAGACATCTTTCCATATACTATTAATACTAAACTTAGCTGCCGTTAATCTTTTTTGAAAATGTTTTTTTAATGAAAGATTCGGCGTAATACCTATACCTAAATATGTATAATAATTTACTGTTTCTATTAATGTATTATTGTAGAACCATTTTTCTAACCTAGATAATTTACCCCCTTTTTTAAAAATCATAATTTTAGATTTATCTAAATTTAGTTGCATATTCCATAATTCACAGTACTCATAAAGCCTATTTATCATATCCTGTAAAATTGCGTTAATTGATATCTTATTTTCTTTAAAGATGTTATTGGAACATTTCAAGTCTCAAGTCTCTCATTTACGAGTTAATAACTAATCTATTTTTTTTTTTTTTTATTCGTCTTAACATAAAGGCTGGCCAAATACAATAGGCATCGTAAGTAGGAAATAATTACAAAAATAACGATTTCTATCAAAAATACGGTACTTAAGCATTAGCCTACGGGCATCATCAGTTATCTACCATCGCAAACAGGGGTATTTGGCCCTAAAAGCTGGCCAAAAACCATTTTTTGAAATTCAAAATTTCTGGTAAATAATGACTCGAAGTTCAAGTAGAGGACCTGTTGGATCATCCTAGATGTTTTATCACTTCCAGGCCCTTAATCCGGCGGATATCCTAATTCCAATCTCACCTCATCCTTATACCTATTCTCAGCTCATAAATAATAACCCGAAGGGAATTATTTGACATATTCTTAAAGTCGAAAGCATAAGCTTTTGATAAAAAGAAGGAATTTTTGGAGTCTTTTCTCACTGGGAAATATTGTAATAGCCTAGAGCAGGCGAAAGAGCTAAAACATAAATTATCCATTTAAAGGCATGATTTCCAATTAGAATGGAATGCTTCTTCAAGCAAAAGAAAAGTTTTTGAAACCAGCAATAAGGAATGGCTAAGTGGGACGATATCAATTTAAATCTCAACATCTGGTGGCCTGAAAAAACATTTGGTAGTTTTAAGAAGGAAGAGGTGCAAATTAGAAAAACTCACATCAACTAGCACTGAGATGAAACTATGTGATATAACGCCACCTATATGAAACTACGAGATTCTGGAGATATCAATGCATCCCATGTTCTGAAGGATCTAACAAAAACTGCATTTTGTGCCATAAAATACAGAAAAGCATTTAAAAATATCAATTTGTCGGAAAAACTACTTATCTGCACTGGAAGCTTTATTTATATATATTGACTATTGGAGGTTCTATCAAGTGGTCATTTTATAAATTTAGAAAAATTTTCTAAATTTACTATGGATACGGAGGAACTTCACGTAAAACTTTATCAATGGTATCCTATGACACCAACTGTTCACAAAATTTTAAGGTATGGTGTTGAAGTGATAAAGAGCTCCCTGCTTCCTATTGGTCTTTTATCTGAGGAAGCAGCAGAATCCCGACATAAACATTTCCGGGATTATTGAGAAAATATTGCTAGACAATTTTCTTGGACAGAGTGCAAGTGGGATGTAATTAATAGATTAATATTGACATCAGGTCCAGTTATCACAGGTATGAGAAGTTCAAGAAAAAGGGTATTGTACGTTTTGTACGGAAACTTTAGAAATGTCTCCCCCACCCGACTTAACCGATAGTGGCGATTCCTAAAGTTCATCAAGTGACGAAGAAAGTAATGAAATACTTAAATAATGCATAATTAAGTTTAATATGAATTTTTAAGAAAGGTTATTGTTTTTCTTTCAGGGATATAAATTGTGTTTCGAAGTGGTACTAAACAATGCTTAATGCTGCATTGGAATTAGGAAAAAATATTATTTTTGTTAATCACCACAAAAATTTATTTTAACCTTTTTTCATTTTTAAAAAATAATAGTGATAGATACATGTATCATAAATCTTTATTAGTTACAAGTATATTTCATAGGTGCAATGCATAAAGAGCAAATGAAGAGAAAATAATATGAACATAATTTGTAAACCCATGGATAACCATCACAGTCGGTGGAGTAACGTGAACATTTATTTTATTAAAATTTTTACCAAAGAATATTTTTTTAACTGCAAAGATTTTTTTTTATTAATGTCTATTAGAAATATAGAAGCTATTTTGAGGACTTTTGAATGAAGAAAATGGAAGGAAATAGTTTTGGCCAGCTTTTCGGGTCAAATACCCCTGTATGCATCGTTTATAATCTGACACACACTAATAATAATCTACCTTCTTTTTCATATTTATTCATAATAATACCTTTAGATACCTTATGCAAAAAGGAATAGAATAATGACAAAATACTTTTATTCATTTTTATTTCACTAAAACGGTGAAATTACTCAAAAAGAACGTTTTCATTTCTTTGGTTTTCTATTCAGCTGAGTCCATAATCATTCAGTGTGCGCCATTTAAAGGATAATTTGTACCTGTGGTTAACATTAAAATGTTCCGAACATGAAAAATCCCTAATGGTTATGGTATTTATAATTTAGAACTAAAAAGCAAAATGAAAAATAATAAGAAAATAAAAAAAATATTAAATTAACTTTTTCAACGCTATATTTATTCAATTTCTTTACTAGGCCCAAGATGGTTTTACCAATTTGAAGGTCAAAAACAGGTTGAAAAAACTAGACTTTATGAGGTTAATGTGTTTGTTTGCAAGGCAGTTTTAAATCATATATGATGTCAACTAAAAAGCAGCGGTACCCGATTTATATATATATATATATATATATATATATATATATATATATATATATATATATATATATATATATATATATATATATATATATATATATATATATATATATATATATATATATATACATATGGGGATTTGAAAAAAAACAAGAAATAAACATATTTATTTATTTACGAAAATTATAGAAATTTCATAAAACTCGGATTAGATTAAAATTAATTAGTTAATTTAAGATAATTTATGCATGTAATTAAAAATTAGATGTGTAAATTTATTTCATTAAAGTGTTGTTTTTTTCGAAAAATCTGGGGTGGGTTCAACCTTAATGCTCCCTCTACTGGTACCGCATCTGCAAATAACTGCTTTTGAAAGAAATTCATTCATAACCGTTAGAAACAAAAAATAAAGTACTTGGGGAGCCAGACGCCTCGACTAACAAATTAATAATAAGTAACATTATTAAAGTTTTTTTTTTACTCTATAATCAAGGTCAGGATGTTTCGTTGAAAAATGTTTTAAACTATTGTCACAAAATATTGAAAAATTTTGTTAAATATTGAAAATAATGTTAATGAAAGCATCGAAGCTGAAAATATATTAGGTATAAAATATTCATACCTCCATTATTTCCTTGTTCATTGGAAAACTATGTCAATCAATCTAGAAAATTAAAATTATAATTCAACAGGGATTAAATACATTAAAAGACTGTCACGATGCTTATGTGAAAAACGTATGAGTAGTATAGTAGCTATCGAAAAAGGGATACCAGACCAGAACGAACCCGAAAATCTTTTTAAATAATAATTTATATGTTCACAATTCCCCCAACGTTCTATTTCGATGTAATAAAAACCTTTTTGCCGAAGCCAATCTCAAAAAAGTTCTCTCATTAATTAATAACTGTGTTAAAATTATATAAATTTAGTTTTAATAACTTAAGTAAAATAATTTTTATACATTTGTATTTAATTTAATTATGCTTCAAAGGCACGTGCTTTATTATTTTTTACTTAGAAACAATAATTTTAATTAATATTTTCCTCTAAGTCTCCTAGCATTCAGCAACCAGTAAAGCTCCAAGAATTAGTAAATTTATTGATCAGTGTTATCCTTCTTTTGATTGCAATGTCCCTAGGTCATAAAGTGTATTATTCCAAAATAAGTGAAAAAAAAAAACGATTTGAAAGGTCCAAAGACATCCTATTGTATATATATTTTTTTTAAACTCTCACTCATACTTATTCATTTTAATTTTTTAATATCTTGATAACTTGATATTTCTAACGCCATGATCAATTAGGTGTTAAGGGGGTGTGTTTCCCCCTCCTTCTCGTCGTAAACATACTACATCCTATTCTATAGCACCCTACCCTTTTAATGATATTCCGCTTATCTTTGTAGAACAGACCTGCTACCTATACACGACTTGTTCTCAACAAGCAACTAACATGGAATCCTCACTCAACATAGAAACGATAAGAGACAGCACTCCGTTTCCGAAGCGCTCGGAATTAATAAACGTTCTAAGCTTTCAATTTTTATCAAATCTTAGAAAAATTAAATAAGGGAACCCATTTGAGGATCTTTTTATCTAACTTAACTTGTTGGTTTAACGAAACAATGATTCCTTACAATAATGAATCTTTCGTGAAATACACATCGGATCTTAGACAGAATTAGACCATTAAACTTTAATAACAATGTTGTCGTTAAGCTTATTTTAACATTTTTTTTGCAAATTAAATTAAAATCAATTTTTTAAAAATAAATATCCTACAATGGCTTAAAAACTCAGATATTGGAGATATTTGAACTCAGATACTGCTAAAATTATAACAATATCAATTATAATTTATTAAGTAATGCATAAAAATAAAGTAATAGTAATCATATTAAAATTATTCATTTTGCTTTTAAAATTATTTATGATTGCTTCGAAATCATTCAAATTTTAGTAGAAGAGAAGAAAAAAGCTTAATTTATTTTAAAGAAAGTATTTTTTTAATTTAAACTAAGGAGTTTTTTTTTTATTTTAGATTATTATTACCCTTATTATATTATTTAGAATTCATACATTGTTCTTTCTAGTCTTAAAAAAGTAAACCTAACTCTAACTCATGGGAAGTTCGGCATCCATTACTTTGGATGCAGGCTCTAGCGCGCTTCCTCATTGCCCCAGCAGTGACCTTGATTGAACCTTGACAAAGGTACCATTGGCAAGACACGAGAAGTTTAAGGGAGAAGAGCGTGGAAGGGGAATTCAAAGATAGTTCAACCAATCAGAGTTATACTGAATGGAGTGGGGGACAAGATATTTATATGGATATATTGGAATGATGAGGGGGTTCCAGCTGTTCTCAAGAGATCCAAGACGTGCGGCCGGCGAAAGTTCCGAGAGATCGAGTAAGTGCGAGAGGTCCAGGAAGTCGGAGTAGTCCAGAAGATCCTGAGAGTTCTCGAAGCGGAAGGAAATCTGCCCCACCGATTGATACTCAAAGGGCCCACTACAGTTGCACCCGATTCACCAGATAAGTTCTAATTCAATATACCTGCAGCACTTATTGTAATATTGAGTGGCAATGCAGTTAGTAAACAACGTGAATATAGGTCCCTATGTCAGCTAGTATCCATGATAGTGTCCATTCAGGTTATTAAAATATATTTATATAAGGTTTTCTGAGAAGGGGTAATTACAATTCCAATGCTCGATAAATAAAATTAGATTTGCTCAATATTCAGATTTATCTTATATTCCACCCACCTCCATGCCACAGTTATGTAATAAGTAAAAAGTTAAACACTTCACCTCTGGAATCAAGAATAATCCAATGGTAATTAATTCTTGTTAAATATAGAATACAAATTTTTATTGATTGGGTCTCCCCTCCCAGAAACCGACAGAAATCGATAGATACAGTATATGTTTTATACATTATTGGATTGGTACGATCTATTATGTACTACGATTCTGTAAACATAAGAAATTATCAATTCAGACAAAAAAAATTTGTTACACTGAAGTACCTAAAAGTTTTAACTAATGGTAAAAAAAATTGCAAGAAGCAACGCACGTTTTTAAATATTAACTCTTAACACGTTATAAAAGTAAGACAAATATAAGTGTTTTGATTATAAACGAATAAATAATTAAACCAAAATTTTCAAGTAGGAAGAGCTATTTCATTGCGCTGTCCTCCCTCAACATTTTTCGTTTGAACCGTTGTATCCTCCCTGATTTATCCATACAATTTACTCCCACCATATCAGCTTCCACGATACATAGCATAAGGCCGCATTCACATGAGAAAGTTAAGATATGTACCGCTCAGTCTCCTTTTTTTTTTTCATGGAAAAGTCACCTTCGCTTATGAGGGGTGTAAACTTGCGGTAAGTCATGAGCCAATAACAAAACTAGTTTACATGTTGAAGGAATATTGTAGTTAGCAATCATGAATTTGTCGATTTTGTCGAATAGAACTTATAAATTTTGTCCAAAAACAATTAGTTATAGCACTCTTATTTAAGACAAAGGAGGATTTTCAACATCCTGTATAAAAGAAAGGTAGGACCTGATTTCCTCAATTAAATGAGGTATTGCTTAAAGTCTAACGGACATTGAAGAAGACCAGGGAGCTGTGTCGTTTGTGCACGTATTTAAAGACGAATTTGGCTGTCTGTCAAGGGTAAACGGATTTATTTGTTCCTTTCCCCTTCCAATGGACTGTGCGATGCAAGCCCGAGGGAAGGTGTGACTTAAGTGTTACAAATCTTCTTAAAAATATCACGGCTGCTACTCACGGATTTTTTCTTCTTCTATTGTTGATGTGGTACTTTTTAATATTTTATGTATTATTTATAGATATATTTTGCTATTTGTGTGTTTTAAAAATTCCATTTTCAAAGCTGACTGATCTGTAATTTTCAGGGGGCCAGGTGATGATTTGAGGAAGTTCTAAGAGTGAGGATCGAAAATGGTGGAATGGGAGGCGCGGTGTCTTGCCCTAGAGCAAGCCTACGTGCACGAGGTGTACCACCAGATGGGCGGGAGCGAGCCAGGAGCCAAGCAGCACCCTCCTTGGCCCCGCGTCACCCACTTCCTCAACCAGCTCGAACCGGGTTCCATCGTCTGTGATGTCGGTAAGCCTAAAACAACAGCCACTTTTCATCTGCGAGTCCAATCATATTAGAAAATTTGTGTTGTTTAACTTTTTTTAGATCTGGTTAAAAAAAGATAAAAAGAAGTTTATTAGTTGTTGGAAAGAAATTGCAGTTCTACTTCCAGCTTTGTGGAGGATGGTTGGACCCTTGAACAAAGTTAAGTCTTTAAATAGCCTTAACCACTGCAGCTCACGTGACAGAATGTTTCCGATCCGATCTTAAACACTCTGATTGGTTTAAATCCCTAATTAACTTTGCTCTAAGTTCCAAAGTCCGAACGTCCCCCTCAAATGGCGGGAGTTAAATCGCCATTCTTATCCAATTGGCACTATTCACCACGCAACTAGTAGAAAATAAAATTATCACTCATTAGAAAGTAAATTTAACTTTTAAATATTTTATCATATTCTGTTTGGGAACACATTATTCACATATCGCTGGTCAAGAACTAAAAACAATAAAAAATATGCGATTTGGATTTTTTTCTTTCACGAATTATCTTGGTAGAAATATTACTACATGAACACAAGCAAATCTTCATATATAACAAACTAAAGGGTTTACTTTGTTATGGAACAAGCAGTGTAAAGTAATTAAATTCCTAGTCGCAAGTCTGTAATCAAATCACACAAGAGAAGTTTATTATTAACTCCGAGGCTATCTGACCTAAGCGGTGTTGCCGCCACAGTACTAACAGCGTAGGCCCAATGATAATGAAATCAACTTTTCACCATGTTTAGGTATTGGTGTTCCATCAGCAGTCAAGAGATTATATTTTGAGGGACCTAGCTTACTGTCAGTAGACTTATGAGAAATTTTATTTTGATGTTGGTTCGACATCAAATTGGTGGTTTGTTGTGCCCCTAATCGGTTCAGCTTGTTTGACAAACTCGATTGTTGGTACTTACGGGGCTGTCCACATTTCTTAGCATTTTCAGCGTATCTGTTTCGATAGTAACATAATTCTGGGTTTCTAGAGGCACGGTGGTTTCTGGATCGACATCTAAACCTGTTTTGTTTGATGAATGTTTCTAACCTTCCAACTCTTTTCTGAAGATCTTTAATCATTGACTCTATGTTAAAAACAGCACTAACTACTGGAATTAACATCCATAATCTTATCTGCTAATAATACTTACTTTTATAATGATTTATCCCTAACTGCTCATACGGTTTGACAAGGAACAGGTATGCGTTGCAACCGTGATGATTTTTAAACTTCACCTGTTATTTTATTGGTGCAAGATTTCTCATATTTCTAAGTAATTTAGATGCTTTGGGATCTTCTAACTCGACTTTATTCAAAAGTTTACGTAATTTGATATATACACTGTCAGCGTAAATTCCTATGAGTTTTTACTTTCACTTACCTATATATGAAATATATAGTAAGTGGAAGTATTGCGATCGTGAAAAATTTCGACTTCCGGTTTTCAACGGAAATACACGTTTTGGGGTCCCCTGAGTCCAAATGACCAAGTCCCGCGAAATGGTCTGTGTGTGTGTGTGTGTGTCTGAGTGTGTGTGTATTTGTGAACAAACTAGCTCAAAAACTATAAACCGTGCGAACCTGAAATTGGGTATTTAGTGTAGATATATGCCCGCGATGTGACAGCGAAAATTTCATCAAAATTGCTCAAAGGGAGGGTGTACTTTATTTAATAACTTTTTACGTTTTTTTTTTAGTTTAGAGTATTTAATGTATTAATATGCCTCAGATATGACTGTAAAAATTTCATCAAAATTGATTAACCGGAGGGGGGACTTTACTTAACAAATTTCGTATCATTTTCACGTATTTTTTAATTTTCTCAAAAACGGCTTTAACGATTTTGATCAAACTGGGTATTTGACGTATGTATATGCCAAAGATGAGATAGCCTGCATTTCATCAAAATTGGTCAAACGGAGGGGCACTTTATTTCTTAACTTTTTTTGCATTTTTTACCTTTTTTCGATTTTCTCAAAAACGGCTTTAACGATTTTCATCAAATTCGTCATGTTTAATGAAAATTAGGCGTTCTTTAATATCAGGTAAGCTTTATCATTATTAAAATGTTCTGGGGGGGCTTAAATGGGGTAGGCGCCTTTTTTGTTGGTTTGTTTTTGTTTCCTATGAAGTATCTTTGTTTTTGTTTATATGGAGAAATTAGCTGTCTCTCATTACGCCTAAAAATAAGAAATGGCTAAATATGATATATGATAAAAACCAAGTAAACATATAGAGGAGAAAAAAAGAAAAATATTCAGTCAACTCATAAAACACGTTGAGCCCACGCATGCGTAGTACGCTTTAATGACAGATCATTGTTCCTAATGAAAGCCGTTCTGTTAATTTAATGGAAATAATTGGTTTCATGGTAACTAAATGAAATTTTCAACAAGAACATAGAGAATTATAAAATCAGTCGACCTGGAGTATTATGCTTGCATTGCCGAATTATCTCAAGTAAAAACTTTTATTTAATAATAAAAGAAATTAGTGTTTGTTATAGAGCAAATGAAAACAAAAATAAGAAATGAATGTGGAAAAATGTGTAACTGAGTGAGAAGTGGCATTAACACAACGCATTAATTTCTAATCTATGTTGGTAAGTGAAAGTTGTGTGTTGCGCGCACGCACCAGATTTTTTTTAAATGGCGTTGAACCTATCAGTTTCAGGTGGAGAACAGATAATGTCACTGACTTGTTCCATAATTTCACTTTTCAGGTTAGAAATAACATAGCTATATTTAGTAAGGTCTGGAACTATATTGGCGATTTGAAAATTGGCTTTAATTAAGGTGAACCATTAGTAGAACCTATTACGCCAGAGAGAAAGTATTTTAACTGATAAACGAAGGAATACTTAATAAGAGGACAGAGGAATAAGAGTACAGTATATTGTTTTTCGTCATCAGATGGCATGTTTTTGTATTTTAAATATTTTAAAAATAATTTGTTAAGAAAAAGTACAAACATAAGGAAAATTTTCAAAGTATTTATGAATGTCAGCACACACCTTGGGCTCTACTGATAAGGGGTCTAACAATGTATATTATGGGAGTATGTATATTTATATTCTTACATACGTATATTTTTGTATGAATATTCACACCATTTCTCTCAAAACTCATTAAATTTATATAAAACTGATATTTGGAATCATTTCGTTTGTTAGGAGAACGGAAACTTCTTTTTTAGGGGGCTTTAAAAGTATGAAGTGGTTTAAGTACGCCAATGTTTAACTATAACAGCATCCTAATTTTAATATTAAATTCTGCTCTACTTAACCTATGTTCATTAACCATCTTCTAATCTAAAAAGGATATTAAGCCAATAAGATACACAACCCGCGAGTTTCATATTACAAAGGCTACTGAGAGCTCATTGGCGTGTTCAACATATCTCTTACAAGAGGTTAATCGTTAAAATTTTAATTTCAATTAAGTTATAACAATCTCCCCTCTTCTCTTAAAGATCTAGCTTAAATGTATATCCACCTGAAATGTATCCATTTATAAATAAACATATTTTCTGAGAATCTAATAAGCGTATTCTCTTGTCTGAACTGACTGTATCTTGAGCTTTCTGAACTAAGTAATAAATTAATAATTATAAGCCTAGCCCCGTGGTTTCGAAAAATCCGCATGGTTATAGACAGGAACGATATAGTGAAAATAACGAGGCTGAGGACCAATCACGGGAGCACGAAGAAGTATCTTGGCTTAATGAAAATAGAAGCCAGCGGAATATGCGAGATCTGTAACTGTCTAGAGGACCAACGTCATATAGTGTTTAGGTGTAAGAAATATAACAAGGTCAGAGTAGAATTAAATTTCAATCTTAATACTGAGGAGGAAATCTTATATCTAAAAGAACTGGATAAAGATAAGGTAGTAAAATTAAGGGAGGTGTTGGATAAAATAAAAGGAAAGCTATAAATGAAAAAATAAATAAAGTTTATAGACAAATTTAGCTCTAAATAAAAAAGCGACATATGGTTAAATAGGGTTTGGAAACAAATCTTGAAACCAAAAAAAAAAAAAAAAAAAAAAAAAAAAAAAAATTAATAATTATTTGCATATTGATTGACTTTTGAACAATTTTCATTTACGGTAAAGTTACAAAAATATCAAACAAATAATAGAAAAAAAAAATACCAACATGATATAGCAGTTAAACAGTGGCCAGAACGTAACTGTGAGTATGCAGTCAATTGCTTCCATATATTTATTTTGCAATCGAACATTTCAATAATAATTCTAATAGTTCCGGATGAAGTAACTTTTCACAAAGTTACGGAAATAAACATCTGTTCTTTTTTTTCCCCATTATAATATATACTTATTTTTAATTCATACCTTTTTTAGTTATTTTATATATTATTTTTTCCTTTTTCTTATTTTTTTCTGGTCTAAAGTTACTCATCTTAATACTTGACTTAACTCCCATAGCTCCCAGTGGAGCACAGGGCCTCAACTAATAGCTTTCATCCATTCATTTAATTATTTTTGTTGCAGTACGGCACCTTCACCTCACCCAAAGTCTTTCCTGTCTCCTCCGTCTCATGCTACACGAATCTCGTCCAAGTGAAGGGAGATCAATTTTTTCTGTATTATAACTACAAGTGCAAACCTTTCCACTGCTTCAGGCTACTATCGGAGTGTGTAAGAAAGACAGAAATTAGAAAATAGTACCCTGCAGCTTCCTCGTAACACCCTTGGTTACGTTCCAGATTCCTGAGACATACAAGGATATTTAGTTATAGTTATACTTATTGAATAGCCGGATTGAGCGAACTGTACCCGATAAATATAATAGAGGTTATTGCAGGGCGATGAATAAAATGGGGGTGTAAAACTGCGAAATTCGTTAGTGAACGAACCACAAAAAGATTCATAAGCGCGGTGCCAACTGGGAAACGTCCGAGACCGAGGAGGGGGGGGATTGCGTTAGCACAGATCTATCAAAGTTGGGTTTGGACGGCGGTCAGTGGATGGAGGTGTGTAGAGAGTGAATAGTGGTGTCGGCCTCGAACCTTTAGGGCCTATTCACACTATCGGTTTCGCGCCCGCTCCACTCTCGCTCCGCTCCCGGTCCGCTCTCGCTCTACCCCATTCACACTAGCGCTCCGCTCCCGCTCCACTCCCGGTCCGCTCTCCTAATGTCTTACCATATTCACACTATATAATTTTACACCGTTCACTTTTGAAAGGTTTAAGCTATTAAAGCCATTAATAATCGAAGTTGTCTGTATTCGGATTTTAATTAATGATTAACTTTCAGTTATTTAAGTATTCATTTATTCTTCAATTTTACGGCCAAAAAAAAAAATCAATTTTTCGTTTGTAGAAATAGCTGGTAAGTGTACTTTTCTTGATGAAGAAGATAATATTATCAAAAAATATAATAAGAAGAATATATTGCAACACAATGATAATTATTAATAATAATTATAAATTAATTTAATTAATGGTGAAGAAATAATTTAAATTTTTTTCGGAATGTATTCGAATACGCTTGAAAATTTCAAGTTGAAATCGGTAAATGCTACAAATTTACCGATTGTGTTCTCTTCTTTTCCTGATTAATATTTTAATTATTTTTTGCTTTAATATATTTTTTTGTTAATGATCTGACATTTTTCATAATATACTGCATTTTTATTCGTTTCAAATTAAACGTTATTTTATAATAGCAATGAGTATGTAGTCAATAAATAAATCGGTGATCATTTTTTACGAGTACATTATTCATAGTAAAATACATCTCAAACATAACATGAATTTTTCACGTCGAAAAACCGTGCGTATTGTTGATCTTTTTTTTTTTTTTTTTTTTATCATTTCAAGCGTATTCGAATACATTCGGAAAAAATTTTTTAATTATTTCTTCACCATTAATTAAATTAATTTATAATTATATATATATATATATATATATTTATTTTTTTTAAGTTGAACTTTTTTGGCCGTAAAATTGATGAATAAATAAATAATTTAATAACTGAAAGTTAATTATTAATTAAAATCCAAATACAGACGGCTTCGATTATTAATGGCTTCAATCGTGAACGGTGTAACATTATATAATGTGAATATGAAAAGACTTTAGGAGAGTAGAGCGGGAGCGGAGCGAGAGTGGAGCGGGAGTGGAGCGAGAGTGGAGCGGGAGCGGAGCGAGGCCGGACCTGTGCCAATATTGTGATTAACCTCTCTCTATTCCTCTTTAGAATATTTCGCCAGTGAGACCGGACCGGGAGCGGAGCGGGAGCGGTGCGCTAGTGTGAATGGGGTAGAGCGAGAGCGGACCGGGAGTGGAGCGAGACCGGAGCGGTACCGATAGTGGAATTCTCTGTCTATTTCTCTTTAGAATATTTGAGCGGACCGGGAGTGGAGCGGGAGCGGAGCGATAGTGTGAATCCGCCCTTAAGCCTTTATTATTATTATATTCACTGGATATTGTTCGGTGCAGGTTTTTTCATTCCAGCAGAGATAATTTTTTTTTTAACCATATGGCCACATTATTCGTTGAAAATAAATAAAATAACTCTATCAATTCATCTCCCCCTCTCTCTCTTTTCCACTTGTCTGCCACGATACTATTCATTTTTGTTACATAATTATTTTCGTTGAAGCTTCAATTTTCGTTTTCCCTTGATTCACTTTTTGATGACATTCCAGATTGTGTGCCGACATTTCATTAAAAGGTATAACAGTGAGTAAATTCATTACACGTGCACATTTTTGTTTCTAAGTCATGCCTTTCATACGGCGTTCTGTTTTTTTATTTATTGATAAATTAATATATTTGCTCTTACAATTTAAAATTTTGTGTAATATTTTACTTTATTACCGACCTAATGATTGTAAACTGCCAAAGTCTCCAAGGATAGAGGTAGGATAGGACTTAATAAATAAAAAACACATAATAAATATTATTTTAATATTAGTGAAGAGAAGACTAGGTCCACAGCTAAAGTTTTATGAATACATATGAACTATTGTTAATCTTTGTAATTAGAAATTCCAATGAATAATCTTGAATGAAATTCGATGAGATGTAGCAAAACGATATCAATAAAATTGAAGTCAAGAAGTGAGGAACCGTGTTGAAAGACATCCTTCAGGATAAAAGGTGTGTATCTTCGTTGGTTTCCTCTTGAATGCAAATCCGGCAGTACCAGGCCCAAAAGATCCAACATTCAGCTTTTAGAAAGTGAATAAAATGAAGAACAAAGACAAAGGAAAGGTTTATAATATGGTATGATCTTATAAGGACATCAAAAGAAAAGACGCAAAGGCTACTAAAATTTTCTGTATTCTTTCCTGTACTAAAGTAGCATGACATTTCCTGTGTTATCTCACGAAATCGAAAGCTGTTACATGAGAAATGACGATATTCGGCCAGCATTAAATATTTTTTTAACATATACGAAACGATTAAACATTATCTTCCAAAAGGGAAGCAAAACCTTCTGAAAATACTAAACGAAAAAACCCGCAGGGGATCATGTACAAGCTGATTTGTAAAAAAAATATTGGTAGACCACAGAGAAGATGGTAATGATTTTGTTCGGAACAGGCAACAGCCTAATCCTTGAAAGGAAGATGATGAAATAATCTTTTAAAATTCATAATTTACACCCAATATAAGTTTAAATATTATTAATTTCAATACTGGGAATCATTCTCTCTACTTTAATCCTGTTCTTGTTACTAGAACATATTTGTGACATATCATCTCAGAGGTTCAATAAAGTTTATAGGTTGGGAGAATAAAAAAAAAAATTAAAAAATCTTTGCGACTAAGTTTGTGCTCCAAATTTGTAATATTGATGGCCACGAATTGTTCAGATGTAATGGAACTGTTTACAATTCTGGTGAAAATCCTGACTTTGTGAACGAATTTGCCATTGAAGGAAACTGAAGGTTTGGAGAGGAACAAATAAGGAAGATTGCAATTTATGCAAGACTGGTGTGAAAGGAAGCTGCACAAATAGGAAGCTTAATACTCGGCAGCTATTCAGGAAAGAGGCTCTGGGATTTGTCTTGTTTTATACTAAAATAATGTTTGACCTTTCATATACAGAACTCGCCGACAAACATTACATCAGGTAAGTTAGAAGGTCTCTTCAATTCCGTCCTATTCACTTAAACTTAGGTGTGTATCGGATGCTACACAATTCGCTAATGGGTGAAACTTAAAAGAAGCCTCTACTTACAAAAAAAAAATTATGAGGTAACGGGTGAAAGAGGAAGGGGGGGGGGGGGGGGGAATGGGGTCTTATACCCAAGATATGCACAAAAAAAAATTAAATGCCTAACCAGAGTATGCATCAATTTGAAAGCTGAAATTCGAGTTTTCTTATGTTGAATTCCAAATTAATTGGTTTAATTTTTTTTAATATATTACGAATTGCGAATACTATATAAATATTTTATGATTACTTAATGAGAACATTTTTCTTTTTTTTCTTGGCAATTCATAGGTTGTGGAAGCGGAAAGTATCTGAACGTCAATCCTTCGATTTTCAAACTTGGAGTAGACCGATGTAGTCGTTTGGCGATGACAGCAAGAGAAGAACAAAGTGAGGTAAACCTTACTTTTTTTTTATTTATTTCATGATATATGTAATAAATAATTTTTTCTCATCGGGTCATTTATTTCTCAAAATCTATGGCTATATGTTTTGCACGTTTCAGGTACCAACGTGTCCATCATGTTTTCTCGTGCATGACTGAATGAATAATGTCCATATAGCCCTTTTTACAATAATTTGCAAGAGGGTAATCGCCACGATTCCAACCTATACCTCCACCACTCAATGCTGGGCTTTTCCAGTAAGCTGGCATTCCTATTGTGTTAGCACCATTGTTGAGGATATTCATCTCAGATCCGTTGGTGATTTGGTCATATACTAGGCACACGATTGAATAGAACTCCTGGTTCAGAATAATTTTATGTCAATCTCATTAATTTATAACGTTTCCGGTGGATGAAGGATATACTAGTCTATATATCGTATGGGCATACCTGATCTCAAACAGCTTGCATGAAATAGGTACAAATTCTATTTTAACAACAGTCGACCATGGTATGCCCCCGGATCAAGTTTTCTCTTTCTATCGCTACTTAGCCCGGGATTCTCATGATATTAATTGTCAAATTAATTCGAGTATCAAACCGATTCGTTACTGTATTCCAAGTGTTTGATCGTACGTTGGTGGGACGGGCACTGCCGAAATTGGCCCCAAAGGGACCTGTTATCGAGTTATTGGTGGCCTGCCGCTGCATCATTGAATACATTTCTCGCAGTTACTTGAGGTTGGGTTACACTCACAAAAGTAATAAAACACCATATCACATGTCTAAAAGTTTTTCTGGGCCTATAGAGGCAACTAGATAAAAATATATTTTCATGCACGAGTAGGTGGTGCGTGCACATATTTTGTATGTTAAAATCTTCTTTTTTTCAGAATTTCATTTAGATAATATAGATAACAGATAAGATATATTAAAAATAATATAGATATAATAATAATATAGATATTTGATAATAGATAAGATAAAAAAAATTATAATCACGCTTTTAATGTATTATATTTGTATCCATATGTTTATAGTTCCTACAGAAGCTAAACTTAAAATATGTGAACTGTTATTTAATTTCTGTATATTTTTCAGATTTCCTTTTTTCTTTTTTTTTATACTACTGCTTTCTATACTTATAATCGTGATGACTTCTTTAAATTACTGTTGTAGGTGATGGTTTGTGACAATCTTGCCCTACCTTTCCGTGACGAAAGCTTTGATGCTGTGCTTTCCATAGCAGTTGTTCATCATTTCGCTACAACTGAAAGAAGGATAACTGCTCTGAAGGAACTTGCAAGAATATTAAGAATTGGAGGCAGGTTGGTCATATCAGTTTGGGCTATGGAGCAAAGACACAGGAAGGTAACATCCATAAAAATATGTATAAGAATAAGAAACCTTTATTTGCTATTTACACTGAAATTATTTACTATTTAGTTTTATTACTTTTAAATTATACTATACTTTCACGTTTTTATTTTTATTTCCACGCAGGATTTAGCTAATGTTATGTGTAATGAGCTCGTCTCGTGCTAAATTTGATGCTCTGCAACTTTTAGCTAAAACATTTTTCATTTAAACTAGATGCTTTTGAGTTATAGGCGTTGGAACTCGGTTTCCACCAAAATCGTAAAAAATACTGATGTTTGATGTTCCAATCCCGGCTAAAGAACTGAACCGATTTAAACTTCAAATATATCATTCTATTCGCAATAGCATAGCCATTTATAGTAAGGAAAAAGAAATACGTTGTGATCTGAATTTGCCGATTTATAGGCGAGAAACTGAAAAAAAAATTTCATGGATTTTAGGCCATTGAGCGCTAAATACGTTCACGTTTTAATTAGTTTGCCCCCACAGTAGTGGGCTAATTTTAAAACTTAGGAGCTCTTTTTACACAGACTTTGATATTCTACAACTATTATATGTGACATTTTTAATTTGGAGTAGCCCTCTTCAAAATGCAGGCTTTACAGACGAAATTCATTTTTCCGCTAAAATGGCAAATATTGGGAATGATTGATTGGTATCGGTTTTGGCAAAAACACTCAACCGATTTTAACTTTGAAGAGCTCAGTCGACGCGAAATTGTATGCTCTTCCATTTTAAAAAGAACACAAATTGTTTTCGAGTTATGAGCGAAAAATTAAAAGAAGTTCGAAAATTTCGATTTAGTTTGCCTAAACATTTGATGGCATCCGATCTGAGGTGGCAGACGTTCATATTTGTTGTCTATGAAATGAGTATTTTCAGCCTATATGATCAAAAACTTTCCTCAATTGAGACACTTTTTTGGCCCTCAGCACCCGGACTATTGACTGTAATTCTTCGACCTAAGGCTGTAATTCTTTAATTTATAAACTTTAGTTATCTTTCAGTATATTTAACTCAAGTAAACTACTTTTTGATTCCAGTTTGAATCACAAGATGTTTTAGTTCCATGGCACCGTCCTCAAACAAGTTCTCCATCTGTTGAATTAACTCCAACTACAACTACAAGTGAAGAAGAAACACAGCAACACCTTTACACTGCATGCACCCACACTTCAGAAAGTGATTCAGCACCCTCAACCAGGTTTTAAATTAGTTTAAAATAAACGATTTTTTCTTTAATTTTTGTTTTCAAAATTAATTTTTAATTATTAATTAATTTTAATTGATTTAATATTTAGTTATTAATATAATTTCATGCTATTTAGAGTTTCTCATCAATTAAGCAATTTATGTTTATTTTAAATGTATTTACTTATTTCTAAAGTTGGTTCTTGAATGAAAATCCTAAAAATGCAACAATAATGACCTCTGAAAAATATTGTTGATTCAAATATTATGTTAGAACAGAGGCTGATATTTAAATTCAGCATAATTTAATTTCAAAATATTAATTAACAATTAAACAATATATATATTTTTTTAGCATATTACAACTGGTGCCACTAAACCCTCTTTGTTTTATTTTTTTTTTTTAATATTTTTTAGTAGGTTCTGAACAATACTGCTGAGCAGCTTTGTATTTCCATTTTGCTTTGTATTTCAGTTTTGTAGTTTCATTAAATAAGATATCTATATTTATTGGTATCCTTATTATTAAGTTTAATTTAATACATCATTATCTTTTCCCTTGTTATTATTTACTGCTGTCTTTTTTTTTATTTCATTATTTACATGAGAAAATTGAATCATTGTAATAAGGAGAGATGAATAAAATCTTTCTTTTTGACATTTTAATATTAAACTGTTAAAATTGATGTTTATTTTTTTCTTTGACGTTTAGAGGCCATCAGGATATTTGAGGTCTACAGAACTACTTTAACCACATCAGGATTTTTTTTTTCAATTTATATAGTTTCTAAAGTAATTTATGATTTGATCTTATATTTAAAAACAATTTGTACTAAAGTATTTGTACTAGTGTTTTAATTTATTTTGTCTATATAAAATAAATCTATTTATTTTTTTATTTTTTTTTTGTTTTTCTTGCCTCTCAACACCATATCATCTATTGCTTCTGATGGGTCGGTCTGACAACCATTTGGACTACTTTGTCTTAACTATTAAAATTGCAATTCCAAATATTAAGCAAGGAGAATATCCTTTTTTTTTTTAAACTAAAAATAATAACAGAATATCATAAAATAAAATTATAGAATAGGGCAAAGGAATAAAATATACTCAGCATTTAATGGCCATCTTATATTGAACAGACAGGAGTTCTAGCAGACTCCATCTGTGGTTTAGGGTGACAAACCACACTATATATATATATATATATATATATATATTTTTTAGCTTGGTACTGAATGGCCTAACAACAAGGGCGTCTGCAGGATTTCGTCTAGGGGGGGGTTGGTTAAATTCTTATAACAGGGTGAGGAGATTGAGGTATTATGACAATGTAAGGCTAAATTAATTGTTCAGATGAAACTTATTTATATTTGAACAATAAAAATATTTTTTTATATAATGCTTAATAAATATAGTAAATGCATAGAAATTTATTTAATTTTGAGGTTTTGTTTCTCATATTTTTTAGGGAGGGGGCAGCTGCACTCCCCTGCCCCCCCCCCCTGCAGACGCCCATGCCTAACAACCACAAGCAGACATTGAATAAAAAAATTAAAACTATCAATTGTGAAAATCTTTAGTGGATAATACTTGTATGATTACGCTGAAATGAGAATACATATCTAAAAAATAAAAACTCTGAAGATGTGCATAAATTGTGTAGGAAACGTCATGAAAATGAGAAAATAAAATAATAATATAAAATCAAGAAATATATCGAAACCTCATTCTGTTTCTATCATTGAAGGCTATTTTATTTATGTTTTCCATCAGTGTTAAATAGTAATGCATAGCATTATCAATTAATATAAGATTTTTCACTGATTCAAACTTGATTAAATGTTTCATTAATTGATTCATTTTCAATATTATAATTGTTTTCAAACAATTTATTTCCTATTTTTCAGACCTGCTGCTATAAAGCATAAAACAAAGCACAAAGAGGTAGTACCTTCGCCAAGTAGTTCATCTTTATCCAGCCCAAATGAAAGCTGTTACAGTTTTGTTAGGCGAGCTTTCAAGGTATATCATCCAAAGTCTCAAAGTTTTTCTTTAATAATATAAAATCTACAAAGATTATCATGCCATTAGAAATGTAACGTTTTTCAATGAGCATCAGAAGTGGTTTAGTACAAAATAATTAATGCCTATGATGCATACCATAAGAATAATTAAAATTCTGATGTAGAAATAAAATAACAAGGAGTGGCTGATACATTGGATCACTGAGGTACTTCATACAACGTTCCCTTCATTCCTTGATATTTACTTCATAACTAAAACAGTATTAACTATAAAAACCGGTCAGATAATTATCAAAACACTTTTAACAACCTGCTGATCAAGATCTTTCGGAGATATATGAAATAGATAATAATTTTTTTTATCTTTATGATGGTAGAAGAAAGTATGACCAATAAAGATCAAAATAAAAATTAGCAGCTCTGCTTACATTTTAGAGTGTGAATGTGTTAAGTCCTCAATATCATCATTGCCTTGACTGAGACAAAATTTAACATTATTAAATAAAAAGTTCTACTTAAAAAAAAAAATCTGTTTACATTAGTGAAGGTTTGAAACTTAATTTAGTATCAATCTCCTAATGGGGTATAAATCCAATCAGTGAAACTTATAGTTCAAACTAAAATTCAAAGTTTGCTTATTATTTGCACATCAGAGTAACATTTTACACTTTCTGATAATGTATAATAATTAACAGACATCATATAGCTCAAGATATATTTGTGACATTCTATAAAATTAGAGTATGTATTAACACAAAAAGGAATGTTATTTATTGTTCTTGTCCCAGTATACCAATTTTTTTT
Source organism: Aelia acuminata (assembly GCA_911387785.2). NCBI lineage: Eukaryota > Metazoa > Arthropoda > Insecta > Hemiptera > Pentatomidae > Aelia > Aelia acuminata. The sequence continues at coordinate 110,315,088 of OU426980.1, forward strand.
TTAATATATATTTATGTTCTGATTAACACAAAAAATGAAAGGCTTTAAGTACTGAAACCATCCGTCAAATTTTACTAAAAAAATATCATATTCCACACAGTCAGGGTGCTGGTTTTTTTTTTTTTTTTTTTTTCAGTGAATGCTTTACTGGATATTTTCAACTGGAATGTGTCTATATTAAATGATTTAAATTTGACAAAACCAGTCATAGATGAAAATTTCTAAATTAACCTTTTATGCTTTGATTATTTTAATGAAAAGGAAGTAACTCATTTATATTTATATTTACAGCTCATTGAAGAATGAGACATGTGAAGTAATAATAAAAGATAAAATTATACTAAAAAATTACTACCTACTCATGTGCATTGATTTATTTTCAGAAATTAACTGGAGTCAAAAGAAGCCCCACTGCAAGACCTTGGTTTCTTGACACCTGGACATCTTGTGCATCTAAAGATCCACCTCCAAGAAGATATGACCCAGAGGGTTGTGAAGATATACAAGATTTACCAATAGAGTTGAGGCATCTAGAAGGAGATGAAGATTTATCGTTTGAGAAACCATCCCCAGTAAAACCTGTTCAACAAACTTCAACTGATGTAACATTAAACCATAAATCTAAAAGTCTAAGTGACATTATTACTAATGAACACAAATCAATGGTTCGATCTCAATCTAGTTTTCCAACACTCGAAGGAAATAATCAAAATAACGTGAAAAATGATGAAAATGAAAATAAACCAAAGTTAGTCAAGCAAAAAAAATCCATGTGTGATGAAGATGTTGAGAGTGAAGAACGTGATGAAGCTACAGACATGAAAGATCTAATTAAGTCATTACCAGATTTTAAAATTTCAGCCTTAGGCTTGAATAAAAAAGGCAATGTTTTTAAACAGAGTTCAATGAATGAAGAATTGATGTCAGCGGAAAGATTAAGGGAAAAAGAAAAGGTCAGACAAAATATACAAAAACAAGCATCATTAAATGAAGAGCTTATATTTAACAGAAATAAAACTCTTGACTCTATAAGAGACACATTTTTTTCAGCATCTACAGCTAAAAGACTCCAGTTATTGAAAACCGGCCTAACCAATAAATTTAAGAGCTCAACAACTGGAATAGAGAAGGTTTCTGGAGCATCAATAAAAAATGGCTTCGTTCGTATCCTTCAAGGCTGGGCAAGTGGTGATCTAAATGCTTCAGCACCTCAGCCAGCTCCTCCTCCACCTCCACCCCCACCTCCTCCCATTCCTGTAGAATTTAAAACATTCATTATTGAAGGTAAAAAGGACCAACCAGGTGAAAGACGCCATTCTCGTGAAGATGGCTCTGATTCTTCAAAAGATAGTAGTTTACAGAGTGATACCAGCGTTGATTCAGAGGACAGCTTTGCCTCTGTAATTTTTATTCCTAAAGCAGATCAATTGGATCAACCTTCGTCTAATACTTCACCAACATTACAGTCAACACCTGGTTCTCCTCAACCTACTTCTCCCAAAATTAAATATCCACCACCTATATCACCAAAGATGAAAAACTCAACACAGATGTCGTTTGGACTACCATCCCATCCATCTTCCCCAAAGCTAAAAAACCCAAACCAGTTAATTAATTCTCCAACTCCTTCATCACCTAAAATGAAATACTTTCCTCAACCAACTCCTCCCAGAACTTTTCAGCCCGGTTTGTTAACTTCCCCTACTTCAAGAGGTTCATTAAAATTCACACCTTCTTCAGCTACTAGCTCACCACAGGTTTGCAAAACTATTGTTGCATCTAGTAAATCATTACCACCAACATATAAAATTCCCCATCTTACACCTACATCTCCAACTGGAGATCATTCTAAGTTGCCTGAAAAAGAATCCAGCCCTCCACCAAAAATTAGCACTGGAGCAATACCAAAGACAAAAAGTTCATATAATATATCTGAAACATTAATGTCAAGCCATGATTTCAAATCTTACGAAGATTTAAAACCTGTTTTATCACCTGGGACATCTCCAACATCACCAGAGAAGCCTGAGCTAAGTTCAGTTGACATAGGACCATTGATAAAAGAAGAAATCTCAACAAAAGAAAAAGAAGAGGAACATCTCGATGAAAATTTAAAAATAGTGCAAGAAATTGTTCGCCAAAAAGTCTGTAAGTAATTATAGCTTAATTAATTGCAAAAGTATAATAAAAGATAAACATATTTAGTTTTTAATTTCTTTATTATTCATTTTTTTAAAATTAATAATAAACTGTGATCAATGAATTTTTATCTATTTATTTAATTTGTCATGTCCCATCTACCCTAGAGGGTCATTGGCGTATAATGTTAATTTTATCCATTTATATACATATATATATATATATATAATGTTTTTTACTTTCACTTACCTATATATGAAATATATAGTAAGTGGAAGTATTGCGATCGTGAAAAAATTCGACTTCCGGTTTTCAACGGAAATACACGTTTTGGGGTCCCCTGAGTCGAAATGACCAAGTCCCGCGAAATGGTCTTTGTGTGTGTGTGTCTGTGTGTCTGTGTGTGTGTCTGTGTGTGTGTGTGTGTGTGTGTGTGTGTGTGTGTGTGTGTGTGTGTGTGTGTGAACAGACTAGCTCAAAAACTATAAACCGTGCGATCATGAAATTGGGTATTTAGTGTAGGTATATGTCCGCGATGTGACAGCGTAAATTTCATCAAAATTACTTAAAGGGAGGGGGTACTTTACTTAATAACTTTTTAGGTTTTTTTCGATTTTCTCAAAAACGGCTCTAACGATTTTGATTAAACTGAGTATTTGATGTATTAATATGCCTGAGATATGACTGTAAAAATTTCATCAAAATTGATTAACCGGAGGGGGGACTTTACTTAATAAATTTTGTAACATTTTCACGTGTTTTTTTTATTTACTCTAAATCGGCTTTAACGATTTTGATCAAACTGGGTATTTGATGTATGTATATGCCCGAGATATGACTGTTAAAATTGATTAACCGGAGGGGGGACTTTACTTAATAAATTTTGTAACATTTTCACGTGTTTTTTTTATTTACTCAAAAACGGCTTTAACGATTAACAAAAATAAGATATGAATGTAGAAAAATGTGTGACTTTGAGAAATGATATTTAACAAAACACGTCAATTTCTTATCTAAGTAAGTTGGTAAGTGAAAGTTGTGTGTTGCGCGCACGCACCAGATTTTATATTTATTCAAACTAAACTTTAATCATTAATCACCCCAACTAAAAATGATTATAATAACTGAAATAAAAAAATGAAAACAATACTGTGGAAAGTAAAATGCTCATTGAAATTATCAATGACTGACTGTTTTTAAAACATATCAGCAATCTTTATCTTAATTATAATTTTAATAAAAAATAAAAAACATAATATAATCACTTAAAAAAAATATTAATATTAGAGTATCAGTACTGATTCATACAGTGCACTAGATAGGTTTGTAAAATGCCACCTGATACTTACTGGTGTATAACTAGGGAGCGCTTTGGCACATTTAAAGTTAGACTATTATGAGTATGATATTGATTTCTTGTCAATTATAATCTACCACTATTGTGTTAGTCTATGGCAAGAAGAATAATGAGACAGTTTTTTACCTATTAACAGATTACTACATGTTTCAATATAAATTAGTCAAATAATATAATAATACTTAATAAATTATTAATATTAATTAAGTTAATATAATAATTGTTAATATATACATTGATATCAATCATTATTTGTTAATAGATAATAAAATATTTTACTGTTCTTGTTTTACTTCAAAAATGAACTGGTCACCATTGAAAAGACAAAAAAAAAACCTCTAGATGGTATTTATTTAAGTTTCATTGAATACTAAATTAACTGCTCACAAATATATGCGAACCACTGAAATAAAATTCTTAAATTCTGAGATGACTAATTTTCATACTTAAAAAAATTTTTATTTGTTAATACCTCTCCTTTACAACATAATTTATTCAATTGATTAGTATAATTTATTGGGTTCAAACATAAAATACACTCTGAATGAAAGTAGAAAGATAGATATAAGATTGTTTAATAGAAACAGAACAGAAACACAATCTTTATTATTTTTAACATGGACATTTATCAACCAGTCACAAACATAAACTCTCAATATGTGATTTTTAAAATAAATAAATTAGATAAGAATCCAGAGAGGTTATCTATATTACAATACAATTTGTGCATTGAAAATTAAGCAAATATCTAAATTAAATAAAAGAGGATTGTTTTTCATTCATATTTAAACTTCTGTAGTAGTTAAGTGTATTTTTCAAATATAAGATTTCAATCATAATTTCAATAAGGTCTGCAAATGGATGCTACTACAGACTCCAGAGGTACCTCAAGAGCAGAGTGAGTACCCAGGACCTCAAAGGTGCGCACATACGCAAAATTCTGATTTGACCTATGCTGACCTATGGATACAGAAGGATTACAGTTTAACAGATGCAGCCAAAGAACTAGCTCTCACTAGATTTTAACACCAAATCCTCCAAAGAATCTACAGTTTAATCTGCAATGATGGAATCTCAAGACAAAGTAACTATGCAGAGTTGAAGTCCCTATACGTTGATGCCAACATTGTGACAGTCATTAAAATAGGTCGACTGCATAGGGCTGAACTCCAACTTCCTTGTGGAGTGTAGTGCAAAATAAGAAGAAGAATCATTATTTCATACTTCAGTCTAAAGATTAAAGCAGGACAAACTTGAAATAGACAAAAAAGTATACTCTTTAGATGAGGTTCAAAAGTACGCAGAGAGGATGTGGTGCAATAATAAAAAGAAAAAATATGAGAGTTCTGATTCAGTGGGAACAGAAACAGAGACACCCAGAGGGGAGAAGCCTTCTAGAAGAGATCGAAACGCGCATAAGAAGTCGCACAGACCGATCACACAGTGGTTTAGCTCTGACAGCACTGAATTCTAGCAATCACACCGGGAGGATTATTGCACTGGTCAAGATAGTATATAAAACAAGCAAGTACCAATGCTAAGCTACAATGTAAATGGTTTAAATAATAAATTAGGCAATCATACATTTTTTACTTTTGTTAAACAATTTACTCTACTTAGCTTACTGGAAATGCAAATAGAAGAACCGAACTTTGATTATTATAAACATATATTTCCTGAATATAAATTGTGTTGGATAGGAGCCACAAAAGATAGCTTATATGGAAGGGCAAAAGGTGGAGGTTTACTCAGTATTAAATTAGAACACATAATAAATTATTCCACTTTGACACTCTAGATGGTAAAAGATTATTAAATGCCGAATCAATTCTAAACAGTTTCTTATCCTACCGGTTTATTTAAATTACAATGAATGGAAAAATGATTTCGATAGATTACGTACATTCTAAGTAATAATGTAATTTTTAAATAAACCAAACTTGAATTATCTGAGTTAAAATAAGCACTTCAAAAAGCGAAATGTGGCAAAGCACCTGGTATAGATAGAATTCCATATGAATTTTACAGAAATAGTCCGGACAACTATCTTCAAGAATTAATAACATTCTATAATAGTTTATTCGAGTCTGGAGATATTCCAGAAATCTATAATTTTCCCATTGTTTAAGAAAAACGATATAAATGAAGTACAAAATTACAGAGGAATTTCGTTCTTGAACACAATATCAAAACTGTTTACTGCTGTGCTACTACAAAGAATATCAACATGGTTAAATACAAACAATATACTATGTGAAAATCAAGCTGGTTTCAGAAATGGATATAGTACTGCAGATGATATTTTTAACTTAATTAATTTAATAAAAATCAAAACTGCCAAAAAGAGAAGTAAAGTCTATGCCTTTTTTATTGATTTTAGTTGTGCATTTGACTCTCTAAATAGAAATGCAATTGGCTTTTCCAATAAAATTATCTGAGTATTAGAAGGGTTATACAGAAACATGGAAGCAGCAATCTGGACAAAAGACGGTTTGTCCCAACCATTTGAGACTAAATCTGGTCTAAAACAGGGATGCCTCCTTTCGCCTATACTATTCAGCCTATGTATAAATGATTTCCCAAAATGTTTAGGAAAGGGCTTGCAACTGGAAGCAGAAACTATAAATTGTCTTATGTTCGCGGACGATATAGTATTACTTGCTCAAGATACAACAACAATGCAACAAATGATAATCAAAGTAGAAAATATTGTGATACATGGGGATTAAAAATTAATTTGGAAAAATCTAAAGTAATGGTATTCCGGAAGGGGGGTAAATTACCCAAAAAAATAAAGCTGGTAATTCAAAAATTCGAAAACTGAAATAGTAAAAACTTATAAATATCTGGGATTTATGATAACACCACAATTATCATTAATAGAACGTTTGACCGAAAAAATCAGATTAGCAAAGTTTAGGGTCATAAGTACTTGGAAAAAATTACTAAATAACAATAATATTCCGCTTAATTCCAAATACAATGTTTATAATGCAGTATCAAGAGCTATTATAAGCTATTCGGCGGAAACATGGGGTTTGTGTGTTTGGTGTGGGTGTTTGGCAGTGGGGTTTCGAATTCTCAAAGGAAATAGAAATATTCCAAAAGTTTTTCTTAAAAAGGTTGTTTTCACTTCCGTATAACTGCCCCGACTATGTGTTGTATTTGAAAACAAATAAAGAACCGCTTACACATTTTACATACCGGCTACATTTACGTTAAATAAATAAAATTGTGACATTGTCAAATGATCGATTCCCGGAAATAATAGCAGAATATATAATAAAAAATAATTTATTTTGGCACAATAAAAATTCGAAAATCTAACACAAATTAACAGGAAAGAACACTTTAAGATACACCCACAATCAAATATCTGAGCTATTACTGGCGATGCAAATTGATTTTAAAAAACATATTTTAAATAAAGTTGGTTCAGCTAAATTTCATTTAATATATAAAGAATTAAATTTTCAAGTAGGTGGCAATCATTATATTAACAACCATAGAAAACAGAAATTTATTAACACAATTATCAGACTTAGAAGTGAACAATTAGGCTTAAATTACTCCTTTGAGAGATCTGATGAACAACTGTTCTGCTCAATGTGTAATTTAAAAGAAATTAAAGACATCATTCATTTCTTTGGAAGGTGCCCGGTACTAAAAGAATTCCGACTTATTTATTTGGGAAAATCATTACTTAATAGCTCTGAAGTAATGAATTATCTTAATGGCAAGGACTGGGACAGTTCATATAAATATACAGTTAGTGCATCCTGGTGCATGCTACAGGGAAATAATGATAAAGGAATTTAACTTTTAATATGCTTGTATTTAAAATCAGAACTTTTATACATGTAAATATTTAGAAATAAAACACGCTACTGCATTTTGTATCATATGAGTTGTTTTATATTGTTGTTATTATATAAGCAAGTTATATTTATTGGAATTATTTTATGGAATTGTACTTAGGAAATGGGATCGTGAATGTGTACCTTTATGATAACTTAAAAGACTGATAATTAAAATGGGATGTATGAAAAGAGGCCAAAGACCGGGCAGACAGGCAAATAGCCCATTGCCTAATGTGTGCGAATTAGAAGCAAAATATTGTATTATCATTATTAGCATTAACTATATCATGTTATCTATTATATCTTATCAGCATTTAAAAAAAAAAAATGTCTCATTTGTTTGTTATAAAAATAAAGCACACTATTGTTATTATTATTACTTCAGTCTAAAAATACAATATTAAAGAAGCCTATCCTACAATTAATACTTCACAAGTTTGTTCAAGTTTTATAGACAGGGCAAATGCTTGTGTAACTGATGGATTGTATCCCCAAAATAATTAATTCGATACATGTTTTAAAAAGCATGCTAGATTATAAGCATGATTTGTTTTTCATCTAAACAACATCCAACCACCTCTGTCCTAAAAGTTTTAGCAATACTATCAACAAGTGTGAGGGTTCTCCCTGTTTTTTTGTGATAAAAAGGCCTTGTGGCATTATCTTGTTATATCTGGTTGGTCTTAATTCATTCCTGAACACTGTAGACTACTCTCATTTAATAATGGATATCTCTATGCCTATCACTATTGAACCTCTACTATTAGACCATTAGATAATATTGGCTGGGTTATACTTACATTAAGTCACTAAAACTATTGAATGTGACGATAAAGAGTTAATTTTAATTGATCAGTAAATATATAATGATACTGTTCAATCCAATCATCATGTTCATGAGCGCGAATGAAATGTGCATCATTCTGTTAACATGTTTAAAAAACTGTCTCATTATTCTTCTTGCCATAGACCAACACAATAGAGATGATCATAACTTGGTAGGGGTTGCTCCAAATGGGCACACAGATGTCCAGTAGTTCTTTTTAATTTTGTTACTAAAAAGAATCATGTTCTCTTTCTGTAAACAAAAAGTAATTTAGTCTCAGCATTTTTTATAATAGAACAAACATATAGTTATTTATAATTTCAACTTTTCTAATATTAATATCAGTTTAAATATTTTTTTAATTAGATTTCCCCTTATGGGCAATAATTATGTCTATTTTGCTTATGGTTATACTTATTAAATAAATTGTATTACAAAATATTAGTTATTAACAGTTTTCATTATATATTGTGTATATTTTGTACTCTTAATATTACCAATTCTTCGAGCACTACAAACACACATATTATTTATATGTGTATATATTTATTTATTATTACAATAATATTTTTTAGTATTCACTGCAATACTATTAAGCATACTTTGACTAATTCTTCATTGTTTCAGCTTCAAGACATCATCAATTTCCGTTAGTCCGAAGATCTTCCACAATGTTTGGAAGAACTGATTCACCACCATCTAGGCCAGTTCCTAGGCTATTGTCTCTGGAAATATTTAATCCTGAAACAGATGACATGGATAGTGACTCATCCGGTTTGTCTTCTCCGGATTCTGTTGGAAGTGTGATATCGATTAAAAATGAAGAAGAAATCACAACCGGCAAGTATAATTTATATATTTTTTTAGATGTTCATGAAATATACATTGTAATACATACCATATTTAAATGGCTTTTATTTTTATTTTGTTAAAGATTTATGAAATGCAATACTAATATTTTTAAAATCCTATCATACTATTCCCTGGCCAGCAGGAGTGTATATCAAAGACAAGAACACTAGATAATTTATATGATATGATACCCTTAACCACTTGGGGAATGTCACAGATTAAGGAATTGTGGAGAGTATGGTCTTTTTAAATAAATATTATTGTTTCATCTTACCGGAATGCTTGTCCCTGTGTTTTCAGTTAAAAAAAAAGTCAAAAATATCTAATCATCAAAACTGGCCTGTACCATTGTACAGTGTAATAATGGAAATAGTGAAAATTAATAAATTTTATATTTTTCAACATTATTTTGAAGTTGGATAACTATTATTTTATGTTTTCATAATATGTCTAAAAAAAAAAATATTGAATAAAAAAGAGAGTTCAAGAGAAAAAAAAGAATGAATAATAAAATTAATAATATTTGCAAACAAAAAATATTAAAATATTAAATATTAAAAATATAAATTTTTTCAATGTATAAGTAATTCTATTATAGAATAGTATATAAAAAAATGAATCAAAATATTACCATTTTTTTTTTCAAATGAAGTTGTTACTTTTGTATGCAAGTCTTTAATCTTTAAAATAGAATTCATCAGATAATAGTTGTATTAATATATATTAAATGTTATTTAATAAATATTTAATTTGATAAGTTTATTTTTTATTTTTATTTATTTTTTTTTTTTATCAATTTGATTGGAAAAGATATTAATTCATATAAATTTATTATACATAACAGTTATAATTTCAGAATCTTTGGCTGAGCAAAAACCAGAAACTGCATCAAGTACAATTCTTTCAAGCCGAACTTCAGGCGTTGGAGCTGAAATTTATCCTATCACAGAAAATAATCAGGAAACAATAGATCTAAAATTACATCTCGAGGAAGGTGCTGTGGGTGGCATTAATCCTTCACCAAGGTTATCACCTTTATTAGAAGCTGCTGCTGATGTAGCTATTACATTAGAGGAAACAGTGGAAACTGTTATTCAATCAAGTCCACAGCCTAAGAGAAAACATCTTACTTTGAGGAATGATTCAAGAATGATTTTACAAGAGCTCACAAGCAGTAGTACTAATAAAGCAATATTTAATGAAAAAAAGAATAAACCACTTGGGCTTGAACAGACCTTTCTAAGCCCGATAAGAAAAACTATTGAAGTTCCAAAAAAATTATTACTTGACCATGAGAAAATAAGTAAAGAGCGAATGTCTTTTGAACAAAGCATGAAAATGGAAGAACAACAAGGGAAGAGGTGGGATGAAGAATGTAGACAACATCTAGCAGATTTTGCAGAAAAGTTGAGTGAAAAATTATTGGCTGAAATCGACCGGTATCGTGAACAAAGTGCTGTGATGCATTCACTTTCTCCAATGGATAGTAACTATGGCACAAACTTTAGTGATATACAAGATCCTTATCTATTTAAACTAAATGAAGACCTTAATGATTTAACAAAACTAAGCATTGAGCTTCATGAAGAAAATATAGCTATGAAAGCAAGAGAAATGCAATTCAAAGAAATTGAGTCAAGAACAGAAAGAGTCAAAGGAGAAGGAGCATCAATGGAAGAGAAGCATATAGAACAGAATTTGAAGTTAGATACATGTATATCTAATCTTTCCTACCCTAACCAGTCCTCATCACTTTTCCCAATAACACCAGACAAAAAAACTATTGCATATTTACCTGAAGAACAAATTCCTTTGTTAGAAGAATATTCAGATGATGGCTCAAATTCACTCTCTTCTAGTCCGAATATGAAACCTACTATAGAATGCACCTTCTTAAGCCAAAATAACAGTCCTGATGGAGAAGTGACTATTGAAACTAAATTTGATTCTGAGAAAATCCCAAAAGAAGAAACTGCTGTCATGAATACAACCAAATCAGCATTAAAAGAAAAAATTGAAATTAATGAAAAATATGGAGGCAGCGAGGAAACATGGGTTGACTCAAGAAGAAATACAATTTTACCTTCTGGTAAATCACTTCTAACTAGCCTTATTACTCCAACAATTCAAACAATATCAGATACATCAAGTACAATAAAGAAAGAAGAAACAACAAAAATCGAATTACTTCCTGCAAAAGAGATGCCAAGAAGGCCTAGCATTTCTGTAGAAATGACTGATTCTTCTGAAAAAACCAACAAAGAAGAAATATTATCAGAATGTGCCCTACATTTGGGAGTTTCTTTAGAATCAAGTGAGGCAGGGGATATTTCGGAGAGAACTGGTAGTAGCAGTGAAGGAAGTAGGCCAAGTTCAAGACGTGATACAATACAGATTTCTCATTCTCCTAGTATTTTTTCTCTTAAGCCAGGTCTCTCTATTGAATCAAGCGATGCAGGAGATATTTCTGAGCGAACAGGTAGTGATGGTAGTAGGGACTCACGTAAGGACACAGCTTCATTGAGTGATATAACTAGTGGTAGCCAGAACTCTCTTTTAAGACCTGGAAATTCAGTTGAATCAAGTGATGCAGGTGATGTGTCTGATCGAACAGGAAGTGACATAAGTAGACAAAATACAAGTTCAGCAGGTAAAACACCCAGTACCGCATCAATTACTTCTGACAAAGCTAGTGACTGTAGCAAAGATGCGAGATTTGCAGATAGAAGAATGGCTAGGTGTGATGGTAGGTCATCTTCAGAGGAAATGCCTCTTCCTAGAAGCTCAATGAATAAATTAGTACGCCAAAGAGCCTCAACCCAAGAACCTTCAGAAATACTGGCAAAAGCACAGAGTTGTGAAACTTCATTAAGTGGGTCTACTTCACAAGATTCATTGTTATCTGACAGCGGAGGAGGAGCTATTACATTTCATAGGTATTATCATGTTTTTAGAGAAGGAGAATTAGACCAATTGATTGAAAAATATGTAGAAAATTTACATATAATATCTTCTTATTATGATCATGCTAATTGGTGTATTATAGCAGAAAAAGTTCAGGTGTGGACAATTTAAATGTAAAAATGAGGTGTTTAAATATATGCGGGGAAGTTGTCACTATCTCATTAATTTCCATTATTGTGTTTTGTTACTTTTTGTAACACATACACATAGCCCCCCTCCCACAATCACACACACACACACACACACACACACACACACACACACACACACACACACACACACACACACACACACACACGAACACACAAACACACACACACACTCGCACAAATATACACACATGCTTTTTTGTGTATGTGTTACACTTATTCTGTCTCAAAATCAAATTTCTTTACCTAATATCTTAAAATTTGTATTTTCATACTTTAGTCAATTTATTAGTTTTTATTCAATTATTATGTCATGGCTAGACTATGTTGTACACTTAAAGATGAAATATCATTGTTGCAGTATTAATTATGGGTAAATCATGAATAATGAATTGCTACAAGTATTTTTATTAGTGTTCAGAAATGATATCTCATTTATATTTATTATTATATTATACTTATTTAATTTAATTTATATCAATTATTTTTAAAAAATTTAAAGTTATGTTTGTAAAATAAAAAGAAAAAATTGTTGATTTGTCTGTGATAAATTAAAACATTTACTGTCATAAACGTAATCTATCTGTAAAAACACATAACCACTTTTCTGTACTAATATTAGTTCTAAATGCAGATGAGTATTTTTTTCTTTTTTTATCCTATATTTTAATTTTGTAGTAAAAATTTAACTGCTTTATAGATATTGTATTACCTTCAAAATTAAAAAAAAAAAAAAAAAAAATGATAAAGTTATATACCTATAGTAATGTTTTATGGTCACTCAATGTTCATTTAATATAAAAATATAATTAAATTAAAACATTCACTGGGTATAAGGTTGTAAATAAAATGAATATCCTTGATGATATAATTTTATTATAAAAATTTATTAGGTATGATTATTTTTCAAAGAGGCAAGAATTGAATTCAAATTTACTTGAAAATGAATGAAGCTATGAATTACAGTCTTGCAAATTTCAAAGTTGCCTTTATTTTTCATAATTTAAGAACAAGTCTTTCGAAAAAGTTGCACATATGTAGGTGTCTGTAAATATATTTTAATGACTATACTACAGAATGATAACTCTGTAATTCAACGTATATCTAGAAAGGTAAAATTAAGAAGTATAATTCGTTTCATGAATCACTCTTATAAATATAAATATTTTTAATAATATTTAATAGTAATCTTTAATTATTGGGACAGAACCCTGTTTATGGAATTGCAATGTAAAAAATTTTATAATTATAAAATTATCATCATCATCTAGATCAGGGGTGAGCAACCCTATGATTGCTCAAAATGTAGTATGCCAGAGATTCACAATTAGCATGCAGCCAAAAACTGCCAGTAGGTTTTTTAATTTTTCATTCTTAATTTGTTATTTAAAAAAAAAAATTGAATTCTCTTTCTGTTATCAAACATAATATCTAGGTTTGGGGGTTGGTTGAAGGTATCAAAATTAAAATCCTTATAAAAATAGAAATTTTAAATGATGGAAGAGCAAGCATAGCTATTTTTGACCATCCTATAAATATGTGCCGTATTATGAGATTTTTATTTTAGTGTTTGCAAAGTTTTTATAAAAGGTATCATATGGTTTGTAAAAATCATTATTACTACTATAGAAATCCATGAGAACCATGATTAGTATTTTAATTACAAAAAAAAATTAATGGTAGTACAAATTTTATATATTTCTTTATTCACTATTTGTTTTTATTATTGTAACAAAATGTTTTTAAAAAATATTTAAATTTTGTAATTAGTCTATTGTTATTGACTAGTTAAACATTTCAACTATATGATGCTTTAAACATTTAAACTATTTGCTGCTTTGTTGGAGGAAGAGGGAGTGAGTGAGATTAAAATTGAAATGAAAAATAAAACTAACAGTTGAAACAATCATACCAGGACTGCCCAAGCTAAGGTGGTAGTAATTTTTCTTTGTTAATTCTGTTATGTTAAACTATAAGAGTGCGACAATGTTTTAAAATTACTACTTATTACATTTTATTTTTTATTTATTTTTCATGTTGTGAACAAGGCAGCTATGGATCACGTAAATGTTACTTATTCTTGGTTCCCACTTACCTCCTTTTCCACAGGTCTTTCATTATTTCAGAGTATCTCTTACAAAAAACTGTAGCTTATCAATATGTTAGAGTTTAGCGGAGTCATTTCACACTTGTGGCAAACGTCAAATAGAAATCCTGGTTTGTTACATGCAAAATAAAAAATTGGGCACTCCTTAGGTATAAAATCAAATGAAATATTATAATTTAAATTATCTGAAGGTCAAAAGTAAATAAGATAATTAAATATATTATTCTTAGTTTATTACTAATATTAATTCCGTTTAATTATAATGTTTCAAATATTCAAGCTAAAAATCTTTATAACAAGTATTAATCAATGTGTTTCATGAAGCAATTGCCATATAAAGGTTCTGTACCATTAATTTTATTTGATTTTCTGTATAGATAATTAAATATTAAAATTATATATAAAAAAAAGGTGGTATTAAATTTAAATCTTCTTTGATGTTTACTAATGTTATTATTATAATATCCATGTATTCCATCTTTATTTATATGTACATATCTTTATATGTTGTTAAATGTACATTCCTTAAACTTATGTAAATGATTAACCAATATAATTGGACCACTTAATAGGACTTAATAAAATATTAGTTACTATGTAAATGAAAGTGTATTTAAGAATCATTAATAGACAACTAAGGTGATTCTGATAACCTAACCACTCCAGTACAAAATAATAAAAAACAAAACAAAAAAAAAACATGATTTTTTTACAAATTTTAAACACAGGTGCATGGATGAATAAAAAATATGAACAAGCATTATATTTAAGTATATGTGGATCTTTAAAGAAAAGATTTATGTACCGGAATCATCAAACTCACATAGAATTCTATAAACTGTTACAAGATATATCTAATTGTTAAAAGCTAAATATATCTTAATAATTTGTTATAAATGTCCACAAAATAAAATTTCTTAGATAGCACATATAAATCATAATTGTTTGATGGGGAAAAAAATTATGGAAACTTTGCCACAATTGTACAGATAAAGTTAGTTTTAATGAGCCTTCAGAGGAATGTAAGATTTCCAAGAAATTATTAGATGTATCACAATTTTTAAAATATATATATGTATAATGTTTCAAAACTCATTATCATTAGACAACATAATAATGACACTGCCATCTGTGTATTAGAATAGACATTAACGAAAAATCAGTTACCTCTATTTCTCATTTCTTTGCCCATTTATAGCTTTATAACCTAATAATATTAGCAAAGATTTAAAATATGCCAAAGGTGAAGTATGGCCTAAAATTTATCTTCTCGGGAGAATCAGAATTTTAAGTACTCATAACATAAATTACGAATGTTAAATGACTTATGGTAACCCGGAGACATCATTATAGTTTGAAATTTATAAAAAGGAATGGTATGCTTAAAATGTCATATGTTATGGTATATACCATTTTTCCATGTGAGTATGATCCTGTGATAAATAATATAAGTACGGTAATATACAAATTTACAATCAGTTTAATAGGAAACTACTAAAAGTATATTGTAGAACACCGACAAGTGAATTTGAAATAATTTAAATTTCAGTTTATTTTATCTAATGATTGTGGCACAGTTGTAAAAAATAAACGTTCTATCTCTCAAAAATGATTTTATCATTTGTTTTAATAAAATTTCAATGCTATTTTCAGATTATAAAAGCTGTGTTAGCATTAAAAATTAGATATTTATGGCATATACTGTTTTCTCTACTATTAACAATTTATTCTTGTTAAATTATGGATAATGTTATTATATATATATATATATATATATATATATATATATATATATACATATAGTTATGGTGACTGAATTATTTCAAAATTATTCTTGAGTACATTAATATATTGCAAATGCATAACCAATATAGCTTGTTCAGGACAAGATCATATTTCATTAAAATGTTCTTGCTGTAAACTATCTACCAATCTGATTAGGTATGAATATTTATTCACACCTTTCCTCTGAACTATGAAAAATAAATTTTCTTATTTAACTTTAAAATTAATAAAAAAAAAAAATAAATAAAAAAAAAAAAATAAAAAAAACATAAAAAAGAGAAGAAAAAAATCATCAATGATAAAAGATCATTTTCTTCTTTCTCTTTTCGGGCATTGCCAAATTAAGTTTATATAGCTACTTCAAGCAAGGAAAAAGATTTGAAGGTGCAAGATAACAGAAAACAGATTCAGATGTCAGAAACAGCGAATTCTTTATTCAGTCATCAAACTTAACATTAGAATGTACTCATAATTTATATTAATGTTATCCAGTTTCAAATCAAATATAAACTTCTCTAAGCAATCATTTTTATAAATTAATTTTTCTTTTTAAATCAGTTCCTGATATAAAAAATTGTATTAAAATCAGACAATAATGCTATTTGTAAATATTGTTTATACTGGTAGTAACATATCTTAATAAATACTTTCAAACAAAAACTAGTTTCTTAATACACCTCTTTCATGAATTTTGGATTTTGACAACCATATATTTGTTTTTTAAATTTATGATAAAAAGATAACCAGTAAACTTAAAAATATTTTTGAGATAAGATATGATTTTTAAATTTGATTGACTTTTTTTTTTTTGTTACAGTTTGTATACATATGTAAACAATGGACAAAGGCACACACATTTATATTCTCATGTGATAAACATTAGAATGATTAATGTATTATTACAAAAATAGGATTGGTAAAAATCTATAGCAAACTGCATTGATCACAGTATGCTGAAGATGATGTTCTGATCAAAAAGATAGTTTGAATAAATAATATTTTATTTATTGATTAATGCTTTACAAAACCTATACAAATTTCATTAATAGCAACATAAAGATAAACTTAAATTAATTATCAGGACATGCAACATCTGAGGATTTATCTTCTTATAAAATAGATAGGTGGAATGTGGCTCAAACTTATCAGTGCATCAGATTTGTACCTTCTAAATTTCCTTTACTTTTTTTTCACTCTCCATGAAATCACCGTAGACTGTGAGCCCTGTCATTATGTTAGGCTACTTCCTGGCTCTTCTTTCCTTTTCACTTCTGAACCACATCGTTATGTGCTGCGAGTCTTTGGCCTACCACAACTGGAAGAGCAGCATCTTACTGAGGATGTTAACAATAGTTGGTTTTGATCTGCAGGCCATTTTCAATCACACCCTTCCCTACTGAAAGAAGTAGAATACATGTTCCGTGCTATCATCTGTTGGTTTGCCCCTTAGGCACTCTGCCGTTTGGCTTAAAATTATACTATTATTTATGGTACTACAACTCCTGTAGAGTGAGGGCCTCTGTTAGATCCACCAGTCTGTTGGCTGCTGCTGCTCTCCTGTCATGAACACTGAGAATGGATTTTGCATCAGTGAAACAACCATCAAACCACCGCAACTGGGGCCTTCCTACTCTTTGATTGTGTATATTTTTCATCAATAATCTTGTGAGGTATCTGACCTGGTGTCATTCTAGCAATATAGCCAGTCCAACACACTCGACCAACATTCTCAACTCTTTTAACATCCGGGTTCTTTTATAATTCCCTCAACTCAGCGTAGGTTTGTATCCCCCATACTCCATTATCATTCAATGAACCAAATATTTTTCTAAATATATGCAGTTCAAATATATATTTTGATTTTTTTTCTCACTTACCACTTACCACACTCCCGTTGATGCTCTGCGAAGTTTAATAAATGCTCTGCTCATATCCTTAAACGCCCTCGCGATAATGTCCACATCATCCGCAAAAGCCAAAATCATGAAAGATTTACTAAATGCCATGCTCCCTACCTAGATCTTTGATTTCCTTACAGTATATTCCAGAGCTAAGTTGAACATTGCAAGGCAGTTCCTTTAACTTAGCCCCTTAACTGTATTAAATCTCTCGGAAGTATAACTATATAATAATATAGTACCTATAAATAATAAAGTATAATTTGACTTCCTTCATTGTGACCTTTATCATTTTTATCAGTTTGGATGGTATCCTCATCATTAGTAAGCCCAGTTATAATTTTTCTCTGATAACACAGGATTTCTGGTAGTACTAGCCAAATAGGACTTCTAGAAATCAGTTAATAAATGGTGGGAATTTATGTTGTGCTCCCTAGCTCTATTCAAAATGCTCCGAGAAAATATGGTCTGTTGTTGACTTTACCCACTCATAAAACCAGCCCGATACCATCCCATTTTACGTTCAGCAAAGGGGAGGAGCTTTGGGTTAAGTATCCTTGAGAACACTTTACATGTACAAGACAATAGGGATATTCCTCGGTAATGTTGGCAATATCACCTTTATTGTGAATTGGATATATTGTCATGTACCATTTAGATTTCTTCTGTATTTACACGCCCATCACCACATTGTAGAGGAATCTGTTCTGCTCTTTACCCCCATACGTAAATAATTCTCCCAGAAACTCGTATGCTCCAGATACCTTATAATTTTTTAGCTTTTGGATAGCCTCCTCAACATCACCTGGTTCCGGTGGTTCCAATTCACCAATTGGTATCTCTATACTCCTACCATTCCCCTTTATTTAAGAGACTGTTGAAATGGTCTCTCCATCGCCCAGGTATAGGCTTCTTATAGGTTGTTAGGTTCCCTTGAGCATCTCTACAAACACAGTAGCGGATCCAGGTGAGGGGCGCGGGGGGCGCTCCCCCCCCCCCCTGAGAGGTGAGGACACTCATAAAGTATTACTATTTCTATATGAAATGAGCTATATTTAGTCATTTTTCAAGTCCACTAATTGAAAATGAATTGTATTTAAACATTTACAGTAATTTATAACGTCATTATGTACTAATATGTATTTTAAATTCATTGCTCATGAAATGTAAAAAAAAAAAAGTGCGCCCCCCCCTCAGAAAATTTCTGGATCCGCCACTGTACAAACATTCACTCGAGACTAAAAGGGGCGCCGACTAGTATAGATTTCTTGGTAAAACTGTTTTATTTCATTGGAGCTTCGGAAATTTTCAATATTCCCAAGGCTCTCTCCTCCTAAACCTGTATTCCTCGACTGATCCCCTGTTATGTCTCTTCTGAATAATTAACTTATTTGCCGTACTTTTTGTATCTGATGCAGATTGACTTTCTTCATTAATCCAAGGTGCTATTTTCGTCTAATTTTTCTTGGGTCGAACTCCGCTTCCGAGATTACTTAGAAGGAAGCCATACAGTCGGTCCAACATTGGTTGATATCGTTTTCTTGGATTTTACATCTTAACGTCGATACAGGTGCCAAACCTGCACTTAACTTCGGGTTCCCTCAGCTTCTTCACCTTCAATTTCAAACTGCGAAGCCAGTTCCGTATAAGTGGTGCCGCTTAGCAAAACTACAGCAGATGGTGTAATTTTTATTAGTGATGGATCCCTGGCCTATTCATTTCATTTCCTGGACTGCAGCTATGTTGACTTCGTAAAAGTCAAACTTTTCAGGAGCTAATTAACGCAGGGTTCCTTGTCTATATAATGAAAGGGCATTCGATTGTCCGAATCTAAAATCTATGAGGCGAGCGTATAGTCTTTTCGATTAATCAGTCCGGCTTTTCTTTCTGGGAGCTCGTTATCGGTCTTCTGCCCCCGTGTCAGGTGGGAAGGGGCCGCCTTCTCAAAGCATCCAGACTTGCTTCCTCATCCGAGGCGGCTTTCTAGGGAAGGTGGCCCTAGTGTGAGTAATATGAGTCCTTGTACCAGTAGGGCTAGTTTCGTTACCATTCTGTATGTTTTCGAGCAAGGTACTAAGCTCGGGAGCCCAGAGGATCTTGAATTCCCCCTAGTTGCGCATTTCGGCTAGCCCCTGCGTGATTAAAACTATAAAGGTTAGCTCAAAAGCAGAAAGGTCAGTAAAGAACTAGGTAAGGTATTAGTCTGCCACCCATATTTCGTCTATGTGGCTACATGTCTTGTATGAGGTATTAGAGTATTTTTTAAAATTATTTTTCTTATAAATAATAAAGAATAATTATAAAGAATGTCTTATTTTTTGTTACAATAAGTATCTTCTGTTCAAGAAAAAAACAACAACAACAAACCAATTATAAAAATATTTAGGCTCTAAAATGCAAAACATTTGAGTAATGTCCTTTCCTGTTCCATAAATCAACTGCAGCAACGCGGTAGTAACCTAAAACTGTAGTAATTCATGCAATTAGAAACATTTTTGTGGTTTCCAAGATATTTTTTAAAATGAAATACTTTCTCTAATTTATAATATATAAAATAATTGTTTGGACCAATAAAATATTTTTTTCTTACCTGTTCCAGTATTTGTCATCAGATTACTGACATGAAAAGCATTAAATATGATAACATTTTTATTTATTCTGAGAAATGTACCTTTTCCCGATATTTGTTCAGGACAATATTCAATATAATAAGTTTTGATACAACTGTGAAAAAAAAACAACATTAAAATTTTAAAAAAATTACTGCAGAGTATAAAATATATGTATTAAGCAAATATTTCGCTATACACATTTGTAATTAAATAAAATAAATTTTAAAAATGAACGTTTATTTTCTTTCAGTGTAGAGTTACTTACCTAACACGGTCAATCGGTTGTTTCCAGATTAGCAGTAATTCCTTACTACTGATATTATATGCTTTCAGTTCCTTTATCTATAATAAAGGTAATTAATATAAACATTACAAGTGTTACTAACTACACACGAAATCTGTGGATGACATTGTTAGGAAAAAAAACATAAACTCCTGATCAAAATTAACACACCACTTCAATATTTTACTGATAATTCTATATGTTGAATTCATTATTAATACTGAGAAATTCTTTCTTTTTAGGAAGACCAGGAGTAAAAAACCAAACATTAAAACATATTTTTCTTTATTGAAAAAATTATTTCTTATAAATGAACAAAAAAATATCAGTTTTAGAAAATGTACAATAAAAGTTTAAAATCTTTTTATTAAAATTACAGTTTTATCAGTAGTTGGTATTGCCTCCTCTGGCCTTAATTACTTCCTTCCGACGCCTCCTCATGCTTTTGATGAGATTCGCAATTCTGTCTTGAGGAATATTCTCCCACTCTTCCAGTGCAGCTTGTTCCAACTGTAACAGGGTGGTAGGAGCTGGTACACGGCTTCTAATGCTTCTTTTGAGTTGGTCCCAGACATGCTCAATGGGGTTGAGGTCAGGACTTCGAGCTGGCCAACCAATCCTTTCAATGCCCTCTTCATTTAGGAATTGTTCTACAGAAATTGCCCGGTGTGGTCTTGCATTATCCTGCATAAATAAAAACCCTTCTACAAAATTTCTACCAATAGGCACAACATGGTTTTGTAGGATATCTTCCGCATACCTGGCTGCATTCAAGGATCGTCCTCGGATAACCACTAACTCTGTGCGAGCCTCCATCGTGATACCACCCCAGAACATTATTGAGCCCCCGCCAAAAGAAAGACGTGGGATAATGTTTCATTGGGCGAACCTTTCTCCACGCGGCCTCCATGTGCGAACACGCCCATCAGAAGATGTTAGAGGAATTCTGACTTCGTCGGAAAACAAAACCCTCCTCCAATCGTCGAAATTCCAATTGAGGTGTTCTCTGGCGAATCGTAGTCTCGCTACTCGGTGCTCCCTGGTTAGAAGCTTGTAGGCGTAAAAATCTATCTCGGTTGTGGCTCTTGGGCGCCATGACTCTTGTCCATGACTTCGTAAATGAGTACCGGTCTCTTGAAATCGCTGGAGGGCTCTCCCAATAGTTGTATGGTGAAATCCAAGTCTCCTGGCAACTTAACGCTGGCTATATCCTTTAGAGAGAAGAGTTAAGGCCCTGACAGCTTCATACTCGGATAAATGTCTAGTGGAGGCCATGAATGGAAATTTTAACAAATTTACTTCAAAACTTATGTAAAAGCAAGCGTTCACTAGGCAGCAGCTGCAATAAAACTGACTAAACTGAGGAACCAAACAATAGAATAAAATAATGGATTTAATAAATCCCATTTCAAACGGGATCAAAAGCAACAATCTCTGTTTGTAAACAATCCTTGGATCATAAAGAAATGAATAAACATCAAGAGGTGCAATTTATTTAAGTAAAATAGAATTTATAGTTAAATTCTATGGTGGTGCGTTAATTTTGATCAGGAGTGTATATATATATACGAAAAATACATACATTAATGTTCATTTAGGATAAATAAAGGTGGCTCTGTAAGAGAGGGTGTGGAATTAACTAATTTGGATATCTGGTCATATGAAATAGAATTAGTAGATAGATAAATACAACTTGGGTGGTTACTGATGGCCGAGCTATTATAAGGTGGAGGAGCTGGAATAGAGTGTGAGAGGAGAGCTTTTCATAACTGGCCAAGGTATAACTTCTCCTGACTCGAAACAATTCATCTATGATACTTCGCGGATTTATGTAGAAATACAATAGGATGCTATAAAGCTCATTTTAACTCAAAACCTAATTTTCCTGCCGCGAAAAGTACTTTTCTCTCTTTAATTTGCTGAGAACAGTTTATTATTCTCTTTATCTTAACTGCGAACGACCTATTTTAAAGTTAGTTAAATACCATTAATATGACCAACCTACGTTAATTTTAATCCAAAATGTTCACCCTTCCCCCATTATGATGGTTTAATTAGCTCATACATAATTATAACATGATAAAAATGTGAAAAGTATCACTAAATTAATTTTTCTTTTACATTTATATTTGTTCTGCTAAATATGGGCGCAAATAGCAGCCATCAGGATTAGGATGTGTTTAATTTTAAAAATTAATTACTAAAGTAGCTGTTTAAAACAAACTACTCGATCAATGTGTTTTTTTTCGTATTATCAAACTTATCTTCTTCGCCTCTTTGATTTAGAAATCCAAAACACGCTGAAAAATGGGTCATATATATGTGTGTGTGTGTGTGCGTGTGTGTGTGTGTGTGCGTGCGTGTGTGCGTGCGTGCGTGCGTGCGTGCGTGTGTGTGTTTAGCATTTGTTGTTTTTCAAATGTGTGGTTAATTATAAAATCGGGAAACAGTAGGTTGACAAGATGAAAAATCCTTCTTGATATCTTAATTAAAGTTAAATATTATTCTAAATTGTTAATTATTATTCATTCTTGATATCTTAATTATTATCCTATATAAAGTTAGAAACAAAAATGCTGTCAGGCAAAAGGCAACACGTGAAGGTGTGACCGGGAGGTAGTGGCCCCCCTTCCAAATTTGGAGCTAAATCCGCCCCTGAGCTGAACTATAAAGTAAAGTACTTTATCATCCTGAACTATCTCTTTTTTTAGTATCAGATAATCATTTTACAGCTGCGGGGGCCCCGAAGCTTTATACCAAATTAGAATTGTGTTAAATTAGCCCTGTGATGTAGAATTCTAGCCTTAAGTATACTTACTCCAATCTCCTGTAAATAAAATGTATTCAATGTAAACTACTACTCTTAAAATATATTATTATTCACCTTTCCTGGTTTCCTTACGCTATGGTCACAAATTTGCAAAAAGCTAATACTCGGTTGAACTACCTTATATTTAATACTCAATGGAAATTCGTTCACATTTCCAAAAGCTATTTTTCTAGGTTCCTAAAATAAACATAAAATTAAATTGTTTACATTCCTAATATGAAATAAATATATAATTTAAAGACATGAGGACAGAGCTATATAATTGTTAATGATAGTGGAAGATACTTGACCGTGGATTTAATTAAGAGGAAATGGTCGGGGAGTGTGGTTAAAATAAAAAACACTAATATGTAAGTATCACATATTTAACAGTGCCGACGTTTCGACCCGAATTTCTTCAGGTCCTCATCAGGGCTAAATGAGACAACCAGACATTGGTTATTGTCTGTTTTTCCCCCTTTTTGTTTGATCCCCCAACCATTTCCTCTTCATTCACTATTGTGGAGGAAATTGATGGTTAAAAAAAAAAAAAAATAAACTGTATCGTCTACACTCGTTGACTAGGTATGGACATCTTCCAGTACGTTCTTGACAGTCAGAGTGAGCGGATGGGATTATTGAGACTGCCAGCAATAGTGACTTATTCATTACTTTATATTTTTGTTTAGTGACTTTATAAACTTGTTTTTATTTCTTTTTTACTTCTTTTTTTTTTCTTCTCTTTTTTTTATCAATGAGAGTAGTTTATTTTTTCTGAAATGTCGTTCACGGGTGAGGAACCACAACAATTTAAGTTGGTGGAAGCTAATACAAAGCATTCCACTAAAAGAAAAAAAGTTGAAGACAATTGTGATACCTTCAGCATCACAACTAATAACAGCTATGAAGCTTTATCTGATGAAGAGGAGATGTTGGACGAATCAGAGGCCCAAGCCGGAACCTCAACCCAGCAGCAGCCTGCCCCCCCTGTTCTAACCAAAGGTAACAATCTTCCACCTATAGTTGTCTATAGCTATATTCAAAAGCATGCCGAATCCATGAAATATTTAAAAAGCAAATGCAAGAAAGATTTCGGTATAAAATATAGAGGAAATAGATTATTTTTTTACCCGCAATGCAAAGAAGATTACGATTTCATCTTAAAAGAAGTCGTAAATTCAAAATTAGAATGTCATACGTACACACCTAGCGATGAAGCGAATAAAACTTTAATATTAAGAAATATTCCTCCTAACATAACGTGTGAAGAGATAACGGCTGATCTGACTGATTACCAACTACCGGTCCTCAAAGTAACCCAGATGATTAAAAAAGTCGGGGAAAACGAATCTGTAAATCTACCAGTTTTTATTGTTACATTTAAAAATACTGTTGAAATTAAGAAAATAATGTCTGTAAAAAAGGTTTGTCAGTGTATCGTTTCATGGGAGCGCTACAAGAATGTATCAGGTATTACACAATGTTACAAGTGTCAGTCGTTTTACCACGTAGCCAAAAATTGTTACAGAAAGCCTAAATGTGTAAAATGCGCCGGGGAACATTTAACTAAAGACTGCAAAATTAACTCATCCGCTGAGCCCAAATGTGCTAATTGTGGTGGCCCCCACCCTGCTAATTACCGTGGATGTAAGTTCTACGAACTTAAAAATAAATTAAAAATTGAAAACAACAAGAAAAAAGCTCAGATTAAAAACGGAACAGTTATTGAGTTCCGTAAAAACGAAGCCGATTTTCCTTCACTTCCGGGATCAACATCGACCTTTAGTCAATCAGCCTGGGGAAGGCATAACAAGACAAACAACAACAACGATATAGAAGACTCCAAGGAATTATCTTTTAATGACATTTTAAAAGAAATAAAAACTTTGTTTTCAACCTTCAATATTTCAAAATTGATTAACAATATCAAACAGCTCGTTAGTAAATTAAAACCGCCCCCGACACTTTGACTAAAATAAGCGTAGTGGCTGAATTTTTTTGTGATATTTTATGTTAAATTTTGTTAGAAATTGTAAACTAATGTCATTGAATTGTAGATCAGTTTTAAACAAAGTTGCTGAGTTTTCATATTTCGTTAATAATAATAATATTGATATAATCGCCCTCAGCGAAACTAATCTAAAAACCAAGCACAATCTTAAAACCCCTGGTTATAATGTTTACAGATGCGATGAGGGTAGAGGTGTAGCTCTGTTAGTTAAAACATCGATTTCTCATTATCCTATTTTATTGCCTAAATTAATAAATCTAGTTGCCACAGGAATTAAAATTGTGCTTGGTTCTATTGAAATCCTGGTAATATCTGCTTATCAATCACCATCTAAAACTATTTTACCTAGCGAATTTCAAAAAATATTTTCTATGCATAATCATGTAATCCTGCTTGGTGATCTGAATTCTAAACACATAGGTTGGAATTGTAATGTAAACAACAGAAACGGCAAATTGTTAAGTGAATTATCTTTTAAAATTAATTTTAGAATTGTTGCTCCTGAAGAACCGACATATTATCCTGATAGAACCTATTGCTCCCCTAGTATTATAGACATCGTCCTAACCAAAAACATACCTTTCACTATAACACCCAAGTCCTTATCAGCTCTTCCTTCGGATCACAACCCTGTAATTTTTTCCATAGACCAACATTTAAAAAATAAACCAAAGAAAATTTTTTTTGACTTTAAACTCGCCAACTGGGCTAAATTTCGCGCGAATATTGACAAAAACATTCAAATTAATCCAATCATTACTAAGCCTTCAGATATAGACACCCTTGTCAATAATTTTCATAATACCATAACATATGCAGCTAATGAATCAATACCCCTTTTTACACAGAAAACAGATAGATTAAAATGAATCCATTCCTATCATACTTAATTAAAATCAGGAACAAAGTTAAAAAAGCTTACTGCAGACATCGTTATCGCTGGTAAAGAAAACTTT
The DNA here is from genome assembly GCA_911387785.2 of Aelia acuminata. Taxonomy (NCBI): domain Eukaryota; kingdom Metazoa; phylum Arthropoda; class Insecta; order Hemiptera; family Pentatomidae; genus Aelia; species Aelia acuminata. Next base: position 110,341,696 of record OU426980.1, read on the forward strand.
AAATAAACTCAACAAATTTATTTCCAAACTTGTAACTTAATTAAAAAACATCGAGCGGAACAAATTTTTATCAACTATATCCCCTACGAGTAATAATAAAATGTTCAAATTAGCTAACCGTTTCCGTTATCCGACTACAAGCGTTCCCCCACTAGTAAAATTATCTGTCACCCAGCAACTTAGAATAAGGAACTCGCCTGCGAGCTATGCTTTCAGTGATCACGACAAAGCTAATCTGCTTGCTGATTATTTTGAAAACGTTCACAAAATGAACTTAGATCTGGGAATACCATCCTTTACTCGAAAGGTTCTCAGGCAAACAAAAATATATCAAACTCCAGTAAACAAAAAGTTTGACAACTGTAAAATCGTTTCTCTTAAAGAACTAAAAAATACTATCTCTAAGCTAACTACCAAAAAATCCCCCGGTTCTGACGGAATTTCCAACATATTTTTAAAACAATTATCAAAAAAGTCGATAATTCATCTTACAAAAATAATAAATCATATATTAATGTTTGGCCACTTTCCCGAGTTATGGAAATTAGCAAAAGTAATAACAATTCCCAAACCTGGTAAAAATTTGTCCCTTCCTAGCAGTTTTCGGCCGATATCATTGCTCAGCTCAATAAGCAAAGTGGTGGAAAAAATTATTCTCTCGCGAGTACAATTGTTTATTGATGAAAAGCAACTGATTTCTTCTTTCCAGTTCGGCTTTAAGAGAAATCATTCTACTATCTCTCAACTTGCTAGTGTAACTGACAACATAGCACATAATTTCAATATTAAAAAACACACGGGTATGGCACTATTAGACATTGAAAAAGCTTTTGACTGTGTTTGGCACAGGGGTCTGATATACAAACTTATCTCTTTTAAATTTCCTTCATACCTCATTTATTTGATAAATAGTTATTTGTCAAATCGCAAGTTTTTTGTCCAAATTAACGATTCGAAATCCGATTTAAAAATCATTCAGGCCGGTGTTCCACAAGGCTCTGTGCTTGGTCCTATTTTGTTCAATCTTTATATAAATGACATCACAGCAATGAAAGGTAAAACTGAAATAGCTCTTTTTGCCGACGATACATGTTTCTTCATTTCTTCATACAGAATAGACACAATAGCAAACCATCTGAATTTAGCATTATCAAAATGCTTTAAATATTTTAATAAATGGAAAATCCGACCAAATCAAAATAAAACAAAAGCCATTATTTTCACTAAGCGCAGGCCTAAAATTGACAGTTTCGTAGTTATAGATGGAAATGCCTTACGTTGGTCCAAAAATATTACTTACTTGGGACTTAATATAGATTCGCGACTAACATATTCCTATCACATTACCACTCAAATAAATAAAGCCATAGGCGTCTTACATAAATTATTTCCATTGCTTTCAAAATATTCCCGTTTAAATATTATAAATAAAAAATTATTGTATTATTCTTACATACGGCCTATAGTATGTTATGGTTGCCCTGTATGGTCTAATACATGTACAACTAACTACAGAAAATTGCAAATATTACAAAATAAATGTTTGCGGTTAGTTGGCAACTTCCCTAAATGGACCCCGATAGACTTGATTCACTACAGTTTAGATGTGCCCAGCATCTCCACTTATATTTATAAATTATCAATAGATTTTTTTAATTCATGTGAGGCTAGTCCTCACGTTCATATAAGGGAAATTGTCAACTACACCAAATCAGATTTGCCTTATAAGAGGTACAAACACAAAAGATTAAAACATATAGTACTATAAATCAGATAATAGCTTAATGTACAGATATCTTTTTTTTATACGTTTTGTCTTTCTTTAATTTATTTATTTATTTATTTATTTTTTTTATGTATGAGGTTTTTTTTTTGTTTTCTTTTTTTCCTCATTTATGTAAAATAATTATTGTTAACTCTAACTTCATGATTTTCTTTGAAATCATATGAAATGTGGTCATAAGCGCAAAGCTTGAAGCCACACATTGATTATGTTCATTGTATTATTAATTAAATAAATTAATTTTCCATTAAAAAAATGGACATCTTGATTCCTTTTTTTACCCAAATAATAGAAATTCACCTATATTTAGTTTTTTACCTGGTGTTGGCGCATTATTAAAAGTTGGGTTAGAGATGGAATAGTAGGGCTACCAAGCTCCTCCCATATTTCTTTTGGATTTGTCAATCTATTTTCAAGTTTATACAAAACAAAGCGAGCTGGAAAAAAATAATAATAATAAAAGCAACTCAAATGGATGGAATTATGTACCAAAATTTGGCATTTATATCTTTAGGAATTTTTACCATTTTTCCAATTTGGTGGAAGTGTTATTAATTCCAATTCACGTTCGGTGTCATTTATTTCCATCGTATCACTGGAATGAACTACCATCACGCTCAGGTATTCAGTTTTATTGTCATTATGGTGGTTGCTCGTAGTTGCTATAACTGAAAGCCTACAACAATGCAAAATAGTTATTCAAAAAATTGGTAATTGTAACTTCTCAAACCAAAAATGATCGGCAACAACTTTTTTTTGAGGTTGCCTCTGTTACGTCTAACTGCTCTGGAAGAAGATAGAATAAGTTAGGTACATCGATAAAAGGGATTTATGTGTGTTTTTTTAATAGCAAAAGGTGCCGGGATAAATATGATAATATTTTATTCTATTTTAAATTTGTAAAACTCCTCAGTATAAGTATTATGACCTAGATATTCGATTTACAGAATTTCGATATTAAAACAAAATATTTTGAAACAATGGTTTTTCGTTAAGAGCTTAGGAATTATTAATTGAATGTTGTTTTACCTATTGTCTGATTTGTAGATGGTTTGTATCTCGTTTTCTCCAAACATCGATAGCAAGCCCATGGCAGCGTATACTGGCTTCTGTACAAAGTGAGCGTTACCTTCTGCATCAAAGAACCTTATAAATAAAATGGAATTAAGCGACAAATACAATAATCACAACATGCTGGCCCACTTTATGGTATAGAAAGCTTAATTAATGATTAATTATCTACTTGAATAGATAGTGAGAATTTATTCACTTTTCTCAGAGTCATTAAGTACATTAGTTATGATAATTTATAAGAAAGTGGCTAAAGATAAAATAGACTGAACAACTGACTGAGTATGTTGTATCAAATCAATTTGTATTTAGCTGTGATTACAGATCTCAATTTAAATGAAAATTTTCAACCACTTCAACTGCTGCTAGTTGCAATTTATTGACTTTTTGCACTGAAATTCGAAATCTATAAATGTTTTTGACACAGTGGATTTTTGGAAACCTAGAGTCTTGATTAAAACAAACATGGTGTACAAATGAGCCAGTGAAAAATAAATTTAATCTGAGGCCTCATAAAATGTTTTGTTCTGACAATATTTTACAATGATGCTTTCAGAAGTTAAATGCATCATGGAAGTATTATTTTTAATCGAATTATTATTATTTAAAAAAAAAAGATATTTTTTGAACACCTGATTGCATCGAATTATTTAGTTAGCTTGGTTGTAACTACAGGTACAAAAAAAAAAAAAAAAAAAAAAAACTGATAATTTCCTTATTGAATAGAAGCACCACCAAATTTAGTAGATCCACAGAATGATTTTCGTTAGGAATATTTTTACTTTAATTGATTGAGGCAACAATTAACTATCAGGTTTATATCATTATAAAGCAGCAACTTAACATTATATATAACACATATCGAACTTTTATACTTTCGATGTTAGGGAATAGTTTGAACCTGCAGAAACTAAAACTCACATCTTATTGACGAAATGAATTTCATAAAATATTATACCTCTCTGACATGGTGAGATATGTGCATAGCTGCTTTGAATAGCGATTAACTCTTGATGAGCTTCCTACTATTTTTTTTCTGGATTATTGTTACCCCCTCCCCATACTCCACTCTTCTAAATTTAACCCTATTAATTGTACCTATATTGCATTTCCCTACAGCTTATCTGCACCCCCTTGCGATCTTTCGGTTAGGAAAAAAATATCTACTTTTAAAGTCATGAGTACTATCGGCTAATCTACAGGACAGTTTAGCAAAACAATCTGTATCGTTGTTGTGATTAATATGAGTTCTTTGGTGGAGTTATTAATCCTTGAACATATCAGTTCACTTTATACGAGAACCTACACATTATGTAAATCGTGTTTTAGATCTAGCCAGTAGTCGTTGTTACACTCGAAAGAAGTTGAGCCGCTATTTTTCAATGAGTCTTTTTGTATCCTTTTATCAAGTGATATTTTGGAGGGTTAGACTCTCAATCATCCCTATGAATAAATTGAATACTGCTTATCTATCGAACAACGCCTCACCGACTTCCTTGTTTGAACCGTTCCTTTGTAGACACATTTGCAGGAATGAGGGCAGAAAAAAGGTGTGATTGCTTCTTGAGCCCTTCCCCGCGGACCAGGACCAGTTTGCGAACCCCGAATTAACTATAATGGCTATGCGAAGAAACTTAAAAGAGCAAAAGATGAAAAGAATGGTAATGGACCGCGATCAGTGGAGCCTTTTTCCTGTATTCAGACCGTACAAGAAGCGATAAAATGGTATTGTTTTTTATTATGTTTTAATATTCCATTATTGAAAGAATCTTTCTAAGTTTATGGTCAAGTGGGAACCTATAGGTTAGCAGTCCGTTCTTTTTGAATAGCTACAGTTATTCTTCCCACGAGGAAATATCTGGTGCAGCTTATCGTTTACTTCTTCACAGCCTATAGCTGATTTAATGATATCGATCTGATAACTTACTAATAATATCTATGAAAAACTTTTCCCCTTATTGATAACGCAGTTTAATCTGATGGTAGAGATGTTTTTTCTGAGATTGCCAAGAAGCTCATACGTCAAGCGTTTGCGGATTTAACGGAATCACTTATAACAGTTAAAAAATGCTAAAATTTGAAGAAGAAAATACTCCATTTGACCACTTTTTTTGGTATATACCATTTGATGGTATTTTTTTTTGTTTTTATATGAAAGTTCAAGGTATAATTTAATACTTTGTATATTATATAACGATTTTTATTTCTATAAAGCGAATATTCCTTGACTTTTATATAATAAGATAAAAAAGTAAGGTTAAAAATTAAGATCTGATTGAAGGGACTTATTACATAATCATTGGACTTATAATCGTTTAATAAGAGTGTGTTCAAACTTAGGAACGTCTGTTTGCAGGAGCTATATATGTTTAATATATGTTTGCAGGAGCTATATATTGAGCACAAGAGGTTTTGTTTATAATAAATGGTAAAACATTAGAACGTATTTAGGCGTGGCCTATTTCAACAGGTTGTGTTACCTTGATTAAAGATAAATTCCATAGCGTCCTTTTCGGTTAAAATAGGTCTTGATTAGCTTTCCCCGCACCAACCCCCCTATTTTTGGTCTCCATCCAATTTCCACCACCGATAGTTAGCTTCTACCCTTAGAGCCGAGATTACGCTCGATTTTTATTATTATTATTATTTTTTAATATTTCGATTTAATTAGCTATTTTTACGCTTTCGATTTAATTAGCAATTTTTAGACTGCCTCCTAGTTTGTTCCCGTCCAATTTGTTGGCTTTGATATTTGAAGTCTTAAAACAGGGTTAAGGGGGTGGTTGGGAGCCGATTACACCGATTTTTAAAAATATGACCTAACATACTGACTAAAAATAAGGGTAAGAGGAGTGTCCAACGGCCACCCCGCTATTTTTGGTCTCGTCCAATTTCCATCACCAATAGTGATGATCATATGGTGCTATAAAACCTAAAAACGCAATCATCATCTGTATATCAACTTACTCTCGCTTCTATCGATCTGAAGTGATAAAAACCACTAAACGATCATAATAATTTCAAACGACCATAATCCAAAATAGGCAACACCTTGGCTCCTGGGTTCCGAAATTCTACCAAATATATAAAGCACAAAATAGTATATACCTCGTCAGTAGTGTCCTTTGGTTGAAAAAATTTGGTGGGGTGTTGAGGAAACCATTATCATTGCTAATACCCCTTACATTCAATCTGCTTAAGTTGGATTTGTAGAGGAATATGCTCCTGCAAACTGCTGCTGCGTAACGCACGTCTCCTCTCCAGTCTTCGTCACGCCACCAGCCTGAGAGTATGTCCGTTTCGCTTCGAGTAATTATAATAAAATATATTAATAACTAAATTGAAATGTAACGCCTTTACAAATCAATCATTTAGTATAGTCATCAACTGAATAAAAGCAAATAAAAATATTTATTACTATATATATTTAAAAAAGATTTCTTGATGTTTATGTTTATCGCAATTGAAATACCTTTAATTCATTTATAAAAGTTAAACTAATAATAAATAATAAAATAGAGAGCAAATTTTATAAAGTTTGGAACAGCGGCTTCTTGGCTTGGCCTAATTTGCAGGTTATGTTACCGTGATATTTGCGAACTCACATCGCGTCATTTTCAGTTAATGATGGTCATGATCAGCATTATTTAATAAAGCCTATGACTTCGCTCCCTTCGATTGCTCTAAAGGGAGAATTTAATCACCATGTGGTATTTTTCATTGTATTAGGAGCCGTACAAAAGAGCGCCAAAATTGGCCACGCCCAGAAGCCGTACCAAACTAAAAGTAACAGAATATGAAGTGAATTAAGAAAAGAAATTTTACAAATTCAAGAGCGCAAAAAAAAATCACATATGCAATGTATGTGGCACTAATGTCAAGGTTATAATAATTACAAATAATAAAAATAACTCACTCGTTTATCAATGCTAGCTTTGCTAAGTTAGGAAAATTTCTCATTAATTCTACATGAAATGAACTCATTCCTTTCAATATCTCTGAACAAGAGCCATTTCCTTTCTTATGTAGAGAAATATAATTCAGTTCACACCTAGAATAAAATTATACAGAAATGAGTAATCGTTAGATTGATATCGGAGTGTCAAAAAACCAAAAAGCCACTTTTGGGGATATATTTGAAATTTTTTAGGTTTATATTCTTGTTGAGATGATCACGAATATTGTATAGTCCAAGTAAGCATACCTCATCCGTAGCAGATTAAGACAATCACATTTTTGTTTCGAGTTGCCTTAGTCAAAGCGGTTTCGCCTGATGATTTTTTTTTATTAATTTATTTTTGTTGCTTTCTTAAAGTTTTGTCTTTGTGACATGCGGTTTTTCGACATACCGATTCGTTCTTAACCTGTTAACCAGGGAATTCCGTTTTAAATTACGCAGCATATAACGGGCGCGAGCCTTTACAAGGCGTGTCAGTACGCCCGGAGAACGTAATTCCACATTATTTTTTTTTTTATTTATTTATAATTGAAGCAAATGAAAATACTATGAAATATATAAGTTTCCACTTATTTATATATATAGAACAAAGCAAAATACAAAATTACAAGCAGATAGAAAAGAATACCAACAAAAATATGGAAGTATCGAATTAAGAAATTATAAATTTTACAAACAATTATATAGTTAAAAAAAATATATAAATATATATATAAATTCACGTCGAAACATGTATCGATGACTAATACCTCTGTTGTACGAAACTATACGTCCCTCCGTTCCAGGAAGCAACTTACTTTTCAAAGACGTATTCATATTTCCTACCCGTACACGCTATGGTTTACGTTTGACGTATTTACACGTCACAATCGGTTAACAGCTTAATAACCAGTTAAGTCAATAGCGTGCTGAAAACAATGCATGTTGCATTAATTTAAATTTTGCCATGATATGAAAAAAAGTATAACTTCTAATAGTAACTAGTATACCTGAAAGCATAATTTATAATTGAAGATAACGTACCAGTCATAGACTGAAGGTACAACTCAAAAATGGAAAGTTTTGAGTTAGCAACAGTATTACAATGAGAAAGTTTTGTAAAATAGAATGGTCACTCCAGTAGGCTATCCCAACATCTAAGCGAAAGCGTTTCGTCTTTTTTCGAGGATATTCAAAAGTGTAGAACAACAACTTTACTGAAGATTTCTCAAAAAAAATCATTTTTTGAGTTGTTCCTTTATTCTACGACGGGTGCGATATGTTTGCCAAACAAGAAACTCTATTGATTTTGCCCAAATATCCAAGTCATAGTACAGACTTCTATCCCTTCCCATAATCACTTTATATGTAGGTACATTTAATAAGCGTGCATAGCCTTGCCAACATTGCCAACATCAGGTGAGGTCACAGAAAATAGGTCGTAGTGATTAGTTAAGTCTAATATTTAGTGAATATGAACGTCTATATGACAAACAAGTTGTGAATTTATGAACTAAAAGAACTATCTGTACTTATCTTTGATCAGGGGCGGTCCCTGGAAATTCATCCCTTATATCCCCATCCCCCTGAAATTAAAAAAAAAAAAAAAAAAATACTAGTTGAATAAATTTACGTTTCTAAAGATAAAACATTTACTAGGGTACTAGTGTTTATTTATTAGAATTAGCTACCAATTTTTCAGCTGCAGGAGCTGACTTTGCTCCACCTTTTATTGTTTTTCAATCCATTCAAGGACTGTGTCAAGGGCGGCGAAAGTTTTGCCATGGGACAGTCTTGGGAATTCCGTGGTGTTTTCTTCACACGCGTCATGCATGTCTTCCACCGATAGAATCTGAAACCTCTTTTTTTTCGCACCGTCGTTTCACGGAGCTTGGACGTTTCATGATCAAAGTTTCCGACTACTAGTCCAGTATCCACGAAGCGTTGCGTAAATTTTGTTATGATCGAGTAAATATATTTTCATTTATTATTGAATATTAATTCTTCTTCTTCTTATGTCCTATGGCTGCCATAGTAGGAACAAAGGGTCGAAGTAAAAACTCGCCATCCATCTCTATCCCCGCTTAGGGATTTGACCTCTCTCCATGTTTTTCCAGCTCTAATGACCTCTTTCTCTACTGTTCTTCGCCAGGTTAGCTTGGGTCTCCCCCGAATTCTTGATCCTTGGGGGTTCCAATCAAGAGCCGTCTTCTCAATTAATGGAATATTAATTGATTATGAATAAATCTCTTAAATTCTATAATTAGGGGTACAGAATGGCATACGGCTGCGAGAACTGGGTACGATAACAGGAACGATCTGGTATCATAGTACTATCGCAAGGAGGAGAAGACAAATAAAGAACTGCTGACGGAAGCTGGTCACTCCATATCTTTTGATATGGAAGCATGGAGGTTATAGTGGGTGGGTCATTGAGGTAGAAGCAAACCACGAATTGGCATGAGACCTCGTGACCGGCCAAAACGTAGACGGATAGAGTGTAATAAAACTTTGCTGAGTGTAAATAGTTGTATATAGCTGAGTGAATGCTTGTGTATATATATATTTCATAAAACTATATATTATATAGTTTGTATAAATAAACTCTTAGAGCACTAATACCAATTCCCTTGTATGTGGAAGAATGTATTACTTTTTAAATTAAAAAAAAATACCTGTTTAGATCATTATTGCAATAATCAAGAAACCCCCAGCACAAGGGGTGACTGCTTTTGTTTTGAAACAATCCAGCTGGTCCACCGAAATCAATTTCAGGCAGTACAGACTTGATTCCTTCAGCACACCCCATGACATATTCTATGTATTCTTGTTAAAAAAAAAAAAAAAAAAAAAAAAAAAAAACATTAAGAAATCAATGAAGAAAAATATAAAAAGAATAATTTTTAAGAATAAAAAGAATAAAGTACGTTCGAAATAGCTTAAGTGACATACAGTTAGTTAAGCGTTTATATTAACAGTCATAAGCCGTCGCGGCCGTGTGTGTTAAGATGTAGCCATAACAAAATCCGTTACGAAAGACAACTCCTCTCAGTCTTGAATATATTGATTTTTACAGGATAACTCGCCGACCCTGTCTTATTTTGAGTATATAAGGAAGTTTAGCATTACCATTAGTACCCAACAAACTAAAATTGACACTGAAATACCGCCCTCTAACTAAAAATAAGAGGCTTCTGATTTTTTGAACTTGTTCCCAAAAAAAAAAATCTACTTTTTTGTTCAAAATAGGTTACTTCTACGATTGTCGTTCCCATTTCGAATTAAAAAAAAAAAAGGTTTATCCTGATTACAGCAGGCAATACCATACAACAAACTATCTTCAAATAAGCTATAACGAAAATATTAAAGAGTCTTAATAAAATAAGGTGACAGTGTAAGGCATGAAATGATTAATTTCAAACGATATATCTGATATTATTTATTTTACCTCCTAATCCAAAATTGAGCACATTATACTTCTTTAAATCTGGTTCGTTCCAAGTCTCAAACCTCCATTTCGAAACCGTTTTACTTCCATATTTATCTGAAAATTTAAAATAAAAACATCATGTCAGCGTTTATTTAATAAAAAAAAAAAAAAAAACGAAAAACCTCACTAAAGTAAGTGGGAAAATATAGGAGTAGCGTGCAAAGGAAGAGAAATGTTAAAATAAAGATTTATCTTTAGTATGCTATAATTTCCTTAATAAATGGCCATTCAGTTACAATCTTAAAGCATATCTTTCTTTTTGAATGTTTACTAATTAATAATAATAATATCTATCAGACACAGCGGAAACAATGATTTGGACTAAAGCCATCCATTTATGCAGCATATACAATATAAATCGTAATAAACAGGAATTAGTATACACTTGCAAGAACTGTCAGGGATTATAGAATATAAGAGATGTCAGGGAAATATTTTGGTAAAGCTTTTCCTATGTTACTTCTGGGTCTGGCCTATTTGGGGAGGTTATGTTAACGCGATTTAAGGGGACTCTCATCGCGTTCTTTTAAGTTAAAAAGGGCTTTATTAGATCCTAGCTTTAGACTCCCGCTCGCTATGCTTGCTCTTCGGAAATAAATAAATCCCCCAACGGGTCCTTTTCAATGGGGATCGGGGCCCCACTAAACGGCGTCATGCCCAGAACAAACATGTGGAAACAAGTACAAATATTTTTATTTCTATAGTCTGTCATCACACATCAAGAAATATATTTACTTATTAATTAAAACTTTTTTGGAGTAACCTGGTACTTAAAATATTTTTTTTGTGAAACGTTTCGTAGAGATAAATGTAACTTTAATAAAATAGCAAAATCTTCTCAAGGCGTATATGAACACATGAAAAAATCATTCTTCTTTAATAAAATTATTAGCAATGCAATTTTTCTCTCAATGATCCATGGATAGAGCACACCATCTATAAATTCATAAAATAAGACTCCTGTCATCCAGCCAGACTCAGACTTCCATAAACCACCCCAGAATGAAAAAGTCATTCTTCTCTTTTTGAATTTTTTCATAATAAATTTAACCTACTATTGACATTCGTAATATTTTTCCGATTTATTAAAAAATAAAGTTATTTCCCGCTCTTCAAATCTCTTAATTATGTTTTTTACATTCTTTAAGTTTGCGTTCAATTTTCCGAATTAAAATATGACATAAATGTCAGATGAAAACAATAAACAATGTTTGTATGTTTGTGGTTTAAGGATTGTTGCTCCACCAAGAAATTACTTAACTATTCTATTCACCGAGGAAGAATGGCAGTGGTTGTATCAATACCGATAAATAAAAAGACCTTCACTCTCATATCAGTATATAAAATGTAATTTCGCTCAGCGGATCATTATATCGCTGTTGTGATATAGAACTTTGCCACACCATGTTAAGACATTTAAATGAAAACATTTCAAAATAAGTTTCTGAAATGGGGATGTTGGAGATTCCGGAAAGAGAGAAGAGAAGGAGAATAATAGGATATAGAAAGGTAGTACATAGGTAAGGCTTAGGTAGTACCAAGACTTTAAACTCATAACTTTTATATTAGTTCCGCAATTAAACATATTCTATTCTTAAGCATTCTAAAATAATAGAATTAATATAGAGCTTTATTAATGGCAGAGTAATAACATCTCTTACTTTATATCCGATTATAATAAAAACAAAAAAGGATACATTGAATCCAGGAAATTTATTTTTTGTGTTTATTAAAGCATCATTTAAGTGTTTAATTAAATGTATTCATTTCAGAAGGATATTTTTGTATTCTTTTTTTAGGACAAAGTCGGTTGCTCTAGTTTTATTTTGTTGGTTTTTACCAGGCATATCTTCTACAGGAATATTGATAGCATGATACATCAGTTTTATGCTTAGTGTATTAGTGCGCGAAACAAATTTAGGCGTACGCTTGAAATTTTTCCAGGTGATATGAAGGCCCAAATCTTCGAAATTTTTATTCAAACGTCAATAACTAATGAATCCTCCAACTAGATGAATAACGGTTAATTTAAATATTTAAAACTACATATGAGACATTGAAATCAAACCATGTCAGAATACGTTTCTGAAATGGAGATTCCGGTTAAGAGAGAGGAGAAGGGGAATAATATGAAATTGAAATGTATATGCTGAGATAATACCGACAATTTACACTGCTAATCGTTACTTCTGCAATCAAATATTTTCTAAGCAATCTAAAATGAGAAAAGTAATAAAGAGCTTTTTTATGAGATTAATTTCTCGTGACTACCCATCCCTTACTTTATATCCATATGTAAGAAAAAATAATATATTTAATCGAGGATATTTCCTTTTCTGTTTATTTTAGCACCTTTTAAGTATCTCATTAAAGTTTTAAACGTATTCCTTTCAGAAGTATATTTTAGTATTATTTCTTTACTAAAAAGTTGGTGGCCCTATTATTTTGTTTCAGGTATCTTTTATACAGGAATATTTATGGCATGATGCATCATTTTCATCCATAGAGCATTTGTGCGCATACTTAAATTGAAATAAGTTGAGTGTCTCAAAAGTTAGAAATTTCGATTGACACGTAAATAACTGATGAATAAAATAATTTGATTAAACCTATTCGTGAATGATGATTAATTTAAATATTCAAAGCAACGCACTGAGCGATTTGTAAACGTATAAGACAATTGACACCATTAATCATGATTTTTAATTCACTCGATTTACCAAAAGTGCTTCGTAACGAAATTTTCTCTAAAAAAGTAAAAAATAAAATAAGCTCTCCCGGTTATATATTAGATTGCATTAGCTTCTAAGTAAATTTCGTTTAAAACCATTGATATTCTGCTGTATATGGTCCCAATAAACATGATGATTGATTTTAAGAGTCTGCAATATCCGATACGACTCGCCATTGCAACAACCATAAACAAACCGCAAGAGCAATCGCTGCGGGCCTGTGGATTGAATTTAGAAAAAGTTTGGGTTTCATAACAAAAACAAAAAAAAACAGTTATATGTGGGACGCTTACCTGTCAGGAAACCATCAGATTAATAAGTTCACGCATCGGACGATAAAAATAATATGTATGATTTCAAATACCACTGCAATAGTTGACTCACTATTCCACCATGTGACCCACCTTAAATCGACACCTTAATTTTGTTTTTAATTATTCTTGTTGTAATAAATTTTAACCAACTTCACATCCATAGTTTGTAATATACTACGGAAGATACATGAAAAAAATATTAAAATGTTTCTAATTCAAAAGTGTCACGCCACCAAATAGGTGAAATACAAATAATGGCCGTTTTTGAAAATCTTTTAACAGATCAATCTTGTTTCATTTAATTCATTATTACGCAAAGGGTACCTACTTTAATTCACTATCTAATGGATAGATACATAACGGGTTGATTTCAGTTAAAATCGGAGCAATTAAAACACTATTTTCACCCGCTTCGCTAAAAGTATATTATTTTATATAATATAATATAAATAAAAATAATTATTGATTGTGGCTTATATGCATAATCATCATCATCATACTCAAGCATTCTCTACCGCTGAGCGGTATGCTTAGTATATTATGCATGTATACTTCGTATATATTTTTTCGCTTCAACATCCTTGTGAATCATATCCTCATCATTATTTTTTTCTTTTTCTTTCTTTCCCTCATTCAGTAACCCTGTATAAGAGCTGTATATTTGTTAATGTGTACATGCTCCATGCACTAAGCATAATACATGTATCAATATAATCCTCATCATTATTTTAGAGTTCAGAATTTACTGTTAAAAATACTAATAATTTTCAAAAAATATTTTTTAAAATCAGAAATATATAGGGTAACTGTACAAATAGTTGACAGTTTAAGAAAAAAAAAATAAATTATTGACACTGTTTACCAATATATTGATGTTAGGATAGATAATCTTTGTCATGAATTTAGTTAGGCCAATCCCTCTAGAAAACTGGGAATACAATATCCCATATTCTGCATTTATGGTTTTTATAAAAAATGATTTCTTAGAAACTTCTAAAATGAACCATATAGTTGACACATAAAAATGCAAAGGTTTGGAAACTATTGAAATTAAGGATTAATTTCTGTTCTAATAGTTGACACCTACATTTAATCCCTAAAACATTGTATAAATATATTAAAAAGGATATCAAATGATTCTCATGAACTTAATGAATACTATAAAAGTAATTAAATCATAATTGAACTCAAATAAATCAACTAAAAAGCTTATTAAACTTGAATTCCACCCTAATGAAACAGGGAAGCAGAAACCAATTTTTCAGAAAATTCGCCATTATAACCTCTCACAAATAAGCTTGAGTTTTCATCAAATTAATGCCGATGGCAGCACAGCTAACTAGTATAACTTGGCAAATTACCGCCAAATTTTGAACCAAAATAATCAACCCTGAATCTTATTATTCAAACTTTTTGTACAAAATGTCAACTATTGGAGCACTGTCAACTAATGGTACAGTTACCCTATACTTTTTAATATTCTTCGTAATATTTTTAGATTCTGAGTAGCAGGTAGATACAATAATGTTATAAACTTAGTGAAACTAGTAAATTTGATTTCAAAATCAGAATTATTTCTATGTACTGAAATTTAATATAGTAGCTGTGTATTAACATTCTTCCGTGAACAGTTTTAATAAAATCAGTGAGTAATCGTTATTTGTAATCAAACCAATAAGCATCGAAGATCAATTTGAATTTTTTACTTATTAATCAAGCATGCTTTGAAAATTAAAAATAATAAGTAAGTAATATAATAATTATTAAGTGATTTTTTGGAAAACATGATTATCGATCTCAAACCCTGGTAAGAATTAAAAAAATAAATCAATTCACTGATTAAAAATAATTATAAAAGATTTTTTAAATAATAATTCTTCACCTATTAATTACCTACGTATCTCTGTACTATTCCAGATGTAAGCCATTTCCAAAAGCATCTTCCACCATTTTTAAAGAGTTCTTTCTTCTGATTAGTTTCGGGGTTGACCATCAATTCAATAATAGGCTTCATACCATTCTCGACGATCCAGCCGATTATTTTATCCAGAAGTTGCCAGTTTATCGTGTCATCTGGGTTACTGAAAACAAAACAAAAAAACTTGCACGTCTCTGAGAAGTAATGCCTAGCTCAGTTTTACAAATATAGTGGCTTATAGCAAGATATCTTTCAATAAGAGTTATTTTTCATCGATATAATTTAAAATGTTATGCCAATAAATAAAAATAACACTTACAAATACAAAAGATTGAGCAACCAATGGATCCTTACAAACTCGATACCCTGATTGGGGAGAGCTGATATGATCGCCAGATTATGTTCAACATCCTTTGACATCAAGAATTTTCGAGTAGATGCCTGGTCGAAAAGAGGGGGGCTGCAATCATTAATAGTCGGATATGAACAAAACATAAGTAATAATAACATCTTAAAAATAAATAAATAAACAATGTTTTTGATAACTCCTTAATACAATATTACATATATGTACATGGGTTGATTACATTATTACTCTGCGGGTATTCAAAAGTGCAGCAACAAGATCAACATACTTTTAGGTACCTAGAAGCCTAGTCTTCTATCACCTGCTATCAAACGTTGAATGAGTTTTCAGCTTTAATTAATTTAACTGCAGGGTCCATTAAAATAATTAATACATTTTATAAAAATAATCATTGCTAACAGTTATAAATATCTTCTTCTTTCGCTTATCCCCTTCGTGCCTTTCAGCGTTGGGGAGTGCATAGCCAGGAATTCCACTCCTCTCTGTTCCTTGCCAGATTCCTGGCCTGTTGGAGATCTTTGCCTCTTCCTCTGCAAAGTCTATCAATATATTCGAGATAGGACATTCTTGGGCGTCCTCTAGGTCTTCTGCCATCTGGAACATAGTCCATCGTCTTTAGTGGGTCCCTATGTTCCTCCATCCTAACTACATGGCCGAACCATTTCAATTGGCGGGTTTGCAGAACTTCTTTCAATGGGGCGATCTCGAGTTCCTGTCGTATTCTTTCATTTCGAACGTGGTCCCTTTTAGTCCTACCGGCTATTCTGCGTAAAAATTTCATTTCAGCGTCAGTGACTCTGCTCTCCTGCTTGTCTGTCAATACCCAGCTTTCTGCGCCGTACAAAAGTATTGGGAGGTACACCGATTTAAATACATGGAGCTTGACGTCCTTAGTCACCTCTCGCTTTCCTACAACAGTGTTGCAGATCTGGTAGTAGACAGCATTAGCTTTACTTATTCTGTTCGTTATTTCTGAGTCCACTTTCCCAGATCTTTCTATGACGGTTCCTAAGTAGTTGAAGTCCGTGACCACTTCCAGCTCTTCTCCATTGCAATGCACATGTAGGTCTTCGATCCGTCTTCCAACTTGTAGCACCTTGCTTTTGCTGGTATTGATCTCCATCCCCTTTCGGCGAAGTTCTTCGTACCATTCATTCACTGCTTGCTGTAACTTTTCAACTGAATCAGTGATAAGAACAACGTCATCAGCATAGAGTAGAACAGTTATAAATATAAGTTACTTTTTTTCAGCTAAATTATAATCAATATTAAAAAAAAAAAAAAAAAAAAAAAAAAAAAAACATAAGGGATGATAAAAAATATACAGTTGCGTTTCAGATAAGTTCAGACAAAAAAAATATCAGAAATTCTACATTTTTTTGATACCAAAAGTTCCTATAAAGGCGTCTTATATTTACTAATCTTTTTCATTTTTTTAAATATTTCAACTAAAAGTTTCGTTTTTAAATAAAAATTTATTACCATTAAAAGTGCACTAAATTTTCATACAGACTGGCTTTACACTGTTTTAGCTGGCAAAATAAATACAGTCAGATTTTCGTGGGATGATAACATGTTAAGTCATTGAATCAGTATTTAGTTTTTATGAGTTAAAAAACTGGAGGGGCCAATAACAATTAAAATATATATAAAAAAATAAATAAAAAGTATTAAAATGCTTCAATATATATTCCATATCATATTACTTTCTGCGTCACAATTGAAGGAAGATGCCTAGATGATTTAAATAGGTACAGCTGTTGATGTAAACCTTTATCTTTGCACCTTCATTTAATAACATTGATTTTCATCTTACGGGTTTTATTCCAGCAGATCCTACTTAAAATGAAATAAAAATCTCTCAAAAATTATTAAACCAATTATTTCGTTCAATGATATTGGAATCTATGAATGTTCGAATTATTCGTCAGACTATGCTCTTGTATATTCATTAAAATTGCCACTTCAAAAATTATATTTAGTTCTCGAAAGAACGGTATTATTTGTTTTTTGTGATATTATTATTTTTTCCTTTTTGTTCAGGATATTAGACTCCAAAGAGGAAATATGACACCAATGCACATTATGTAAAAGTATCGGTATAGGGCATAAATTCACTGCGGATTTTTCCTGTTGTATGTTTTTTCTTACATAAAATAGGAAGTCTAATAAACCTTTCCTCTTAAAGTCAGTGAAAATAAGTTTAGACGTTCATAGTAAAAATAATAATCTGCTCAGAACTACATTTTTTACTTTATATTTAATTTTATATATTATATTTTATCACAAAAACACCACTAACACCAACAAAATATTAAATTTACCGATCTTAACGAATAATTTATACTTAAGTTATCTATTTCGTTCCCAAGTTTCTGAAAGAAGTAGAATAATTAAATGTAAATTATCTTGCATCAGACACACACGTTACTGTTCAGGTTTCTACCAAGTGAAATAATGAATAAAATATAAAGTAAAATGTCAGAGCTGGAAAAGGATTTTTATCATAATAATCAGTCTCTGTATTAAGAAGAAGAAGAAAAGTAATTTTTATTCTGGGACATTTAGTCCCCTAAGAATAACAATAATGACCAAAATTAATAGCCATTTGTCTGGTTAGTTGGAAAAAATATAATAAAAACAATAAAAAGAAATAAAGAATTAAAATATAAGGTAGGCACAAAAAAGAAAAGTAATACAATAAAGATAACAAGGACAGAATGTAGAAAGAAAAAATGTAAGATCAACAAGCGGATGTACAGTACAAAACTTTGGTCAGCTTTTGAGCTTAAGAGATATATATAAATAGAAATAATATATATAATAAAAATCAAATAGATTTATCCTTAATACTGTTTTCACTATTTACATAGCCAGCGGGGATTGGAGAATTAGGAGGTGATGAAATAGTAGGGTTTTGAAGGATGTGAGGGATGAAGTTTTTCGGATAGAGACAGGTAATGAATTCCAGAAGGTGGCAGCACGGATGATAAAGGATTTTGTAAAGGATGCAGATCGGTAAAAAGGGATATACAGGTTAGAGGTTTGGGATCTGGTATTTAGAGAATGTATAGAGGAGCAGTGTTTGAACAAACTGAGGATATAAGGAGGTTTCTTGGTTCTGAAGGTTTGGAAAAGATATAGAAAGAAAAGAAAAGAAAGAAAAAGAAAGAAAAAAGTAATTTTTATTCTGGGACATTAAGTCCCCTAAGAATAACAGACATGAACAAAATTAATGGCCATTTGTCTGGCTACTTAAAGTAAATGCAATAAAAAATAAAGAATTAAAATACAAAGTAGACACAAAAAATAAAAATAACTGAAACAGGATATTGTAAGAAGAAATAAAAAATAAACATTTGGATGTTAAGTACAAAACTTTGATCAGCTTTTGAGCTTAAAAGGTATAAAAAAAGAAAAAAAAAAGAATCGTATAGATATATATGTATAGATATGTCCTCACTATTTACATATTTACGGGAGATTGGAGATTCAGGAGGTGATGGAATAGTTGGGTTTTAAAGGAGGTGAGGGATGAAGTGTTTCGGATGGAGACAGGTAATGAATTCCAGAAGGTGGCAGCACGGATGATAAAGGATTTTGTGAAGGAGGCAGATCGGTAGAAAGGGATATACAGGTTAGAAGTTTGGGATCTGGTGTTTAGAGAATGTATGGAGGAGCATGGTGTGAACAAACTTAGGATATACGGAGGTTTCTTGGTTCTAAAGGTTCGGGAAAGATAAACACCTAGGAAGTATTGCCGTCGAAAAACTGGATAGAGCCATTTCAATTCAGCGTACCAGCTGGAGACGTGGGAGCGCCTGGGGGCACCGAAAATGAATCTTATGAAGCAATTCATTAGTCTCTTCAACCTCGCCTCATGCATACCAGACAGTCCACCGTATACAAGGCAGCCATAATCGAAATGGGGGAATATAAGAGAGGAAACTAGGAGCTGACGAGTTTTTGAGGGCATGCAGTCACGTGATCTTAGGAACTGTTTGAGGATAGCAATTGATTTTCTGGTGATTTCGGAAATATGGTTATTCCACGACAAGTGCTGGTCAAAGATCACTCCAAGGTCTCTGACATGGGATTGGAAACGAATGGTTTGGTCATTAAGGCGGAGTAAGGGGTAGTAAGGAAGGGAATTAAGAAGGTGCTTGGAGCCAATGAGGATTGCCTTGGTTTTTTTTCCGTTCAGTTTTAACTCATTTTTCTCTGCCCAGGCGTTGATGCTGTCTATATCTTCTTGTAATTTCCGGATTGTCTCCAGCATTTTGGAAGGATGGAAGGATAGGTAAATTTGGAGGTCGTCAGCGTACAAGTGGTATTGTGAATGGTTGATGGACTTAGGGAGATCGTTGATATAGACGGAAAAGAGAGTTGGTGAAAGTGAGGATCCTTGTGGTACTCCTCTACAAGAGGACCTCTAGTTAATAAGAGAGGTGAGGAAGGAGGTTTATCAGGAATGTGAACTGTTTGTGAACGTTGGGATAGGAAGGAGAGGAACCACTTTAAGACGCTGTTTGATATGGACAGGTTTTGGAGTTTAGAAAGGAGGATCTCATGACTGACGGTATCGAACGCTTTTGAGAAATCAAAGAGAATCAGGATGGTAATTTTATGTTCGTCTATGGAGGAATGGAGGTCCTGAGTGATCTTTAACAGAGCAGATTGTGTGGAATAATGGGAACGAAAGCCGGACTGAAGAGGGTTGAGGAGAGCATTCCGCTCTAGGAAGTCATTGAGTTGGGTGTGGACAATTCTTTCGAGCGGTTTAGATAGGTTAGAAAGGATGGAGATGGGTCTATAGTCGGAGGCTAAGGTGGGAATTGGTACTTTGTTCAGCGGACGAACTATCACTTTTTTCCAGGCTTCAGGAAATATGGAATTTTGTAGGGAAAAGTTGTATATGTGTAAAAGAGCAGGGAAGATAACAGGGAGACAGAGTTTGATTATCTTTACAGGAATTTGGTCGGGGCCGTAATCATTGGTTCTGGATTTAAGGACGGAGGAGAGCAAGTCTTCAGGAGAAATATTAAGGAAGTAAAAGTTATCAGGGTTGAAGGTTTGCGTAAATGAGTATGAGGAGGGGTGAGGAATAGTTGAAGGGTTTACAAAATAGGAATTTAGTTCATCTGGGTCGATGGGATAATGAGTACAGGATTTGGATTTGACAACTGATAACTTTTTAAGGATTTTCCATTTGGATTTAGGATCTTGGGCTTGTGATATGGATTTATGGAAAAACTGTGCCTTGGCACGCCGTAAGGATGATTGGGTGAGATTGCGTAGGGATTTAAAGAGGGAGTAATCTTCGGTGGTATGGTTGCGTCTGAAACGTCTTCTGGCGGCATCTCTTCTCCTCATTAGCTCTCTGATTTCAAGATTTATCCAAGGAGCGGCAGGACGTCTAAAAGTAAAAGTTTTGAGGGGAGCATGTTGGTTTAGGAAAGTGGAGAGATTAGACGAGAGGCATTTCACCATTTCATCAATGGAGGATGAGGAATAAATGGGATCTAGGGATTGGGAAAGTGAATCAAAATAAGGATTTAGCTTTTCGGAGGTTAGTGAATCAAGGTTCCGCCAGGAGATTTTGTTAGGACATAGTTTAGGTGTTGGAATATTATAGGAGATTTTGATGAGGTCATGGTTTGATAGGAAAGGTACTGGATGTTGTGAGGAAGACAATAGGTTATGGGGGGTATCTATTATAAAAAGGTCTAACCAGGTGCTGGTTAACTGAGTATGGTGGGTTGTTTGGTTGGGTACTATGAAAAGGTTGAGTGAATGGATGAGGTCTGTGAGGTAAGATCTGTTAGGAGAATCGGAGAGAATGTTTATGTTAAAATCACCAGTGATGATTACGTTATTGTATAACGGGACGTAGGTAAAGAGGGAGGATTCAAAGAAAGGATCAAATTGGGCATGCGGTGGGCGGTAAACTATTATGTAGAGGAGGGAAAAGGCATCGGAGGAAATTTCGACGAGGAGATATTCCGGATGAGGAAGTTCGGAGGAAGGAGATTCTAGAAGGATTTCTACCCTCAGACTATCGTGAACGTAAAGTCCAACTCCTCCTCCAGTCCGGTTCTCACGATCACGACGAATGAGCGAGTAGTTAGGGATGGATATAGAAGAGGACGGGATATTTGGTTTAAGCCAGGTTTCCGAGACGGCAATGTTGTGATAGAAATTATGGAGAAAGTGGTCTAGGAACTCATCATAATGTGCTGGAAGGGATTGGGAATTAACGTGACAGGATAGAAGGATGTTACTCATATGAATGAATTAGTGGGATTGATCTGAGAAGGGTGTAGGAATGTAGAGGTTGATGGGTACAGTATTGGATATTAGTGGTGACATGAAACAAAACTAATTGATAGTTGTAAAATAGTGAAGAAAAGATACATGAAGATTGAGGCTTATAGTCATTAATGTTATGGAATGAAAAAATCTGAATATTAAAAATAATCAAATGAAACATATTTGAGTTAAAAAGAAAATAAATCCCTCTGAATTTAAAAATAGTATAAGAATTTTGAAGAAAAAAAGAATAAAAATATAACATAAACGAAAGAAAAGTAAATTTGAGGTAATGACTGCCCCTATATCAGCCCAAGGCCTCTACATCCTCCTTCTTATTTATTATGTTGACCGGACAGCCGTCGTCCCGCCTGCACCGAACCCTTCCGCCAGCGAACCAGACGTACTTTAGCTTTCCGGCCGCCCTCTTTTGCCTCGCCAGCCAGTAGAGGTGCCTATTTCCTGGACTCATCGCCTAGCTTAAGTACACCCTCTCGTCAGTCTCCCATCCAAGGTGTCTTGTCGAGAAGTCCCTCTTTACTCTTCTAAGGCGGACGAATATATATAATATACACCTAGGAAGTATTGCCGTCGGAAAACTGGGTAGAGCCACTTCAATTCTGCATATCAGCTGGAGACGTGGGAGCGCCTGGGGACACCGAAGATGAATCTAATGAAACAATTCATTAGTCTCTTCAACCTCATTTCATGCATGCCAGACAGTCCCCCGTATACAAGGCAGCCGTAGTCAAAATGGGGATATATAAGAGAGGAAACTAGGAGTTGACGGGTTTTTGGGGACAAGCAATCACGTGATCTAAGGAACTGTTTGAGGATAGCTATGGATTTTCTGGTGATTTCGGAAATATGATTACTCCACGACAAGTGCTGGTCAAAGACCACACCGAGGTTTCTGACATAGGATTGGAGCTGAATGGTTTGATTATTAAGACGGAGTAAGGGGTAGTAAGGGAGGGAATTAAGAAGATGCCTGGAGCCAATTAGGATTGCCTTAGTTTTTTGTACGTTCAGTCTTAACTCATTTTTTTCTGCCCAGGCGTTGATGCTGTTTATATCTTCTTGAACTTTTCGGATTGCCTATAGCATTTTGGAGGGATGGAAGGATAGGTAGATTTGGAGGTCGTCTGCGTATAAGTGGTATTGTGAATGGTTGATGGACTCGGGGAGATCGTTAATATAAACAGAGAAGATAGCTACATATATTACTGCAGGGTCTCTGTATTGCTCTGGACTCAACAAGCGATGACGAAGATCTACATGTTTAGACTGAAACGTGGGCTCTCCAAATAAAAATTTTTGTCTGAAAATCTGATTATCAATCAACCTAATATTATTATTATTTATTATTATTTATTTATTTGTTAAAGACAAAGTCTTATACAAATTTATATACAATCAACCTAATATTACATGTTTAACATTTTAAACTTTATATTATTATTTAATTTTCTGATAATTTTGTTTTTTATCTATATCTTTTTTACTTTCACTTACCTATATATGAAATATATAGTAAGTGGAAGTATTGCGATCGTGAAAATTTTCGACTTCCGGTTTTCAACGGAAATACACGTTTTGGGACCCCCTGAGTCGAAATAACCAAG
This sequence comes from Aelia acuminata, assembly GCA_911387785.2. Classification (NCBI taxonomy): domain Eukaryota; kingdom Metazoa; phylum Arthropoda; class Insecta; order Hemiptera; family Pentatomidae; genus Aelia; species Aelia acuminata. The sequence goes on from OU426980.1 coordinate 110,365,242, forward strand.
TCCCGCGAAATGGTCTGTGTGTGTGTGTGTGTGTGTGTGTGTGTGTGTGTGTGTGTGTGTGTATGTGAACAGACTAGCTCAAAAACTATAAACCGTGGGAACCTAAAATTGGGCATTTAGTGTAGGTATATGCCCGCGATGTGACAGCAAAAATTTCATCAAAATTGCTCAAAGGGAGGGGGTACTTTACTTAATAACTTTTTACGTTTTTTTCGATTTTCTCAAAAACGGCTCTAACGATTTTGATTAAACTGAGTATTTGATCGATTTATATGCCCGAAATATGACTGTAAAAATTTCATCAAAATTGATTAACCGGAGGGGGGACTTTACTTAATAAATTTTGTATCATTTTCACGTGTTTTTTTTTATTTACTCAAAAACGGTTTTAACGATTTTGATCAAACTTGGTATTTGATGTATTTATATGCCCGAGATGTGACTGTAAAAATTTCATCAAAATTGATCAACGGGAGGGGGGACTTTACTTAATAAATTTTGTACCATTTTCACATGTTTTTTTTATTTACTCAAAAACGGTTTTAACGATTTTGATCAAACTTGGTATTTGATGTATTTATATGCCCGAGATATGACTGTAAAAATTTCATCAAAATTGATCTACGGGAGGGGGGATTTTACTTAATAAATTTTGTACCATTTTCACGTGTTTTTTTTATTCACTCAAAAACGGTTTTAACGATTTTGATCAAACTTGGTATTTGATGTATTTATATGCCCGAGATGTGACTGTAAAAATTTCATCAAAATTGATCTACGGGAGGGGGGACTTTACTTAATAAATTTTGTACCATTTTCACATGTTTTTTTTATTTACTCAAAAACGGTTTTAATGATTTTGATCAAACTTGGTATTTGATGTATTTATATGCCTGAGATATGACTGTAAAAATTTCATCAAAATTGATCTACGGGAGGGGGGACTTTACTTAATAAATTTTGTATCATTTTCACGGGTTTTTTTATTTACTCAAAAACGGCTTTAACGATTAACAAAAATAAGATATGAATGTAGAAAAATGTGTGACTTTGGGAAATGATAATTAGCAAAACACGTCAATTTCTAATCTAAGTAAGTTGGTAAGTGAAAGTTGTGTGTTGCGCGCACGCACCAGATTTTTACTTTCACTTACCTATATATGAAATATATAGTAAGTGGAAGTATTGCGATCGTGAAAAATTTCGACTTCCGGTTTTCAACGGAAATACACGTTTTGGGGTCCCCTGAGTCGAAATGACCAAGTCCCGCGAAATGGTCTGTGTGTGTGTGTGTCTGTGTGTCTGTGTGTCTGTGTGTGTGTGTGTGTGTGTGTGTGTGTGAACAGACTAGCTCAAAAACTATAAACCGTGCGATCCTGAAATTGGGTATTTAGTGTAAGTATATGCCCGCAATGTGACAGCATAAATTTCATCAAAATTACTTAAAGGGAGGGGGTAATTTACTTAATAACTTTTTAGGTTTTTTTCGATTTTCTCAAAAACGGCTCTAACGATTTTGATTAAACTGAGTATTTGATCTATGTATATGCCCGAGATATGACTGTAAAAATTTCATCAAAATTGATTAACCGGAGGGGGGACTTTACTTAATAAATTTTGTAACATTTTCACGTGTTTTTTTTATTTACTCAAAAAAGGCTTTAACGATTTTGATCAAACTTGGTATTTGATGTATTTATATGCCCGAGATATGACTGTAAAAATTTCATCAAAATTGATCTACGGGAGGGGGGATTTTACTTAATAAATTTTGTACCATTTTCACGTGTTTTTTTTATTCACTCAAAAACGGTTTTAACGATTTTGATCAAACTTGGTATTTGATGTATTTATATGCCCGAGATGTGACTGTAAAAATTTCATCAAAATTGATCTACGGGAGGGGGGACTTTACTTAATAAATTTTGTACCATTTTCACATGTTTTTTTTATTTACTCAAAAACGGTTTTAATGATTTTGATCAAACTTGGTATTTGATGTATTTATATGCCTGAGATATGACTGTAAAAATTTCATCAAAATTGATCTACGGGAGGGGGGACTTTACTTAATAAATTTTGTATCATTTTCACGGGTTTTTTTATTTACTCAAAAACGGCTTTAACGATTAACAAAAATAAGATATGAATGTAGAAAAATGTGTGACTTTGGGAAATGATAATTAGCAAAACACGTCAATTTCTAATCTAAGTAAGTTGGTAAGTGAAAGTTGTGTGTTGCGCGCACGCACCAGATTTTTACTTTCACTTACCTATATATGAAATATATAGTAAGTGGAAGTATTGCGATCGTGAAAAATTTCGACTTCCGGTTTTCAACGGAAATACACGTTTTGGGGTCCCCTGAGTCGAAATGACCAAGTCCCGCGAAATGGTCTGTGTGTGTGTGTGTCTGTGTGTCTGTGTGTCTGTGTGTCTGTGTGTGTGTGAACAGACTAGCTCAAAAACTATAAACCGTGCGATCCTGAAATTGGGTATTTAGTGTAAGTATATGCCCGCAATGTGACAGCATAAATTTCATCAAAATTACTTAAAGGGAGGGGGTAATTTACTTAATAACTTTTTAGGTTTTTTTCGATTTTCTCAAAAACGGCTCTAACGATTTTGATTAAACTGAGTATTTGATCTATGTATATGCCCGAGATATGACTGTAAAAATTTCATCAAAATTGATTAACCGGAGGGGGGACTTTACTTAATAAATTTTGTAACATTTTCACGTGTTTTTTTTATTTACTCAAAAAAGGCTTTAACGATTTTGATCAAACTGGGTATTTGATGTATGCAAAAGCCAAAGATGTGACAGCCAACATTTCATCAAAATTGATTAATCGGAGGGGGGACTTTACTTAATAAATTTTGTAACATTTTCAAGTGTTTTTTTTTATTTACTCAAAGAAGGCTTTCACGATTTTGATCAAACTCGGTATTTAATGTATGCATAAGCCAAAGATGTGATAGCCAACATTTCACCGAAATTGACCAACCGGAGGGGGGACTTTACTTATTAAATTTTGTATCATTTCCACGTGTTTTTTTTTTTTATTATTCAAAAACGGCTTTAACTATTTTGATCAAACTGGGTATTTGATGTATTTATATGCCAAAGATGTGATAGCAAACATTTCATCAAAATTGGTCTAACGAAGGGGACTACAACAACGAATTAATTTCTAATCTAAGTAAGTCGGTAAGTGAAAGTTGTGTGTTGCGCGCACGCACCAGATTTTTTTTATTTACAAAATAATAAATTCATCCTCGAACCGAGTAATGTAATTTCATAATAATATTTCTTTCATATATAAGTTTTGTAAATATACGTCTTTATTTATATTTTTGTCTTCTATATAGCTACATATAATCGAAAGTAAATTTTAAGATCGATTTAAACATTATAAACACAAAGTATAACAATAGCAAAAAGCAATTATCTAAAATTTGAATTTTTTTATGTTCAACGAACTTTTTCAAGTTTAAAAGTTTAACTTCCTCATAAGACATACATATATTTACTAAAAATCATACTCATTTTTAAAACTTCCAGCGATTAATTATTTCCACAATATATAAATCAATTCCCTTAAATAAAATAATTAAAATGAAGCTGAAAACGTATTGGAATTCCTTTTTTAAATGTTACTTATTTTAATTTACAGTTGAAAAATGAAAATTGGGAGAATAAAAATGTATGGATTACCTGAAACCAGTGCTTTTCCAAAACTTCGTTAAAGGGCCCTTCACAATATTTGGGTTGATTGTGATCTTTAGTGAAAATGTCGAAGACAATACAAGTAGAATTAGTATGGAAATATTTTTTACTTTATCTGAAAAATAGAGATTTATATTCAATATACTATTTGAACAATAAATATAATCATTTATTCAGTCACAAAATTTATTATAGTTGTAATCAGGAAAATGGGAGGAACTGTTAGCCAGTTCCTGTATTGCCAATCAACAATCCGCCTCATAAGCCATAAGTTATAATATTTTTCACTCTTTCATCTGAAGTATTTGCCCCATGTCATCGTTTAGATTTCTGCTTTTTTTTACATTACTCATTTGAGAAATCCTGTAATGAAAAGCATTGCTCAACATTTGAAAAATTCATTCTGTAACTTACCAAACATGTTAATGGTTAATATTCCACCTTACCATTGATCCAACTTCTTTTGGTACTTCCTTTTGGAGTGGAGCAATAGCCAGAGCATTTCTTGGTGTTTTTTATTATTAACTAATCTGTTAGTATTTCTGGTATCATAAACTTACCAAAAATATAGTAAGTTTATATAAAAATATACCAAAAATTACCTAACTTAACAAGTATGTTAAAGTTTAATTTTCGAACGTACCATTAATTTAGGATGTTGAATTCGGATTTTTAAAGATGATCATCTTCATATTTTATCACAAACCATGAAATATTTTTATAGTAATAAACTTCTTTTTTGGTACTTTCTTTTGGAGTAGACCAATAGCCAGAGTATTATTTGGCGTTTTCTATTTTTTTTTTTTTTTTTATTACAAACATAGTCTCTTGGTGTTTATAGCATCATCCATCTAACTCCACGGTCTTAATGTTCGAGTCTGAAACACCACCCCATGCTTATGGACAATGCTTCGATAACTCCTTCCTCACAATAACAAAAAAACAAAAACAAAGGAATCTTAAAGAATGCCACCGTTTTTCGTGTTGACACGGATTCACCAGGTACGCTGATATCGCGTCATTTTTATATCATCTGAAAAACAACTATGATTTGAAATTGTCTTGTGCTATTGTATTTAAGAACAATGACAACAATCAGAAGGCTGGAAAGGGAATAGAAAAAAAAAGGCATATAAAAAAAAGTTACCTCTTTCCTAAAAATGAAATAACGCAAGATTCGGGAAGAAAGCCTGGTTTTTAGATCGGAACAAGATTTTGACTCTAAGGACGACACAATGTTTGCCGAACAGTCTACTTAGGCATTCTTGCCATATAATAGGATTTTGTCGCTTTTTTATATTCTCTGATTATTTATGCACCGATTTTCTCAATTAAAGCAGTACTAAATTGGCTCTATGTATTATGTATATTTATTAAATTTTCAGTGAGACTGACTCTTCTAATTTTATATTACAGGATACACTATTTTTTCATCCAATCATTCTGGATATTCTTCATAAACAACTTTTGAGCACGATAACCAAAATGGATCGAATAATGTGGCTATGTGAAAGCTCAATTCATACGAATCTCTAATTGCATTTATCTCTTGAATTGTTCGCTTAAAAGAGATCGGAACTATGCAATTGTAAAAAATCGAGAAATATGAATGTAAAGGAGAAATGTTCACCTGTATTATTTGCATATTGTTTTACAGAAATTCTATAAGTTTTTTTTATAACTATTAGTATTACGAATCTTATGTTTTTTTCGCTAATCCAACATTATTAATCAGTGTGATGCTTAAGTAACCCAATTTATTGGAATAACATTAAGCCCTAGATAAACAAAATAGGTGTATCACTCTTATTCATGTCTTGATATATTCTTTTTCTATTTGAGTATGTCATTTCAATAGCTTTATGTAATTAATATTTTTTATTTGCAATTCAAGAAAATCCAACTCAAGTATCACCTTTGAGAGCGTGTTAAATATATAACTTGATGGCTCTGATTCAAATCTTTTCTGCCAAACTATTCCTTGAGTGAGAGCGCCAATCTTCCAACAGTGCAGATGATGGCACTTGTTCATCCCACATCTATCCGAATTTCTTCAATGGACAAGAAAACCCAAAATATCATTATACTATAATATTAATCATAAATTGAATAATATATTCATCAGGATTTTGACTTATTCGTTTCAATAATTTATGATTCTTGTTTGCAAAACTGTTGGAAACATTAGGGGTATGAGTGCAAATCAGAAAGTTAGTGAAATATCTCCATTTTCCAGACGACAATAGTCGCTACCAAAATTTATCGTTCATATTGTTTATTTAGACATGTTTCCGAATATTCATCACCCTTGCTCCGATTCTGTAGTTATATATTTTTTCTTTATTTTCTCGGATGTGACGGAAACATAAACTTAAAAAATAAAATAAAAGTATAGCTACACAAAGACGGAAGGTTTATAATTTTATTTGAAAACTGAAAAAAAGATTTCTTTAAAAATGTAACAACTTTTATAATCTCCCATTATTTATATTCAATAGCTACCACATTCTCGCTCCTGAAATGGAAATATTACAAAATTTATTCTAGACTATTTTTTATATTACCTTCCAGACCTTACTTCTAACTTCTATCAACGCCAAATCGAACGAAAATACGGTTCGTTGGGCATGGGTGTGGAGCAAGGAAACTACATATGTGGATGTGTAAGAGAAAGAGATTGGATCATCTACCAACCGCACGATTCTTACTTTTTTGTCAAAATAGGATCAACGGAACTTTGTGAAATATTCACGCCTCATCGATCTGACTCTAGCATTAGTCCCCTGCCCTCTCCCCTGACCCGAGAAAAACTCCTTATAGCCTGATAGACGAGGTATCAGAAAATAGAAAAGAAAAACATTACTTCAGAATGTCAGGACCATACCTCTCTCCCTTGCCTGACACAAGTTTCCCAGGTCCTATTTAGTCAATATTATTTCCTTAAAAGATAATATATATGTTGGAAAGACATTAATAATTCCAGGTACAATAAAATATACAATGCAATAATACAGTACAGATATAATAAAAAAGATTCTACTAAAAATATAATAAGACAGATTCTTTAGATTTTTACTGAACTACATTTTGTACTGACTGCAAGTGAAAAAAGTACAAAAAGAAAAAAGTCCTTCGTACAATATTTTTTGCTATAAATTAACAAAATAAGATTTTAGGAATGAAAATACAAATAAATTAGTAGTAGTAGGAGTAAAGTAAATTTATTAATTTCAAATACTTTTTGGTTAATCTGTGATCAGGAGAATTCAATACTCTCAATATATAGGTCAAGTGCAGCTTTAAAGTATAAATATATAATGGGGGTCTGCTTGTTTCTAAATAGAGTGTATAATTTGGAATACTTCTTGGGAGATTAAAGATTCGCTTAAGGAAACTTCTTTGGAGTTTCTCAACTTGGTCGTAAGCCTTACCTCCTCACACTTGAGCGCCATAGCAAAGGATCGCCTCTTGTTATTGTTTCGAAAACATATAAATTAACACAGCTGTATTAATAATACACAAATAAATTAATACAGCTGTGAGTCGATTATCCGGACTAACTAATGCTAGGCCTAGTACGGATATTGGAATTTTCGGGATAATCAACTGAATAATACACTGAGTAAAATTGGTATGCAAAATTAAATAGGAAAAAATACTAGATGCAAGATACAAATTTAAAAGATTTTCATACAAATGTTAAATTTTTATTTAAAAGATTATAAATACGCTCTACTGTAGTTTTCTTTTAATGACATTGAAACGGGAAATTTTTATCTACTTTTTAAATACTAATAAAAAAATCAGTACATACATACGGAAATCTAATCCATGAAAACGGGATACAATTGCGTATTTACCCGCCACATGAATTCAAACATCTATCGTTCAGAACCGTATGTACGAAAACAGTAAATAAAAATTAAATTATTCTGAAATACGAGTGAAGATATTACTTCAGCACAGTTGTTAAGATTAAATATGCTATTTAATTAAGATTTAATGTAAAATCAACATCGTAATCTTTAAACAGAAATGTGTTTATTTTGTAAAATTGTATGATAAATCTTTGTGTTGCAAAATCTTTAATTGTCAACTCGGGAAAATGTTCACACAAAACACTCCGGATTATTGACGTTCCAGTTAATTGACGTCCGGATAATTGAGGTTCTACTGTAGTTCCTTTTTTTTCTCCTTCTTCTTCTCCTTACATAGCAAAAGATTTGCAACAAGGAGAGGAGGATTTTGAAGTCGTCTATCGTCCAGAACCATCGTCGATCCATCTTCCGCTGCTCCTTCCTCAAGGGCTGCACTCGTCCAACGACTTCCTACGCCGCCCTGATCGAGATCCACCCCCGTGCAAAGCGGCGGCCTTTGGCCATCTTGTGATGTAACACGGTAAAGGGGGTCAGGAAAGGTGAAAGTGGTGCCGGTGGAAGGGACTCAGTCAGTCTCCAGCGGCCCGTTCGAGCAGACGCCATGGCTTCAATTTCCAACTGAGAGCGTAGACAAGGTAAAAAGTTCAGCTCGTAAGTAAGCTCGTATGTCTTCCGTCATTCAAACTTTCTAGGATTTAACATACGAGGGGAATGTGACAGCGCATTTAATCTTTCAGTTTTAAATTTTTAAAATCAAAATAATTAAAACGATTAAAATAATAAACTGTATGGTGTATCTTATATTACATACATTAAACATCATCTATACAATATGAGATGCTTCTTGAGCTGTGACAAATCTCTACTTTCCGCCTTATATACTTGTATTTATACTTAAACTTGATCAAAATATAAACAATGGAAAGTATAATGTTTTCTTAAACATTAGGTACGGATATAAACCTTATCTGAAGGACTATTAGCGGAATTCCAAAGTAGTATAGTGATTCGGATTCGGTACAAGAGACCCCCCATTGTGGAGAGCGGTACTATTGAAGAGATGCTGAAGACCTGCAACGAAGAGCGGTACCGTTAAAGACATCAACAGGCTTAGCATCTGTAACCTCAATGAAACCTGCCCTATTGATCGACACGTGTGGATCAGCTGTCTCTGGCCCGTTGTAATCTAAGTATAAAAACAAAGAAATCGATGACGAAATATATATATTTCATATAAATAGGACTGATTTCGGTTTTATTTTAAAACCTTTTAAGCTACTCTGCAATGTCGTTAATGTCATTTATCCGTAGAATAGCAACAATGAAAAACAAATTCTAAAAGGGAATCCGAAATATCAAACCAAATAAAAATTAGATAGTTGACAATTGGCGATTTTTGCATCATTAAAATACTCAAAATATTTATTGACATTACTTGACAGGGCAATGGTTGTGGGAAAATGTTCTTATTAGCTACTTTTTTATATGTCTACTATTTTTACTAAATTATGAGATAAAATATTGTTCATGTGATAAAATGCTACGTGCTCATTAAAATTTCCGAACTCATAAAAAAAAAAAAAAAAAAAAAAAAAATGACAAAAAATATAACAATTATTTGTTGGAGCCAATTCAATCTAATTTTTACTGACTGAATTATCCTAAATTATTATGATTTCAACAAACTTTCCGTCAGTTAATTGGGTGAGTTTGGAATCATTATTTTTATTATCTGAAATCTATTTTAAGATGCAATTCATAATTGCACGAACAACAGAAAATTTATTGTTCTCTAACAATTTTCACGGAATGGAAAGGTATTAGAGACATGTCTAAAAACATATCCAACAAATATCATTCATTTTCAGAATTTTCCTGCTAATACGGACAGATATTATGGATTTATAGAACTGATCCGTTTGTTGGGAAACGTTTGAAACTCAACGCACTTATTTATTTCTTTTTTTATTTATTTTTTTTGGTTAAATTAATTAATTAAAAGTTAAGAATCATTCAAGCGAAATTATCGACCAACAAAATAAATTTAAAAATGTTAACTATATTTTACTAAATTGATTATATAATAAATATAAATAGATACATTCGCAACTTTGATGGCTATGAAAAGATATCTTTGTTATTATCTCTGATCTTTATTATTACATTTTTTTGTGATGGTTCAGGTTTATAAGTTTTTCAAAGTTAATTATCTAAATAACTGTTTATTTCTCAATTTTTAAAATATAAAATAAATAGAGGATTGGTGATGGAACGAATTTAATACAAACGGAATAAGTTTGATGTTAAGGTTGGTGTGATGTTGGTGTTATGAATGCACTGTTAAAACGATTTGCATGAGTTTTTTGGTTTTCCGATCTTTTTACGTGTATTCTATGCGAGTTGCACTAAAATATCACTAAAACTTTATGTGAGCGCTGGCGTGGAATGTTTCTATTGTCTCATTGCAATAATTTTCCAGGCTTCCCTACCATGACAAACTCTTGCTGGAACGACGTTTTAAGGGTAAACAAACTCAGAGTTAGCTTTTCTTGGAGTACGTAAAAAATACATTTTAATAAGTTACTATATTAATAAAAGGAAATGGATTCTTCGAAATGGTTTTATAACTGAGCGAATCTGATAACATGTATTCCAATTCCTTAGCTTCCACTTTTTATGACATATTTTCAGTAATTGGAAATCATGTAATTATATGCGCTAAGTTATAAAATAAAGTAAAATTACATCAGCGAGAGAAACAGTGTGGAAAGATCCAGATTTCAAAATTTTAACGAGTATTTTTAAATTCATTTTCGCAGAAGTGGATTACCAAATATATCGCTTATATTCTTATCTATTTAGTATAAATATTTCTACATTCTGCGTGCACCCCCCCCCAAATACGTTCCTGATCGTCAGTAATTTTAATTTAATTATACTCGTATTTGGAAAATAGCTTCAAATATTTTCATTTTTTTTTTAACAATAAACCTGTTAAAACCAAATAAATGCTTCACACACGCACACACAAACACAAAAAAATCATGTTTTTAAAACATTTTCAGGTTCTTAAAGCATATTGTGATTTAAGAATAATGGGTGCTAAAAAATAAGAAATAATTACAATATTTTGTGATTGAATAGTGATCCTATCGTGATGATAGTTTTTGGGTCTCTTTATCTTGGCCGAGAATGAACGTAATCAAGCATTCATCCTTTTAATAACTAAACAAAAATAGATTTGCTTGACCCGATTTTTATACCGATGCATAAATGACAGAAAGCAAAACCCACCATATGCGGTAAATAGCGTAGTACCTTTGATGTTTTTTTTTATGCATTCGATATCGATGGAATGTAAGAATAGATTAAAGTCTCAGTATTTCTTAAACAATAGCTGCTGGAGTTTGTTCGTATTTAAGACAGTTTTTCGGACTACTACGAACAAAAAATATTAAACACAATAAATAAGAAGTGCGCTACAATATGTAACAAGAAGTAAGAAAGCGCTAGATCATATATATAGATGTTGAACGACTGTACCGAAAAAAAAAAAAAAAAAAAAAAAAAAAAAAAAAATCATCCTATTACCTTGACAGTAGGACTCTTCTACAATAGTTGTCATGTAGACAGTAGGTTAGAGAAAAGATACCTGACAGTGAGGCATAATTGCATCTTTATTTCGGCGTTTTAGTTTTTCGATTCGGTTTATACCAAGGACTCGGAAACGGAGCAACTGTAGCATTGACCTAACACGTCGACAATTATCCAATTTTTCAGACATCTCTGAAAACGTACATCTTTTATGCTTTTTTTCATTGAAGGCCAGAAAATTGTCTTCGAAACGGATCCGCGTTTAGTTCTAAAAACCCTAGTTTAAACCGGAATGATCTAAATTAAAAAAAAAAAAAAAGGATGGATCTGTATTGAAGACCACTCGTTAATACATTTACAAAAGGAATATAGTCCCCACTGCTTACTCAATTATTAATGTTAAGTCCATGCAAGAAATCAATAAAAATAAATAAAAATAAAAAAGGGTACTTATTGTATTAATTGGTACTTATTAATTTTACAAAACATATTCAAAGAATTTTGACCAGAATGTGTATTTTAGTGTCTGGTTAATCTCGCCAAAATGATAAAATGTAATTTTCATTCTAAATCGGCTGTAAAATGTCATTTGATACACATTGTTATAAGTTTTATTTATAAAAAAACAACAAGAAAGTCCATAAATATTTGTTTAAAAAAACTAAATATATAACACGAAAAAATATATTTCTAGACATATTTGTTATTTATCCATTAGTATTTAGCAGCTGTAATGTAAAATATATTCATAATTACGTCTCGAGAAGTTGAAGGAGAGAGTATGTATTAAACTCATCATAACATTTCACGGGTTAATAGTTTGCTGAGTAAGATCAACTCATTGTAGTTGGGAAGAATTCCTTGCTAACAAAAATTTTCTCTCTTAGTAAAATCATCAAATTATACGAAAACTAAAATTTCTCAATACCTTTAATTATTTTAAATCTATCAAATGCAATGCATGAAAATCTTATTACGTTATTTGCATTTCAGCTTCGGTACCTTATACAATCAGTTGCAGTCCCGCAAAAAAATTCAAGAAATAAACATAGGTATTCAAAGCGAAAAGAAGTATAATAAGTTTTATAAGAATTGTACTAATTATACTAATTCCTTTTCGATATTTCGGGGGGGGGGGAGGGGAGTGGGTATATCCTCCCCCTAGGATCGCCTCTGGGTACAATATAGATACCCTTCCAAAAATAATAAAATTCATACCACTCATATCGAAAAGATTTTATCACTAACTCTCCTTTTTTTTTTTTTTTCATTTTAGTTCCGAATTGAAATTTCAGAAATTTTCGATGGTCTAAATATCTGATCCTATATATTTTTTTTCAATTTTCGTTTTATTTTATTTTACCTATAGGATTTTTAGAATCAACGACAAATATTATAAAATAAGCTGACCTATGTGCAATGTAGAGGTAATGACATTACCTATGTGCAATAGAATATCAAATCGTAAATATATATATATATATATGCGTTTATAACATTTAATTACATCAAATACGTTTAAAAAATGTAGTAATAAATAAGTGCTAAAGGAAAACTGAATCGAATCGACCGGAGACAGGTAACCTTTTGGTAAAGGGTCTTTTTCAAGGCAATCCTGAGAATACTTTTACAAAAATACTTTTTTTATTTATTTTATTTTTTTATGGTACCAGGATACAATGCCATTACTGTAATATAATAGGACAAAATAACGAGAAATCCAAAATAATTTTTAAATAGTTATTTACTTTTTTGTTTTTATTCAAGTGGTTGCCCAGTGTAAAATAAGAAAGTCGTGTTTCATGGAAGAAGTATGGATTTTTCGCAAGTTTCCGCCAGCACCTATTGAATAAAGTCTAGATGTTGATTACATCCCTTCGAACGCTTAAAAATTTCTGTAATAATAATTTAATATTTTTAAAATAATAATAAAACTGTTGAAAATTTCGCTGAAGTTATGATTAATATATTTCATAGCTCAGATAGGAAAGACACATTGATAAGCAAAGCAGATTTCATTTCGAGTTTGCTATTCATTCTAATATTTCTTACGGGAAAAACAGAATGGTGGCTTTCCTTGAAGAGAGTTTTTATTTGCCTTAATTTATTATTTATTATGCAGGTTTTCGATTTTTAAATTTTAAGATCTGTTACGATATATCGATATTAAGAGTACCGAAGTATTCTTAAAATTTAACTATCGATATTTTTACAGCATCTAATGTCTATACCCGACCACAACGAGCTTGCCTGTAGAGCCATTTGCGGGAAACGACAAAATTTGTGTGATTTTGTTAGCTTTTTAGATACAAATGAATACGTACATAAAAAATAAGCATATGTAAGTAGTTTTTAATAAAGTATATATATACATAGATAAAAGTTAGGTGTGGCTGGAGAAGGTTGTATTATGTATAGTTCCTGTTAGCCACTCCTGGTTTACCCCACTTACGTCAATTCCTCTGATTATCCATGTTATTCATTACATTTATCTATGATTGCACTTATATAATGTCAGGTTGTTCTAAATATAATTCTTATTAATTATTCATTATTACTTTTATAAAAATCTATATTTAAAAAAAAATCTAAAACTCTGCCCTTAAGTTAGCAGTAAAAAGTTGAAGCGAAAATTGGAGAGGGAAGAAACAAAAAAAAAAAAATAATAAATAAACAAAACAGATAGATATCTACTTTTTTGTTTAACCGATTGATCAGTATCTTGTGAAATGAAGGTTCTCGCTTCAAGTAAATTGTTAGCGATTCCAGAAATGCCTTCGGGATTAGCGAAAATATTTTTAGAAGTTAGATAAGTTTTGTACCATATTAATATTCCTTTACTGTTTTATGAAAGAATCAACGTATTCATGCCACATTAACCGTTTGATTCACATATTTATAATTATATGATTCATTTGCAAGTCCTTATATTAGTATTTAATGTGGAATGAAAGGGATGAAACAGGATTTTTTATCATTCTACTATTCATAGAAAAACATATACCCATACATAATAAGGTAAAATTCATTTAAATATTTTGAGATGTGTTAAACCTTCTACGTAATTTATTTCTATGACTCTTCATAAACTAGGTATTTTTGGATTTTACAAATCATTGCGGGGTAAAATCGTTACACCTGCAATCAAGAATCTCACTTAAATTCTCTTAAAACATATAAATTTCGGAGGTTGTAATGAAATTGAGAATTAAGTTTTGAGACATTAACAATTAAGAATTTATTTTATATATACGATTTTGAAATTGTGCTAGCCACATACCTATACTATAGGTGATAGGTACGATCGATGGAAAATTTGACTTGATATAATATATTCAATTTAATCTTTTAGACATCCTTCTATCGGATGGTCGATAAGGAAGCCATTTGGAATATTAAACACTAAACTTCAATTAAGATGAGTAGTTAGTTAGGATCAATTAAGTAAGTAGCCACGCGCTCCGAGAACTGTTTTCAGTTAAGTTTATGGAAACGCTCAAGGAGGCGTGTGGATGGATACATGCACAACCGTAGTAATTGTCTAGCTATCCCATCTATTTATCCATTTGCCTCTATGTTGTCTGTATGCAACGTTGCAAACGTTATTTGCATATAATTAACAGTCGAGCTAGAATTACTTGTCTATAATGTCAATCGTGTTTTAATTGCATGAGTTTTGTACTCTAACATATCTTAGGTTTCGATTTAACCCTTACATGCATCTTGTCTATGTGAAGGAACACTTTTTTTTTTTTTTGCTGTCTCTAGTAGTGCAGCATTACTTATTGGTATAGGTAAAGAGATTCATGTTTTGTGTCAGAAATATTAAGTTCGCCTCAGACACTAGAATTTGGATTCCTCCTTTCTATGACTCATCTCTTATGTTTCTAAATGTGCGTTTGCTTTAAGGAAACATACTGCATTT
Organism: Aelia acuminata; assembly: GCA_911387785.2. Classification (NCBI taxonomy): domain Eukaryota; kingdom Metazoa; phylum Arthropoda; class Insecta; order Hemiptera; family Pentatomidae; genus Aelia; species Aelia acuminata. The sequence goes on from OU426980.1 coordinate 110,380,369, forward strand.
ACAATAAGGGATTTACTATGATTTATACTTTGTAATTCGTAACGGAAAATGAGTTATTTTTATGCCTGGCGTACCTTTTGAATATTGCATTTTCTAAGAATCTTGCCAACCAAATATTTTTCGATTTTTTATTTATTTTTTCTCATATTTTTTGTGCTTTTTTTCTGGGATTCTTCTTTGTCAAAAATACATGCATCTAAGCGTTAAAAGATGGAGACTTTTGTCAAATTGTTGGTGTCAAATGTTATAAAATAAATAGTAGGATTTTTTTTAGGCTACTTACAATAATTTCAGTTATAGTCTCCGGCAATTGTTATAGAGCAGTTAGTCAAAATCAGTCTACATCTTAGAAGCTAAAAGAACTAGGTACATGTTTTTCTCTTCTGAATAAATTAATAATAATAAGCATAAATTTCTTATTATCATGAAATTTAGTTCAGTTTCGTTTGTTGATAATTATAATTCTCTAAAATTTGGAATAGTTCAAAACATGATTTTAAAAATAAAATAATATATTTATATATATGACAATCGCACGTCCAAAAAAAAAAGAAAAGATAAAAGATAAAACAAACCGGACTCATTGATTTCTTCACCATCATGCTAGTTAATTTCTTATTTATTTTAATCTGCTGTATAAATTACTTCCTTTATACATTATTAGAACCACATTCACCCATAAAAAAAATAGCTTTAAATGATAAAAATGTAAAATAATGCATAAAGTACAAAAATAAAAAATAAAAATAAATTTATTTTCAAAACTTTTTTTTTTCTCCAACGAATTTTCTAACGCGAGGTGGTTTCATAACATTCCCAATTGTTAAAATAACAAAAACCTTTATCTTGAAATTAAGGTAAGATAAGTTGGGCAATGAAGCCTCCAAACAGGAATGGAGCCTTATCTCCATCCCTATTAATCTCGAAGAGATTATTTCTGTGTGTATGACCCATACTTACTCTATGGTAATAATTAAAGCTCGGAATTCCGTGCAGTAAAAATTTGAAAACGTGCAATAAAAACTTCCAAACGTACAAAAACCTGCATTAAAAACATCAAAACGTGCAAAAACATGCAATACAAATGTATTGCTTGAAAATCAGGCATTAAATTATTTTTGTGAACAAAAAGTAGCTACTTTGGAAAAAAAGGAAGTAGCGGAGAGTAAATTGGAATAGAAACTCTTTTATTTTTACAGATTATTTTTATTATATTGGTTTTGGTATAGATTTTGGTATAATCACTGAATTTTGGATCTTTTTTATAATAATATTGATATATTTTTGAAAAAAATACGGAAAAAATCGGAACATAAAATATTTACTTAAAATAGTAACAGCATGTGGGTTACAGAGTAAAATACTCGCATGTGAGCTGTAATTACATATATTGGAAATAGGAAGATCTTAAAAAAGGAAAGATACTACTCAAATTATGGAATCACTAGATGCAATATCCAGTGCGTAGGCTTATTTTTAAATCCCTCTGGTGACACGCACTACCCCTGTTACCGTAAAAAAATTAGGTACTTACTTGTGCTACAGCGGGTATCAATTTGTGATTTCCTCTCTCATCCAATTTTTTATCACAAGGTTTACAGAACACAACACAACCATCCCTATTGAGTTCAGGATATTTTTAAATCCATCCCGCAGTTTTCGACGACACACTTGCCCCCATTTTAGGCATTTTTAGTAACAATGTACTCGACAGAAACTATGTTGTTTGATACTGAAAACGATGGGAATTGAGAAACAAAATGTAAACATCCAGGAACCACTGAACCCTCATTTCTAGGAAATCAGAGGTTTGTGTTGGTTTACATCTCCCAAGTTCCCTTTATTTTTTTTTCTATAATATTCACATTTATTTTTCCACTATTGTTCGAATGTGCATTATAGAAAATTACAATTTGTAATATATTTTTTCTTCAAAATATCAAATGATGCAATTTCGTGTAATAAAAATTCAAAGAGTGCAATTTCGTGCAGTAAACCCCAAAACGTGCAATTTTTTGCAGTAAACTCCAAAACGTGCAATTTTGTGCAGTAAACCCCAAAACGTGCAATTTTGTGCAGTATAAAACTTCATTAAAACATCCCATTAGGCTTGATTCGGATAAGTAACTTGATTTCGCTCTATTCTGACTTTCCAGAAAAAAGATGCAATTGCACGGGAACCCGAGCTCTAGTCATAATCGGCCTTTAAAATAAAAATAGTAAGTGCCCTTTTTTTCAGTGGAGTGTATATATACACAGGGTGACATGCTACTCGTGCGACAAACTTCACCAGTAGATTCTCCACCATAAAATGAATAAAAAAGTTCATATTGACCATTGTCCGATTCTTAACCATTTCGGAATAATTTCGCTTTTTATCGATTTTGAAAGATATCACGACCTAGCATCGGAAAACCGTGATATCTTTAAATCTGAAAATTTCTCCGAAAAGCTGATAGCACCGTTGAAATCTACATTAATTGTTCAATAAAAAAATGGTCATTTCAAAATTTTTGGTCCAATTTTTCGTGTTTTATTTTAGCCAGAACAAAAAAATAAGTGAAAAATTTTACCAATCGGAAAGTGTTTAACATAATCCAGAGTTTCTAATTTTAGTTTCAGAAGGCAGCAAAGTTGAGGGAAAATACCTCATTTAATAACGCCTCTAACGCACTCTTCATTTTTTAATTTGGTGTTTCTAAGACCAAGATATGGATGACATAAAGAGAAAAAATTATGGTTCAAGGATTGTTAATGCTTGAGAATTTACATTTTAAATTTGAAAAACTAATACAACTCACCAATATCTTTAAAATAAATTTATTTTTAATCTTTTTATTTATGTTCAAATTGGAAGCCGTACTCTGCAATACAAAAACGTGCCCGTTTTCTCATACTCCAAACTGTCACACCAAAAGTGAGAAAACGTCGAAGTTTTTCAGCAGCGGCGAAGATCCTTGCTCTCAAATTGTCTATGTTCTGTCAAATACGTCTGAACTATTCTAGAGGAGTGAGGAGACGCACCATTACTTAAATATTATCGAAAACACGCGGCCTATCTTGCTGGAGGACCTTCTTTTACAATTGAGGAGAAATATAATTTTTCAGCTCGAGTACATCTCCAATAACTTCCGCCCAAACACAGTTTTTGGCAGTAAAGGTGCGTCTCCTCACTCCTCTAGAATAGTTCAGGCGTATTTGACAGAACATTCGAAACGTAGATCGGCCGTGATGGGACAGTTCTATGGCCACCAAGATCTCTTGATCTCAACCTCATGGAATATTTCGTCTGTCGATATCTCAAGGAACTGATCTATCGCACTGAAGTGAAAAACATAGACAATTTGAGAGCAAGGATCTTCGCCGCTGCTGAAAAACTTTGACGTTTTCTCACTTTTGGTGTGACAGTTGGGAGTATGAGAAAACGGGCACGTTTGTGTATTGCAGAGTACGGCTTCCAATTTGAACATAAATAAAATGATTAAAAATAAATTTATTTTAAAGATATTGGTGAGTTGTATTAGTTTTTCAAATTTAAAAAGTAAATTCTCAAGCATTAACTATCCTTGAACCATATTTTTTTCTCTTTATGTCATCCATATCTTGGTCTTAGAAACACCAAATTAAAAAATGAAGAGTGCGTCAGAAGCGTTAATAAATGAGGTATTTTTCCTCAACTATGCTGCCTTCTGAAACTAAAATTAGAAACTCTGGAATATGTTAAACACTTTCCGATTTGTAAAACTTTTTACTTATTTTTTTGTTCTGGTTGAAATAAAACACGAAAAATTGGACCAAAAATTTTGAAATGACCAATTTTTTATTGAACAATTTATGTAGATTTCAACGGTGCTATCAGCTTTTCGGAGAAATTTTCAGATTTAAAGATATCACGGTTTTCCGATGCTAGGTCGTGATATCTTTCAAAATCGATAAAAAGCGAAATTATTCCGAAATGGTTGAGAATCGGACCATGGTCAATATGAACTTTTTTATTCATTTTATGGTGGAGAATCTACTGGTGAAGTTTGTCGCACGAGTAGCATGTCACCCTGTATATATGCATCGTAAATTTGATTTACCCTGTTTAATTTTTTTTCTATGTATGTGACAAATAACCAAATCTGTGACATTTGTGGCATGCAATGAAGAAATTAAATATTAGTTCCATTGCCTATTCAAGACTATTTAAAAAAAAAATAGAGTCTGAAGTAAGTATAATGTTCACTTTTTCGGCTCTTGTTCAATATCCCTCCCCATTTGTTTTCTTCTTTCTCGTAATTTTGTGGTAGCGGTGTGTTAACGATTTTCTCACCTAATAATGTCCTTACATGGTGAATTCGCATTGTTGCTTCAGGAGATAATGAGATGCCAAAAGAAATCTTAACTTTATTTTAGAGGTGAGTAATAGTCAGCTGTTTTTCTTTACATAGGTTGATTGATAGTCAGGATTTTCAGTTATCTTTTTTTATTTTGGAAAGCCAACGTTTTGATCCCTATATAAAGACGAGGGTGTCTCTACCTATAAATTTATTTTAGGTATTTCATAAAGGATCAAGAAAATTCTAATTACTTTCTGTTGGGAATGTTGGGAATTACCTAATAAAGATTTTTGGACTAATTACCTATGCGAGAGGTAACTACTCGCGAAAAAAAAAGCCGTATTAATTACGGTTTTTAAAATTTTAGTTCGCGAGAACTGACAAGAGATCGCATTGAAAACGTTGGTCGCGGTAGCCAGGAGGGGGGGGGGGTAAAACCCCACCCGCCCTCCCCCGCCGCTTCACCACATAATAAGGACTTTTTGAATATTTACCTTTGCGAGAGGTAATTAGCTTGGGGAAAAAAAAAACCATAGTAATTAGTTAATGAAAATTAACGAGTGCGAGAGCTAACTGAAGCGCGGGGACAACTAGTTGGCGACGGTGGTGGTTCCTGGTGGCGTCGGGGAAAACCCCCCCCCCCCGCCCTTATCTATAGTCTTACCTAATAAAGATTTTTGGACTAATTACCTATGCGAGAGGTAACTAGTCGCGAAAAAAAAGCCGTATTAATTACGGTTTTTAAAATTTTAGTTCGCGAGAACTGACAAGAGATCGCATTGAAAACGTTGGTCGCGGTAGCCAGGAGGGGGGGGGGGTAAAACCCCCCCCGCCCTCCCCCGCCGCTTCACCACATAATAAGGACTTTTTGAATATTTACCTTTGCGAGAGGTAATTAGCTTGGGGAAAAAAAAAACATAGTAATTAGTTAATGAAAATTAACGAGTGCGAGAGCTAACTGAAGCGCGGGGACAACTAGTTGGCGAGTATTGAAAATTGATATTTTTATAAAGATATATGAATATATTTGTCCGATATCGATATGGTGTATCGGAAATACCGACATATGATATCGAATTTCGAAAGTCGATATTATTTAAAAAATAAAATAAATAAACAATAAGACTAGAAAAGCTTTAAATATGTTACTTTTCTACGAAACAATCTCTGCCCCTCGAATTTTTTCTCTGACACCGCACCCCGTTTAAATCACTTCTTATTGAATGAATATTCAGAATTTTTTTTCGTGATATGCGATAAATCGGAAATATTAAAAATTTTAGAAAATAAACAGATGTCAGTTCGCAATTGTTTTAACCAATAGGGTATTGTTTCTAATATGTCCACTCGATAAAATTAATTATATTATATCAAACATATGACTAAATTACAAATAAAGAATAGCAATATAATCATTACTTAAAAAAAAAAAAAATCTAAATTAATGAAGGAGATATTTACATCATTGTGAAAAAAAAACTAAATTCAACAGTAAAATTAGTAAAATTTAAAAACTATAGTTAGGAAAAACATAGGTTTTTAATTTTAAAAAATATTTTTGTCTCAATATTTAAAATCAAAACGATATATGTAGTAGAGTTTGTGCATAAATTTCTTGAATTAAACCACTTGTTTTAATTTGATGTTTTTTTTCTCAAGGAAAACTTTTTTTTCCGAATATATATATTTTTTTATCGATCAGAAGGATTCTATAGTGTGAATATGTAGGGTTTGACATGTGAACTATAATCCAGTGCCTATCCCATGGCAATGCAGCCTTCAACTACTGCGGTTATACTGACACTGCTAGGGTGTGGTGTGGCCATGATCCATGCAGACTTCACACAACGGTCGATATTCTTGTTTGAACACGGTAATAGGACATTACTGTTTACAGAGTAATATAGTCCCTGCAATTTTCGAAGATATTTTCACATTTTCATAACTAATTTTGTCTATTCGAATTAAATTATGAGGAGAAAAAAAAAATGTTAATACATAATTTCGAAAAACTTTATAAGCATTTAGCAATTTTAAGCAACAGTCCAAACCGATTGCTCCGCATAGTGGATCCTGCCAACGTTTTTTTCTGGACATTGATAAAAATAAAGTACTAGAATATTAACTTTATATATATAACAATCTACATGAAGATTTCCTCAACATTTATTTTTATTGACATAACATTTATTGACATATTTCCTCGGCCGAAACCGAAATCAGAGGCGAAGTCTGAAGAAATGTACAGATCTGTCCACCTTTCACTAATGTGCAAGGTGTCGCAAAAAATGTAGCATTTTATTATGTAATATTTGCGTTCTGCATATAAAATAAGAAAAGTTTTTCAAGGGTAAGAATGCCTTTAGGTATACACTATTAAAAATTAATAAGATGGTTAAGAAGTTTTTTGATATAATGTTTTTCTTAAATATAACAATATGTTATATTTAATAGAAATTCAATATTTGGAACCATTCAAACATAAAACATTAGGAAGCAGAATACCTAACCCTATTGTTTGATTGAAAAAAATAAATTTATTTCATGGTTTTGCAATAAAATTATTATTTAATTTAAAAAAAAATCAGGAAAGGATTATTTTTATAAGTATTATTTGTATGCAGAGGACCTGGGTTCGATTCCCCCACAGTGGTGAAATCTTATCTCTTCTAATACTATTGTTTAAAAAGTATAAATTAATTATTTAAAAATAAAAAATGATTAAATTTCCACAGATTATTTTTATAACTGTTTTGACTTAACAGGATAAAATACAAAAAATAACAAATAAAGATAATAATAAAAAAATGTCTTTTAGCTCATCCCTAATGAGCCTTACCATTCGAATTAAGAACAAAACGCAAAAAAAAAAAAAAATAAACCCATTAAAATGTGTATTTGGAAATATCTGGATGGAATTCATCTCCTGCTGTGTGTTAGTCATTTTCATAGCATTCCAACCAATAAAAGACGTTTGGGAGCACTGTACACATCGTCCCTGGATTTCGAAAAGGTGCCAAGTCTAAACTTTTTTACAACCTATAAAAACGGGACAACTACCGACTGAGTATTTATTAAGATAGCTATGCAATGTTACTATTTATTTACTATAACATTATGGTAATATTTTTGTATGTGATGAGCAAAAAGGAAAAAAAAATATTCGAAGAAATCTCTTGTTTACGTCAAAACTGGATCATTTTAATATTTTTTTAAAAAATTCGGTGCTATTTAATGAAAGAATAAACGTTGACATTTTTGTTTTTTGGCTCTCTTCAACATTTGTCGAATTGTTTTTTGGAACATTTTTGCAAATGGAGGTGGTTTCTTCCTAGTGAATAAGTCAGGCGTTCATTTGATATGTATTTATTACAATTGCGTTAAATCTTAAAACTCAAATATCTCGTTATTGAAACTACTCATAAGCAACTACTTTGGTATTATTATTATTTTTTTTTAGTCTAAATTTCAACGATTGCTAAAGAAAACGTGATTTTATACAATTTTCTCCAAACTTTAAAAGTCGTGCCCTGGAAAGTAAGGAAATTTGACTTGACCACTTAACAACACTGGGTTGAAAGATATATTAAGTATCCATTTAAATTTTCATTTTAAATCTAAAAGTTCTCAGAGACAAAAAAAGGTATTTTTTTTTTAAATTCTAATTTCCAACAAAGAAACAATAATGTAAGATTGGAGTTACGCCCTTTGTTCTATGGTATCAAGGTGAAAACTGCGACAATAGTGAATCAGATCCGATACGAAAAGGAAATTAAGAAAAAAAAATCGTTCTTTACCCAGAAATAAAATTAGAGGAGAAAAGTTTTGGGTCGTGAAGGGGAGGCGGTTCCAGACAAATGTTTTACACAACTACGAACTGGGTCATGACTATAAACAACCTTAATATCAACGCAACATGAAGGGTCAAAACGGA